>JAFMSR010000007.1:38114359-38779359 GCA_022818135.1 Saxidomus purpurata
AGTGTCTGGCATATTGGACCGGTGGAAAACTGACAGCTGTCACATTCTTGATTGTATTTTATGAGGGCAATATAAAGTTTGACTAATTATATTATATGAAGGGAATATTGCATTATATGAGGGGAATATAAAGCTTGACTGATGGAATTATATGAGGGGAATATTGTATTATATAAGGGGAATATTGTATTATATGAGGGGAATATAAAGCTTGACTGATATACATTGTGTTATATGAGGGGAATATTGTATTATATGAGGGGAATATTGTATTATATGAGGGGAATGCAAAAGTTTTAAGGTAGAAGGGGTGTAATGAATACTTTGTTTTATTATCATTTGGAATACTTCGGATTTTATAGTTGTGCACATTTTGTACATTTGTGCAGTGGTAGAGTGTCTCCTTTGAAATTAAGAAATCCTGGGTTTCGATCCAAATAGGAGCCATTTTTGGGTTATTTTCCCCCCTTTTTAGTAAATGAATTGAAACTAAGTTTACCTTAATTTTTCCAATTCAAATATCTCAAAAAGTAGAAGGTAAAATATTTTTATTTTTCGTTATATTGAAGTTCATTTGTAACTAATAAAAGTTCCATAACCAGTAGCAATGCCTCTACTCTAAATTTTTTGCTAAAGTCTCGTAATTTTGTGGTATGTCTCAGGACAAAATTAGGTATAAATTGTATGCCCTATTTCTTGGTATTATTGCATATTTTTGTTACCCGTGTTAAAAAGTTTGTTTTGTAATTCTACATTGCCCTCAATATTGTTTTTGGAACCTAGAACAAAAACACTTGCAAACATAACCATTTAACTGTATAAGGTACTTTTAAAATATGACCAGTATTAATAAATTTTCTTAAGTGGGGGTACGGAAAGGAAAAACATTGTTTTCATATAAAAAGAACACAGTCATTATTCTACCTGTAAATTTATTGATCTATCCGGGCAAATTCTGCGAGATCACAGGGCTTTAAACTTTTTTGATGTTATAGTACTGTGATGTTCCAAATATTGATAGTAGTCTTTGCGTAAAGCCAACGTGATCATTGGACTTTTTTTTCAATTTTAAGAAAAGAGAATTCAGCCAGTGATGTTATGATTAGTTACATAAATAGTTTTTGAATAGTCTCCATTACACCCACATTACCTTAACAACTGCTACTTATTTAAGTTTGGCCTTGTACTCTTTTTTTGACGGTAGTTATGTCTGACAAATATTGTAAATGTAAATAAACCATGTTTGCTAATAAATATTTTAGAGAATCTACAGAAATGTAACTGGTTTAGAGTGCTCTATAATATGTAAGCACTCTTTCCTTAGAACAATAGGTACTTTATTTAACTTTATTTAAGGATCACTACATTCACGGCTGGTCATAAAGACTTAATATGGTATACCAGTAACTGTTACTTCTTTTTGTTCCCCAGCCGCCATTTGCTATACCAGGGTTGACAACTCGTACTGACTAAAACAATGATAACCAAACTTACCTCCCTTCGTTCTTCTGGCGCCATTTGTAAAAAATTAAGGGCGACAACCCTTACTGACTTAAATGAGGAAAACCATAGGTACCTCCCTTTGTTCCCGTGACGCCATTGGCAAAACAATTAGGGGCGACAACTAGTACTGACTTAAATTAGGAAAACCAGAGTTACCTTCCTTCTTTCCCTTGCCGCCATTTTCAAAAAAATCAGGGGCGACAACTAATAGTGACTTAACTAAAGAAAACCAGATTATCTCCCTTTTTTCCCTGACGCAATTTTCAAAAAATTAGGGGCGACAACTAGTACTGACTTATAAAGGAAACCCAGATTTACCTCCCTTTGTTTCCCTGACGCCATTTAAAAAAAATAAGGGGCGACAAATAGTACTGACTTCAATTTGGAAAACCAGATTGACCTTCCTTCTTTCCCTTGCCGCCATTTGCAAAAACATTAGAGGCGACATTAAGTACTGACTTAAAAAAGGAAAACCAGATTGACCTCTCTTTATTATTTTCCCGCCATTGGCGAAAATCAGGGTAGATAACCCGTAATGTCTCAAATAAGTAAAACCAGAGTTACTTCCCTTTGTTCCCCACGCAATTTTCGAAAATCAGGGGTGACAACTAGTCATAACTTAAATCAGGAAAACCAGATTTGCTTCCCTTTTTTCCTCTGCCGTCATTTGCAAAAAAATCAGGGGCGACAACTTGAAGTGGCTAAAATAATGAAAACCAAATTTACCTCCCTTTGTTCCCCTGACGCCATTAAAAAATCAGGGGTTACAACTAGTACTGGCTAAAATAAGCAAAACTAGAGTTACTTCCCTTTGTTCCCCTGACGCCATTTGCAAAAAAATCAGGGGCGACAACAAGTACTGATTTCAATAAGGAAAAAGATTAACCTCTCTTTGTTTCCTTGACGCCATTTACAAATATAAGGGACGACAATTAGTACTGACTTTATTAAGGAAAACCAGATTTACCTCCCTTTGATTCCTTGACGCCATTTGCAAAAATAAGGGGCAACAACTAGTTCTGACTTCAATTTTGAAAACAAGAGTTACCTCTCTTTGTACCTCTACGCCATTCGCAGAAAAATCAGGGGCGACAACTATTACTTAAATAAGGAAAACCAGATTGACCTCCCTTTGGTCCTCTGACTCCATTTGCAAAGAAATCAGGGGCGACAACTAGTACTGATTTAGGTAAGGAAAACCAGATTGACCTCCCTTTGATTCTCTGACGCCATTTGCAAAAACATCAGGGGCGACAACTAGTACTGACTTAAATAAGGAAAACCAGATTTACCTCCCTTTCTTCTTTTCCCGCCATTGGCGAAAATCAGGGTAGAAAACCCGTAATGCTTAAATTTGGAAAACCAGAGTTACCACCCTTTGTTCTGATACGCCATTTGAAAAAAATCAGGGCCGACAACAAGTACTGACTTGAATAAGGAAAACAAGATTTACCTCCCACTGTTATTTTCCCGCCATTTGCGAAAATCAGTGTAGGAAATAACCCGTACTGACTTTTGCAAAAAACAAGGTAACGGTACTACTTTAATAAGGAAGTTAAAATCCCTTTGTTCCCTTGACGCCATTTGCAAAAAATAAAGGGCGACAAATAGTACTAACTTAATTTTGGAAAACCAGAGTTACCTCCTATTGTTCCCCTGACGCCATTTGCAAAAAATCAGGGCAGGCACCAAGTTCTAACTTAAATTTGGAAAAACAGATTTACCTCCCTTTGTTATTTTTCCGCCATTTGCGAAAATCGAGGGTAGAAAACCTGTAAGCAAATTGGAACCGGCCCAAGCAGCAACAGGGCCAAAGTACTGACTTAAATTTGGAAAACTAAATTTACCTCCCATGTATTTCCCGCCATTTGCGAAAATCAGTGTAGATAACCCTGTACAAGGCCATTTGTCAAAAAAGAAAAAAAAGGGCGACAACTAGTTCTTACTTAAATTTGGAAAACCAGAGTTAACTTTATTGTCCCCTTCCGCCATTTGCAGAAAATCAGGGGCGACAACAAGTACTGACTTAAATAAGAAAAAACATATTTAACTCCCTTTTTTTTTCCTGCGCCATTTGCAAAAAATCGGGGTCGACAACTATTACTGACTTAAATAATTGAAAGCCAAATTAACCTCCCTTTGTTCACCTGACGCCATTTGCAAAAAATAAGGGGCGACAACTAGTACTGACTTTAATTTGGAAAACCAGAGTTACCTCTCTTATTTTCCCTACGCCATTTGCAAAAAATAAAGGGCGACAACTAGTTTTGACTTAAATAAGGAAACCCAGAATTACCTCCCTTTGTTGCCCTGACGCCACTTGTAATAAAATTAGGGGCGACAACTAGTACTGACTTAAATAAGGAAAACCAAATTTACTTCCCTTTTTTCCCCTGCCGCCATTTGTGAAAAATAAGGGGCTACAACTTGTTCTGACTAAAATAAGGAAAACTAGATTTACTTCCCTTTTTTTCCCCTACCGCCATTTGCAAAAAATCAGGGTCGACAACTATTACTGACTTAAACAAAGAAAACCAAATTAACCTCCCTTTGTTCCCCTGACGCCATTTGCAAAATATAAGGGGCGACAACTAGTAATGACTTTAATTTCGAAAAACCAGAGTTACCTCCCTTAGTTCCCCTACTCCATTTGCAAAAAATAAAGGGCGACAACTAGTATTGACTTAAATAAGGAAACCCAGAATTACCTCCCTTTGTTGCCCTGACGCCACTTGTAAAAAAATAAGGGGCGACAACTAGTACTGACTTAAATTAGGAAAACCAAATTTACTTCCCTTTTTTCCCCTGCCGCCATTTGCAAAAATCAGGGGCGACAACTGGTACTGAACTAAATAAGGAAAACTAGATTAACTTCCCTTTTTTTCCTCTGTCGCCATTTGCAAAAAATCAGGGGCGACAACTGTTACTGACTTTAATAAGGAAAACTAGATTTACTTCCCTTTTTTCCCCTGACGCCATTTACAAAAGATAAGGGGCAACAACTAGTAATGACTTAAATATGGAAACCCAGATTAATCTCCCTTACTTCCCCTGACGCCATTTGCAAAAAATAAGGGGCGACAACTAGTACTGTCTTAAATAACGAAAACCAAATTTACTTCCCTTTTTTCCCCTGCCGCCATTTATAAAAAATAAGGGGCGACAACTTGTACTGACCTAAATAAGGAAAACCAAATTTACTTCCCTTTTTTTCCTCTTTCACCATTTGCAAAAATCAGGGGCGACAACTATTACTGACTTAAATAAAGAAAACCAAATTAACCTCCTTTTGTTACCCTGACGCAATTTTCAAAATTAAGGGGAGATAACTCGTACTGACTTCAATTTGGAAAACCAGATTTATCTCCCTTTGTTCCCCTGACGCCATTTGTAAACAAAAAATAAAGAGCGAAAATTTGTACTGACTTCAATTTGGAAAACAACAGTTACCCCCCTTTCTTCCCCTGGCGCCATTTACAAAAAATAAAGGGCGACAACTTGTACTAACTTAAATTTGGAAAACCAAATTTACTTCCCTTTTTTCCCTTCCGCCATTTGCCAAAAAAATCAGGGGCGACAACTATTACTGACTTAAATAAAGAAAACCAAATTAACCTCCCTTTGTTATTTTCTCACCATTTTCGAAAATCAGGGTAGATAATCCGTATTGACTTCAATTTAGAAAACCAGATTTACCTCCCTTTGTTCCCCTGACGCCATTTGAAAAAAATAAGGGGCGACAACTAGAACTGACTTCAATTTGGAAAACAACAGTAGTCCCCCTTTCTTCCCCTGAACCCATTTACAAAAAATAAAGGGCGACAACTAGAACTAACTTAAATTTGTAAAACCAGAGTTGTCCCTCTGACGCATTTTAAAAAAATCAGAGGCGACAACTAGTACTTACTTAAATAAAGAAAACCATATTTACCCTCCTTTGTTATTTTCCCGCCATTTGCGAAAATCAGGGTAGATAACCCGTACTGACTAAATACAGATTCTTATGTTGACTTTACTGCAAAGTTTTGTTTCATTGGCAAGCACTGAGAAGAGTCGAGCTCGCTGTCCTACTGACAGCTCTTGTTCTATTTCTTATAAAATCGAAACCATAAATACATTTTGCTTTCAGAAGGATCAAAACTTATCCAATTTGAATAAATAAATTCGTACAAATAAGCTTTTAAGCATAATTTTAATGACCCGGTGTCCGGCCGCAGGCATGTATATAGTCTCGAGGTCTGGAAGACCATCGTATCAAAAATCACGCTACATTGCAAGTTCCACCCTTCTTAATTTTTATACTGGAGTCGTAAATTTTTCAGTGCGAACCATACCATTAATTACGTACTGGATGGACATTGAATAACACAGAAGTGAAGGCTGATCGTGATCTGCATTGGTCGCAAAGGCGGGTTAAGGAATAAATCAACGTTTATTATTTATTTTAAATCCTCTGATGTGCGCGTAAAATAATTGTTTCATGAAGTGTTGATAATTCAGTGCAAAGACAAAAATTGAGCCGTGCCCTTTTCACTATTTTTGTAACATTTATAATTAATAAGACTACGGTAGAAGATACCGGTATTCGCGTCGTATGGGTGATGTTGCGTTATAGCTTTCTTACTATTCCTCCATTTCATCAAAAAGTTTTGTCCTTGCAGATTGATTTGTCTAAGACTACATAAGAAAATACAAGTAGTCTCCACTCTCTTTTGCCTGCGAAAGAGATTACAGAGTAAAATCTGCCGTTTCTGGTATGTATATTTCTCAGTTTTTCCAGAACAGCGAACTGAGCAGTAATACAATTCAAAAGTTCACTCTTTACTAAATGTTTAACGTGAAAATGTAAAACGATTTGTGTATTTTATCTACTGAAGAAGGCCAGTAGGCCGAAATATTTAGTAAAGAGTGAACTTTTGAATTGTTTCATAATTATTCTCTCTTCGGAGTTATTTTAGTGAGCAGTAATATGTTCCGTGATATCCGAGAAAACATGTTGATGTTGGGTTAGTGATAGGACAATTACTTAAGTGTTCCTCAATCTCATTTATCGTTGTCCGGGTCGTACCGATGATAGCCTTTTTAGAGGATGGTGGACCCAATAAGCACAATTACAAACAAATTTACCGTTGTCATTTGTGAAAATTTGTAATAACATCATTGCTCTAATTTGAATGTAAATTATTATCAAAAAATAACTAAGATTCGGTGTGGGTTTTTTGTTTTCAGGAATTATGGATGGAGGGATTTCCCTATTGAGTTATCGTGGTGATCCTTCTAATGAGATTGGCTATTGAAGATCAGAATTGTCGCCGTCTGACTTCCTAAAGCTTGTTCTGGAAGACTCGAGAAATACAAAAGAGTTTGAATGAAAACACGGGGAGAACTCTTAAATCTCGAAACAGTTTTGACTATTGTTTTCAACGATAGTGAGGTAGTAAACAATATATGGGATATGACTGAAATATCACTTTCTGCCGAACTCTTCAGAGACATTTAAAATCAAATCAATCACAAACCATGTAAATAAAACAGTTTAATGTTCCAGTACGGAAACATATATTGACCCTTTATAGATATAAATTAAGTTAGTAAAAAACATTCTTTTTCTATTTTGAGCCTATAAATAAGTTTCAAATTATTTAACGTTCTATCTAATAACAAATATTCAAAGTTCTAATTTACTGTAGTTAATTTGTGTTTAATTTGTTTAATGTGTTTAATTTGTGTTAATATGTTTTTATCAGTCATTCATACTCTTTTTATCAATTTTATTGTAGTAGATCTACATAGTGAAAAGTCATGATTCATTTATGTTGAAATGTATTTAAACTTAAAAGTGGAGGAAGTTAAAAGTGAGGGAGAAATATTTCTTTGTGTTTTCTGTCACTTTTATTTTGGCAGGAAATATTCAACTATTTAGTTTAGTACAATGTGTACGTGTCATTTATTTGTCATATACTTATTCCCAAAATTTATATTTGCTGACGAAAAATATCACCAACTGCAATACATGATCTTTAAAACATTCATCTACAAAAAAATAACAACCAGCATAAATATCTCGTCGTTTGCCTTATGTTATACTTCAAGTTATTTAGTCAGAAGTATTTGATGACTTATATATAATACACACATATCTTGATAACTTAAGCAAATGTAGAAATTATATAAAGGGGGTCAATATACGTTTCCGTAGTTCCAGAGCTGAGTCTCAAATGTATTAATATTGTGTATAATTATATTCGAGATCTTAATGTTAAAGGTCAATGATCACCTTGGATGTTAAAGGTCAATGATCACCTTGGATGTTAAAGGTCAATGATCACCTTGGATGTTACAATTACTCATAGGAAGATGCCTTATCGGTGATATTTACAAAAAAAACTTCTTTTAGAAAATTGTGACCTTATATCTCGGTATTTTTTCAATGATGATGCAAAAAAATAAGAAACGCTTTCTGACAACTTGTTTGTAAAGAAACGACACGAATATGAAAGAAATCACAGCAAAAATTGTAATTATTTGTGATTAATTAAGGTGAAATACTTAAATTATTCAATAGAAAATGTCAAACTGGTGAATCTATTAATTAATATCATATTTTTTTGCCTGGAAAAACTTAAAATTCTTATTAAAGATAATTATAATTGATATTTTCTAGAATAAATTATTTTTTAAACTGTTTAAACGATTGTATTTTTGTTGTAGATGAAACCTGTTACATTGCCTTGCGTATAATATTGGATAATAAGGCAGATATTCGAATGAACCCATACGAATGTTCGCATATCTGCAACTTAGATGAATAGAACGTATACAGAGATACATTATTATCACTATTTGTATAGTTTTTGAGTCCGATTCGTGCTCTAACGAAGGTATATATAGCGATCAGCAAAACCCCCTGTCCACGATTGGTTTCTTCTACTATGATTGAGCATACAGCTGATATATCGTTCAGCCTCTCTAATCCGACTCCAGGGTTTGACACGACACATTTGTGTTTGACGTTCATTTTCACGGACACTTCATCGTCGTTCATGGGAATTTAAGGATCAGTAGCAGACTCCCGTGCCGATTTCCTCCTATCGAGAGTCGGGTTGGAAGTAGAGCTCGAACCTGTGACTCTAAATCATTGAGCGCTTAAGTGATCATAACTGACCATGGAAACAGGTCATGAATTTGTGAAGTCTGACATAGTCGAATCTAATCTATGTACTTAAGGGGGGTCACTGGTGAGGTTTTGGATTTGTGCACTTCCGGAAATTTACATTTGTTGTATTTCAAAAATGATGAGTTAACTGGAAAAACCAATTAGGTAGTAGTGAACTTAGGCACAATAGGAATATTTTAGCGTAAAAAAATTGAACATTTCTGAGAAAAAATATTTTGACCTCACATTTGGTGACTAAATTGACAAATTTTGTCATATGCCAAAAATGGGGGTAGGGGTACAAAAATAGTCATTTCTCAAAAACCATTTAAGATATTTACATAATTCAAACTGTATTATACGAAGAATTGTTAGGATATAAAAATTCATTTATAACTAGTTTATTTTACAGTTCTTTGTCACAGACATATGCCGTCATATCTCAAAGCTCGCCGAAATCTAAAAAACACATTTTTTGTCAGTTTTTATTGAATTTCTTTCTTATATGCACATTGACCCCCATTTTTTATTTTTGCATTCTAAAACAAAGGTTTTAATCAAACTGCAGACAAAATATCTGAAAAAGCTTGTTACTCCTTTATCATGAAATATTCATTTATCAAAAATTGAAAAAATGAATTTTAGTAAAGTGGGTGGGGTAATAATAAGGAGCGTAATATTTATTCAGATGATGATAGAAATACCACTATCTCTAATTTTTCATACTAAAGTATAATATACTACATAAGAAAAGATTAGAAAGTGATATCCATTCTGAAACATACACCACATACATAAACGTTTATAATACCAAAATTCTAGCTAATTCTGCATTAAGCACCTTGATCTGATAGTGTATCACTAAATATTAATATTGCGAAAAAGTTAAGTCATTGACCCATCATTATTTTTCCAGAAATTAACTAGCAAAATATTAGTCTCCATAAAAAACAGGGTCAATAAAATTTCTTGTTATTTTGAATTTCAGCAGTGACCCCCCTTAAAAAAACTATTGGGTATTACACAGTTTTTAAACAGACCATTGTAATACACCATTACCAAAGTGAAATTAAATCTCTATTCTTTTCACGCTTAGCAGAGCAAAAACTTTTGTCTTAACATTACCAAAATAGATCTTAAAACAATAGGAACATATATGAAAGTGAATTGATAGAAAGTTTGGGTTAAAGTTGTATTAATCTTATACATTGTACAAATAAAATCTGTATCAAATAAAAACTGTATTAAATGCGTGTAACACCTGCCTGTGGTTTTTCACATAGTAAGGCATTCTCGTCCGGAGGATCAAACATTCTTTGGAGTATAGGTTAAATACCTACTGAAAGATCTAACAGCACAGTAACATCATGGGTAAACACAGACATATAGACGAGCTACGGTGGTATGAAGTTCTATTGTGTTGCTGCAAATGCCGGGGAGAGTGTAAAGCTTGTGGTAAGTACATGTAAGAATCCTCTGTTTTATCGATCCTACAGTCTAGGTATCTGTCAACATGTCTCTGTTTATGCTAACTCAAATTAAAAAGATATGCTTTTGAAAGGCATGTATTTGGATATCAGTGTGCGATTTTGTCCAAAGTGTGAGACTTGTAATACATCACCATGGTCGATATAACTAAAGAACGTGGTGATGTATTACAAGTCTTTTAGATTTCCTGTCTTGGGCTATGTGTCAATCATTTTAAAATTCTTCAGTCTTGATTATATCATGCCAGCTTACTGCCCCCTTAATTCTGTGCACCGACTTTGTTACATTTTACTTATAGTGGGATCAACTGAAATATATGGAGCAATCATATACGTGCAAGTTACGGGTACACTGTATGTGGACGGTAGAGGTTATGGTGGAATGTTTGTACTTGACGCCATTTGTACCTTGTAAACCATAGTCCTTATCTCATTGCTATATGAAAAACTGATAGGAGACTGTTATTTAGGCTTTTTCTTCTTGATTTGAGGAAGTTGTCACGATGCAAACATAGCCCAGAGATAATTCACTTCCAACAATAGATGTAGTGTTGTCAGTGTAAGTTCTCCAAGAAAGTTGATGTGTGGCTTTTAACTTTGATCCGAGGATCTAGGTGCTGAGCATGACACGCCTCCTATGATGTTCTTCGGTTATGTGAATTACCATTGAAACCTTATAACTTTATAAGTAATGACTGAGATACGAACTACTGCTGTATATGTTAAACATATTTGGGCTTTTGACGCCAAGTGTGACCTTGACCTTTGAGTTGCGAGTCCGAATGCTACATAATTTTTTGAAGTTCGGTTGAACTCTACGAAACAGTAAACAAAGTAATGACTGAGTCACAATCAGAACAAACGAATTTATTCACGGACAAAGCGATCACTATATGCAGCTCTACGGGGCACGTAATGTCCTTATTGTTTACCAGTATTATATTTACCGTCTATCATCTGTACCAATATTTTTCACTATTATACTTGTTTCAGCGACGACGATGTGCCTGTACTATATTCCTATAATACTCCTGCTCGGACTTGCTGGTGCCTGCATCACAATAGGTAGATTTTATTCTAGTATTTTGTTTATTAAGCCAGACAGTATGGTCTAGGATTCAGACTTGTATCGGAGGGTACCAGCTGATCATTCCTGTCGGTGCGTGCGTGCGTCCGTAAACACTTGTTCCTGCGAAAGCTAATTAATTTATGGAGAATTTACCAAAGTGGAGAAGGTAATAAAGTAGAAATAATATTAAGAAATGAGGTCAGAGAGAAATGTTTATTTTTACAAAATCTCACAGTATGAGGGTAACAAGACTATCGGGGGATAGATAGGCGGTTGATTAGTATGGCCATATGTTGACTGGTTACAAGCAAAGTTCATCGGGTATCAGAAGCCAAGGTCACCGGGTATGAGAAGCAAAGGTCACCGGGTATAGAAGCCAAGGTCACCGGGTATAAGAAGCCAAGGTCATCGAGTATCAGAAGCCAAGGTTACAGGGTATCAGAATTCACGGGAGGAAAAATGATTAAGTATTTGTTCTGAATAAGAAAAGGTGTAAGTAAACAAGAGATGTTTGTAAAATGCATATGCCCAAATAACTGCAATGCAAGAAACTACTGCTTCTAAAGTACCTACTTTAACCAATAACCCCACCAAGTTCGGAAAGCGTAGTTGCAGCATCTGTGAACATCCGACCCAGTAACCCAAAAGTCAATAGGGGTCATTAACTTCATATTAGTTATTAAGTAATAAATATGTTGAAAATTTCATAAATGCTTTCATGCAATTTAGAACATAACCTCATGGCTACTTGATTGCTAAAATGATAGGGCATTTACTTTCATAACTATAACCCTAACAATTTCTTAGATGTCATGTTATATAACGAAAAGTTTCAAATAAATTCGATTCACATTTATCTTACCCGACCAAGTACCTAAAATGACTAAACTTAATCATTGTCGAGGACGATGTCCCAAGAAAAGTTTGAGACGTCTGGGGAAAACCCTCAAACTTGGGAAATGGTTTTTAATGCAATTTTACTTTGACCTGACCTTTGACTAAGTATCCTAATAATCAATAGGGTAATTACTCTATGTAGGACCATGTCCCTTAGTTTGAGACCTTTTGGTCAGAGCCTTCTAAAGTTATATGGTGATAATGTTATTTATTTGGTACTGTGACCCTGCACTTTACCGAGTGACCTCAAAAACGTCCAATACTATAGTCTCTACCAATTAGGATATTGGCCAAAGTTATTGAGTGGACTCACTTTATACTTGCAATGTCATTGTGATGACTTTAGCCCTGTAACCTCAAGCAGTAGGATCTATGTATACCAATGTTCCTACAATGCTTGAGTACTTATGAGCCAAAACCTCCTCAATTTCTTGTGTATAAATATTATGGCCAACTGCATGCAAGCGACAATGAAACTTCAAAGCAATATACCACCATTTCTTGTGCATTTACAAATGTACGTGAGTCACTCCTTGGAAAACTACATTGGTTGGCACATGTATGCCATTCTTGCAAAACATTTGAGATATACATGTACCAGCTAATGGACTAATATTTTAAGCCAGTTATAGTATCATGTATATAATGTCCATTCTGATGCAATACCAGATCTTATGTAACCATTTTCGGAATTATATGGAGAACAGACGCTCCTACGAGTAGTAGTATCCATACTGGACATTATTTCGTGACTCCCTCATCGTTCTTTGAAAGGGGATCAAGGAGGAATACTATGGTATCACATGGGAGGATTATATCCATTCTAACATATCTCGTGTTCACTTCTTGGCTAATATTAGGTAAGGATTATATCAATTTTCATATATCTCGTGTTCAAGTCTTGGCTAATATTAGGTAAGGATTATATCAATTCTCACATATCTCATGTTCACAGCATTGCTTACATTAGGTGAGAAGGATTATATCCTAGTGTCCCCAAAGTCTCATTAGCCATAATCCAAGCAAGTATGGGCCCTGGTATGGGACACTAAGTCAAAGTGTTGTCGACAATTTAAGCAGAAGTTTTTCAAATGCAAAATCATTGTGACCTTTGACTACAAAATCACCCTATTAATGACAATAAGTAAAGCTTAGCAAGTTTAAGAAGACCTTGTTAAATGCAAAATCATTGTGACCTTTTGACGACAAAAAGTTCTTAAAATATAAGGCCTAGCAAGTGTGAAGACCTCAGCTTTTAATTTGCCCCAGTAGCTTCAACAGCTTTCATTGAAGCTTATCTTGAGAAAAGTTATCAAGAAACCAATCGAAAGGCTTGAATTTACCCCATTACTTATTCATAAGTACTAGCTTCAGTAATTTGCCCTGGGTTTAACTGGTAATGATAGCCTGTAAAACAACATTTGCAAGATTCATGTAAAACCAAGGTATAATTGCAATTTTCTTTTTAAAGTGAAATAAATTTGCATGGTTAATGGTAAAACCAAGGTATATAAGATCATGAAAACCAACAAATTTGCATGATTCATGTAAAACCAACATATATTTGCAAGAATTCAATACTAATGAAGCGCAGAGAAGTAACATCTGCATAAAATACCAATATATCATGGTCCCAATCAAAATCCCGTCAGTTTGTGCATTTGTACCAACATCTGGTATGTTTAAAAAGTATTTATTATCTAATTTTTTGTTTTGGTCTCTTATTGACAGGAAGTACATGGGTCTTCAAAACATGGATGAATGCAACCGACAGTAACTGCAACAATGTCATGAGACATTTCTCATTTATACTGGTGCTTGTGCACTGGTTTTTGTTCTTTCTGGCAACAATAGGGCAGATATATATCATGACAAAAATCTGTTGTTGTTGTGCAGAGAACGCCATCAGACCACTGAAAAGAAACATCGACCTTGATGGTGAGGATCCTGAACGACGGTTTTAATGTCTCATTAAACACCCTTATAAGGAAAACATTGATGTGTCCAAAATGGAAAGAAGGATCAACCCAATTGTTAAACCATTTGTATTGAACCCTTATCCTACAGGTGGCAAGTACTGGTAGGTCATGATTAGTCTGAATATTTGTGGTGTCTGATCAGAATCTACATTGTTTGTTATTCAGTTAGTAAACTTTCAACGAGTACCCCTTTGAACAACTTATGGTACTGTCATAAAGTCCATTTCAGAAGTTTTACAGGTCTGGTTGAATGGTCTACACTGTTACATATATGTGGCATATTTTCTTTGTATTAACCAAGCTGACAAAGTACAGATGGTCATATTGGATGAATGTTTGAAGAATATTACATAAATTTCTCTAGGTAAAATGATCATTAGTTTTTATCGAAAGTGAGCATATCTGTCATTTGAATGACAAGCAGTTAAATTAGAATTAACTAGCTATATTGTGCAACTGAGCAAAAGAAGAACTCACTGGCTTTATGAGGACACTATTGTTACATCCCAAATGACCCAAATTAATTGAAGTAAATCCTTGCTTACGCCCTCTGCTTCATATGGCCTGTTTTTGGTTGCTTAAACAATGTAAAGTTTTAATCCAGTAGACCCTGTATGATAGGATATAAGGATATTAAGAAGAAAAAATTCTATATACATTGTACTGTATATAATTATGATGTATGTATTATAAACAGAACAACTATTGGTTACAAAAGTCAATGATCATCCAGCAATGCAGTCTTAACTTACATGTGTATATGAAGTCTTTCACAGTTTTCAGAATAATTGTTTTGGCTTTTAGCTTGCTGGTAGGATATAGTCCTACCTCTGTAACCAGTGTAGACCATGATCAGCCCACAAATACATGGAATCAGAT
Organism: Saxidomus purpurata; assembly: GCA_022818135.1. Classification (NCBI taxonomy): domain Eukaryota; kingdom Metazoa; phylum Mollusca; class Bivalvia; order Venerida; family Veneridae; genus Saxidomus; species Saxidomus purpurata. The sequence continues at coordinate 38,129,330 of JAFMSR010000007.1, forward strand.
CATGGTCTACACTGTTTGGTATACAGCAGGTTTATGTAAGCAGCCATTTGAATTATTCTGTCTAAAGTGATTATAAAAAAACCTTGTTTAGAAATTTATAAGGAACAGGGTTAAATGATATCACGTTACATAAGCACTGTCAGACTTTAATGGTACCAGACTATAAAATCAACTCTTGTTGTGTGATGCATTGTTATATATATGAATTTATATTGTACATATGCACATGTTGATTATTCACAAAATGTTGTAAATAAAATGCAAAGAAAAGCATGATCTTTGTTCCGCTTTATGTATAATACCATTTCAGCAAAGTGTACCATAATTGGTTCTTTTACTGAGGTATACATGTATATATATTACTGAAAGCTTGCAAGTAATTGGCATACTGATTCCTGAAGCAGTTCGTACACAAGAGAGACAGAGTCTAAAATTATATCACTGACAACTCAACCCCTGATCAACACACTGTTCTGGTATTCCTTTTTCTCATTAATTTGTCTGTAAAATTCTTATAATTTATTAACAAAGATATGGCTCATTTCAAAGTTTGACAAGACCCGATGTTGGCGCACTTGTTTTTATAAGTCCCTGAATTTCCTTGAAGTTTGGATGGTTTTTGTCACCGACAAGTTGCAGTAGTAAAGCCTCACTTGTTGTCACGGTAGCCCCAATAGCACGAAATCTCTGAAATGTGAAATACACTTATAATAAAGTCTTACAGTAGTCTACATATAAGCCTAAACCTTATGAAAACGGAAAGACGAAGAGTCTAAAAGCTTTTGGAATTTAAAGTGACATAATGCGCATCTTACTGCACATAGTGTTTTTTTGGTGATAGTTTTATAAAGCTCTTTTTGGTTGCTGTGCATTTAAATGCGTTAAATTATGATTATGCTTAGTTTTGAGTTGGTGCTTTGATATAAAAAATGGACGGATAAAATGTAGTTGATTGTGTCTTTTTGATGTTGGTAGAGATTTTGGCAGTGGAAGGGAAGCACTCCTGCATGCATTGCTCTTTTCTTAAATTGCTCTCCCAGTCAAATAAGAAAATCATTTTGGAAAGTTTTTTTCATCTGGGAGCGGGAAAGTTTGGTGTGTTTGGGTAAGCTTTTTTCCTCTATGCTTTTGTCACCCTTTTCCCTGTTTTCGTTTAACATGTTACTCCGCTAAGAAATATAAAAGCAAGTGTTTATGCACATACATTACTTACACCAAATCGAATATTCTTTTATATCTGGGATCGTAACAGGTGTTTTCTCAAAAGGAAAAATATGACATTGAATGTGACCTTATTGTGTTGAAAATTTGATTTAAACAAAAGAATTAATAAATTATATTTTGCCTTTTCAAAAACGAAAGCAGGTTTTCCCATTTTCAAATATCTTTGTAATTTTCCAGAAATCTCCCATAGAGAGGCTGTAAATAGGTTGTACATAAATAAGCATGCCTATTTTGAATTATAATTGAAGAATTTTACTTCCAATGATGTGCAAAGTGTATGTCTGACTGTTAACAACATTCAATACAGCGAAAGTAGGACTGAAAGACCACCCAGGTCAATCTAAGGAAATATACAAACATCCACTCGTTTTTCTGCAGCAGTATTTCAAACAGGGAAATACTTCACGGCTATTGTAAAGTTTTAGAAGCCAGTTTCAAACTGTATTTCCCTGTTACAATTCCAGATTTAAAAGAAAATTCGATTTAGCGTTAGTAATGGACCTTTAAATAGATTTAATTTCTCACAGATTTCAAGTTTACAATGTATTTCTATACCACAGCATGTCACACTCATTTCACTCATACATGCACATGTACTAGTATCTGGGTATATTAGCCCTACACCTTAGTATGTCACTCTCGTTGAGCTGGTGCCAACAACCTTAACCACTTGTCACCATTATATCCTGTATATATTTAGCTTTCTAAAAAACAGACAGATCATTATCTTCACTAAAACAACTGAAAAGTCATAAGACTTTCTCACTAAGAACTTATCCTCAAACAAGATTGACTCAGTTAACTTTACCATATATACATGTACTGTGACTATAACAATTACCTTTCCTGGCACATTAGGTAAAAGTAGAATGAAATTTTCAGCTGTATCTTCTAGTAGACTACAGTAATTGAGTGATATACATGTAGTATTAAACAATAAAAAGAAAACCTTTGATACCTCATAAGCAAACTGTCTATCCATCTGACTTCTAGAAGAGCAAGCATCAGCTATGACATGTACTTCAATACCTCTCTCTAGCAAGTCTATCACTGTCTGCTGTATACATACATGAGTCTGTAGAAATTGGGAGTAAATTTTGTCTTATCACATTAGAACTGCAACACATAATTTCCATAAAACTAACTGTATAAATGAAATGGTACAATATTTTTATATTTCTTTGTTTACTGTCTCTTTGAGATGAACATTTGACCCAAGTTTCACAAAGATCCTTTAGGTCCCAGGTTAGAAGACAGAGAGTATGGATGTATGGACAGACTGACAGAGATCATTCATATAATTTATCCCCTTCCAGCTTTTGCAAAGGGGAATTTAAAAAAAAGGATTATTTTAGACTTCTACGCAAAAAATAATTTTTCTGTGAGAGAGATAACAGTCAAAAGTTCAGAAATATTAAAAGTGCTTTAAACTTTTAAAACATACTTTATGATTATTTACAATTATAATAATAACCAGCTAGAAACATGCAACATGACAGACTTACAGTATACCCAGTTTAACTTGTTTATCAAACAAGCATTAGGAGTTCTGAATCTTTGATTAACATGTCACAGGTTTGAATCCAATTAGGACTCAACTTTGATTTGAGTCAAGAAAGCATATCACAGGTTTAAGACACCAGTCATTAAACCTGATAAAATTTTACAGCTTCACTTTTACTTTTCATACAACTGTATGTACTTGTCCTCAGTCATAAAGTGCAATTAACATTTCCCAATAGAACTTAATTTAAAGTCAGTTATTTTCTTAAATTCAGTTATTTCGAAAGTTATTTTTCTTAAAGTGACTGCACTCCAAATTCTTAGTAAATTTTAATTTTTTGGTAAAATCAATATATATTCAATTTGTCAGCATCAAGATTATTTTCTTTGTGTAAGAGCTAAAAATAAAGGTAGAAAAAAAATATTTACCCGAGCCAGGTTTTGAACTCGGATGTTTGCGCTTACAAAAATTTTACAGCGGCTTAACCTACTACACTACGGAGTCAGTTGATTTGATGCGAGTTAAAAATATTGGTATACCAAAGAGCCCACGGGGTGATATTTTCTACAATAAAAGTAAGCAAAACAACACATTTTAATTGTTTCTTTTGTTAGAAAACTTGTCACGTTATCATAATACAATGCCCCTGATACAGTAATGACAATTGTTTTCTTGAAATTGAAAATTTTCTTTTTTTCGCGTAACTTGTCCATCTGGAGTGCAGTCGCTTTAAGTCATTTTTCAAAAGACAGTTATATACATGTACATGTAACTTTATTAAACATGGTACTAGTACTACCTAATGGTAAACTCGATTTATTTTAGTTTTATCCTAGTGATTCTGCATTTGTATAAAGCGCATAACATGAGTTGCCTGCACATCCCAGCAGCCTGGTCATAATCTGTAAAGTTTACCAAGTATTCATTAAATAACCCTACCCCTGTGTACAATTAATGGTGTTGTCCAAACTGTAAGACAGCCCATGTCCATTTTAGAAATTTAGCAAGGTAAGGTTTCATCAAAACAACTTGCCTCAATACCAAATAATACAACATGTTTAACATCTCCAGCACACAGACTCTTCATCTTCTCCTCAACTTCTGGCAGAACCATACTGAACTTTGTCTTGTCAAACACACCCGCTGCATGGGAAATGTCAAGGTCGGGAACTGTCTTACCAAGACCTTTGGAATACTGCAACAGATATTTGCAAGAATGTTTATGTTTATTTACTATGTGTGTGTTAAAAGCAAAACTCTTTGAAAGTCTTATCACTTTATTTTCTCAAAGAAATCTGTGCTAAGTATATATATATATATGTTTAATACATATTTGCTGAAAAAAACTGATAACCTTTTAGATCAATCCCGCTCATACATGTACTGATGTAACAAGTCCATCTTTGCTACATTGTACGAGAACAGATCCATGCCGACTTACCATGATCTCCATTCTTCACTGTTCACTATCAGTCAGCAAATTTGCAGTGAGCACCCCTTGGAACAATTAATATTTCTGTCCACATTGAAAGATGGATTGGTGCATAAACAAAATTGAAAGAAGAGTAAAAACATACTTACAGAAAAAATCAACTTGTTTAAAAAGTACACAATAATGATCTCACTCAGAATTTATATTGATAATAATATAGTTATAGTGACTAACTTTGGAATGTCATTATATTTTAATAATTAATAACTACTTACAATAATGTAGAAAATCAAACCTGTTCTGTAACAATAACTGGAATATTGAGAATCTTTGCACATTGGAGCTGAAAAAGGTAACACAGGAGCATAAATCATAGCAATCAATTCAAGAAATTACTTCTTTTTTTATAGGGCCTAAACATGACTTATCTCCGGTGGTTGCAATAGTTATAAGTTTTTTGTTATCAAAAAGATTAGACAATATGTGACAAGATTTAGTGTCAGTTTTTTAAAAGTTTGCCAATTATGATCTTAACCTCCACTTTCTCAAAAATGACACCTGTGAATACACACCAGTCGACTAGCACAAGTAACTATTTCCGAAAAATACTGGATAGCTGGACGAAATTTCTCTTGCATGTCACAACAAAAGAAAACGGTTTTACTGGCAACAATATTTCCAAGCTTCATGGGGGCGGCCATTTTGAACAGTCACATGATCTTAATGCTCTCTTTGGTGCCTACTAAACGACGGTACCAATCCGGTACCGATATCGCCGGTATTTTCACACGTTCAATCGCTGCGAAGCGACTGTTAATCTGTTTCACTTATCGATATATCTTTCAATGTGCCATGTGTCAAAGACTACAAAATATAAACTTTGCAAATCTGGTTAACGCGTTACATAAATTCATTTACACATCATTCTCACAACAAACCCAACTCTAGTAAGCACAGTATCTGTCCAAGCTGGTATTTCAGACCATAACATAGTCATCTCTCAAGCTCGAATCAAACCTTTCATTAATAAACAAACCCCTAGGGACATTCCATTATTTAGAAAAGCTAGATGGGATGATTTCAAACAATTTATCAGTAACTCCAAGGTAAACACACTGAAAGATGCAGAGGTTATCCCAGTTGAAGACCTCTGGATCAGGTTTAAACTCCTAATTCAAGAAGGCATATCAAAGTTTGTCCCAATTAAAAACTAGGAAATAAGAAAAGTCTCCCATGGATTACACAAGATATAAAAAGATTGATAAGAAAAAGGGACAAACTCTACCAAAAGGTTAAACTACACAAGGGTCAAAATCAGCACATTAGCAAATTCAGAACTGTTAAACACCTCATCCAGCAAAAAATTAAGAAAGCACATGAGACATATATTGAAAACATACTAGACATTCAACATTCAGAAAACTCAAACACTAATAAATTCAATACCAAGCGCCTCTACTCACTTATAAAAAATGCCAGACAAGATAACCAAGGTATTGCACCGTTAAAAGATCAGACAAATGGTAAAATCACCTCAGAAAACCTTGGTCAAGCAAATATTCTGAATAAACAATTCCAGTCTGTTTTTTCAGGTGTTTCTCCCTTTGTCTCTGTCCCAGCTTTTGCAGGACTTCCCTAGGAAAAAGGAAATACCCTACAATGCCCAACATTGAAATTGACCCCAACGGCGTCCTGAAATTACTCCAAAACCTAAAAGTGGATAAGGCTGCTGGCCCAGATATGATTAAGCCCATTGTCTTGAAGGAGCTCCGCCATGAGATCCTTGACATAGTGTCACTAATCTTTAAAAGATCCCTTAATACTGGTCAACTCCCATCCGATTGGACGAAGGCAAATGTCGCTCCACTATTCAAAAAAGGTGATACTAGTGACCCTGCTAACTACAGACCCATATCGCTAACTTGTATTCTATGTAAACTCCTAGAACACATAATTGCTCTAGCCTATCCACACATCTCTCAAAACACAACATACTTTATGAGCTGCAACATGGGTTCCGTGAAAGACGGTCCTGTGAGACTCAGCTCATTGAGCTAGTTGATGAAATATCCAAAAACCTTTCCTCAGGTAAACAGACCGACCTTGTCCTACTTGATTTTAGTAAGCCTTCTGACAAAGTCAACCATCTTAAATTATTACTTAAACTCCAAGAGCATGGTGTCTCCAGTCAAACTGTATCTTGGATCAGGTCCTTTTTAATAGGTAGATCTCAGTCAGTAGTGGTTAACGGTTGCACGTCTGATCAAGTCCCTGTTACATCTGGGGTCCCCCAGGGCTCTGTCCTAGGACCTCTGTTGTTCCTACTCTATATAAATGATCTCCCTGACACGGTTACCTCCCAGGTGCGGCTTTTTGCTGATGACACTGCCGTTTACCTTGCAGTTACTTGCCTCTCTGATTGTCAAAGGTTACAAAATGATCTCTCTAAGCTAGAAACGTGGGAAAAACTGTGGGACATGGAATTTAACCCCAGTAAATGTCAGGTCCTCCACATCACACGTAGTAGAAAACCTATCCAGTTCCCATAAAGCTTCATGGTCAAACACTCTCACCAGCTAAGGATGCAAAATACCTTGGTGTAGACATCAGCCAAGATCTCAGCTGGAATACACACATCTCAAGAATAACAACAAATGCAAACAGAACACTAGGCTTTCTCAAACGTAACATTAAAACAAAACATGAAAATATTAAATCACTCTCTTACAAAACATTAGTCAGACCACAATTAGAGTATGCATCATCTGTATGGTCACCACACACCCAGGTTAATATTCACAAGCTGGAGATGGTCCAGCGACGCACAATCAGATGGGTAAAAATGATTATTCCAGAGATACCAGTGTGACAGACCTGCAGAACACCCTTGGATGGAGCACCCTTGAGAACAGGCGTCAAGCCTCCAAATTGGTTATGTTTTATAAAATATACTACAGTCTTGTAGCAATCTCCCTGCCCAGTTACCTAGAAGTCCCAAACAGGTTAACAAGACATATGCACCCCCTTAGTCTCCGCCAAACCCATGCAAATTCGGACTTCTTTAAGTACTCTTTTTTCCCCCATACCACAGTCCTGTGGAATAGATTACCCGCACATATTGCGATCCTGCCTGATCTTGAATCATTCAAGCGGCGGGCCCAAATCAATTATTAGTCATACAACAATTGTTTTTAACCCTTTTACTCTTTTTTACTATTTTAACAGTTTTAACCGTCTTGTTTCTCTTGACTGTAGGGCTATCTTGCAGTAGTTTTATCTTTTTATTAACACCCGGCGTGCACCCTGCCCATATTCTCGTGAGAGGTGTGAGGCAGTATAACAAGATAGATAGATAGATTTAAATATGAAGCCGTAATGCATATGATAAATTAAATGCTATGGTTGGTTAAAAGCACGGACCTATAGAGCACTTTAAATTGTTGTGAACGTAAACTTGGTCGACTCTTTATGAATCTGTATGCCCACGTGTCATATATCTTATCTTTCGCAGATTTCATTATAATCCTCCTCCTCCTCATCATCATCATAATCATCATCATTTTAATGATCTTCATTTTGGAGGAAATTGTTCAAATTAGACAAACAGAAATAAAACGAACGGATTTATATTGATTTATCTAAAAACTACATCTTGTGCAATTATTCAGTATTATTTTTTTATACAGAACTTTCTCCGTTTCACTGTTATATATGTCTCGCCATTTTCATGGTTGTAAATCCGCATAGGCCATATGGCCATCAGGGATATTTGAAACTAAACATAAAAAATAACTTTAAATAAGTATTAGACATTAACTATTTTATATTGATTGTTATTCAAAGGTGTAAAGGTGTGTAAATGAAATCATTTAAAGATTCTCAAATTACAATACGTGACTGCATTACATATTTTGCCCTAATTGTTCTTATTTGAATAATAAAAATGCATGCCTAGATCATAGTGCATCTAATATAATAAATTTGATATAATGACTACAAAACTAAAAAAGAATGTTACTGTAATTATACCAATCAAGTAAAGTCACATAAAATTTAAATTTTAGAACTTATCGGTGTTACACTCTAAGAAACATTAAACTAAATAAAGAATGAACGAAACAAAACTGTGGGGAATGCTATCTTTTAAAGACAATAGGCAAAGAAATGAGACGAAGTTCTGAAAAGATTAATGAATGCTTTCTATGGACCTACTTAGCTTCTTGTAACACCTTTCATTTAGTAGGAGGTGGATAATCAGAAATTAGATATTTAAAAATTATTTCTTAGCCCGGCACAGTAAGTAAATGCAAAGTACATCTATGTAAACATAAATGTGATGTAAATATTTGATATTTTCAAACGGGACCGACGATTTATTAATTATTTCCCCAGAGTGATAAGTAAAGACATTTTTTACTCCGATTGCTGTCTTTTTTTTTACAGTGCCTGATAACAAATATACAACCTAAAAAAGGATTATAGGGAAGTGTTGTAACTTGAAATATTTTAATCTTTAACACATATTTATTACTTTAATGTGAACTCTTTGAGAAAGCAGAATAAATAAAAAATGAAGATTTATTGGAACTTATCTACGTGTAAACAGTAAAGAAATTATTATTCACCAATTCACTATGAAAAAAATACAGTCAATAGTTGTCGAAGTTTCAAACTTTGTTCTCAAATCGGTATATGTACAATACCTGGTCGTTTTACAGATGAAACGTAGTATAGATGACCTGAACTCGATTTACGGTAATTTATACATAATAGCAATAATCAAACATAAAGAATTTAAACTACTATGGGGCAGATACAATATCAAGCTTTTCCTAATAAAAAGACATAGCATTGTGTTCATATTTTGCAATATTTCTGATGATTTTGGTATTCTAACATGACATTAACTTTTTGGCGTTTGATTCTCATTCCCTGACTGCCGTGGCGGAAGTTCTGGCACTGGTCCCGGAAGGGGCGACCATCATTGTATCTCTGATTATCAATATATAATGTGGATGCCTAGCATCTTGAAACTTGATGTTGAGGCTGGTCATAGCCGGTGGAGGATCCCTATTGATTTTAAGGTTAGTTGGTCAAAAGTTCAAGGTCACAGTACGGTTTCCGGACGATTACTCGAGAACACTTGGGCCTAGGATCTTGAATGTGGAGGTTGGTAATGGCCAGCAGATGACCCACATCGATTTTGCGGTCAAAAGAGGGCAAAGGTCAAGGTCACGGTGACCCGGAATTATAGAAAGTTTTCCACTGAATAGCTTTAGTTAGGAGGAACAATTGCATTGAAATTTGGTGTGTATGTAGTTTGCAGGGAGTGGAAAGTTGGGATTGCATTTGGTCACTAGGGTCAAGGTCAATGTAACTAAGAATAGAAAAATGGTTTCCGCTGAAGAACATGAGTAAAGATTGACCAATTGCAATGAAACTTGGTGTGCAGGTCGCTTGTATGGAGAGGAATTTTGAGATTGCATTTGAGGTCACTAAGGTCAATGTCAAGGTGACTGTTACCAGAATAGAAAAACGTTTTCTGCTCTTTAACTTGAGGAAGGAAAGACCAATTACAATGAAACTTGGTGTGAAGGTATCTGGCGTAGAGAGAAGTTTTGGATTGCATTGCATGTTACTAGGGTCAAGGTCACTGTTACTAAAAATAGATTAAACAAATATTTTAATTTCTATATTGTTTAAAGCAAAAGAATTCGAGGGGTTGTCATGGTCACTTTCTAAAATTACAATTTTATATTGTTTTAAACAATAAACAAAATCAGTGGGAGGGGTCAAGGTAAAAAAAATGGTTTTAAAGGGGCAACACTGGCTGGTATACCAGCGAATATTTGTTGTGTACAGCTGTAACTTGATACCACTTAACTACCTGTCAATTAAACTGGAGGTTGGTCAAAATAGAACAAGAGTAAATGAATCACAATAGCAAGCAGACGATTTTACCTCTTGAGCTGACTAGGGGCTTCCTTAAGTTTCTTTTATTTTGTATCTATGAATCCATTGGAATAAGATGAAAATTTATCCACCTCCTGAATCATTTCTTCTCACTTTCCTTTATCCCATGAATTTAATTCATATTCCCTTTTCAAAAAAAAATAAAGATAAATACTGTATTTCACACCTAACTCAGAGTCAAATTTTGCACAATGTCTGATTTTGTGTAATTTCGTATAATATAAATACATTGTGGTAAAATGAGTATACATCAGCACCCAATTAAGATAGAGTCACAAAATTAATTGGTAATAAGACGCCATCGCATGCAGGTCTGGTTTGTGTATTTTTGATGGACACAAATTCCAGACATGACACTGATACATGTGTCAGAAAAAAGAGGGAAGTTACCACAACAGTTCAAAACACAGTACAATGTATATGCATGTTCATGTAGTTCATGAAGTGTATATTTAAAGTGACATGATGCGCATCTTACTGCACATAGTGTATTTTTAGTGATAGTTTTATAAAAGCAATTTTCGGTTGCTGTGCATTTATATGTGTTAAACTAATGATAATGCCGCAATAGTATTTGAAGTTGGTGCTTAGAAATTTTAAAAAGTGACAAATGAAATAATACTTCCTTACTTCTTTGCAGTGATCTCCCTTGTGTTATTATTGTTTTTGGCAGAGATTTCGGCAGTGTAGTGATAGGGAAGCAACTCCTGCATGCACTTTTTTTTAAATTGATTCTCTCAGTCAAAATTAAACTTATAAAAGTTTGTTGAGATTGAGAGGTCTTAAATTTTTTTCTTCAAGTCTTTTTTTCTTTTTAGAAAGTATTTCTATAAAAAAAATTTTGTCTCAATCACTGCTCATCTCAACAGACTTATCAAATGCGATTCTTGGTTACCTAATTCAAGGAGAAACACATAGGCGGTTTTACAGTAAAGAAATTTTATTGCCTTCTTGGCAAGTAATTTATGTTCAAGTAGCATTGACCACAAGAAGACAAATGAGCCTTGAAAAATCTGACCAGATGTTGAAGTAGGGAAAAGATCTGATTTTACAATTCTCAGCTGAAGTTTTGGGTAGCACATTTCATTTCAGTCATCGGCACGCTTAGCGTTTGTATAAGGAATATAGTGTACGGGAATTATTCTCTGTAGTTTCATTCAATAAAACGGTGTTTTAAAATATAGAAAAATGGAATTCTAAGGACTTGAAAATTCATAGTGATGATAACATGGGATGGTGTAAATTGTAGACCATCAAGGAAAAAAAATTAAAATCGAGAAATTACTAAATCAATAGTAAAATCAATCTGAAAACCTCGTTCTTATATAATGGATCATTATATAATGAGCCAGGTTGATGTATTAAATCGCTCGATTAAATTTAAGCAGAACTGAATAATTACACTTAGTCATAAATCAAACATTTTCCAATATGTCTGCGCCCATAGCGCTAGCTCTGAATAAAATTTGAATTGAACTGAATTTTTAGCTGGTGAATAAAACATTCAGCGTGCAATGTCATAACATTTTAAAGTATTGTAATTTAGCATACTGTAGTGTAACTTAAGGCTGATGACAACATGCAAGAGAGGAGTGAAAATTTCTGTATGAAGACGCTGCCATTTTCTGCGAGAGTGGAGTGCGTTTACACAAGCTGCTATTGGTAAGATTCACAAGGGGAAGGGGTGGACCTTCGGCCATCAAACAACTCCGAAAAATATGTTTTCCTGTTAAATACGTCTTTTTTTGGATGGCGCAGCACTGTCCTGCCCTTTTGATGTGTGGCCACCCTGCCCTGATCCAAGGCTGTTATTACCACCCGGCCTGTTTTTCATATAACAAAGGATCCAACATGCTCTCATGCACCATGCTTGACAAATTTAAAGGCTTATCCGAAACCGAGTCAACAGACATATGTCCCGCCGTTGTAATAATAATAATTGTGTTACATCTGCCTACATGAACTTCTATATTTTGCTAGATTGAATATTACATGTCACTTATCGCTATATATGCTGTTCTCACAATATTCACCGGGTTCTACTGTTATTAAGACCCTTACCCAGGGCCCTGGTGAAGTTCACAAAAACATTAAAATCTCCAGCGTCATGATTGAAATTTTGGAAAAAAACGAGGTTCTTAAAATATCAACCTATACACATGGTCAATACCCTGACATGTGATATCGATAATGAAGAAGTACAAGTATTGTGTAAAGTTGATTATGTGACAAAATTGAAGTGTTGTCACAATCATTTTATGCAAATTGCCTGGAGGATTATGAGGGTAGTTAGCGGTGATTCGCAAACTTTTCAATCAGCGATGATTAGCCAATAATCAACCGTCAAACAAGTCACCATGCTACAAACTTGCCGCTTATTCAATCATTTAACCAAATTAAAAAATAAATGTTTTCGTAACAGCGCAAAAACAAATTTACACATCGATTGTTGGGTGTCGATGCAGTCAAGCATCTATGTTGTGATCAGTTATCGGAGACTGTTTCATTCTGATTAGATGAGTGCATAAAGGGCGTCGCCTTCAAATTTATCAGCTGTCAAACAGTGTTTTGCGTAGATCACGATGCATGTCAATAATGTTTTTGAGTTCTATCATTATCCTATCAGTATATTCATTTTGCAATATCTGTAAATCCAAAAAGATCCTGGGACTTAAAAGTCTTAACATTACACAATGAAATGCTTAAATTTACTTGACAGAATTTAATTGTTTTAGTTTTACACCAAGACAATTCTAGTCCTCGAAGTCGGTGCTTTGGTTTTTGACTTAATTAACCATTAAAGTGACATTATGCGCATTTTTTTCAAGTAAAAATCAAGCTGAATATGGTGTGTATACAAAAGCGTAGAGGAAATAATAGCTTTTAACTTAATACACCAAACTCTTCCCGCTACCAGTGTGAAATAATAACTTTCCAAATATTGATTTTTTTATTTGACTGGGAGAGTCAATTTAAGAAAAGAACAACTGCATGCAGGAGTTGCTTCCCTTCCACTGCCGAAATCTCTACCAACATCAACAACGACACAATCAACTATCATTTTATCAGTCCGAATTTTTATATTTAAAGCACCAATTTCAAATACCAATGCGGCATAATCATTAATTTAACACATTTAAATGAACAGCAACCAAAAATTGCTTTTATAAAACTGTCACCAAAATACACTATGTGCAGTAAGATGCGCATAATGTCACTTTAAGTGTTGTTAATTTTTCTTTGATTTGAAAAATGACCAAGAATTTTACAAAGAAAAATAAATATTATGCATTTATTTAACCACCTGCAAACACACATTTGTAGCTTCTCAACTGTGTACTTTGTCAGTTAGACTGTATTATAGTTATTAGTAAGATTAATACAAGTGCCTGTAGGGCATGTTCCAAAGTACGGAGAAATATTTCTAATAAATAATACCTTTTTAAAAAGATAGTTTTTAATTCAATGTTGAACATAGATTTTTTGATGGTCGCTGTCTGCAAGAAGTTTAACAACTATATTTTTATAAAAAAATTATCAGACCAATAAAATTTGTCAAATTGGAGTGCCAAATTAATTAGGCTAGCACAACTGGTCAGTTTGTTTTGAAAAACATAAAAAGTGTACACAGTTTTTCCACTGCTATCCAGCACAGCATTCAAATGACTGGCTTTTAACTGATTTTCTTTGCAGCTGGCAGAGTACAGGTTTTATTAAAACTTTGAGATGTCAATTCAGTGTCAAGCAGAACATTAAATTCCTTCTCCATGATTTCTGTTTTAAATCAACTGTTTCAGTGAAGAGAATGTCTGGCATCTATGTAGTTCTGTGAGAGATAATCTGCCTGAAGAGCTTGGCAACTGCTACTGTGTATTTATATCAAACCAAAGTCAAGCAGTAAGTACCAGAAGCTATCGGGTATTTCATGTCATAAGTGTGTATACTGCATGCCTATATTTCTATACCCTTTATAGTTCTGTCCGTTTTCAAAGGTGTCTCGTAAATAATAGACATTATAGGCGTTTTTGAGGAAACTAAATTTTTCAGCAAATCTGTGGACAAGCAGCTTTAAGTTGTGTCCTGTGTTGTCACATGACGTGAGATATGTCCTGTGTTGTCACATGACGTGAGGTATGTCCTGTGTTGTCACATGACGTGAGGTATGTCCTGTGTTGTCACATGACATGAGGTATGTCCTTTGGCAATAGAACTAATGTCTTAACTGTCACAGTATATAGCTGTAAATGGGTACCACTACCAGTATTGAATATTGCTGGTTCTCCGTCTGTTGAATGGTTGTTTCAAAGTCATGTAAGTACATGTAGATGAAATTTGTTTTGTAATTGAAATATTTTTGATTGTTTGCAGATACCTCTGTGGAAACAGACAGCAAGTTCAAGAGAGGATGGCTTAGTTATTTGGGTATGTTACAATAATAATTTATGCAAAAACATGGTTTATTTTTACCAGAAAATTTAACCTTTACTCACTTGATTTTTTAAAACACTGGCCTGAAACTTGCACCTTGTATTACTTATTCAATGATTATCCTCATGCTGTTCAAAGTTAATATGTCGAGTTTGAATATGGGTAATGTGGGGTCAAGTTGTACAAAAACCTTGTGTATGCAGTAGAGGTTGCATTTTTCATTTGATTTCCATGAAACTTGGTCAGTATAATTCCCTTGATGAAAGCTAGGTTGAGTTTGAATATGGGTCATCTGGGGTAAAAAACTAGGTCGTGGGGGCCAAATCATAGGAAAACCTTCTGTACGCAATATAAGTTGCATTTTTCAGTGTATCTTCATGAAACTTGGTCAGTCTTGATGAATTTGAAGCCAAGTTTGAATATGGGTATTATGAGGTCTGAACTAGGTCACCCAGTTAAAAACCATCAGGCTTGTGTATGCCATACAGGTGACATTTACAACCCAATCATCATGTAAATTGGTCAGCAGGTTTGTCTTGTCAAGGTCAAACAGAATGTTGTGTTTATGATATAAAGTTTAGGGTTGAAGTTTGGTCATATATTGTCATAAGTAGGTCTCAGGTGAGCAATATATGGCCAATTTGGTCTATTATTTATCTTAGTCTATAATCAACTGAGCAAATTTTCCCATTGTGTTGTAGGACTATCATGTGATATTTATACATGAAGGATCTGATGCCAGCTTAGTGTATGATTTAGACACCAGACTTGACTTCCCATGCTCATTTAAATATTACACGGAGCAAGGAATCCATTCATGTGCCGAGCTTCAACCGCAGTTCCAAAGGTAACATTGTAATTTTAAAGTTTTGTTTTTGGTACTATTTTACTCGGGAGAAAGAATGTTTGGTCTTTCAAGAACTCCTCTTGGAAACTTGGTGCTCCTTTAGCCATACTGGTAATAACTTCTGACTTAATTCTTGTCCATACACTATAAGAAAATGTAGGGCAAATATATATCAGAATTGTGCCAAATATGCTGAGATTGACTGGACTTATTTTACTATTTGATATGTCTGTATAAACAAGTCATTTTAAAAGTATAAAGAAATCTTTCAAAGAAAATATTTCTATCAATGGGCATATATATACAGAGTCACATGTAGATACAACATGTGGTAAGAATTACATAAACCTGTTGGTAAAGAAGCATAAAAGAGACCTTTCTTAAAATATTTCTATGACTTGCACCAATCTAATTTTATGTAAAAGTCATTTTTGTGAGGTTTTTATTTTCGTCATTGAAGAACTTTGCAAATTCATTAAAGTCGCTAAAATAACAATGATTATTTCGCTTAATTAATAAAAAACAAGAGCTGTCACATGACAGCACGCTCGACTATTCGAAAGGTTGTTGGTAAAATGGGTTTTTTGTCAAAGAACAGGAGTATTGTGTAATTGTCTGTAAGAATTAAGGTCAAAGATATGAAACTTGTTCAAAGACCTTTGTAAATGTACATTACATTCAAAGCCTTACTCTGGATTCTGTAAGCCAAGTGGAGGGAGGAGGGGATAATTTCAAAGAAATACATAACCTTGTAAATTTGATCATGAATCACTTTGTAACCTTTCAAAATTGAAATGTATAGGATTAAAAAAGCATGACTGCTGCATGCTGCATAATTATTCTATGATATTTCAAAAGAAAGCCATTTCGAGTATTTCCATGTTAGTCTGGTAAAAACTGTGACAAAATTCTAAGTTAAAAGGGGCATAAATGTCAAAAATCAAAAACATTGGTGAAGATGTTGACAGTAAACATACATTTTAAGTCCATAAAAAAAAATCAAAGTTAAAAAGGGACATAAATCTGTCAAAAATCAAAACAGAGTTATGGGGATTGTTTCCTCAGATGTAGATGTTGATGGTAGACACATACTTTGAGTTTCAAGTCAATACCTTTGATAGTATTCAAAACATTTGACTATAAAATCTTTTACCAAATATTCTAAGTTAAAAAGGGGCATAAATCTGATAAAAATCAAAACAGAGTTATGGGGATTGTTTCCTCAGGTGTAAATGTTGATTGTAGACACATACTTTGAGTTTCAAGTCAATACCTTTGATAGTATTCAAGATATTTGAATTTATAAAAATCTTTAACAAAAAAATCTATGTTAAAAAGGGGCATAAATCTGTCAAAAATCAAAACAGAGTTATGGGGATTGTTTCCTCAGGTGTAGATGTTGATGGTAAACATACAGTTTGAGTTTCAAGTCAATACCTTTGATAGTATTCAGGATATTTGACTTTATTAAAAACTTTAACAAAAAATTCTAAGTTAAAAAGGGGCATAAATCTGTCAAAAATCAAAACAGAGTTATGAGGATTGTTTCCTCAGGTGTAGATGTTGATGGTAAAGATATATTTTGAGTTTCAAGCCAATACCTTTGATAATATGCAAGATCCTTGAATTTATAAAAAACTTTAACCAAAAATGCTAAGTTAAAAAGGGGCATAAATCTGTCAAAAATCAAAACAGAGTTATGGGGATTGTTTCCTCAGGTGTAGATGTTGATGGTAAAGATATATTTTGAGTTTCAAGTCAATACCTTTGATAGTATTCAAGATATTTGACTTTATTAAAAACTTTAACCAACGCAGACGCCGACGCCGGGGCGAGTGCAATAGTCTCCTTATTCTTCGAATAGTCGAGCTAAAAATGGAAAATCAAGAAATAAACAATTCATGAATATAAAGACTTTTACAGTATTACTTGAAATAGGCCATAGGATACTTGCTAATTTTAAAGGTTAAAAGTGAGAATGGTAGGTAAAATTCATACTGAATGAAAATCTACATTATTATTTGCAATACAGACTAAGATTTCCAAGAGTCAGTATTGTCATGTATGGGATTGCTTGGAAAGAGAGCTGTCTTCTGTATCATCAGTTGTAATGACCACTTTTTCAGTATGAGGAAAGTTGAACTTATATACACAGTAGGCTTGATTAGATCCATAAACTGTTTGTACAATCTTTCTTGAAACACAATTATTATTGTAGCCATCTGGTATGTAGCTGACAGAAACAAAGAAAATTTGTAATAGAAGTTTTACTAGTACATGTTTATCAATTCTACAGGCTTTTCCGAGTGGTGCCAGCAGAACAGTTCCTTGCAACATTTGCATCTGATAGGTCTCACATGTTGAATAAGGAAGGAAAATGGATGAAGCCGCCGCCAGCATATCCCTGTATAACAACACAAGGTATAGGATATTTCTAATACAGTTCTAATAATGAACTTGGTTACCTGTGACCATGTCTTTAAAATGGAGATATCAGTCATTCAGTTTTTAAATTTTGATAGTAAAAAAGCATAGATTTTTGGTGTAAGTATAACACAGAATTCCATTTGCCTAAAACCAAAGTAATTTTAGATCATCCAACTAAATATAGGAGAAAGAGTGGCCCATACAGTAAGTTTGATAGAACCTTACCTCTGTTTCAGATGCCACAAACAATATAAAAGAGTTTATAAGTATGGAAGCTGGTGTTGGTGTAGGAGAGGTGATTGACTACTGGCAGCTCTGTGCAAAATTTCTCAAGAAGGAATCCACTTCAGCATAGTGTGTTAAGCATATTCCAGTCATATGCTAGTTTGATACAAGTAATGAGGAGAAATTATTATTGTCAGTGTTGAATTCTGCAGATTTTCCATTTGTCAAAAATACTCTGATTCTTACTAAAAAGGCAGCTAATTGTAGATGTAGTGTATTTAATATAGTCAAAGGGGGGACACAAGGGGAATTACTTGCTCAAAGTTAACAAAATCTGTGATAAAGATTTGAAATGAATGTGGGTTTTTACTTGTTTCTGAATGTTATGTTTTTTTATGTACATTGTAAGAGACACAGGAATGCTTTTTGGGAGTGTTTGCAATGATATTCTTGGATAGAAGTTAAAATTTCTACATTGCTAGGGTTGTTGGAAACAGGACTGAATTAAAATGCTGTATGCAACAGTCTCTGGCTACACTAGATCGGATACCACCAAAGGACCATAGATAGCAAAATGACTTCAGTATTGAAAAAACTGATTATATAGATTATTATTATTAGTGTATCTGTGAGACGACCAATGAAATATCAGCTGATGTCTTCAATAATGAAGGGCAGATTAAGCCTACAAAGGTAAGATAGATTTCTGAATACATAGTTCCTTTGAACGGACATCTACATTACATTTAATTTGAAATCTCAGATAGAGAGCTGATTGTTCTACTTTGTTTATATTATGACAATGGTTCTACTGTTTGAAAAAAATGTATGTTCCAAGCTGTTTAAATCTCAGCTGTATAGTTGTAGAAAGTCATCTCAAAACAGAGTTTAATCTTTGTTAGAAATAGATTTCTGTACAATATTCTATGTGATTTCTTATTTCAAAATGAGTTTTGGTCTTGAAAAAGCAGCTCATTTTTTTCTGAAAGGGTAATGTGAAATCTAAGCCTAATGACATATGAAATATTTTTAGCTCACCTGGCACAAAGTGCCAGAGTGAGCTATTAGGATCACTCTCCATCCAGGGTCTGTTGTACGTCGTCTGTCCCTCCACCATTTCCTTCAAACGACATCTCCTCTGAAACCACTGGGCCAATTTTGATGAAACTTTGCAGGGATGTTCCTTGCATGAAGTTCTATCAAAGTTGTTCAAAGAATTCCATTCAATGGAGAACTCTGGTTGCTACATGTATGGCCACAAATAGGAAAAACTTTTAAAATCTTCTTCTCTGAAACCACAAGGCCTTTATCTTAGATATTTTGCATGTAGCATTGTCTAGTGGACCTCTATCAAGATTTTTAAATTATGAGCCCTGGGTCAAAATTGACCCTGCCTGGGGGTTACTGGGTTTTACATACCCCAGTAGGCTTATATAGGAAAAACTTTAAAAATCTTATTCTCTGAAACCACAAGGCCTAGAGCTTAGATATTTAGCATGTAGCATTGTCTAGTGGACCTCTACCAAGATTGTTCAAATCATGACCCCCTAGTCAAAATAACCCCTTCCTGGGAGAGGGGTAAGTCACTTGATTTCAGATAGGCTTATATAGGGAAAACTTTAAAAAAAAGACACAAGGCCGAAAGGCAGATAATAGATATTTGAAATGTTCCTTAGCATTGTCACAATTGTTGTCTAGTTTATTTTTTTACAATTTCTTTTATGTCACATTTGAGAGGAGACAAAAGAATATTGAAACAGTTCTCATATTTAGAAGTCACAATTGATATAACTCATATGCAAGGTTGATTATAGATTTTAGTTTTTTCCTTTGCTACTAGAATTACCGTATGTTTTAGTTAGTTGAGCTATAAGCTAATAGGTGATGTTGCAAGTCCTATCTGTCTAAAATTGCTTGTCTAGACAAAATATTCTTTTTCCTGTCAGTTAAGAGAAAATAATTCGAGTACCTGAAAAATCATGAATGTTTATGAAAACACAATGCAAAAAGGGTTCTTAGTTTATTCAATATATATAATGTACCTTGATGTGAAATGTTCCCTTTCTCCTCACACAATTTGTTTCAGTCAACTTGATTTCATCATCTATCAATCTAGCCAAAACATTTTCTTGCAGGCATGTGCTTGCATCTTCAGTAGGAGGCATCATGAGTTCTCGCATGAACAGGCCTGGACTTCAAAGAGTCAGCTTCTGTACTGCAAGTCTTTTGTGTTTCCATAAGTCTTTTTTTTTGTACAAAGCCGTATACAGCCATAGCAGAAAACCGAGTTGTTATACCCCCACAAAACGAAGTTGGGGGGGCGGGTATATAGGAGTGAGCTTTGGTCGGTCGGTCGGTTGGTTGGTCAGTCTGTTGGTTTTCGTTTCCGGATGATAACTCATGAACGACTTTACCCCTTGAATAATTTTTGGTACACACGTGCAACTTTATGAAATACAGGTCAAGTTCGACTTTGGGGTCAGTAGGTCAAAGGTCAAGGTCACAGTGACTCTGAACTGTAAAACAGTTTCCGGATGATAACTCATGAAAGGCTTGACCGATTTCAATGAAACTTGGTCTGTAGGTAGCTTGCGTAGAGACGCCGCTTGGGATTGCATTTGGGGTCACTAGGGTCAAGGTCACTGTTACTAAAAATAGAAAAATGGTTTCCGCTCAATAACTCAAGTTAGGAGTGACTAATTGCAATCAAACTCAGTGTGTAGGTAGCTTGTGTAGAGAGGAAGCTTGGGATTGCATTTTGGGTCACTAGGTTCAAGGTCAAGGGCACTGTTACTAAAAATAGAAAAATGGTTTCCGCTCAATAACTTGAGTTAGGAGTGACCAATTGTAATGAAACTTGGTGTGTAGGTAGCTTGTGTAGAGAGGAAGCTTGGGATTGCATTTTGGGTCACTAGGGTCAAAGTCATGGTCACTGTTACTAAAAATAGATTTTTATTTATTTTTAGTTTTTCGATTGTTTTAAGCAAAAAAAAAAATTTTCGTGGTCAAGGTCACCAAGGTCAAGGTCAGTGTTACTAAAAATAGATTTTTATTTATTTTTAGTTTTTAGAGTCTTTTAAGGAAAAAAAATTTGGGGTCAAGGTCACTAGGGTCAAGGTCACTGTTACTTAAAATAGATTTTTATTTATTTTTAGTTTTTAGATTGTTTTAAGCCAAAAAAATAATTTGGGGGTCAAGGTCACTAGGGTTAAGGTCAAGGTCACTTATACTAAAAATGTATTTTTGCTATTAAAACAATACATTTACACAAGTTATTGTATAATAACTCAACTCTATGTCCTTGTGGCCATTCCTTTCTTATGGTTGCCATACTTCTGTGACAAAGCTGTATTGTGGGGGTATAATTCGTCACTCTTGTGACAGTTCTAGTTGCTTCTTTCTTGAACGGTACCTTGGAATGATTGTTCCAATACAAATACTCTTCAAATACTTTGTAGTTGTGAGCAAAATCACCCTTATTTTTGCCAAGCCATTCATCGTAGCCTACTTTTTTTCGGAATAGTGAGAATCTTAGCAACTTCATGCTCTGAAGCATGTTTGTTTGTAATATGACGTGCCATATTAGGTAAAAGCTTTTCACTAAAAAGACAACTCGGAGCATGTTTTTATTGTCCAGATTCCCTCTACTGTTCTCTTTACACTCCAGAAAGTCAACAGTTTTAGTCAGCTCAGAATATATGTTACTCTCACTTTCAGGCACATCACTATCAGAGTCTGGCACAATTTCTTCAGCTGGGCATGTCAGTTTTTCTCCAGCTTCATCACAACTGAACTCATCCTCTTCACTGTCACTTGTTTCTGGTTTATAACTGTCTGAGCTATGTAGAATTTCTGAATCTTAGCTCATGTCTATATCAGTTTGATAAAAATCTGAAATAGAACAAGAGCTGTCAGTTGGAAAGCATGCTCGGCTTTTTTCAGTGCTTGCTGATAAAACAAAACTTTGTCGGTAAAAACAACCCCCAAAGATCTGTAAAAAACAAGGACCACAAGTAGTAAGATTTTAAGTCAAGAGTTATCAAACTTAATTGTTTGATATCCCTGAATACTACAGAAAAGTTTTAAATTAGTAATTCAAGTGGTTAATGATATACGTGTATGACAGTGATAGTTGCACACAAGACATTAACTAGGAATTTTATATACAAATCAAGAAATATTTTACAGGGTTATCTTGTCTTGCTTACAGAAAGCAAACAAACACCAAAACATTTCATTGAAAGCAAATAATTAACAAATATCTTTTGGAATGAAGATCTTGTATCTAACAAATAAGCAACAAATAATGAAGAGTAGTGGGTTATTATTCAAAGAAATAATTAACAAATAACATTTGGAATGACTATATCATACATCTAACAAATAAGTATAAAACAATGAAGAGGAGTGGCTGAATTGCGGTATTGAAACAAATAACCAACAAATAATAAAAATGAATAATAAATAATGTCTAGGAATGCATGAACATACATGTATATGAAATATTTTTGCAACACTGCATTCAAAATCCTAGTGCATTATATTTACATTTACAATCAAGACTATATCCCTCACTAGAGGAACTGCTTTATTTTATTTTTTCAAGTGAATTACAATTTTTTCAGTGAAATAAAAGTGATAATCAACAGTTTTAAAATGTTTTATATGAACACGGTCACCAAAAGTAGTTAATTTGACTGCAGCCACTCGTGAAAACATCACTTGTAGTAGCCACTTAGTGAAATTATAACATGATATTACACCAAAATCAACAATAAATTATCCTCGATGCAATATTCAGTATTCATAATTGATTGTTAGAAAATTTTGTTGGGTGGCTATTTTAAATGTCTTTTCTTCAGCGAGAAATGGTTTGCCTGCTGCTGCCCATTTTCTCACTCCAAGCTTTTGTAAATTCAACAGTATTTATCTTCAATGAATGTATAGCATAATCTTCAATGAATGTAATGCATAACCTGAAAACAGAACAGGATTATGAAACCTCAAAATTCAGCTGCAGAGCTTACAACTGTACATGTATTTTATTTTTAAAATAGAAAAAAAAATATACTTCAAATGTATACGACGTTACGTCACGTCCGCTTTATATTGGTATTCTGATGAAGTCTTTCGCCGAAACGTTAATGTGAAAATGGTGATATAAAAACGTTGTTGTAATAATGTGTTGTTGTTGAATTTTCCATTTTTATTTTTAAGATAGGAAATTTAAATATTGAAACATTAATGGAATTCATTCTTTTTTTTTGGCACAATGTTATGGTCCCTTCTCGACTTACAAAAATGTTGGTTTCCGGATTTCACACAAGTTTGGTACAAGGTATATAGGATAAACAAGATACGGATGAAATAAAATTCTAGTATCAGTCTACCATTTTCAGATGAGTAAGTTAATCATGACTCCTTTTTTAATGAAATTTTGCTTGATCAGTACCTTTTGAGACTTCATCAAATTTGACATATGAATTATGATAAATGTATTGTTACTCTAAGTAAAGAAAGCCAACATGAGTTTTGGGGAAAGCTATGTCCCATATTCAATGAAAAAATCAGTAGCGTGAACATTTTTATAGTGTTCAATCTTCATGACCTACTGGCTGCCAAATTAGTAAGTTAAGTAACTTAGTTAATATATAATATAAATAAAAACTAACAATTTTCTTACTGTGATCAAACCTTACGCATTCCTAAACATTTAGGAACTATTCACTTACACTTTTATGATTCATAGACAGGGTTTCCCTTAAAAGATTTTGATCTGCCTGATACCGGCAGCTCAGATGGGATCGAAGAATCTATCAATCGGCCTCTTTAGGATCTCGGTTGCCTGATTCTCCCTAACCTTCCGACCCTGCTTGTCTGCCCTCTTTTGTTTTTTGGACCGTTGATGGCCTAAAGAAGAAAGGTTGTTTGACATCCATAATGGCTTTACAGCAATCCTGCCTCCAGGAACCAGTCGCTGGAATCCAGCTGGTGGTGTATCACCATTAGCCAACGAACCTGCAATCATATTAAATGGATTTTATTTTTATATACATGTGATGTATTTATATATTAGTCAACAAAGTTAGTGTAAAGTAGGCCATCTCAGATCACCTTTTGGCTCAGTCTGTAAGGCACGGAAGTTGAGGCATATAGCCATGGTTCAAATCTGTTATAGAGCAAGTACATTGTACTGGGTAAAAGATTTTGATCTGCCTGATACCGCCAGCTCAGATTGCTCGAAGAATCTATCAATCGGCCTCTTTAAGATCTCGGTTGCCTGATTCTCCCTAACCTTCCGACCCTGCTTGTCTGCCCTCTTTTGTTTTTTGGACCGTTGATGGCCTAATGTAGAAAGGATGTTTGACAGCCATAATGGCTTTACAGCAATCCTGGCTCCAGGAACCAGTCGCTGGAATCCAGCTGGTGGTGTATCACCATTAACCACCGAACCTGCAATCATATTAAATGGATTTTATTATATATATATATATTAGCCAACAAAGTTAGTGTTAAGTAGGCCATCTCAGATCACCTTTTGGCGTAGTCTGTAAGGCACGGAAGTTGAGGCATATAGCCATGGTTCAAATCTGTTATAGAGCAAGTACATTTTACTGGGTAAAAGATTTTGATCCGCCTGATACCGCCAGCTCAGATTGCTTGAAGAATCTATCAATCGGCCTCTTTAAGATCTCGGTTGCCTGATTCTCCCTAACCTTCCGACCCTGCTTGTCTGCCCTCTTTTGTTTTTTGGACCGTTGATGGCCGAATGTAGAAAGGATGTTTGACAGCCATAATGGGTGCACAGCAATCTTGGCTCCAGGAACCAGTAGGCCATCTCAGATCACCTTTTGGCTCAGTCTGTAAGGCACGGAAGTTGAGGCATATAGCCATGGTTCAAATCTGTTATAGAGCAAGTACATTTTACTGGGTAAAAGATTTTGATCCGCCTGATACCGCCAGCTCAGATTGCTCGAAGAATCAACCAATCGGCCTCTTTAGGATCTCGGTTGCCTGATTCTCCCTAACCTTCCGACCCTGCTTGTCTGCCCTCTTTTGTTTTTTGGACCGTTGATGGCCGAATGTAGAAAGGATGTTTGACAGCCATAATGGGTGCACAGGAATCTTGGCTCCAGGAACCAGTAGGCCATCTCAGATCACCTTTTGGCTTAGTCTGTAAGGCACGGAAGTTGAGGCATATAGCCATGGTTCAAACCTGTCATAGAGCAAGTAAATTGTACTGGGTTTTATTGACATATTTCCGCTGGAAGCCTTAACTAACTATTACCAGTATTGCAATAAATTTGCATTCAAAAATAGATGCATGATGATGTCCTGTTGTTTTTAGCTCGACTATTCGGAGAATATGGAGAGCTATTACAGTCACTTGTGCGTCGGCGTCGGCGTAGCCGCGCGTTGCTTCTTTGGTTAAAGTTTTGCCTGCTAAGTACTATCATGCCATATCTCAGTAACCACTTATGATTTTGACTTGAAACTTTGTTCATGTCTTTAGGGGTGTCATACAATCAAGGCAGATAACTCTTGAAAAAATTTATTACATTATGGCCCTTGTTTGACCTTTGAAAATTTGGTTAAAGTTTTGCCTGCTAGGTACTATCATGCTTATATCTCAGTAACCACTTATGATATTGACTTGAAACTTTGTTCTGTCTTTAGGGGTGTCATACAATCAAGTCAGATAACTCTTGTATAAATTTAGTACTAATTATGGCCCTTGTTTGACTTTTGAAAATTTGGTTAAAGTTTTGCCTGCTAGGTACTATCATGTACTACCTCAGTAACCACTTATGATATTGCGGAAACTTTTTTAATGTCTTTAGGGGTGTCATACAATCAAGGCAGATAACTCTTGTATAAATTTAGTAAAATTATGGCCCTTGAATGACTTTGAAAATTTGGTTAAAGTTTTGCCTGCTAGGTACCATCATGCACATATCTCAGTAACCACTTATGATATTGACTTGAAACTCGTTAATGTCTCTAGGGGTGTCACACAGTCAAGTCAGATACTCTTGTATAAATTTAGTACTAATTATGGCCCTTTGTTTGACTTTGAAAATTTGGTTAAAGTTTTGCCTGCTAGGTACTATCATGCACATCCTCAGTAACCCTTATGATTTGACTTGAAACTTTTTTAATGTTTAAGAGGTGTCACGTCAAGACAGATACTCTTGTTTTAAATTTAGTGGAAATTATGGCCCTTGTTTGACTTTTGAAAATTTGGTAAAGTTTTGCTGCAGGTACTATCATGCCTATCCGTAACCACTTATGGTAGTTATATCAACCTTCAATAGTGTTCAGGGTAAATTTTGTATCAAACCATTATTTCCAAAAATAAATCTATATTTGTTTTGCGTTTTTTATTCACTTTCCTATTTTCTTATGTTGCGATTTTTTTTGCTTTTCTGAGTTTTTTTTTTTCCCACAGCTGCTTCTTTAACTTTTAATACTGTGATTTACAGCCCAACTTACATTATTGGTAAAATCCAGGTTTGGCCTTGTCTTTTCCGTATAGGCTTTCTCTCTTCCTACTATCTATTGATTTGTTGAATCTGAAACACATACTGGAATTTTAAAGTCTGAAGAAATGTACACTTACAAGTTGCATGACATACACATGTGCAGAGCTAAGCCAATTGGGTATTTCTTATGTTAGTGGAGGTGGGAGTCTAACATGATTTTAACCTGTGTTGAAAAATATATGTGAAATCATTTTAAATCAAGAAGTGTAAGAATTATCTTGTAATTAATTAAATGGGTAATCCTGCTTCTGGTCCTCATTGACACAGGTACTTGTAACCATTACTTATAATGTAATCATGTATGTAATTGACTTGGGATCGAAACGTTTTTTACACTGCTAAGATATAGATTTTGTGATAAAAGATTTGTACTTCAAAAGTACTCCAAAACCCTCTCAGGCTCTGGTAATTTGTGGAATATGATTAACAAATCTTAAAGACAATGAACTTTGATATTGAGTAGGATCTAAAACAAATTATTAAATACCAATGTAAAACTAAAAAATTGCCCCATGACTAATGGTATTTTACTAACATTTTATGGACGTAACACAGAAATTATTTTCAGTGTAACCCTCAAACATTCTGCAGTAATACAAAATCAAATGTTACATATTCTCATTGTTTGCGAACACTTGTCACTGCTAAGAAGTGTGACAAAAATCTGTAGTTCAGCAGCTTTAAATAGTCAGGGGTGTAACTGGGATAAATAACCTATTTCTAAACGGTAAGTGAAAGTACTAAAAATAAGCAAAATAACTGTCAGACTAAAGATAGTGCAATATTAAACCATTTTATAGTATTGTCAGTTATATCCTTAGGGCATTCACAAAATCGTAATGCTTTTATATTTTCAAACCTGTCAGCTTAACACTAAATACTGACCTTCATTCTTTGCCAGCCTCTGTTCAAGGTCATAAATCTCTTTGTCCTTTAGCTTACAGCTCTCACAGTAATTGTTAGTGTGATTAGAAGCTGTTTCAACATGGTCAGTATTCAATATTTGGAAGAGCCGTATCAATGTCATTAAGATTAGAAGAAGCTGTATAAAGGTCAGTATTAGGAGAATCAAGGTGTGACTGGTCAGTCTTAGAGGGTAGTGAGAAGGTATCATCTTCATTCAAGACTCAGGTCCTCTGCAGCTCTCTCCAGGCATTTATCCTATAGGGTTAGAACTGGAGTGTCTTGTACTGTATCTTTCCTACTTTTTTCTGGATGATAATCCTGAGATACAATTACTGGACGGTCTCGGAGTTTCCACACGTTATTTGAGATCTAGTCCCTAATTGCTACACAATACGTTTCCATAGCTTTGGAAGCTTATTTAAGCCAATGTATGCGTAGTTCTTTGTTATGACTGGTTCTCAACTGCTCTTTGACGAGATCGACCATTTTCAGTAGAGACTCAAGTAGCTCTTTTGACTGGTCATAACCTCCAATGTATATTGGACAAAGAGAAAGATCTTTTACAATTTTTTCCGCAGGTCTAAACATGTTTTGCACCAAGAAAGTATAACTACCCTGTGTTGCATGTGCAGTGAGCATCAATAATAATTAACATTCAATGATAGGTTGATCGTATGCGGGTTGATTCACAGTGCCCCTTCTGACAGCATTTCATTTCCACAACTTTTGGCATTTCCTCAATGCACACCAGTCTACACATTTTCTTGAAATACTAATAATAAAAAATAATAATAGTTATAATAATTGCAAATACTTTATTTTGAGAGACTGCACTGTTGGACAAACCCAATTGTCACTGAGGACCTCGAAATACATGCAACGTGCAGCATTTACAGCACAGTTATAACCCATACTTCAGTTATTAGGTAACAATGACATTGAAGAAAAAAACCAAAATGAACAAATGAAGTACATGTTTAGAAACAAAATGAAAAATAAAGTTCATTCTGAACAATGCTATTGCAAACAAGCAAAAGAATATTTCCAAACTGCTTAATGTTTTAGATGATTCGATGTCCAGCAGAGTAGTGTATGTATGATTATGATGTATTAAAGCAGTCATATTTAAGCCCTGAGTATTCTAATGTTATACGATACAGTAAATAATCTAAAATGCTTGTTTTTCCAAAGCTGCCACATTTTCTGTTTTTTCTGTTTTCTTGATGTAATTCTTCTTCACCGAAGATGGAGGGAATACATTTATTGCGTTGTCCGTCGATCTTATCTAAGATGTGCCTTTGAGTATTTTAATTAGAATTGATACAAAATTTTACTACGGTGAGGAAATGAATACGGTCCTACAGGTTTCAATAAGATTGCATGTGGAATACTAGAATTATAACCGAGAGTTCGTTTTGTCATATATTATTTAAGAAACATTAAAGGTCCAATGGTAAAACCCTGATCATCAGATGAGTATCATTTTTCAGCAAGTCTTTTCATATTGTTTATAATTATTGGCTAAATCATATAACATAATTAAAACTTTAATAAAAATCAAGAGCCACTTCTAAGATATATTCATAAACTGTTCACTGTTATCAGCAAATTCACAAAAAGGCTTCGCGTGTTTTGAAGTTTCTATATACCTTTGTAAAAATCGCTAGAAGTTTGAGAAATCATTGCTGTTTAATGACATTTTTACTATATGTATGGACTATTGTAATATTCGACACTTCTTTTTCTTTCAAGTGGTTGTTTTCTGACAGCCACTGTCAAAATAAAATTTCATAATTTAGCACACAATTACCGATGATATCCTTACAGATCAGGGTGCTACGAGGGTCGGTGTGTTTTTCCTTTGTAATTAATCTATACAAACACTTTCGTATTTCGCCTTTGAAACCAGAGCTCAGAGTTTAAATTCGTCCAAATATGAACTCTGAGCTTACAGAAAATTGGTCCTGAAATGTGGCCCAAGGGATGGGACTATTTTTATGTAATCGGTCACTAAACTGGTTTTGTCGCATTGAGCTTGTTTTAGAACTAAAACTATTTTGTATTTCTTGTTTCCTAAGGTGATATTACCGTCCAAAGTGAACATCATACCTTAAATAAAAACCTTTAAAATTTATTTCACTCCTTGAATAACGAACAACCATGAAACATGCAATTAAAACTTTCATAGTATTGTGATGTTTGTCATCGCTCCACGTTGCTTTTAATAGAAAAAGATCCATTGGAGTCTCGATGAAAATCTCTGTACAGTCAGTTATTGAATGTAACTCTGGTAAATGTCTGAACTTATTTGGTTTTGAACCAATTAAACATTCTTCATTAGACAAGAAAACAAGAGTACCTATAACTTTCGAACAAGCTTTCAACCAAGTCGGAACAATTTTATTACGCAATCCCTCTGAAATTACAAAGCGTCTTGCTAAGTCTTTTCCCGGTACTACAAAACTGAGCCTCATAAGAGTCAGAAGGAACTCTGCTCGTGATGTAATTTTCCGACTGATCCAAACCTTTCTGGTTTTTGATTGAACTTACGGAAGTGTTTTGAAGTGTTCACACCTAACCGTCTTCTCTGCACTGTAGGTACTATCATGTTGTGCAGTTTCTCAAACACACTTCTGCAATTAAGTCCTATGAAAACATTTACATTCTCATCACTGTCTAAAACGTTGTCGGCATACTTCTTGTTCTTCATTTCTCTGATTTCTACCCTAAGTCTGATATTGCATGTCTTGTTTTCCTGTGTCAATAAGGGTACGGTGACGTTGTAGAATGCACATAAATACACATGTAAATGTCCATATTTAAACCAAAATAAAATAAAATTTCACCACCCACCGCTGAAGTCATGTACACTGAAGCAAACCAATTCAATTTTCAAGATCTGAACGGTGGCTCACATCTACATCCCTGTCGCGATGTGATCATTTACACTGGCCACAAACGGATTGCTTCCATTTATTAAGCATGTACGACCCGTTAGAACAGTTTTTGACAGCACAATGATAAACCATTCTTAGATTGTTGCTAGGAAAGGTAACATTTACCGGAAGTGGTCTACGAACATGCGCTCTTCCAATCTGTAAGGTCGTGTATTATTTTACTTGACTATCCCAATCCATTATTTCTCTTATATATATACTTGCATTTTTTCTATCAGTAAAAGAAAGAACTCAGTTTAGCTCATTTTCATATGTCTTCCAAGAAAAAACCACAGTTTAAGCTTCGTACTTAACCATTATTGAATATAGTCATTTAAAAGGGTAATATAACCTTAAATTTTTGTAACTGTTAGTTTGTTAATGAAAATTGAAAATTGAAAATAATTTGGTTGCTTCATGAAGGTTGCAATATTAATTAATTCCCTTTTCCGATACATAGTTAAAATGCCTGTTTAGATTTTTGTTTATAAGCAGTGAATTTTGACACACCAAATAAGCGTTGAAAAACCGTTGTTGCTTGAAAATGTATTTATTATTTTTATAAATGCTTTAGAAGTTACTCTATACAAGAAGGAAAAGTACTGTTTTTAGCTTGACTATTCGAAGAATAAGGAGGCTATTGCACTCGCCCCAGCGTCGGCGTCTGCGTTGGTTAAAGTTTTTAATAAAGTCAAATATCTTGAATACTATCAAAGGTATTGACTTGAAGCTCAAACTATATGTTTACCATCAACATTTACACCTGAGCAAACAATCCCAATAACTCTGTTTTGATTTTTGACAGATTTATGCCCCTTTTTAACTTAGAATTTTTAGTTAAAGTTTTTTAGCTCGACTATCAAAAAAAAAAAAACCCCCCCCCCCCCCCCCCCCCCCCCGTCCAAAAAAAAAAAACCCCCCCCCCCCCCCCGGGGCGTCATGCGTTGGTTAAAGTTTTCAAAAGTCAAATATCTTGAATACTATCAAAGGTATTGACTTGAAACTCAAACTATATGTTTACCATCAACATCTTCACCTGAGGAAACAATCCCCATACTCTGTTTTGATTTTTGACAGATTTATGCCCCTTTTTAACTAGAAATTTTGGTTAAAGTTTTTTATAAATTCAAATATCTTGAATACTATCAAAGGTATTGACTTGAAACTCAAAGTATGTGTCTACCATCAACATCTTCACCTGAGGAAACAATCCCCATACTCTGTTTTGATTTTGACAGATTTATGCCCCTTTTTAACTTAGAATTTTTGGTTAAAGTTTTTATAAATTCAAATTCTATAGGTATTGACTTGAAACTCAAACTATATGTTTACCATCAACTTTCCAGAGGAAACAATCCCCATACTCTGTTTTGATTTTTGACGATTTATGCCCCTTTTTACCTAAGAATTTTTGATAAAAGATTTTATAAAGGCAATATTTTGAATACTTTCAAAGGTATTGCTTGAAACTGAAATTATGTGTCCACCATCAACATCTTCACCTGAGGAAACAATCTCCATAACTCTGTTTTGATTTTTGTTAGATTTATGCCCCTTTTTACTTAGAATTTTAGTTAAAGATTTTTTAAAGTCAATTCTTGAATACTATCAAACGTATTGACTTGAAACTTAAAATGTATGTTTACTATCAACATCTTCACCAATGTTTTTGATTTTTGACATATTTATGCTCCTTTTTAACTTAGAATTTTGTCACAGTTTTTCCAGACTTATTAGAAATACTCGAAATGGCTTACTTTTTGAAATGTCTAGAATAATTATGCGCATGCGTGGGCATGCTTTTTTAATTTTAAACATATTAATTTTGAAACGTTCAAAGTTATTCATGATCAAATATACAAGGTCATGTATTTCTTTGAAATTATCCCCCCTCTTCTCCCCCAGTTGGCTTACAGAATCCAGAGTAAGGCACGCATGTATTGTACTTTCTAGGTCTTTGAACAAGTTTCTATCTTTGACCTTAATTCTGATAGACAATTACACAAACCCAGGTCCTGTTCTTAGACAAAAAAACTTTTACCGACAACTTTGAATAGTCGGCGTGCTGCTTGTTATAAATACAAATATCTTGCATATTATCAAAGGTATTGACTTGAAACTCAAAATATATCTTTACCATCAACATCTACACCTGAGCAAACAATCCCCATAACTGTGTTTTGATTTTTGACAGATTTATGCCCTTTTTTAACTTAGAATTTTTGGTTAAAGTTTTTTATAAATTCAAATATCTTGTATATTATCAAAGGTATTGACTTGAAACTCAAACTATATGTTTACCATCAACATCTACACATGAGGAAACAATCCCAATAACTCTGTTTTGATTTTTGACAGATTTATGCCCCTTTTTAACTTAGAATTTTTGGTTAAAGTTTTTTATAAATTCAAATATCTTGCATATTATCAAAGGTATTGACTTGAAACTCAAAGTATGTGTCTACCATCAACATCATCATCTGAGCAAACAATCCCCATAACTGTGTTTTGATTTTGACAGATTTATGCCCCTTTTTAACTTTGATTTTTGATGGACTTAAATGTTTACTGTCAACATCTTCACCAATGTTTTTGATTTTTGACATATTTATGCCCCTTTTAACTTAGAATTTTGTCACAGTTTTTACCAGACTAACATGGAAATACTTGAAATGGCTTTCTTTTGAAATATCATGAATAATTATGCAGCATGCAGCGGTCATGCTTTTTTAATTCAATACATATCAATTTTGAAAAGATACAAAGTTATTAATGATCAAATTTTCAAGGTTATGTATATCTGAAATTATCCCCTCCTTCTCCCTCCAGTTGGCTTGCAAAATCCAGAGTAAGGCTTTGAATGTAATGTACATTTACAAAGGTCTTTGAACAAGTTTCATATCTTTGACCTTAATTCTTATAGACAATTACACAATACTCCTGTTCTTAGACAAAAAACCCCATTTTACCAACAACCTGTCGAATAGTCGAGCGTGCTGTCATGTGACAGCTCTTGTTGTTTTATATTACAAATGTATATGCTTATATGTATTTTTGAAGTAAAAAGTTCCGTATAATTAATGGTTTTGAGTAGAAACTGATGTGATAAGTGTATTATGATTTGATAGTTTATACTTTGTACTTTAAAACATCATGTTCTTTTTCACACTCTGAAATAAAGTTTTCTGTTTTGTATGATTTCGTGTTATTTTTCGTTCTCCATCAGTCCCTGCATGTTTATATATCTTATTCCTGTTACTTTAATACATATTGTCTGAAACATCAAACTCCAAATTTTAGATATTTGGTCTGTGGCATTGTCAAGTGACCCTCTAGTTCACTTGTTCAAGTCACGACCATTCCATTGGGTCAGTATTGAAAATGTCCCTTCCGTCACTTATTTTAATAGGCGTATACAGTAAAATCTAAACAAAATCCTTTCGTCCAAAAACCACAATGTAGAGTTGATTTTATACACTGTGTCAGTGCGGTGTTCGGGGGATATTCAAAGTTTAAGTTTTTTTTTAGCTCACATGGGCACGAAGTGCTCAAAGATGAGCTGTTCGACATTTTTGTGTTTAGTGAACACTGGTTGTGAATAGCGGATATCGGACTACAATTAGTGGTTTTTCAGGGATTTTCTCAAAATTAAAAATATTTAAGTACATCGGGCATAGTGTTTTCTGCAAGATAAACATGATCATGAATAAATTGGGGAAACAAACAAAAATAAAAACAAATAACTATTGTCTCTTGAGTACCTCTATTTTCTCAAATAATACGGCCTATTTCCTTCTTCCTACATACAAGACCTACACAAATGGACACGGTAGTAACAAGGAGATGTCTTGGGTCTGATCGCCCGGTATGCTTTCATCTTGCCTATGGCGTGTTCAACTGCAATTCTGTATGAGGTAAAATATCTAATGTATTTCCGGCACTTGCGTCTTTTACGTCCTCGGCGTCTTGATAACTAAAGCATTTGAAAAGGGCGTGACTCGTGCCAATAAATTTGATAGTTTGTCCCTTCAGTGCAACACGGTCATATCTCCTTCTTATTTTAATAGGAGTTACAACTTTGTTGCACTGAAGGGACGATTATTGTTGTGTCCGACAAAATAAAAATGCTATACTATGCACGTGATTCTATTCCATGCGTACTAAGTATAACGCGTGAGTCATCGTGTAAGTACGATAGTATGTAGTGCGCACTCTATTTTATTTCGTTTGCAATTGATGGTCAATTTTGAATAGTACACGTAGTATATTATCCCGTGCGCACGATTCCACCAAGTCCCTTTGAAGGGATGAGCGTTTGTTCTCTGTTAGCATTGGCATTGCGATTTTAGGTAATTTGTCCACTGCATGCACAGAAAGTTGCCATTTACTCGAAGAGTAAGGTGTGCCGTGTTACTATATTTAGACATTTTTTTAAATCAAAAATTTGATATTTGATAAAAAAAACATTTCTTAATTACAGAAAGTTGAATTCTTTATATCTAAAAATCACATTTTACGTCAAGAAATACAAATCCATTTTTATATAAAAACATCGAATTATTGATATCAAAAATCCATTTTCTGATATCATCTACAAATAAAATTTTTGATACCATCAATTCCATTAGTTTTGGTGATATAAAAATGGTCACTACTTCTTTTCATATCAGAAAATCATTTCTTTATATCAAGAATTCGATTTTTTAATATAAAAAAGATTTATTTCTTGAAATGAATTTTTCTATATTAAAGATTGCTAAATCAATAGGAAAACGGCGCCCCATATATGAAAACTAGTTATTGTGGTTATACAGCGCATGGGGAAACGCTTGGTGACAACTACCCAAACAACTCCGTCACCAAGACACTGTCGGAAGGCAGCGCTGGATAAGCTTTCAGACTCAGAGAACGAATCAAAGTCGCATTGCGCTGCAAGAAGCATCTCGATTTGCATCTCCAATTGCAGGCGTGACTATATCAGTACCGGTGGTGAGGGCTTTTCGGGGGTCATTTGGTAGAATAATATGGAGTACAACAAGTTTATTTTTAAAAAAGTACTAAAGTTCCTTCGTCACTTAGGTATAGGTGATGATTCTGACTAATGAAATATTTCATTGAATTATAACAGATAAATAAAAAGACGTCGCTGTTTTGATCACAATAATAAAATATTGGCCTTGAATTAAACCTATTTGAAGACCTCCATATACTTTACACACTCCATTGTCCATGCTGACTTTATATACATATCGATTTTGAGAAAACCCAGGATAAAATACTTACAGTAGTTCGATGTCCACTGTTCACAAACATGGTTCACTTAAAGCGAAAATGTCTATTATGTTCGCCTGGTGTCCGTCGTCTGTCCGTCCAAACTTAATCTTGTGTATGCAATAGGGGCTACATTTTTCACTAGATCTTCATGAAACTTCGTCAGTATGACTGCCTTGATAAAATCTAGGTCGAGTTCAAGTATGGGTCATCTAGGGTCAAAAACTAGGTCACCCGGTTTAATCGAAGAAAAAAACTTGTGTATGCAATAGAGGTTGCATTTTTCATTGTACAAATGCATTTTCATGAAACTTGGGCAATATAATTGTCTTGATTAAATCTAGGTCGAGTTCGAACATTAGTCATCCAGGGTAAAAAACTAGGTCACGGGGTCAGATCATAGAAAAACCTTGTGTATGCTATAAAGGTTGCGTTTTTCATTGGAGCTTCGTGAGACTTTGTCAGTATGATTGCCTTGAGGAAATCTAGGTTGTGTTCGAACATTGGTCATCCAGTCAGGGTCAAAAACTAGGTCATTGGGTCAAATCATAGAAAAACCTTGTTTATGCAATAGAGGTTGCATTTTTCATTGGACTTTCATGAAATTTTGTCAGTATAAATACATTGATGAAATTTAGGTCGAGTTCGAATATTGGTCATCCAGGGTCAAAAACTAGGTCACGGGGTCAAATTGTAGATAAACCTTATGTATGCAATAGAGGTTGCATTTTTCATTGGATTTTCATGAAACTTGGTCAGTATGATTGCCTTGATAAAATCTAGGTCGGAATCGAACATGGTTAATATAGGGTCAAAAACTAGGTTATGGGGTCAAATCATAGAAAAACTTTGTGTATGCAATAGAGGTTGCATTTTTCATTGGACCTTCATGAAACTTGGTCAGTATGATTGCCTTGATGAAATTTAGGTCGAGTTCGAACAATGGTCATCTAGGGTCCAAAACTAGATCACGTGGTAAAAATTGTAGAAAAACCTTTTGTATGCAATAGAGGTTGCATTTTTCAATGGATTTTCATTAGACTTTGTCAGTATGATTGGCTTGATGAAATTTAGGTCGAGTATGAATATGGGTAATCTGAGGTCAAAATCTAGGTCACCTGGAAAAACCTTGTGTATGCCATACAGGTGACATTTACAACGCAATCATCATGTAAATTGGTAAAAAAGTTTGCCTTGTCAAGGTCGAACAGAATGTTTGTGTTTATAATATAAAGTTTAGCGTTGAAGTTTGGTCACATATATTGTCATAAGTCGCAGGTGAGCGATATAGGGCCATCTTGGCCCTCTTGTTTATAAAGTCCAATATCTTGAAAACTATCAAATGTATTTGTTGAGGGATTTTGTTTATTTGGCAGAAATCGTCGTGGATAACTCAAACTATTAACACGTTTTCAGAAGATTTCATTTACTCAAGATCAACGGATGCATACAATGTCACACACAACAATATGTTTATGTAAAGCTACAAAAAGATAACTGAAGGTTATATACAACTATCAACAGCATTGACTTTGATACTCAAAATATATTTCAACCATCAACATCTATGCCTGAGGAAACAATCCCCTAACTCTGTTTTGTTTTTGACAGGTTTATGCCCCTTGTAAAATTTTTATCAAGTCCAATATCTTGAATAATACATGAAACTTGAAACGCTTCTTTTCTTTCAATATATACACCAAGATGAATTATGTACTTGTATTGTTTTTAAATTTTTGTTTATATGGAATTATGACAGATTTGGGCTTGTTCTGTCTTTTACTGTCAAAAATTTTGTTTAACTGGCAAATACTGAATATAGTCACGCTAGTTTACGGACAGAGTGTTCAGTTCATTCATAGTATTTAAACAACATGTGAATAGTATATAAAACATACATTTTACTTGGCTTGCTTCAATTATCTTGTGGCATAAATTTTTGTTAACTTAGTGCAATAGCTGATGATTTGTGGTGGTGACTGTGATATATTCAAATTAATTTCATTGTTAGTTAAATTGTGTGTGCTATAAACCTATTTATGACTGTGATATTTGGCAATACTAAGTCAGACCAATGAAAATTATCAATTAGTATCTCGTGCTGAGTCAGACCAATGAAAATTATAAATCAGTACCTCGCGCTGATCCTGTAAAAAAAAAGAGTGTCAATACATTTCAGTGCATTATCTGCTGTTAACCGTGCTCAGTGTTGTTCAATGAACATTTCTTTTGCTTTAAGTTAGGAGTAAATGTAAATTTAACTCGTGCACATTTTATGAAAGTTACAATCCTTCGGTAATTGTTTATGACAAAAAAAAAAAGGAAAAAATGTAGGACATTATTACAATTAATTTACACGGTGAACTTTAGTGTTCCGGTGACCGTGATTTTGTTAGTACAGATGCCATAAGTTTGACATTTTACTCATGCATTCTTACTGTCAATGAATACACACACTTGAGGCGGGAAGATGAGTTAGTTCCAACTGGTATGTATAAAATTTGCAAAGATATGAACGAATACATGCCGTTTTAATTGTAGGATTTATATAGATATTCTCAGCACTTATCTTTAGGTGTAATTATTTATTGTTGTAACATTTCAGTGTTTAACAAGAACCATGATGGCCTTGTATCGATCACCTGAGTACTATTGATGCAACAAGGTTGCAGAGAACTTTGTAAATGTACGGCGATTCATTGTAAAGTTTTCAAGCCTATGTAAAAGCTACGTGTTGTGTGAATGCAGGAAAACACATCCTATTCAAGGTCATCATTGAAAAGATTCGAAAAAAACCTACACAAATGCTCGTATTTTATGAGTAGCTTCAATAATAAGAAAGTAGGAATGTCAAATTCAATGTCATCTAAATAAAATTTTGAAATTTATTTGCAAACTTGCAACCCCTACACCACCGCTCCCCTTAATGTCAAAGATATGGCCCACATGGATGGGACGATTTTGACTCAAGGGGCTTAATTTGAACAAACTTGATAGATTTGTACTACGCAGTTCCACACAAGAAAGCTCTGGGTCTTTTTTGAGAAGAAAGTGTTTGAAGATTTTCCTATATACATATAAGGGGAATTAACACCGCCCCTGGCGGCCATGTATAGTTTACATATAAACCTGACTTGAACAATCTGGCATGAAGGTCACCCAAGGATCATCACAATTGGTTTGCAATCAGTAGTTTTCCAAAATATTTAAACAGACACACGGGGAGTGGCCACAGCTTACCATTAGCACAAGTGTTCAGATGAACGAAAAAGCGAAACTGCTCAAAGAACTGCATCCGAACTTGTTTTGAGTAAGAGTGTGTCAAGTCTTGGGACTGTAATCATCTTGGCATTACTTGACCATTTTCATGTATTCAAGTGTCCAAATCCTAAAGATGTCTATTGTAACGTGCTGTAGGCGGTAAATCCGATTGACGAAAGACAAAAACAGCAACCTATTTACTACACGATGTCACGAGCGTTCAGATATGAATGTTTTCGGGCGTTTATTTCGCGCCAATACAACGGGATTCACGTTAAATTGTAAGTTAACGTGTAGTTTGCATGTACTTTCTTTCTATTGATACCAAACGTGTAATAATCCATTCAGTCAAAGTATAGTTGTTATTAGTTTTACACTGGCTACACTTTTATACTAATACAACGATCACAATATACGACCGATATACGGACTAAGGACATATAGCTAAGTATGTTGGCATTTCAACAGGAGCTGCCCATAGCATTGAAAATGAGAAAGATTCATGTAAGACGGATTTCCTTACAGAAGACCATAAACACGTTTGTGTCAAAATAGCAAATATCCTTTTCAAACAGCTCTTAGATACAACGTACGAATTTGTGAAATATGTTCAACGGAGACGAGACATTATTTCATTTTCAAGCCCCAGTGAATGGTGCATAACAAGATAGGGACAACAAGGGACAGCAAAGGACCTTGCATTGCAAAGCGAACCATTGGTGTCAA
The DNA here is from genome assembly GCA_022818135.1 of Saxidomus purpurata. Classification (NCBI taxonomy): domain Eukaryota; kingdom Metazoa; phylum Mollusca; class Bivalvia; order Venerida; family Veneridae; genus Saxidomus; species Saxidomus purpurata. Next base: position 38,169,033 of record JAFMSR010000007.1, read on the forward strand.
AAAGCTAATGTATGCCATCAATGTCTTGCTGTTCAAGGTGCAGTATCTTGTGCTTTCCCATCCACGGTATTCGCCTGACATGACTCCCTGTGCCTTCCTTTTTGTTTCATAGACTCAAAATGACCTCTCTGGAAGAAAATTTGTGAAACGAAAACATCTCGGATTTTTAATAATCCGGTGTCTGCATTATATACGCAGGAAAGTATTGGGATACAAACTATATTTTTATATAAAATGTAAAGACTATGAATTTATTAAACTCAACTTGCCTCTTCATTACGTTTATTAATTATAAATCATCAACTTGCATACATGCATTGAAGAGAGTTCTTGAATTTCATCACCTATGTTAAGATAATAAACTATTGCAAGTATAACAAAATTCAGACTGCCCAAAATATAAAACAGAATGGTCAATGTTAACAACAGTCCTAGTATACGTAGACAACAATCAACGCCAATCGGACTGTGCCGTTTTCACAGGGCTCTTCTTGAAACGAACCTTTGCAAGCCACGTAGAAGCTACTGTACGAAATCGCCCTGTTCCAAAACCATAAAATATTTTCTCTGCAGAATTGGGTTTTGTCTTCTGCAATTTGGACAGTACATCCTCGGCACTTATTTTCTTATCACGAACATCATCTCGATCGCTTGTTGGCCGTATTAAATCGCTGTCACTCATATTTTTCTTAAGACTAGTGTCCGCTATCGAATAACTTGGTGTGAAGTGCGATTGTGGATTATTTTTGCCAATATCTATATTGAGGAATGGAAATCTTTTCCCAATCCTGTCTGATCCGAGGACAGGTTCAATTTCTACAGATGTCCAGCTCTGCGCTTTTGATAAAGGTTTTACTGGAGTTCTTCTCCCATGTTTGAATGTTTCATTGTTCGACTGTGGCAGCCACGCTCGTGTCGGAATCATTTTTCCATTTTGTTCTTGATTTGGTCGCTGCATTTGCTCAGACGGTAAAATAACATCTGTTTCATCTTCGATAAAGAATTTGCTGTTATTTCCCGCTTCGTCGCCTTTTGCTTTTTGTGACTTTACTTTCAGTGTTTCGGTTTGTTGGTCTCGAAATGATATTTTTGTGTGTGATGTTGTCTGCATGACCGGTGCATGCTGCTTATTTGTGTTTGAACTGTCATGCTCGGTGTTGATAATTTTTTTCTTGCCATTTAAATTTTCTCTTGGTTCTGTTTCCGGTGCTAAAGCGGTCTTTCTGTTTTCATTGTAAATGTCTTTGCTTAAATGTCCTAAATCCTGATTTCTTTTACCATTCGTGTTCATGCCTATTCTTTGCTGATCAGTAGAAATAACATGCTTTCCAGTCTTAGGATAATTTATTTCAGTAAATGCATTCTTCGGTTCATCAAAAGTAACTGATTCACTAGTTCCAGTGATGTGATCCAGATCTTTCGCATCCTCTTTCGTACTGCTTGAGCTTTGAAATAAAGATACATTGCATTTTTTCTGAATCTCACCATTTATCATTCGTTTGTCATGTGATAAACCTTTCTTATTCTTGTCAATAAAAACGTCACCCCACCCGTCGTTCTTGTCCCAATCATTCAAAGGATATGATGGCGTAATATGTTTGTCATCCTTTTCTGTAAGTTTGCGAGAGATTTCTCTGTTCGATGTATTAACAACTAAGTTCTCACTTTCGAAAACTGGAGTTCCCCAGGAGTCCAACTCGATTTCATGTGCTCCATTTAAGGTTCGTCTATTTTTACTTTGCACAGTATTATTTTCTGTCTTCTTAATGTGATCGTTTGCATAAGACTGAACGTCGGTCAATATTTTTTCTTTTGTGTCGCTTTTAAACTGTGTTTGGAATAACTTGTGTGTTTTGTCACCTTTTGTATTCATGTTTCTGCTGTTGTTGACTTTAGATGTCACATAATTCTCATTATATGCCTTTGGTTCAACTACACAGTCATCGCCATTATCATCTATATCCCAGTCATCAATAGGAGATACTACTTTTCCATTTCTCTCATTCAAAGCCATCATTTTACGCAAGGTTGTTCTCTCTGACGTATGAAGAGTGTCTTGACATTTTAGCACAGGTGATCCCCAAGAATCAAATTCAAAGTCATTAGAGTTATCATTAGTTGGACTGGGATATTCGCTTGGATTTTCATCGTTTGTCTTATTTCTAATATTTGAAGTAACTTTGTTGGTTTGATCTGTGTGTATCAGAGCAACTGTGGTAGATGGTATCTTATTCTTTGCATGAATGCTGACTTTGTTTGATGTTTTCGGATGTGCGGTTACGTTTTTCCTATTATTGTTGTCTCTCGATAAAACGTTTTCCGTTTTTACTTTCTGACTTTGAGCAGCAAGTTTTACTGGAAGTGGAAGAGCTTTGGTGTTACCTCTTCTGTTGTCATTCTTTGATAATTCATCTACGTCAGAGTTTTCGGATTCTGGCTGTGTATCATAGTCACTATCCGGTGTGTCTTCGTCTGAGAACATTTCGTCCTCATCAATTGGTTCTAGTTGAATATCTCTAGCAGTTAAGCGACCGTCATCATTTGGAAGATTTTCTTCAAATGATGAACCTGTTGTTATTGAGAAAATATGGAGAATGCTTAAGCCACTTGAATTTATTTAACCAATATTACTTCAGGAGTCTCATACACATCATTGACGGGCATTCTTATTTCTACTTAGTATTCAGATACTTTTATTATCTATAATAGTTTACTACAGTAGAGTATTTCTTTCATTCATACCTTTACTATCCATTTTACCGGACTGTCTGCTCCCAGTTTTACTAAGTTTATCCAGTGACGATTTAGATTCTCCATCCGGCGACTCTGTTTCTCCACCATCGGCGCTGCATGCATCTTCATCATTAGACCTTTCAAAATACATTAGATTAGCTCCACTTCGCCAAAACTAACGTTCATTGCATTTAATAAAATAAATCAAAGTAGCAACAGTTAAATATTTCTCTATGACTGCCACTATTTTGGATATGTGTCGTGTCTTTCTGCTTATATTACGAAGTATCAGCTGTTAATAACATTCAATGCTCAGAAGTTCAACGATTATATTTTGTCAGTTTCTATTCAACCTATTGCCAACGACCACGACGAAAAGTATGAACCAACCTGTATCCTTTATTTTCATAGCCATCGTCATCAAGGTCCTCAAGTTGTCCATCATCAGACATGTTTTCATCATTTCCATTATCACTTTCCGAATCATCACCGCTATCATCATCACCTTCGCGTTTTCTGCTTCTGTCATTAGAGGAATCGCTGAAGTTGAAAGACGAAAGCAAAATCATTAATAGATTTCAAGTATTCAGTGTTAAATGTTAGTATCGGAGATGTTATAATATGTTTGACAGAGATAGAGCGTTCTGAGTTATATATTTTCTATTGAAAACTGAAAAACTGTAACGAAATTCCCAATGTCCTATGAGATCAATGAAAAGGAAAATTAGAGCAGGGCCTAATCAGGCCCAAAGGTTATAAAACCGCCTGCTTATTGTCCACGCACTTTGAGCACACAGTATTTTCACCTCTGGTAGTTTACATTATGAAAAAGAAAATCTTCATACAATTGTAGTTTGAAACGTTATTTTAAATGCTTGCAGCAAACTCGAAAAAAATCATTTGAATAAAGAATTTATATAATGTTTTAGCAAGTGTAATTGAAACCGGGACGATCATGAAATAGTCTTCATGATATGACTGTATCTGATGTTGACACGTGATATTCCTGTCGTCTGAACACTCACAAGAAGTTGAGACTGAGGTTGTTTGCTGACGACTTCCCACAGCACGCCTGGCAGCACATTATACAGCTGAAAATCCCACATAGCACCATAAGCGCACCAATGGTACCCGCATATATCGTGCAAGGCATCTCTTCCCATGCGAACTCTAGGACCCCCGGTACAGCTTCGTTACAGAAATACCGAGTCACGTCCTCTGCAAAAATTAGTTTTTTTAAATGCATATAAATCTCTTCCTTGGTATTGGTTTGATTAGTTGAATAGAAAGAAATATTTTAGTTGCTGTGGTACGGAATTGGTTAATGGTTTGACACGTTAGCGAGCTGTCCCGTCGCTTGCTTAACCGCTTAACCGTAAACTTCAGTATTCTATAACCATTTTCATTGCATTTAAAACAGGCAAGTATAGTGTGGTATAAAAGGTGGTAGCCTTCGTACAATATTTGCCCTGTAAGCTAGATGTTACGGATCCGAGTCCCGATCTAGTTGTATATTTTATCATCCAGTGTATTCCATTAATTATGCCCTTTTATTCTGTTTAAAAAAATTGTTAATTCATGGACATTTCAGTTCTTGCAGTTAGCCAAGTACTATGCGATTTAAAGTGCAAAAGATATTTGACTTACCAACAACTGCAGATTCTTGTCCTGTAGAGAAAGATAGAACGTTAATACTTCACAACTCTAGCAAACTTAACTATTGCCAACAGACAAGTAAACAATTATTTGTTTTTACGATGTTATTTTAGAATTTTGTTTGCTGCATACCTTGGATTAAAAAAAAAATCCTTAGAAACACATTTAAAACAAGAAGTATACTTGCCCCTTAACATTTTCAAGAGAAAAATTTCTATCGACAAATGCAATTCTTTGGCATTCATTATTATTATTATTATTATTATTATTATTTTACATAAACATACACTTCCATTTACCTGGATGTAAAGGCATATTGTTTAATGCACCATCTTGTAATTTCAATTAAATCTTCTTCAAGATTATTTCCAACTACCGGTGATGAAAGGAATACGCAACTTTCATGAATAACATTCTTAAAGTTAGCTTATCTATAAGAGTCTGTCATATCAAGTGTCCGTTTTATGTGTTTGACTTTTCTTTACTTTAACATGTTGAATTAATTTCCTGTAGTGTAGTAGCTTCTGAGTTTTACTTCGACCTGGAACTTGATATGACGGGAGATAATTTAAAAACTAGACATTGCAGAGTTATGGCTCTTGTACACCGTATTTTTATTCAATATCTTGTATCAAAGTGTGATATAAACTAAACTCTCGGCTGTATAAGGAGTTATTTTACGGATAGGCTTGACTTGACAGAAAGAATGACGCACGAACAGACAAAATGACAAAGTTTTTTCTTCTTCAAAATATCCTACCTATAGTGGCGGCAGTAGTGGTTGTGTACAGTGTACCTTGGCCGACGGCTGTATACGGATTTAGCATTAACATATACGTAGTTCCATAACTAAGGCCTGTCACTAAAGTTGACGTAATGGTTGAGTTCACCGTCATCTCGTACAATTGGGAAACGTTTGAGCTGAGCCATTGTATCCGATACCCTAGGTTTAAATACAAAATAAAAGTTGACTGCATACGACTGGCATAAGGAGTGTGTTTGACTACTGCTAATCAGTAATGATTTAAGTCAAACTCGTGTCGTCTGCATGGTGTATTTGTCAACAGGAAGACAGACGGGTCACTATCGTACCAGATATCAATTTGCTTACATCTAACCAATCAACATATCATATTTAGTCATATATTTAACCAATCCTAACATCGCGTTGCACCATACATACCTACAGTTTGGCGCAATATCTATGACTGCGACATATGTTTGTTCCTTTGTATAAGCTGCATTAAGCTGTCAGATAGCAGGTACATTTATTACAGCGCTACACCTGTTAGACCGCAGATACATCCCCTGTAAGACCGGCCAATCCTGTCGTATCATCCGCGTTCATATATTTTACAGAGTCGAGATTTTCAGAATGACAAACCTCTTCAAGGAAAAAGAACAACTACAAAATTTCAGAAAACATAACAGGGACTGCGGAACTTACAATAAAGCAGAATGTAAACATACCAACTGATACACCGTTCCAGTAAACTTGACCAAGGCTGTCCCAAGTACAGCTTAGAGTACTTGTAGAAATCCCAGTGCAGTCAAATGTTAACGGAGATCCATCCGGTACTACGAAGAAAACAGAATTTAACCGAACGTTGACAATGCACAGTTTGCATGTAGTTTTATGCATTGACACACATTTATGTCACGTTTACACGAATATATCAAAAGTCTCGAAAAATGGATGCATTAAAAAAAATGTAAAGTTCTTATTCGGTGGTGAAAATGTTTATAGTACACGCAAGTTTGAAACTTTTATATGCAACTGACAGTTTATTCAAAAGAAAAGTAAACAAAACAAAACCAAACAAACGCTTACCATCTTCATCAGTAGTACAGGTTTTCACATACAGAGTAAGGTTGCTGCCGCTGGTGTACGAGTTAATGCTAATATTATAGGTACCATACTTCCCGAGACCAAAAAACTCATAGTTATCGTAGCTTTTGGAAGACAGGTCAACAGTCTGAAAAATAAAGTAACGGCTTAACAGTGATGCTGATCCTAGCTTAATTAACTATCTAAGTAGTGGCAGGTCTGGACACTCGGAGAGTGTTTTCGAATATGTAACTACATAACCTCATTGAATATTCGCGAATATCAAGTGGTTAACTAGATTTTACGGCAGAAATATGCCACCTACATAATCAGGTTGCAGCTGTAAGTCTTAATGTTAAATGTTAAAGGGGTCGTCATCGCTACAGTCAGCTAGTTCTACAAACATTAGTTGTAATTTTTATAGTTTCTTTGTCATATGCAGTATATACAACACATCAAATTATTGTTTCGTACAAAGTAATTATCTTCACACCAACGTATGTCGCCGCCCCGACTCGTTACAGATATACATTTGACATTCAGTGTGACAGTTGCCAAGTTATGAGCATATAGTGCCTCTGTTACATGCTCGGCTATGTAAATTTTGTATTCTTGATTTTTTAATTTGTTTGTTTCATGTTTCGGGTTAAAGATACAAAATACAAATTACCGGTATGCTTGGTTCTACTCTAAGTCCGTCAACTCTCTCAATATCTAAATAGTACCCTAAAACAGAGGCATCGGTGGCTTGAGTCCAGGTGAGCTGTAGGACCGTGGAGTTAACTGCCGTACAGATAATGTTGGTCGGGTCTGTTAGTGCTGAAAGAAACATGGTTGCCACATAACACACAGGGAAAATACAAGCCGGTAAATAAAACCACTGAAAAGGTTCACTTAAAGTGATATTACCGTTCAAAGTAACCATCAAAAATTTAAATAAAACATTACTTCTAGAATAATAAACATTGCCATAGTTTAATATAACCCATGCATTAAGATCTGTATAACAGTTTCATTCACATTGAATATAAAGGAAGACTGTAAAAACCTGTTTTGACTATCCAAGGTCCACCCTTTCGGTTATGTATATTTTATTTTGTATCCGTCAATAACAGAAATAACTTGGTAAAACTTATTTTTTACATGTTCTTAAAACATCCACCGTGTTTTGAGCATCATTCTTAACTATAAATTGAAGGGTACTTTAGCTTTTTACAACAAACTTAATAATTTTTATCTTTTGTTTTAATATTTATAAATGTTTTGATATGTTATAGTTCTGCATTACATAATTGACAGTACCTTAATGCTAATTCTGTTTGAATTATTACTTTTTTTCTAAAGATAAAATTAAAATTTAAAACTTTGAATTAAGATTCTTATCTACCTTTTGTTAAGGTTATTCCAACTGCAATCAATAATGCTATATGCATCGTCTTTTTGTCATCGTTGAGCATTATTCAAATTTTTGACAAAATGAAATATTTTCATGTACATGGACATGTATGTCAATTTTATATCTGCATGTATGTAAGTTCACATTTTATGCCAAAACTTTTAACATGTATTTATTACTCAACAAATGTGATTTAATCGATACTTGTGGTTTCCTGACACCGCTCTTTGCCAAATCTGTACAAGAAATTTTGGCATGGCATTCTTTCCCGAGGAGATTTCGTAATTGACCAATAATCGGAAAGATTATATTGAATCTATTGACCTTCGTTACTTTATAAGTCGGTGTCTGTTCCATATAGCAAACTTTTGAATAGTACAAATAGATCAAATATGAGCTACTTTTCTGAGTGGGTAAGAATTAAAGAGGCACTCCCTATATCTAGAGGATTATATTCTCGAAACACAGATTATGTGTTCAATGAACGTATAAGAATGATATATAAATACAATTTCAAAGAAGAACCTATGGCGAAAAATGCCTCATTTTATCACAATTAACCAATTTGGAGGCTTTCTGTAATAAATCGCATCCACACATTAATTGTATAACAACAACTCTTCATAGATTATTGAATGGTTTACGGTACTGCAGTGTATTTTAAACAGCTGATTTTATCGATTATGACTGGGACTTTTAGGTTCAGTAATAATACTTCCAAAGATTCTATTACTTACGTTTTGGAGGTTATTTAGTTTGACATAAGTTATAGGGTATGTCCCTTTAAACTCGCTGTACTAAGCCCATATTTTTAAAATTCTTGTAAAATTTATATTTTAATATATTCTCGTTTCGTATTTTATTAGGATGCCAGCGTACTTGATATCAGCATGATGTATTGTGCGATATGTCGATTTTAGACAGGTTTGATTAAGACTAACTCGTTGATAATTTCTCATCAAAATGTCGTTGTAATTAGGTAACGTTTGAGACCAGATTTTTATTCTACAATAGTGTGCCTTTTTTGTGGCTAGGCACAGTGGTAATGTGATGCAAAGTAGACAACCCCTTCAACAGAACTGTCCAAAAGCGAAGCACGGTCACTCAAAAAATGCAAATTGGACAGTAATGTAAATTTTGCAGGAAGCTTGTAGGATTTGGAACTTTAGCAATCGATGTACATGTATTTAGAATAATACCATGATAACAAATTTTTGTTTGCCATCAGTAAAAATATAGAAAGATATGTTAGAAAGTATATTAATCTTGCGTGTGTTACATTCAGAAGCTCATTGTGTGTAACAGGTAACAGTACACGGGACATTTGTACACTGAAGTCTTTTTGGAATCATTTCAGTTTAATTTTGTACCTTTAGAATGAAAACAAGGCCACATAAATGTACATATGTTTTACATCAACAATATAGTGATTTGCTGAGATCGATCTGTTCACCTCTTACGAATAAATAAAATGGTTTATTTTGTTATTGAAAGCAAAGCGTACGTTATTGAGTAACAGTTAAAACAAAAACGTTTTATTCTTTAACATTAATTTTGTGAATGATTACATAAGGCTCACATGACGACGTTCTTGTTTGGTCATGCCTAAAGTAACTGGATTTAAGTTCAACTTTTAATCTGTGTTAATATGATTAGTCTGCAGTGTTAAAGTACAACATACACTTGCCGTAACGTTAGGCAACATGAACCACTGACACACATCATGTAGGTGCAGACAAGAAGGGAATAGGAAAATGTTTCAAATAACATTTTGAGTTAAATTGAAAGCACCAGAAGAACAAAATGAGATTGTTTCTGCTCTGTGTGGCTCTTGCCATATTCAGTTTATCGGAAGGTATGGGGGAATATTCCTGTTCTTGCACCTACTTTACGTTATTTGTTTTGGAAATTATAAAACATTTTTCTGACTCTTGTGTTTTTAAATTCAGTGTCCTATATACATATTGCCGACAACTGAGAGTTTCGATGATTCAGTAACAGAAGAGACGTATTGTGACACGTAATGTTATAATGTTACATTATGTTATTCTTTTTCATATGTCTTGGACTTTGTCTCTAATAATGTGGAATAATTCAAATATCATTATAAATAAATTTATTTCACAACTATCTTGCAACTTCTATGAAGTAAAAGTGAAAATCTAATTTGAAGGAGATACAAGAAAACCATTGACGCAAAGCATCAAAGGTCGCCGCTAAAGAATTGAACAAGAGCAAAGGAAATGTAGATTTTTTTTATTTGTAACAGGAATACAAAAATAATAATACTTGAGCATTAACATGTTACATAGATTGTAATAAAGAATATATAATAAATAAGTTCACCCATCAAAATATGACCACTTCAAGACGTGATTCATTTCAATTTTCGTAAAATACAGTTGCGAGATAAAACACCCTGTCGAAACAAAACAGGCATTTTGTGAAGCTCATTTTAACACATTTCTGGAAACTGACGAAATTTCCTTCAGCAGATTACAGACTTTCTGTTTGACTATATAAACCGCAAGGCGCAATCGTGTGAGGCTGTGCATTAAAGTACTAACCCGGAGGTCGTACATGTAAGTTGGAATCCCAGCAAAGGTGATATTTGAATGCGGCAAATATACCATTCTGCAGGAGTACTAGGCTGAACTCATGGAATCATAAATTGAATAGTTTATATAATTAGCGAGCACTTTAGTGAATAAGCAGAGTGATTTTTAATACAAGAACTAACGTGTGTTTCAAATAAATAAACATTCAAGAAACCTCGATACCAAAATCATTGTGTTTACAAAGGGCAGCAAATCGTTCTGACTTTGTAAGAGTTATGGTTGATTTATAACAGTGAATGTGCGCTTATATAGGTTAGTTACCAGTACCTAAGGTGTTGTTCGAATTTAGATTCAAAGAAATGTTTGTACGGAAAAAAAGTTTAAATTCCGTGTCAATATTTGCAGCAGAATTTTAAAACATTTTCTTTTATTTAGGAACGAACTACCCGACCAACTTGGCGTGTACCGCAGTGAACTCTACAGTATTAAGTGTAACATGGAGCCAGGCCACTGACGTCAGTGTTGCCGGGTACCATCTTGATGTTGAGAGGGTAGATGGACTCAAGATCGAATATGGACTGCCAGTAAGATTTAGTTAGTTATTCAAATGCATAATTTATTTAACTGCATTACAATTACATTTTGGTATGAAAAATCGACCACTTTTTATCCATTTTATTATATGGCATCAAATATGAAAGTAATCTGTTGACCATGCCGTTTTGGAGATTTATAGCTCATTTAAGCGCAAATGTTCGTAGAAATGACACATTTCCATTTTGCCATTGAACAAGGTAGTCGAAACACCTTGTAATCGTAAAATGAATGCGAGCCCAGACGAACGGACGGTCCTCCATCATTGCCGTTGACCTTGAATTACAGTACTATTGTATAATTTAATAAAGAACATTCATTTTGTTCGTACATTAAACTTGGCAAAGTTTAAACAGGTTGGGAAATAGAATATTTGTTATATATTTTCAGTCCATAGAGCTGAGCAGTATTTCCTATGAGTCTTATACTTTCTATGGCCTCGGCAAGTATGCAGAATATAACGTGACGGTGCATTCTTATTTCACCTCTGGTGGAAACGGGACGGACTTTGTGATTACCTGTAGAACAAGTTCAGACAGTAAGTTACCTTTGCTCTTCTGTCTTCTTAACAAACACTAGGTCGGTTTCCATTTTGTAAAGGTAAAAAGAAAACATACTGGAAATACTGAAAAATACTGGATGAAGTTAAACAAAACTAAAGATACGCAAGTATACACGCATTTCGACTTTATTCGAGTTGAAAAGCATGAGATGAAGTCATAAATTGTACATAACAATGCGTTTTAAAAGCTTCATTTTCGGTATGCATGCACTTTTTTGTTTGAAAAGCGAGTAAAAAGATTCTTAAACTACATGTAGTTTTCAACAAAGCGGCTGAAAGACCATTTAGTAAGAAAAGCTTGGACGAGGCTTGCATTTCTAATATCATAAATGGTGAAAAACATATTATTTTCTTGTTTCATAGTCCCTGATGCATCAAACTTCAATTTCTCATGCGAAGGTATATCGTACTCTGCAATAACGTGTAGTTGGGACACCTTGGATACAGTCTATTGGAATGGAATACCCCAAGGTAACCTGAAAACGTGACAGTGTATCCATTGGCGTTACTGCGTGACACTTCAGTTCTTCACACTTCAGTTCTTCTTTATTTATAAATACTACAATTTCACGAATTTACGACACATACCACGACTTCAGGTGAAATGCGATTTACTAAATCAAGATTTCAACAGAAAATATTCATAAGCGTGAATTTCTGAAGAACTCTCGTGAAACTTAAATCGTTGAAGATGTGAATCATGAATCGTAAAATTGTAAATTCTGTGTAGAATGAAAATATAAAAATGAGATTTGTTTAAATACAATTAAAACGAAACAGAAGTTTTACTATATATGATGTACTTGCACTTTCTGTAACTACATACTACTGATGTGTTAATTAAAGTTGGTACATTAGTTATAAGTTATACTTGTCTTGCAATCGAGAATAAATTGATTAGTACATGTATTACAATAATTTGAGACGACCGCTGCGATAGGATTACTCAGGCTGTAATAATTTTATAAACCAGTTAGAATAAATAAAAAAAAACATTTTGAATTTTTAGTGTTGCCATTGGTTAGGCTAAGTTGTCAACCCTACCATCATTTCTTATTATTTTGCAGGTTATCAGTTAAAACACATTGGATTTGTGAATGATTATTATGAGGAGGTTAACCTGACAACCTCAAATCTGACGTACACAATCACCGGACTCAACTTTGACACATGGTACATAATACATCTCCGTACAATCAATGATGCTGGCATGAGCCCGCTCACGTCTGATCACGCCAAAACATTGGGTAAGACCTTAAAACTAATTTCAGTGGCCTGACTTCAGAGCATAATGTGTTTTTCAGCCAGAAGTGTTGAAGACTGCTTGAGGCTAATTTTGTCAATCTTATTTTTGTGATTAGATAGAAAATTTTATGCAGTTGATAATATACTTCTCAAAACCGATATCACTTATACACACCCCATTGTCATGATACTGTTTTCTCTGTTTAAAGACGAAAGCCGGTACTTCAATCACAAAACGGCGGATACATGCTGCAAAACGTTTGTTTTTAATTTCCTCATATTTGTAAACTCACCCTATCGGTAGCGCCTTTTTTTCAAAAACAACGGATTTGAATTGAACGACTAAATGAAAATCTGTACTGCACTGTCTCTTGTATTAATTGAGTATTTTTTATTATATCTAATATAGCTGACTATCGTGATTTGTAAAACAAGATTGCTGTATTCCCAAAATAATACTCTCTACATTAGCGTTTTGATTTCATTCAGATTAAAAGACATACAATATAAGACGAATGTCATAAACAGTACATAACAATAGGTTGTTTTTATCTATTGTCGATATTCATGAATTTTTGTTTGTTTAAAAAGCCAGTAACAAATAAACAAATAAGGAGTACCTTCCTAAACCAAAATTTCTTGTATACTGTTACTAAGGAGCGAAGGGTTTGACGAAAGTCAGAAGCTAACTCCCCCACATTCTTGACACCGTCCTATGCTATAATATGCTACAATATTCGTTAGTTGCGTATTGTTTGAAAGTTTGTTCGTTCTTTGAAGAGTGATTTAACATTGAACTATGACTTGGTCTGTAAGGGAACTGTCAAATTAATATTTCTTCAATTTTGTTTCAGGTTTCCCAGTGACAGTAGGTAAGTACTTAAAAGTCCTTTACAATTGTTTGTTTTAATTTAAAACATATTACTATTAGCTTGATATGTAATTAACCAGTTTTATTATATTTTCTATGTAGAGATACTTTTTGATTGGTTTAGACACCTATCATTGTTCCAAAATATATCATATCATATCATATCATCTAAATTTAGAATTACGTGATGTAGACATTTAGCTCGTGCAATTCATGATACAGTTATATTGTCTTTGTCATTTCCTATGTGACTTTCAAGGGAACAGATATTGACTACAATATAGATAGTTTCAGCTGCGTTTTATTAATAACTAGTTTCAGTTGAAATTTAGTGAGAGTTCGCAACATTAATATATTCGGTAAATGTCTATTAAAGACATATGAATGAATTTAAAAACTGAGAAATTATTCTGTTGTTTACAGTAAAAATAGAATAAAACATTGATAGATTCTAGACTTGTTAGACATTGAATATGATGTGATACTGCAGATTTCATAATACCGTGCCGTTTCAGTGTTTGCTTTACACACAGGTAGTAAATGACGTCGATGTCACATTCTGTAGTTAGCTCCGCCCAAATCGATACCTTTATCTATCGTACACACTGACTACTATACTGACAGTATAAGCTTACACATCTTCAAGCTACAATTGCGACATTATTTGATTTTTTATGAATCTAGTGCTTATGTATTCTTTTTGGATAAAATTGGTTTATTTTAAACCTCGAAAGTTTATTTCATAAAACAACTTGTATTCAATTTTTACAAACGAAACCGAACTGTATTGCGTGTTCTACTATCAACACGAAACAAAGATTTTATACTTTTCTGTAATAAAGTCCATATAAGAAAAATGTTGATGGAGGAAAATGTGTCCTCGGCTAACTCGGGCTAAGTATCTGAAACGTTTGCTGAGCTAAGAAGACACGGTTGTAAAGAGTCTCACTTATACGACACACTATTTACAAACATGATTTTCTTGCAGGATGTTTAGAATGAACTGTTTTAGGACATTTTATATTCGTGAATCACTGTTGAACCGGCAGAAAATATAGCACCCTTAATCATCTTTCTTGTATATTTTTTCATACGGGAAATCCTTTCTAAAGCGTGATTAGAAATGTATGATATAATAACTGTTGTTTTGTTGCATCATCGCCGATTGTATTTTACGAGAAAACAGAAATTCACCTTCGTAAAATTTATAAAAGAATGTCTAGATCATTGAGTGACCACTCTTTAAACTTATGGTAAATTATATACATTATACATGCGCTCTGCATGTAAATATTTGTGCACAGTATACAGGTATAGCAAACTCCCGTGTACCATCTAATATCGCTGTACAAACTTGCGAAAAGTACAAACTTGCGAAAAGTCAAATCGTATGTCGGTAAAATAAACACGAGCTGAAAACATCAAAACTTGGCTCGATTGTACATGTAATCGTCACCAATTAAGTGAACGAAACTACTTATAAAACAAAGTAAATTTCATTTGTACTGGCGATAGGTCAACTGTGGCAATGTGATGTACTGGTAGTCCTAGAAAAAAGACCTCGCATTTATTATTTTAAGTTTTCACTTTTATGATATTTTACTTTTTATATTCATTGAGGAAAGTCATGCTAACAAAGATGTAAAAAATAAACACCAAAAGTTAGAAAATACAAATCATGAAGAAACAAGCATTATGTCTAGATAGTTGGACTACCGGTAGAGGTTAACGCTCTACATTTTTTGTGAAAGCTTTACGCAACGACTCTGATGACATGTGCGTTGTTGCATTTCTTGCTTTTACAGATTTCAGAGCATCGACAGAAACATTTTAGCACTCTTGTAAGTCAAATACAGTACGTGCAAAGCATGCGCGGTTGTAACAAGATATCAGTATAGTCATATTTTATATTGCATAATATTAAAGTATTGCGATCGGATCATTTATAGAAGAGCGAAATAGAATGTATATTTACAATATTTTTATTCATTCTACTTCGACATATATTTACACTAAAATTATGTAAGTGAAATGACACATGTACCGGATTTACACGTACATGTTGTATATTCCCTTTGATGGGACTCTAGCACACAAGCAACATGTACGTAACCATCGACTAAACACTATTGAATGCCGTAAACAATATGACCGATTTATATTTTTTTCTCACTACACTTTATCTGATAGCTCTCCGTATGTGTAAAATGTAGCTCCGCCTACAGACGCTTTAGTCATTCATTACCTGTATTCAATCGATACGCAACAAACACTGAAACGGCGCGCTATTATGAAATCTGCAGTATTCACCATAAAAAAGTAATATTTACATATGATGTGATAGTCACCGTATGGAAGTAATATTGACCTCGGCTAAGGTCAATATTACTTCAATATATGGTGAGCTGAGGTCAATATTACTTCTATATGACGGTGAACATCACATTATATTCAATGTGTATTGTATTATAATACAAGTATTATAAAAATAAAAAATATTCAATGTATAATTGTATTATAATACAAGTGCATCATTGTATAATTGTTACTGTTGATATAGTTATTGCGGGCCGCAGCAGCGGCCCGCTATATTTAATACGTGGTGAGTAAAAGATGCATGGAGACTTAAGCATTATATCGAACATATGCGTCTCTCTTCATTATAAAATTGAGGTACTTCTGAGATGAAAACTGTAGACACAGTCAATTTTTTTGGAAAAGCAAGAGTTGTCGTTTGTAATTGAGCTGTCGTTCGTTTCATAGAGGGCGCAATCTAATATACGCTGGTAAAAAAAGAAAAAAGCGCTTTTCACGTTTCAGTCGCAATCTACACCTAGAAAAATGGATATATGATGGCTTTTTTCACTAACACAACCTATGACATTATAGAAACCAAACGAGTCGACTGAATATTCTTTTATGGCCTTTTTAGACATATATGATATTGTTTTAGCTATTTTTTTCCGATGCTAAATTAGTCTGCCTCCGTGGTGTAATGGATAAAGCCGATAGCTGAAACACTTTTGTGTACGTGTGTTTTTAGAAACCACGAGTTCGAATCCCATCAACACCCAATTTTTTTAAAAACTTTTTTCTGCTGTTTTAATAATCATTTTTAATTTTTTAAGAATATTTTACGGCAAATAATCATAAAAATCTTCATTCATGTCAAATTAATAAGGATAATGGTAATGAAAAATTGAGACATACCAGGAACGGTCTATAGAGCATTCCTGGACATACTGTATAAATATTATTTGATAACAGTAAAGTTTCGATACTACAGGTCAGTCAGTAGATGTGGTGTCGTGTCAGGTTTTGCTTGTTCAACCAGAATTGGTTCCCTCGAGTTCTTTTGGGGCCATGCCTCAATATCAATTATCACCAATTTTCAAAATATTTACATGGGATTTTTGTTTGTTGGCCCGCTGTGATACTTTGTATCACAGTTTTTCTTGTTATTCTTTCCATAGTTTATAACATTAGCTTGCATGCCTTATTCCATTCACGTAGAAATATATCGACTCTTAGATTTTAGAAGGAAACATGTGCTGCTTTACGAAATAAACAACGCTCTCAATAGTGATATTGTACATGTGTGCTTGAGTCGTTACCTTCATTGTTTCCATCATAGAAATTAAACATTTAAATTAAATTTAACATCCCAATATTTGTGTTGTATTCAACAAAAATATGTCATGTCTTTAAAGTCTTTTTTTATCGACGTCATGAACGAACGTCGTTTATTTAAACATAATGAACAGCGCTGACACATCAGTTTATTTTCTCTTCAGAAAACAAGACCCGTTATTACTGCTACGAGACTATACCGGGTACAATGGTGTGGGAATGGGAGGAGATGCCGTGTACCGTGTATGTGGGAATTATACTGGTGTTTATGATCCTGACTCTAATCTTCATGATTATATGCTGCCTAATGTGCTGTTGTAAGGGAAAATCGGAGTCCAAGACAAATCTGGCTGTTAATATATTGTAAGTACTATCAGTAAAAGGCAGGGGTTTGAAAAACGGCTTGCTACACCGTACAGGTAGTGTGTTAATTCTTGCTAAATAAATAAATCCTTTGGTTTAACGTCTATATATTGTTATAGCTACGTGAACAAGCCGGTGTTTGTTAACATGACATATATATTTCGTGCCTACCAGATCGAGATATCTACCAGCGCTGGAAAATCTGACTGCACGTGCAAATGACAATATCCGTACACGTGTAATGATGAAATAAACATGAAAATATTAAGCAACATAAAAATACTTTCGCTGCATGAATTGTTTAATTAATTAATTACATTGTCTGTTCAAAGGCTCGATAAGAACTTATGTTATATGTCTTGCCGTCTTAAAATAAAACTGATGATCTATCTTAATATGCTGGGGCTGATTTTACACAGCAATTGCAATTTTACTGTTCGTTTTCTCATTAAGGAACAATAAAAACGTTTCTTTGTGAAACTAGATTTAAAAATACACATACATGTTATTTTAAATGTACTGACTACAGAATGATAAGGAAAAACGAAAGTTGATATGTTTAAAAATCCTTTTTTTTATTAAGTATCACACAATTTAGCGATTTATATCAATGATCTAACGGGCAATCCTTTTTATCACAGCACAGTGCACTACAAGTTCACTCTTGTGTGTCCGTTTTGTCGTGAACACGGAGAGACAGTGTGTGTCCGTCTTGTCGTGAACACGGAGAGACAGTGCGTGGTCTTGTCGTGAACACGGAGAGAGAGTGCGTGCCCGTCTTGTCGTGAACACGGAGAGACAGTGCGTGTCCGTCTTGTCGTGAACACGGAGAGACAGTGCGTGTCCGTCTTGTCGTGAACACGGAGAGACAGTGCGTGCCCGTCTTGTCGTGAACACGGAGAGACAGTGCGTGCCCGTCTTGTCGTGAACACGGAGAGACAGTGTGTCACGGTCCGTCTTGTCGTGAACACGGAGAGACAGTGTGTGTCCGTCTTGTCGTGAACACGGAGATACAGTGTAGTGCATACGTTTAACACAGTGAATACGATGTGAACCTTGCGAAAAGTATTATAATACGATCACGTAATTGTAAAAAATGATTGTATGATTTTCCGATGGTTGAAGGAATCTGACACCTAATCATCATTTACCATCTGTGTTTATCTTCTTAAACAAACACTACCGTGTCATTTCAGTTATTCTTACATTCCAACAACTCGAGAAAACAAGGAAATATATTATGAAACTGTATTAATATAATAGATAACACAAAACATGACCGATTAAAAACTACTTAAATAAAGGTTTAAATTGCTTGATGTATAATAAATGTATGAAAATCTGTCAACGGTAAATTAAATAATGATTAAAAGCTTTAAGGTATTTAGTACGGGCCAAAGAAGTTCAATGGGCGATAATCTCTCACCGAAACCAGATTATGTTAAAGCGCAATTATTAAGGTCAGACACTCGAGGTAAAACTTTGAGGGATTGGTGACCCCGTGAATATTAAACCTAGACTGACCCCGTGCATATTAAAACTTGATTTACGCATTTCCTTTTTAACAGCTAATATATAACAAAATGTGTCGTAATTTGAAACAAGAGCGTCATCATGGCCCGATATCGCCCGTAAAGTTGTAAATGACAAAGTCATGCTTTGTGAAAATCAATGTTAACAATATTTTCTATTATCTGATGCAGTGTACTAGGTTTTCAACACTGTTCAACCCACATGACCCAACTTATAATCATGATTATGTACACATTAAATACTGCCTTTTAATCAAGTTTCATGAAAATCTGTTGTTACGGTGGCATCGCAAACAAAGTCTTCCTATCATTTGTACTGTTTTTTTTTACATGCCTTAAATCCACAGACCATATACAGTTTATCTGTTACAGTTTGACATATTATAAAGATCATGGAATCTGACATGGATAATGGGTCTAATGATGATCGAACTTGTCAGAGATATTATTGTCTAAACATGATTTTGAGTAGAAAAGAAATGAAAGTGTTTGAGTGAGCGGAAACATATTTGTCATGCACCACACCCAGCGACCTACTTTGAAGGTCCGACTTAAAACCTGTAATTTAGGGTTATATACTAGTACTTCCTGTCCAGGTTGTAACTTCTGCATGCGTAAACTGATTTTGAAATAACTCCACACAGGCGTTGTCCATTCAACAAGGATGAGGCATGCTCATGCATAACACACAGGGAGCAAAGTATGGATAAAACTTGTAATTAAGGCTTATGTTCTGGTATGGTAAGACTGAGTACTTCTGTACGTGTTCATAGACAAATTTTGACAAGAAACTTCGCACAGTGGTTGCCAACACATTGTCTGCCCACTTCCGTGTTTTGGGTCAATTTTATGAAAGACCTTACCACACCAACTAGTTCACAAAGTGCTTGGTGTGATTTCGTTACATTTTCTACTTTCACAGTTCAGAAGTGCATCATATATAATTTATTATGTGTGTCACAATATGACATACACAGAGAAAATTCTGGTAAAGAACTTAATATAGTCTTTGTCTTTGTCTTACCAGTGTAATAATCATAAGATCAACACGCACAGTGTCGGATCAAAAATGAGTCCATAGCATTACAATTTAGCACATGTACATTTTTCATGTAAAACATTGGAATTTCAAAATAGTATCAAAAAACTTCTGAAGATAATAATTTCTGAAGTTTGTTCATTTAAGTTATACTAACAAAAACAGAATAATTCTGAGTTTATAAGGGTCTTTGTTTCACGACATTAAGGATCTTTGTTTCACGACATTGTCAGTTGAGATATTCATTTAAGACTTCCTGAAATACTTGACGTCATATTTTTACTATATACGTACATATCAGGGCTACACTCTTTCAAAGTTACATAACTGTGTTTAAATACTGACCGCTCTTAGAATTTGAAAAGTATATATTCATGTATCTATTTTGAGATGAACAAAGAAACTTTAGATAATTTTTCAATTTATTGTTTAAGTTTTATCATGATATAAGCATATAAAACAAATTTTGGAGAAATATTTACAAAGCGATTTTTTTTATAAAATATATACATATATAGTGTAATAGCGCTCTTGACCCGAGACTGAATTTTGATAAGTCGACAGGTCTTACATTTGCCCCAGACAAGTACAATTATTGTCAACATGTAGACATACTTTAGACATGGAATTTAGATGCTACTTGCATCCTAGCTTAAACAAATAAACATGGCACTTGTAACAAACCTGACTCATCAAAATACATAGATGAATACGAGCTGCATCAAACATTGCCGTTATAAATTGGAAATAAATAACAGTAATATTCCCACGTTGGATGTTTTTCCTTTAAGTCCATGGTAATAAGGCAGTTGGGAAGGTTTGTGGCAACATCGAGTACCAATTAATCTCACTACCCACGGCTTTCATCAGTACAAAAACTTAATATACAACAGATAACAGATAACCATATTTTTCTGATTTTAGCTTACCTAAACACGCAGGGCTCATAAAGAGCTTTTCCAGTCGGTTACTAACCGTCCGTCGTTCAGGAACAATTGCTACAAACCACACTTCAATACAGACTACTAGGCTAGTTTCATTCAAACATTACAGGAAATTTCGTTGGCGTTGTCACGTTATTAAATTTCCAAAACTATCATGACAAATTCCATTTTAAATTTGAATGAAAAACAGTGTAAATGATCGTGTCAAAAATTGAAAACCCTATTTTTAAATAATTTTCAGAAATTATTCTAGAAGATCGTGTCAAAAATTGAAAACCCCATTTTTAAATAATTTTCAGAAATTATTCTAGAAGATTGTCCAAACAGTATGTCTCTTTATTCGTCAAGTGGTCTTACTTTGACCTTTACAGTGAGGTGTTCATAGTGTACAGAGAAAGCTTAAAAACACTTGTAGAAATCATTTATTGTATTTTCTCATGTGACTCTATATAACATGTTTTGAAATGAACAGTGTGGTATCGCTGTAGAAAGGTTAACGGTATCGTTGTGTTATAGTGAAGCTCAGTTGTGCAATATAGGACCATCATTACCCTCTTGTTTCTGTGTTTGAGACACGTTCCCAAACGCTTAAATAAATACACCGGTGTACAGTACATTTCATTTGTTGTACGTTTTAGGAAACTACATTTGTATTTACTTTGAATACAACGACATTTGTAGTACTTTACAGACCTTTCGTCCGTTTTATCTTTACATCATCAGCGGTTTCAGCCACGTGAACACACACACACAACATAACCCTTCTTATTATTTTCAGCAATGAGCAAGGGGACGACGACGAGAGAGACTTGTATGATGATGATGACGACGACGACGACGATTATAATGAACCTGAAGAAGGTACTAGAAAATCCCGACGATGATATTTTATGCAGTTACATGTTTTAAATACAAAAAATGTACCTTGATTGAACCGTTACCTGAATTAAATGCAGGTCAGAATTCATGGCTACAAAAATTGTGCTGAACAACACCGTTTGAATTCTTGCACTTTCGAACTGAAAAAAATAATAAATACTTTTGGCAATATGCTTTCATGTTCGTTATTTATCGTATCATTAGACTTCATGATCGCTGATTCTACCCAGATCCTCTTGCTAACAATACAGTGATGCTTTTTTAGTAGTAAAGTGAAAAATATTAGCGTGATTTACATGCCCAAAATAACGCATTCTCGTTTCAAATAAAGACAAGAAATCCTTGTGGTATTTCAATTAGACTGTAGACTCGTACATTCCTATGAGTCATGAGAAACTATGTTTGTTAAAACACCTAAGAAGGAAATGTTGGTTTTACTTTTCAAGCAAGAAACGTATTTTAAATTTACATAATCGATGGGGCTTTGAAAGGATGTATATAAGGTTTGAAAGCACTTCCACTTGTATTGTTTGAAAAGGGTATTTAGTGCCTTGGGATATAATTTACGGCGTAATTTACTACATCGTAATTCCTTCTATGCTGTAGCAACAAAGAGCTTAGTGCTGCAGAGGAATAATTACCCACCCATGTCTTCATGTTTATAGAGAGATTAATTACCAAGTGAAGACGAAAAGTACAGAGCCAAAGAACCATAACTCTTGCCTTGTTAGTAAAGCTAGCGTGTCGAACGATAACATTCTTAAATTTTAGTGTTTTTAATCGGTATATTTAGTCCGTGCAAACTTTCTTAGCAGAGCCGTTTTCTTTCTATATCGCTGGAGAACGTTTATGTACATTCTATGGAGCTAATGTTGTGTATCCGGTTATTGCACAGACTACAGTGAAGACGAAGAAGAGGACTATGACAGTGAGGGTAATCCTACAGAAACCGCAATAGCTGCTAAAAAGAAACGTAAGTTGGCAGAAGCGCATAAGGGAGAAGCTGGAGGGACTGATACTGAGGAAGAAGAGAGTGAAGAAGAGCCGGAATACGAAACTTCAGAGGTGATGCTTCATTTAGTAAAAATGGCTAAAACAAGGCATTAGGCAATGATTCTAAAGCTTTCTTTTTTTATACATGCTTTAGGTGATTAATTAATTAAAAAATATTCCTAAGAAAATAACCACGCCATCTAATTTTAGCTTGTTTAACTATTTTGATCGATGTTCATGAAATTTACGAAAATGCAGTTCTTAGTGTCCCACTTACAAATATCCATGTACATTTGCACAGATACACAATTGATAAAATAAACAATAAATACTTACCTTAATCAGGTTGAAACTGCTCCTGAGGAGGAATACGAATCAAGTGAAGAAGATGAAGATTTATCTGAAGAAGATAGGGCGGCTAAAAGGGAGAAGAAACTTGCTGCCATAGCTGCCGCCAAAGAGTTGAGAGAGAAAAGACGAGAAGAGAAAACAAAGCGAAAAGCCGAAAAAGATGCAGAAAGTGCAAAACTCAAAGCCGAAAAAGATGAAGAAAAGTCCAGGAGAAAAGCACAAAAAGCAGAAGAAAAAGCAAAGCATAATGCTGAGAGGGAAAGGCTGGCAAAGCAAAGAGCTGAACAAGACAAGAAGAAGAAAGCTGAAAATAAAAAGAAGAAATCCGAAGAAAAAGAAAGAAAAATGAAAGAAGAAAAAAACAATAAAGAGGAATCAGATTATGATTCCGAAGATTATGAATCTGAAGATTATAATTCTGACGAATATTCCGATAATGAAAATATAACGGAAGAGAAGGAAGCCAGTGCAAAGTCAGAGGACAAAATTGAGACTAAAAAGAAGAAATCACCGAAAAAGCAAGTTGTTGGTAACGGAGTTCTTTCTACAATCAACGAAAAGCGGAGTACTAAAAAAAGTGAACAACGAGCAAAGAAGGTAAATACATTTAAGAATAAGAAGAGCAATGATTCCACGGGTAATAAGAATACAGAAAAGATCAATAAGAAGAGGAATGCGTCAACAAATAATAAGGATACAGAAAAGAGTACAGAATCGAAGCAGGGTAAGCAAAAGGGGAAAACAGTTCAAAATAACAATCAAAAGGAACACAGGTCAAGAAAACTTTACACAGATAGCGATGAGAGCTGTACTGAGAGTGACGCAGACTATTATGAGGATTGGGACCAAGATGTGGAGAATAGTCCGGATACAAATGCTACAATAAATAATGTTAACAGCAAGACTGATAATTTTAAAAAATCTAAAGCAGTAGGTAATAAATCAAATGTTAATGGAAAGAAAAACAACAGCAAAAGCACTAAATTGCAAGTGAAAAACACTATTGATGCTAAACCAATTTCAAAAAGCAAAACATCAAACTCAAACCAAGCTAACAAAAATGCAGCGGCTGGCGGAAGTCCAGTACAAGATGATGAAGGCTCTGAGGAGTCCGATGGATACGACAGTGACGATGAGGATTATGACAGTGATGAATATGAATATTCATCAGAAGAATCTGAAGAAAACAATTATAAAGGAAAAAGAGCAACGAACACAAAAACTAAGGTCATTAATAAAACAATTAACCTAAAGGGGGCAAATAATTCATCAGATGATTCAGGCCGTGGATCATCAATGTCTTGTGATTGGGGGGATGGAAATAAAACTCAAGATAGAGGAATTTCAAAATCTGGGTACAAATCAAATGACCAGGCCAAAAAGACGGGTTTTTTTGGAAGTTTATTTGGACAGTCTTCTAAACCATCTACTGACAATAAAAAACCGAAACAAGCGATGAATAAACCTGGTTTCGGATTCAGTGCCAAGGATAAAATGAACAAATCCGAGGGATTCGGTGACTGGGAAAGCGATGATGATTACGTAAATGAAAATGATATTCCTACATCTATAAATAACAAACAACAGGAACAATCTACGACCAATAGAAGTCTGGCAGAAAGTAATGTCAAAAATAAAAACTATTTTCAAAACGGAAGCACAGGCATATATTCTTCAAATAAGGCTATGCATACTGACAATACAAAACGTAACAGTATTATATTTAACGGTAATGTAACTTCCGATTTTGGTGATTGGGGTAGTGATGATGATGACACTAACGCTAATTACAACCACACGAAACAAAATAATTACAGCTCGACAGGATATGGTTCAAATCTTCCAGCCAAGAATACAATTTCAGTAAAAGGTTCTGGGGCCAGTGGAATTAAATCTGTTCCTGGCAAAGGACATAGGGTTGGTGACGACGTAGCTTGGCAACATAACTCTGTGTACAACAATGGAAACAAATTTGCAGCAAACAGTGATTTAAATTGGTACGGACAGCATGAAGCAACAGGTATTTATTCGAATTCGAAAGTGCAGAATTATGGGTCAAAAGAAAATGGAAATTTCGGTGCTGTCACCAGTGGTGCCAATCAAAACGGAAACCTAGTTTCAAATAGCTATGGTTTGGATCCAAATGGTGACTTTAGTGCAATAAAAGGTGTTTCAAATCCAGACGGACATACTGGTATTTGGATACAGGACAGACAGTTCCCGGGAGTTAATCAGTCTTCGAATGGTAATGGACAGTCTGGTGATTCGTATAGTACCATGCATATAAAAGGACAGCCAAGTTCAGTAAACAAAGATATGCATCAGAAGGGGCATGTTGATGCCATCAGTAATGACTGGGATCAGAATGGGAATTTCAGTACAACTAGTGGTAATATTCGTGGGAACGGAAAGTTTAGTTCTAATAACAATGCAGCCCATCAAAATTCTAACACTAATCCACCCTTCGACTCAACGAATAATTCTTCTTTACAAAATGTACCATTTGGCTCGATAAATGATTTATCTGTTCATAAAAGATCTTTTCGTGCAAGTAACAATGGACAAGACAATGGTCGGACTGAAATTTTACAAACAGGACAGAACGGAAATGCATGGCCTACTAAAAACATATCGAATCGCTTTCATACACAAGGCAGTGTTCCAGAAGATGACTATCAGTCAGAAAATCAGATAAGTCCTCAAACATATGGGCCCGGTAGTATCGGCATCCGCGGTGGCGGTAGTAATAATCCGTACAATGCTTTTGGCAGTAATAATAATCCATACAATGCCGCTGGTAGTAGTACTAATCCGTACAATGCTGCTGGCGGTAGTAATAATCCGTACAATGCCTCTGGCGGTAGTAATAATCCGTACAATGCCTCTGGCGGTAGTAATAATCCGTACAATGCTGCTGGCGGTAGTAATAATCCGTACAATGCCTCTGGCGGTAGTAATAATCCGTACAATGCCTCTGGCGGTAGTAATAATCCGTACAATGCCTCTGGTGGTAGTAATAATCCGTACAATGCCTCTGGTGGTAGTAATAATCCGTACAATGCCTCTGGTGGTAGTAATAATCCGTACAATGCCTCTGGTGGTAGTACTAATTCGTACAATGCTGCTGGCGGTAGTAATAATCCGTACAATGCCTCTGGCGGTAGTAATAATCCGTACAATGCCGCTGGCGGTAGGAATAATCCGTACAATGTCGCTGGAGGTAGTAATGCCGCTGGCAATAGTAATAATCCATACAATGCCGCTGGCGGTAGTAATAATTCGTCCTTTATGACAACAAATGACAAGAATACATTTGGTAATGTGCAACATAGAATAGCTAATCAAAAAAAATCTAGGAAACTTGTAAGTTTCCGAACTAACGCAGCTTCTCCACCTGATGGTATTGCATATAACCATGACAAATTACCTGCCAAGGCAGGTCAACAAGAATGGAATTCAGGTGGTGGTTCAGTAGCATCTCCTGGGATAAATGGAGCCAGTGGTTTTGACCCTACTAGAAACAATACTTTAATAATGCCCGATGCAGACATAGTGTTGCCAGAAGCCGAAAGCAATAAAACTATACGTTCTCCTGTAGGCAAGTTTATTGCTAACAAGCCAGCCTGGAACAAAACAAAATCGAATGACCCTAATAGCCAAAAGCGGAAAGGTTCCAAGACTCCGGTTGAAGATCTTTTACAGCAAAATAAGAGGATACCACTTACTGAACCTGAGCCCGTATTTGAAACAGACAGGTTAGCAAAGAAGTTTCCGTTTTTAAATGTTATGGACTCGAGTAATAACAAAGGGAATGCTGATAAAGGGAACAATGCTAATCCAGGTGACAGTGCCAACCCGGATGGTATGCGGAAAAATCAAAGTGATTCAAATCTACTCATGTTCTTTGGAAAAGGAAAACAATTAAAAAACAGTCACAGCAGTAATGACATTCATTCGATTCCAAACGTTCCTACGGGTAACAGCGATGGAAAAAGTGATGCAGCCTTGAACCAACCGACACGTGATAAGATTTTTTATGGGTTTGGCGTTGGAAAATGGCGATTGGCAGCAGCTAAGTGGTTAAACACGTGGAAAATGAGGCGAAGACCTGTTAAAACGGCAAAATCAACCTGGGATTAGTCTCCGACAGTCAAATATAGTTTTACTGCTTTTTCATTTTATGGATATCACTTACGGTTGAAGCAATTACATGTATGTGCTATAATTCTATTTACATTACTCATTTTGTAGTGCAATAAACAAGAAATGTAATTGAAGATAATTGATTAGACAATACATGTAGTTTGTTTGGAAGATGAACAATAACCCAATGTTACTAGGGATCAATTGCTCTTAACGATACTTATTTCTTTTTAATTTCAATCATTTACTGTTTATATATTCGAATGGTTTTCTAAATAAATTCGTGCAGTATTTTAGGTATTGTGCCATTTTTATTTGTTTGTGAAACAAACAAATTTACTTACCGTTTTCCGATGCCTACTCCTTAAGTACCAAATCTGAAAGTAGCTCCGGCACGTCAGTCAGCATATAATCCCAAATTATGATTCTTCATTCGAAACCATATGGCCACCGCAGACATTAAAGTTGTATTGTTTCAATATATAATGTTATAAACTCATGCAGCATCAGCTAAACTTTACTAAATTTTGTAAATATAATTAAAGTAAACTGTTTCCGAATAAGAACCGCGGATGTATTTCATTTTACAATGATGCGTAAAAATAAGATATACCCTATAGAAATAGTTCCGATTTCTTAACCCGCCGGCCATTTCTTAAACATTGTGTGGAAAGAAAACATGTTTTGGACTTTCTGTGACAACAAAATGTCTAACCATGATCGTTATTTAAAGAATGAAATATTTTGAACAGCCAGGAACATTTACGCCCATGTTTATACACATTCTCTTTTTACGAATATATCCATCCATTCATAAATTTTATTGAATGCGCGGCAAGGGACGTAATTATAACTTTCCTTATCGCTGATATGTTTATTAAATTCCGCGGACCTGGCGCGGGCTAGTCTGCGTTCCTACATGTATTAGAAATACGCGTGAGCAGAAAACAAGTGTTAGGATACATTAATGTCGATGTTTAAACGATTTGTTATATTTCGTAGGTGGTGATTTTTAAGTAGAAGACAATTTACCCTATATCCTTTGAACACCTGTAACGTAATAAAACGTATACGCGGGTTAAGACAGGTTTGGCCTTCCATAGAAGTGACAGTGACCGTATGGAACACGTTTTGTCTGTATGAATTTAAAGGCTATGCCGACAGCTCCTGACTGTTGAAAACTCAGACGTCCGAGGCAAATGCTGACACTTTTAGACGACCTTGAAAATCTATCTATCTTCCATATAGTCAAACCCCTGCTGGAGACCTTAGACACAATTTTACCAGCTTTGAAAATTTTCATTTTACCAACGTTCGCGTACAGGCCCCTGTGGGATAGTGTTTTGAGCGCGTGCAAATATTTTTTCACAGACATAAAGCAGACATGTCGTACTCAAACCTAGGTATATTGACATCTTATGAGAACGCTTGAAAATGACCTTAGACACAATTTTACCAGCTTTGAAAATTTTCATTTTACCAACGTTCGCGTACATGCCCCTGTGGGATAGTGTTTTGAGCGCGTGCAAATATTTTTTCACAGACATAAAGCAGACATGTCGTACTCAAACCTAGGTATATTGACATCTTATGAGAACGCTTGAAATTGACCTCCTGTTAGCAAAAAAGAAGTCCATGCGCAGGTTAGCAGGCAGGGTGACCCCTGCGCGTGACCTCTGTAGGTGGGCCAATGGAAATTTTACTTTCATGTTACAGCTCAATCTATTTGCTGACGTATACAACACGCGCAGTAAACCGAAAGTAGCCAAAACGTGATGTACAGTGTTTACAAAAACGCATGCATGTCTGTCGAGTGTGTAACAAAATATGCCGGTGTCCAAAGGTTATTTGACTGTAGGTCTCGTAATCTTGAAACGCATCGAACTGAGCTATTTTGTTAAAATACATTCATGTCTTATCTATCAATGACTGCAGAAAAACATTTGAACATCGTTACTTCCTGGTCTCAACCATATTCGTTTTATAATTTTAGATACGCATTATTACTTTGTCGGTCCGCACAATAAATTGATCCCCTTGTTGATCGGTGCTATTGCCTGCTGGTTTGTGTTATCGAAGCGCCGTAACTAGCTACTCGATCAGTGTCTGATTTTAGACAGTAGGTGAAAACATTTTGTTGAGTACAATGAAAATCCCTGCTGTCTATGTGCACCGGAAATAGAAACAGAGACAATTCGATCCAAAATACGATTTATTGCATTCTGTTCATATCTTATTACCAACTGGTATAGCCTTCACTAATGAAGATTACAGACTGAAATAGCCGTCACGACAAAACAAAGAACAAATATTTTGAATACACAAACAAATCAAGCGTCTTCAGCGCTTTGATTAAGTGTTGTCAGTATTCAATAACTACATAAACAAGCTACACTGTCAATGGTAAACCAGCATTAGAAAAGAACAAGAAAAACTGTGATACGAAGTATCACAGCGGGTCAACAAACAAAACTGACATGTAAATATTTTGGAAATTGGTGATAGTTGATATTGAGCCATGGTCCCAAAAAAATCAAGGAGACCCATTCTAAATTGCATTGTTTGACTATTGCATTCGTTTTATCACCGCATTGAAATAACAAGTTATGATTATCTTTAATGAATTGTTATTACATATTGCCGAAATCACAGTTATTGGTAACCATTATTAAGATATTTGCCGCCACAATTTCTCTCGTTTTTTAGTCGTATTTTGAGAAAAGAACACCTGCACCAGTGTGCTCACACGAAGGAAACGGCTTACTTTTGGCGCAAATTAGTCTATAAACACCTATATATAAAGTTATATTATTACCACGATTTCAATAATTTCGTGATATATTCCATACGGCCCCACCTTTAATTACATAAAGACTGTGTCTACAATATTCATCTCAGAAGTACCTAATTTTTTCAATGATGGTATGAAACCTACAAATAGGCGGTGTTCCTCCGCGGTCCACTCAAACGTAGTCCCTATTAAAATAAAGTGCCATTTTCCTACGTGTTTAAAAGCCACTTTCATAGCAGATTGTCTTTTGTCGTCGTTCAGTCGTTAAAAGGACCCACCGAATGTGATTTTAATCCATATTACAGGTTTCTATGACCAAATCTGAAGTGTCAGCTAAAACGAAAGTGACTTGGGGTATTCTTGCGCTTCTACTCGCAGATATATGTTATTTACAGCACATGTTCCAGTATCTTGACTAGGACTTTCTTGTATCATGGTTAACATGCTGTAGATAAATCGTGCAAGACGTGAAAGACTGGAAATCATGACAAAATGTAGCTGTATTTAAACGATTTTATATAGAAAACAGTACAGTCCGTATTTAAAGGATTCAAACCTTAAGTCTTCATGCTCCTTAAAAATTACGCACCCCGTATTAAATATACTGGGCCGCTGCTGCAGCCCGCAACAGATACAACATCATCATGCACAAACACTTTTAAAAGTTAACTACATGTATATCATTATCGTATGTAAGATTAAAATATAGTCATCCTTTCACTTCTTTTGTGTATGCCCACTATTTAATGAGGACAGAAATAGATGTTGAAAGAAATATCCAACTGACCAAGTATGATTAGATTTATAGAATTAACAACACTTATATAAATAAATAAGCTTGTTTTATAACATTATATTTAAACATTTAAAATTCGGTTTGTTCGGTAAGTAATTGCATTGATGCTAAAACATAATTCATGGCTAGGTACATACCAATATGAGGCTATAGTAAATAAATTAATGTTACCCGCATAATTGGGACCTAACGTTTACTTGAATAAACTCGAAACTTGAAAAAAGACATATGTCATCATGCACAAAGAACTATGTCAACCATTCATAAACCACTGTTACAAAACACATATGTCGTCATTTAAAAAACAAGTTTTACAAAGAAGTATGTAACAATTCATATATCAGTGTAACAACAATGATTATGTCATCACTTACGAACCAATGTTACAATAAAACAATGTGATCATACATAAACCTATGGAAGGCCTGGACGCATGCTTTTTGCTAAATGCGATATGCTAATTGCGAAATGCGATATGCGTTTTGCTCAATGCGATATGCTTTTTGCGAAATGCGACATGCTTTTTTGCGAAATACAGTACTTTATATAGTGACATGATATACCGGTACATTACCCCCCCCCCCCCCCTAAGGTTTTTGTACTGTGACATGATATACCGGTACATGCTAAGGGTTTTGTCTTAAATAAACAGTCGATCTTATACCAAAAATGATTTGTTGTTATTTGTTTCTTTTTCCTGTGCAAGCTATCGGAGGTGTTGTTCAAAAGGGAAAAGTTTTAAACATTCCTTTATGATATTTATTTGTCTGGGTAACTATTGATTCCAAAGTCTATAGCGCGCATAAAAATATTTGTTTAAAAACGTATTTGTGCTTGAACGTCGTTATGTGTTGAAACTATGTTTATCGCACTGACGTGGGACCAATCCTTGGTGGTTTGAGTCACCACTGGGACATTACCATGCCTGCAGGGACCTCAGCTCACCGAGCCGATTTAGTGGCCTTTTACGATAAACGCAGGGCATCACCCACTGCGGTTGCAATTCTGGCACCTATGCACTAACCCAAACCTCAAGGGTGCCATCATAACGGGATATATCATCGAAGAGAATGAGAGGAAGTTCAGTGTATAAGAACCAAGTTTCTGTCGTCAGTAATTTTATGTAAATACATGTAGTTTTCCAACGGGTGGGTTCCTTGGAACAAACATGGCTTTTGGCTTGAACACCTCATCTTTAGCTGGGGTATATATACGTAATGTGTCTTCGCTGATCAAAACCCAAATTGTGATGCTTTTTAAGTACAATCTGAAATGTTTGTGAATTATTATCCGTGTGTGTCCAGGCGTCCGATGATGTTGTGCAGTACATATTTGTATTTTTTGTAATCATTTGTACTCTAGAAACTTTTAAAGGAATCATCCATGTTAATCAGCTAATAAAATATTGTACGTGGGGCTTGTTTAAGCCTTTTGTCTAATAAAACTAGAATTATGCGCTTGTTTTGGTGGAAAGGTTGGCCATAAGTTCGTATCACATATTAACTGGTTTAGTTCCTTTTTGAGCAGAATGACCTTATGTCAAGACCTTTACTTGCCTATACATTATTAGCCTTGACCTTCTTAATTGTGACCTTTGACTTTCTACAGTGGGAAACCGTTTTTGAATTTAACGTGTTAGCTCTTGATGAATTGTGTTCCTATGACAAACTTTCGCTTGATCTGATTTTGAAGTAATGGTTATGTGTACTATGGACATTATTCTTTTATTACATGACTTGCTGGACTGTAATAAAGCCGACACATCAGTGTAATAACACTTTGCCATGTCGTCATTTGAGGCATAGAAGCTACTGTTGTCAAGGAAGAAAAATAGATGTTTGAAAGAAGAATCTAACATATATTTCCTTCATAGTTATCGAATATTGAACTCATTATATAATGTGAAAACTCATTCAACAATTTCAATATTAACCGACCACTTATGATACCCTCTATTTTAGTTACAATATTATTCTTGTTTTTACCAAATAAGTAAGAAGCTGCAAAACAAACATATATGACTATAGGTTTATGACTCCGCAATGGTCAGTTACGTATGGCAAGCCAATTTACTATTAAATCAAAAAGATAGTTTTATCTCTCTGCTTTCATAGAGATATCTCCTGTAAATTAGGAGATATCATTCTATTAATATAAATATCTCTCATGTTTTGAAAGATATCTCCCAATACTAAAGAGATATCTCTCGATGTAATAGAGATATATCTCCTACCTCAAAAGATTAAATAGAAATATATCTTCTTAAACTTTGAAAGATATATCTCAAAGTTACAGAGATTCTCTCAAGTTATAGAGATGTTTTCCTATCTTAAACACTATCTCTCTTTAGGAGATTTGTTTATGTAACAGAGATTCTCTATTACCATGATTACAGTGAGAGATATGTATTTAGTGTTGGGAGATATCTTACAAAACAGGAGATATATCTCTATTAAAAGAAATATATCTCCTAATTTACAGAGATATTGCTATTTTAGGAGATATCTCTATGAAATCAGAGATATATCTCTTTTTCGATTAAATGGTAAATTGGCTTGCTGTAAATATCTCTCAGCGTGAAAGAGATTTGAATATCAATATCTCTTTTTTTAATAAAGAGATTTGAATATCAATATCTCTTTTTTAACTAAACAGTCAAAAGTTTTCAACTCTTCTAATACTGTCACTAAAACAGAAACATTCTTTGAATCTGGATTTGTGAAACGTGAGAAAGTTGATATTTAGTTGCAAAGTCTCCAGAACATTTTGGTTTCTAGAACGGATAGGTAAATGCACTTACATAATTTATTTTTTATTATGTTACTGATTATCATTTTCATAAATGACTACAATAAGCTTTGAAAACAGAGTGTATGCATCTTTGAAAGTCTTTGGTAAATTAAATGCCAAACCACTCTGAAGCATGTAGCTAATTCACTGAAGTAGTCTGTACACCCGAAGTCGCTTCGCCTGTATTTCTACAGTTCTTTACAATATTCACTAAATTCTTCTCTGTCGGTTTTTCATTCTTATTCGATTCAAAATACTCTTATTCATCTGCAGTACTCCTGAACTTTGTAAGTCTTTAAACAGATCCATGTAATACTGAAGCATTGAGTCTCTGCAGTAACCCCACCATCTTTCAATTCCTCGGTTATAATTCTCGGCTTCGCACATCCGGGTACTGAAAAATAATACATTCGAGAAAGGTGATTCCACGGCGTCATCGCTGGTCTCTATGCATATTTACTTTGAATAATGTAATAACCAAGATAAGAAATGAGAGAAAACGATGATCTTCTATTACCTTGAAACTATCAGCATTGTTTTTATCATTATTCTATGTTCCCCTGTTAAAAGCTTTTGTTTCGTTTAAAATAAATTCAAACTTGCAGATAAAAGTCAACGGTAAAGACCGCCAACAAAAAAAGTTTCCCCCCCCCCTCACCTTTTACCGAAAGAAGAAATGAACGCTACCTAATAACCGATTGGTTAACTGGTCAATATGACGTCACCAAGCCGAGAATTACAAGCGCCAACCATGACTGCTACAAACCATCGTCATGATTCAGATGCAGTAGGTTTGAACGTCTGCAATGACAACATGTTCAGTTCCTTTATCAATCCTTTACAGTATTATAAGGTATTAACCCCAGCTTTTCTTCAGTGCCTAGACAGTAAGTACAATTATGGCAAAAAGACATCTACACGACCAAGAAATAACGACTCCAGCCATAATGGCAGCCCTTATGCCGAAACCGAACTATATGCCACATATATTTGGACCTTTGACATTGTAACATCTCCTTTGGGGCCTTCTTTTTCCGCATTTCTATCCTTCTGACTGGTTGAAGAATGTTGACAATGTCTCTTACTGTTTCCTGGAAGAAAACATGCACCATAAACAACACTTCTTCAAAACAGGCCGTAATAAAATTGTCAAGGACGTACAAATTCCACTGAGAAATAAAACATGAAGGCCCTATATCGCTTATCTGGGCCACCTTGGTCAAGTTAATGAACATAAAAGGTTTGATGATCTTGACATTTTGTCCAGCGATCTAATATTCAATACAAGTCAACTACTGGCCTTCCAGATTTGAGGATCCCAACTGTTCCGGAGTAATTGAAAATTAAATGCTTAACGTTAATGTTTGACCCATTGACACATACATAGTGGTAATCTTATGTCCAAGACAAAACTTCCTACCAAGTTTGAAGATCATATTCCCAATGGTTTCCAGTTACTGAACACAAAGGTTTCACATTGACCTTTGACCTAGTGACTCCAAATTCATTGGAGGCCTTCCACTGATTTAAACCAACCTTCATATAAAGTGTGAGGTTCCTATGTCCGATGGTTATCCTATTTTTGAACATAAAAGTTAGACCTACCCTTTGACCCAATGGCATGCACATCAATAAAGGTCACTTACTGGTTAAGATCAACCTATCTAAGAAGTTTGAGGACATACGCCCAACGGTTTTAGAGTTAGCGAGGATTAAATGTTTAAGGCTGCAATCTCATTATCGTTACCTAAGTGCCTGGTTTGTATGCAATTGTCAAACAAAGCAAAATAAAGTGGACTCAAGCCAAGCCTACCTCCTGACTAATAGGCCGTGCCCTCTTCTCAGTCTCCTCCATATCTGTCCAACTCCTAGGTTTCTGCTGATACCATCAAGTTCTACCATCACTGCATTTACGGTTAGATCAATAAGCTTAAGGAGTTGCATATGATGTTGTATTGTTCGTACACTATGAACACAAAAATCGTGTTATATGTAACAGAACTTTATTAACACAATTACGTGGTCCAGAATGCCGGATTGTTGGAGTCACGGTGCGAAGCACGAGTTTGATCTGTCCGTGACGAGAACGATGCGGCATTCTTGATCACGTGTGGTATATATAGCGGCGTCCGCCTTTGGTTACATGAATACGACAATATAACAATACACTTTTGAGTACTAATACCTTTTTATTGAGCGTAATAACAACTCTGGAGCTAGACTATCTCTAAAATGTTTCGATCGATCTTAATTACAAAACCCAAGCACACAACAAAATTAATAGTTTGTGCTTAATTCAATTTCAACCAACACATAATCTCCCTTATGGACCACACAGATCAACTCAAACAGTGCGGTCATAAAAAGGAAGTGTTATAAACTATTAGATATTAGTGAAATTCAATTTATAAACAAATAGCAAATAATACACCCAGTATACGCACGTCATTTGAATGTCTGTATAAATAATGTCAAAAAGTAGTTTTTCCACATTCTTTCACAGAGGTTAGGGATTTGAAATTTGCGTCAAACATTCTTTGTCCCATTCTTAATTCATATACCTTCAGAAATTGTACATTGCTGATAGAGTTCGTCAATAGAACATGTTTTGAGCCAGTAGTAATTAAGACACGTAGAATTTGTAATTAAAAATAAACAGGATAAAGACCACTTTTGATAATTTTGCAAACTATAACTTAGTACCTTCTCCACAACACATGGTCGAGTCCAATAGCAGCTGGTATTTCTTTACTGTTATACCCTTTTCGGAAATAGTGAATTATTAAATCTTTAAAGTCATTCATAGTCATTGATAATGTTGAAGCAATGGCGTATTGCGATATTATTTTAGCCTGTCGCATTTCGCATATCGCATTTGGCAAGAAGCATATCGCATTAAGCAAAAAGCATATAGCATTTAACAAAATCTTACTATAAATAGTACTGTATTTCGCAAAAAGCATGTCGCATTTCGCAAAAAGCTTATCGCATTTCGCAATGAGCATGTCGCATTTGCAAAAGCATATCGCATTTCGCAAAATGCATATCGCATTTAGCAAAAAGCATATCGCATTTCGCAATTAGCATATCGCATTTAGCAAAACGCATGCGTCCAGGCCTTCCATATAAACCAGTAGTATTAAAGAATGTATGTCACCATTCATAAACCAGTGGAACAAAAGAAATGTTTATGCAATAAGCTAGTATTATAAACGAGCTATGCCATTATTCATTACCAGTGTTACTAAATAACTAGGTCATCATTTATTAACCAGTACTACAAAACAACTTTGTCTTAAATCATAAACAAGTGGTGCAACATAACTGAAATAATTTATTTATAAACCAGTATTTGTCATACATGGCTTTCCCGACGTTCTTGATGTACGGTCACTGAAACAGGGACGATGTAACATCTTACATTGTTATAATATGAAAGATAAAAGAATACTTTTTAAACTATATTGTACTTTGTCACGCAAGTAAAAGTGATCTTCACAGTACTACTGAGAAACGTTAACTATCAAACATGTATGGTTTCATAGAAGGTGCATTCTTCATTTTCCCCAAAATCTTTTAACTTTATGTCCAAGTAGAACGTATCCCCGTTAAAAAAAGATATTATTATTGTTGATTTTTACAGTTCATTGAGAAACAAAACGCAATCATAATAAATTTCGTTTTAGGGACTATAAGGTATTAGCATTTTAAGAGGTGTCAGGTAGTAAAGCGATTTGAAGTTTAAGGATTAATTTTAACACTGTTGTTTTGGTAAACAGAGCACTTTCCTAGTCGTTTCTCGTCCTGTAAAAAGTATTATAAAGCGGCCTGTGCCAAATATGTATCAGACGCACAAACAGTATAGTTTGTAAATAATCCATTAAAATTGAAAACTGGTCGTAAAACAGTTCTAAATAAACCATTTTTATCATTTCTGCCTGTACAAACATGCGAATCAGCATGCATTAACTTCTTGCATAATATGAACTTGTCTAAAACTGTACATGCCGGATCTAAGTGCGTTGCTGGGTTTCCGGATATATAATGTATTGTACCCGTCTATATCTATTCAGGAAAACATAAAGAGATACAAAAATAAATACGATAAATAGAGGAACTTATTTCTGATAAAAGGAACTAACAAAAATCATGTGTTTGAAACTGGACAAAATTTACCATATATTTCTGCTTAATACCTTAAGTTGAAGTATGTAGCATATACTAAATAGATGTTAGCATGCAGTACTTGTATTTGTGGCGGTTAATTAAAATGCAAAAAAAAAGATATCAAATTTATTAACGTCAAATCTAATGTTCCTGGCATTATAAATGTGTGTGCATTTCAATTGACGCCCAAAAGGAACAAGAGGCGTTAAAAAAAGAAAATATTATTCAAAACTGTTGCGTTTTTCTATTGTCCTGATAAATAAATATACCCCTCAAAATCCTGGGTTGTCGGATTTAAAGGCAGTTAATCACTTTTATAATTTCATATCCTTGTTTACTCAATAGAATAAATGATACTGACGACAATGTAATGTAATAGACAAACAGAGGTATTGAGATTTTCACTTTTGACGCATTCGGAAATGTTTGGACATATTCATGTGTCAGTATCCTAGACGCTGTGACAACGCGGATTCAGCATGGAATCAGACAAAATATTTAAAGGTATGTGCCCCCTTTTAGCACAAATATTGTGTTTTGTTCTATTAATACTTAAAAAAATCCTTTTAGTAGTTTTCATTTCCAAAAGAAGAGAACTATTATTATCTCTAAAACACACCCGTAACAACTATTTTCATGTAAGAAGCTGCTTTAAAATTTGACTTGTCCAAATTTCTCAAGTTTCCAGG
Source organism: Saxidomus purpurata (assembly GCA_022818135.1). NCBI lineage: Eukaryota > Metazoa > Mollusca > Bivalvia > Venerida > Veneridae > Saxidomus > Saxidomus purpurata. The sequence goes on from JAFMSR010000007.1 coordinate 38,207,583, forward strand.
GGATGAGTTAGAAGCTCACTTTGAGAACAAACCTGTAACTCATATGTACGTGTGCTTTTTCATTTACTTTCGATTTTTGCCTTGACAAGTGGTGGATTTATCTTATCCAATGAGATTTATTAATGACATCATCAGTTGAGGTGTGAATGGCATATATATATTCAATGCTTCCTGCAGTTCAACAAATACGATACTCATGGCTTCTGTGATACTCATTCTATAATTTCTAAAATACATAGAATCAAAACTAAAGAGAATTGTTTGAAACCAGGTTGGTTTGAAGATGTTTAGGATACAAATTAGCATTAATTTCGGACATAATTGAAATATGTGAAACATTGCAGTTGTATATATACTTTTACTATTGAAGTATCGCGAATAGCTTTCAAGTATTTTAGCTTACTAATGTTTATGTTTGGTTTGGATTTAAGTATAACTATACAATAAAACACTGTTTTATAATTTCCTTGGCTTGTGATATACTGGGAGAAAAAACCCGAGCGATTTCTTAGAAATAAAGATAAAACATTTTTATACAGTTTTTGAATCTAAAAACCGAGCGATTTCTAAAAATAAAAAGATAAAATCTTTTATACAATTTTTAAATCTAAAAACCGAGCGATTTCTTAGAAAAAAAGAAAGATTTTTATGCAATTTTTAAATCAAAAACCGAGCGATTTCTTAGAAAATAAGATAAAACATTTTGATACATTTTTTTAATCTAAATTACTGACCTTTCTTGAGAAAAATGTTACATTATAAACATTATATAAATGGAGAAACAGACATACACAATATGACATTTTCTTTAATATTTCAGTGCATATAATGGAGTACGTTTTAATGATTTGTGTACTTGTGTACACGGTGATGTCAACAGTCTCTGGCCATGCTCGCCTGATTAACCCACCTGGTCGTTCAACAATGTGGAGATACGGCTTCAACACTCCATCAAATAGTGACGACCACCAGCTGTCCTGTGGCGGATTTGGCGTAAGTATTTTAATCAGTATACTCATAAGTACCTTTCATGCCACTGTAAATAAAATGGATCCAAAATTTACACTGTTCATTGGATATAAGTACTTCCTATTTATATTTCTCGTACAGCATATCGGAACTATTTCTTTTTGTAGTTATGAATACAAACATCTGTTTTGTTTAATAAATTAACAGATCTAAAAGAATTTTCCAAATATGTACGGGTCTACATATTTCCTATATATAATAAACAAAATCTCAACGTTTGAGACTTTTGTCCGCAGGTCTATCGGCAACTTAAATATACATACAAGCGACAGGAATATATACGTGTGCTTCAAACTGGCAAAGTTCCCTGCAATGTCTATCTCGTTTATTTGAGACTTAAAGAGAACAGATAAGTTATCAAACTTGGGGAAGGTTTATGGACAATTAGATTCTTATAAACATCCTCAATTGGAATATTATTAAATGAAAGACATTTTTGTATAAAATAGATTAAACTATTGCAATAAAGTTTTGCATCTGTTTATATTTTGTGTACACAAGAGTTTAAATATAATCTTTATGTTTAGGTCCAGTTTTATCGCAATGATGGTAAATGTGGCATATGCGGTGACCGATACGATGGAGATCGCCCGAACGAGGCTGGCGGGAAGTATGCCACAGGAACCATTGCTCGAACATACGACCAAGGTGACGTCATCACTGTTCAGATTGAAATCACCGTAAATCATGGCGGCTGGTTCGAGTTTAAACTCTGCCCAAACAATGATGTGAAGAAACGAGCAACTCAACAATGTCTGGACAAATATCTGTTGAGGCAGTTAGACGGTTCAACAAGATACGTTGTTCCCCAAGGAATTGGTATTGTTTCGATACAGTTAAAACTGCCTCAAGAACTAACATGTTCGCAGTGTGTCTTTCAATGGAAATGGAACACTGGTAATCATTTTGTTGAATAAATAATTTTGTCTTAGTAGAAAGGCTTATTGTATTAGCATATGTAACAGTCGTTAGGCGTGATTAGGCTCTACTTAATTCGGATTAACATCGGAGGAAAACTACAATGAAATAGTACTCCTTGTCACTCATAACATCAACTTAATTATTGTTAGATGTAGACATAATCTGTGCAAACATTGCTGACTTTTTCTTCTTTCAATTATGATAAAACGACAGGTCTATATTAGATCTACATGTATATTTGCTTTTTAACTTTAGTTTGTTTGTCTTTTTTCAGCCAGTAATGTTCGTTGTGACGGGTCAGACTGTTGCCGTGGATGTGGACCTCAGGAACAGTTCTACGGATGTGCAGACGTTACAATTACAGCAAACAGTTCACCAAACAAACCGCCAGTCTATATCAAACCTGTTCCGACGCAACAGCCTAATCCGGATAATTCAAACAATAATGGCGGCAGCGGAGTAATACCTGCCTCATTTCAACCGATATCTCCTGAATTTATTGGTGCACCGGTGGGGCCAGTTTCAAAACCTTCTGTCGAAAAGGAATGCAAAGGCACAGCCCAGTTTAGGTCAAATAACGCAATGGCTGACGATTGGTGTCGTAGAAACTGTGCAAACGGATATTGTCCGAAAGAGTACTGTGAAGACAATTGTAGAGTAACGGTTCCAGTACTTCCTGTAACAAATGAGTGCAGAGCGAAACAATTCTGGCGGGAAAAGTATTCGGTTCCCGCTGCAGCCGACAAATGGTGCGATCAAATGTGCGCAAGTGGACATTGTCCGCTAGAATACTGTGAAAGATCGTGTTGGTCAAGGAATTAAAGTTATGTTATAACCAGTACAATATGTCATTATATCGATGTCGCGAAAGACATAAAAATGCAATAAGGTTTGTTAAGGTTTACATGTGTTATTAAGGTAATAACTATACAAAACGAGTGGGTACGAAAATTCCTTTACTCGTGTCCATGGCTTGAATGTTTGCCATATGATATTTCAGGAAAGAAATGTGTTAACTGTGAACAGCGGATGTTATTGTATGATCTGCAACCTCATAAAAAAATATTTTTCTGTGAACACATGAACACTCGCTATAAAGAGTGATTGATCTTTGCAAAAAAGTGTTTCTTGAAATCTTGTATTTATAATTTAATATTATAAAACTATATATCTGCAAGCAGCAAAGACTTGTTTAAGTATGCTATATCCTTTTCTTATGAAATGGTTGTAAATGGTGAGGGTTTCTTTGTGTGTTGTATATGGATACGGAAGCAATAAGTACCGAGTTCTTTTTCAACTTCTTGTTTTCTTGTTTTATTGTTGTGCAATCTATGTTTAATACATAAGTTTAAACTAAACTTAACTTTCTGTAGGTGACAGTATATAATTATGTGAAATGAACTACTGAAAAATATACTATGAAATTGAAAAACATTTCGCATGCCATACAATTTTTCTTTCTGAGTTTTGTATGATACCAAAAGAAGAAGTCAATTTCAGACATTTTATTTCAGTATTCTAACGTTGTATAAATAATTATAGAAGTTTAAAAAAATGTTTAACACCGACTTTTTTGTTTTGAAAAAAGCCCACATTATATAATGCTATTTTAATCACACTGAAGATGACGGTCTTATGTGATCGGTGACCTACAATCGGGTTAGCTCGGCCATCTACGGAATAATCCATAGGAAATGAAGGTCAATGAATACAACCGATTTTATTTACTCAGATAAATGTGAACATACTCGGCACTCAAAACGATATGACCGCGTGTGCCTGGTTAAATTCTTAAAAATAGGTACAAAATATAAACGAATATCACATCGGTTTCCAAAGACGACCACCAGAGCAAAAGTGAAGAGATTGTACTAGCTCACCGCACCATCACATTGTGCTCAGATAAACAGCCGTCGTTGTGCAGATTGTAAAAATATTTTATCAAAACAATTTGTTCGTATGGTACTTGACTCTGTAAGTAGTCGACTGAAGGATGGAAACCTGAAAATATTGCCAGTGTTTGGTAGTGAGGTACAGCGAGACTTTCATCGCTATTACCCAGTTACAGTTGAGTGGACTGAGACACATGTGGCATCGGTGTCAGTGCCCAAGGACACAAAGTGGTGTGCAGCATCAACAACATAAGTATGTACAATTCATTCACCTAGGGTCAAAGTTTAAGCGACCCCGCCCAGAGTGGTCACATGTTTTACATAGAATTATATTGAAAAAAAACAACAACATGTAAAATCCCCTTTTTCTTAACCACGAGGCAAAGATATGTGATATTTAGTGTGCCGTACAGTAGTTGTTCAAATTTGCCCCTTCGGTTGTCACTTCACTCACATAGTAAAATCTTTGAAGTGTTCTTTCAAAACCTCAATGTCCGAATACGGATGTGGTGCCTACATTCACGACATACAGAACAGTAGAAAGTGTAGGTCATATATTGATGCCATTTTCTATCTCACCCAGTCAAAAAAATAAAAAAAAAAAAAAAAAAAAAAAAAAAAAAAAAAAAAAAAAAAAAAAAAAAAAAAAAAAAAAAAAAAAAAAAAAAAAAAAAAAAAAAAAAAAAAAAAAAAAAAAAAAAAAAAAAAAAAAAAAAAAAAAAAAAAAAAAAAAAAAAAAAAAAAAAAAAAAAAAAAAAAAAAAAAAAAAAAAAAAAAAAAAAAAAAAAAAAAAAAAAAAAAAAAAAAAAAAAAAAAAAAAAAAAAAAAAAAAAAAAAAAAAAAAAAAAAAAAAAAAAAAAAAAAAAAAAAAAAAAAAAAAAAAAAAAAAAAAAAAAAAAAAAAAAAAAAAAAAAAAAAAAAAAAAAAAAAAAAAAAAAAAAAAAAAAAAAAAAAAAAAAAAAAAAAAAAAAAAAAAAAAAAAAAAAAAAAAAAAAAAAAAAAAAAAAAAAAAAAAAAAAAAAAAAAAAAAAAAAAAAAAAAAAAAAAAAAAAATTTGCTATAAATATTTTTTGTTCAGTCATTAAGTCTCCCCCATTATATATTGTTTTTGGTCGAGTTGTATGTCTGTCCACATTGAGATGACGTTCAGAGCGCATGTTACAACCACCTTTGTTCAAGGTCACAATTAGAGATCAAAGGTCATATGACTATATTTCGTGTCCGCTTCACATCTCTTGAACGCCTTGAATGATTTTATTAAATTTTTCTACTGCATATCCAGGAAAGTAGTTGATATTTATGTCACCTAGAATATAATTATCAATATTCAATTGATCAATACGATCCAGCTGTACGGAATATTTGTCAATCCAATTTTGCTTCGAATTTGGTGGTCGATAGATGAAGTTAAAAAGAAAAGGTTTTTGTACATCTTTGATTTCGACCCAAATAGATTCAATATCCTCAGCCTCAAATTCATAACAACGATTAAAAGATAAACTATTATCCAAATAGATTATCAATCCGCCACCCTTTTTACCGGAACGATCTTTCCTTATTATGGAATACTGGTTAATGCAAATTAACTTATCTTCTATGTTTTCGTGCAAAAATGTTTCTGTCAGACCTATTATATTTGGTTTATTATTAAGACTTAGATAATACTTGATCTCATCGAGTTTTGGTAATAAATGTCGGACACTGAGGTGAGCAATATGCAATCCCTTATCCCTCATTGTTATTGTCTTCACTGTTATAATCACCATGAATAGCATCATTGCTGTCATCATCATCATCATCATAATCGTCACCATCATCATCATCTTAACCATCATCATCTTTATCATCTTTACCATCACGACGATGGTGATCAATATGATTATAGTTATTATTATCACTATAACCATTTTTTTCTTTTTCTTCGTTGAATTCTCGCACGTTTACGTCTTTACGAGGACAAACTGTACACAAGTAAACGCGACAGTCTTGATCTTGTAGTTTCTTTGTCACGCTCTTCAAAGATGCACGTAATATTTCGCGCTGTTTACCAGAGCTGACGTCATTGCCACCAATAAATGAAATTGCATCTTTGTGTATGCCGATGTCCAGTTCATCAATTCTGTTTTTCACGTCCTGTATTTTTGCCCCTCCACTTCGGTTTAAATCTACCATGTCACTCAATCCTCGACTCTCCAATCAAAAGGATCCTTTCGCGTTTTGATGTCATTGAGTGTGATGTCCTGTTTTCAACCGTCTCAGTTGTAGCGTCTGGTATTTGAGAGCTTGTGCTGATCGGGGTCGCTGGGCATGAATACTATATCGTTGTCTTTTCAGTGGCTGTGTGCAAAGGTTCATTTCCAATTTGATTTGTCAGTTCAGGGGACTGACCCTTTGACTGGTTTGATAGGTGTAATGTCATTTGTTCTTTGAAGATCTATATATATATGTCACAGCATAACATAAAATGGTATTCAGATTCAACTGCATTTTGATTACATAATATGCACAATCTATTTTCTCTTTCTGTGCCTCTATATATCTACCACATTCAATATATAGGTTAAGAGACGACAATCTTCGTTTAGAAAAATGTTTTCTTCAGTCATCGTTCGTGATATTACAAAGATAATCTTCATGAATAATACCAACCACTGAAATCTCATGGATCTTCGCATTTAGAACTGGCATATAGTAAAGTGAAAAAAGAGACAATAACACCTTCAATTACGTATTTTTTCCGGTTTGCCTTTTTATGAAATTCTTTAATCATTGATTCTGGCCAAGTTTGTAGCGTATAAGCAAAACCCTATACAGCTTTTCACAGATCACGATGAATGTTACGTAATGTCGGTCCATAATACTCATGAAAACAGTCGGCGTAAGAGAGACGAAACAAAGTTCCATTAGTAAATTTTCTGTAAGATTAAAGATGATTTTATACATTTAGCATTACATCACCACCATCAAACACCCACAATTATGAAGTGAAACTACCTAATCCAGTATGCACACTAACTCCCCCCTCCCCATATAATGGCACAGTCTAATCTCAGACCACAGATTTTTGTCAGTAGGCTAGACAATCACACTTGTATATGATTTTGCACCTACCATTATAAGAACAAGTTCACTTTTTCCAGACTACTTTTGTCAGTTATTGTTGGAGTTGTGGATTGCTGGGCATTGAAACGGAACAGAAACAACAATCAAAAGTTCGGAGACACAGTATTTTCTTATTTGTATTCTTACTGACTGGGTCTTGAAAACATAGCCAAGTCAATGAAATACAATGTACATAAAAAATAGTTTCTGGTGTTTATGATGATTTGATGATTTATGATAAATGGTGCTTAAGAAATGAAGATACAATATCGCTATCACGCCATTTGCGAGACATATGGAACTTTCAATTTTTCCAATAATCGATGTATCGGTACATTTTTCACATTAAACAAAGAAGGATAAAATCGGTTTAACCGTCATAACTTTTAAACGGATTTATATTACGCTTATGCGTTGATGACAAAAGTTGGCAAATTCTTTTTATCTAAATGGTGAAATAAATTTCAAAAATATTAATTAAGTATTTCACCTACCCATTTTGGTTTAAAATTTATCACCCCGTTTTCCCTATGTAATGCTTATGGGGGTCTTAAATTGCTTCATTTTTTTCAGTGATTTGTTGAAACATTTCGTCTTATATAGAGAAAACCATTTAAAGGATCGCTTATGCGTTTGTAGCATCGGCAAGTGAAATATATAAGGAATCAAATGGTGCAAAAATTTTATTACATAGTTTCCGAATTCACCTACCCATTGAATGATTTATAAACTGTTAACATGTAAAGTCTGACGGATCGGGTGTCCCCGTGGTTTTCACGGAAATTATCGACTGGCATACGGAAATCATAATAAAGCTAGGCTGTTAAATATTGATTAACTTAGGGACCGTCAATATAGATTTTTAAATTGTTTGTTTCAATTTAATAAAATAAATTTGGTAGAAGTGCCACCTCTTTTCTGCTTATTGTGTACTTAGGTGTTTTTTTTTTCAATTGTCACAGTTAAATGTATATATTAAACTGGCTTCTTTTAGAGGTGTATTTGCATGTTGACATCTTAAAGGCCCAAAGATGGGACATGTCACCTGTACGTGTTTTTATAAGTTATGGCTTCTATCAATTGTATCCTCCACTTGCCAAAAAGTGTGAATATTGTTGTTAATTGCAAAAAGTGTGACACAATGGTCCCATACCTTTTCTGGTTATTATTTATTTTCATGTTTAGCTTTAATTTTGAGATAAATTCAGTGTAAAATTATCTTTAAATTCAGCGAGTGTCAATAATATTTCTTATAAAATTTTATTTTCCATAATATTTAATTATACTCGGATTTCAAGATTGCATTTTCAATTTGACAAAATAACCTTTTGCTTTGTTATGTTAAAATATATATGGAATCTATAAATTTTCATCATCAATGTTAACACACTGTTTTTATTGCGCCATAAATTGGTTTAATCCGGATATGTTGATTATTAGGGGGTAATAAACCCCTCTTGTTCGATAATTTATTACCACGTTTTGACCAATATACGTGCTTCGGTTTTAAACTATGAACAATGACAAAACAACAGTCTTGTGTTAATAAAAAACTTTAATCTAAGACTTTCATTTCATCTCTTTTATATATTAACTAACTAATTAAGGTGTCAAACTATCTTATACTATTTATGTAACTTAACGAAAAACATAATTTTAAAGTTCATTGTTGATTAAATGATTTATGAAATAAAAAGTAATTTACACAATAATGATTTCTTAGATCATTTATTATCACATTGCCCCTCTTCATTTTCTTTTTAAATATTCTTTTAAATCTAATGCAATAAATCAGTTAGTCAGCGCAATCTCAGAAAGTCAGTATCATTTATCGGTACAATGATTGTGAAGAATGTAACTGTCCCACTTTAGCGCTAGCTTACATTATCGATTTTTGCTGACTAACTGATTTATGACTTATCGTGATACGGAAACTTCCGATCGGCAACGATCAATTGATGTGACGTATTGATTATCGATTTTCTAGAGGCTGTTACTGCATCAGCTAGCGTTTAGCGATGGTACACTTTGTTCCATATGTACATGAAATTTAACCTGCATTTGTTTTCTCCGCAGACTGGTGTAAAAATTACCTCGTTGCCTTAAATGCGCATAAACGGTGGAAGGGTGTCATTTCAACACTCGCATATAGAGTTCCATCAAATTCTTTTAGTGACATCAAAGAATTCCGGAACTAGTAACCAAACATAAGTTAAAATACGTGATGACTTGTTTTTTTTTCATCATATGACATTTTTCTTCAGTCTACAGTATATGTCACTAGAGCAGATACAAACCCCTGAAAGGGGCGTACATGTACGTGGGTACGTAAAAGTCCTATGATCACTTTGAATTTACTGATATAGAAAAATAATTTTACTGAATAAGGATAGAACCATGCTCTTTTCATTCTAAACAATGTCGTTATATGTCTTTCTTTCGTATACAAGTCGTTTCTTCTTGAAGAGTTGCCAGAAAGCCTTTCTTGTTTTTTTGGCAATATCATTGAAAAAATACTGCACTATATTTCTAACATGTACTTTTATTGATATAAAATGTTATTAAAGGAATGTTTTGGGTACAAACAAAGGTCTTTTTTCGTCGTTGGTGAAATAAGAGTTACTTGTAATTCTAATTGGGACTTTAAATGTGGATTTGATAAATGATAAATAGGCGAGTACCAGTGGTTTCACCCCCTAGTCGTTTCACCCCTAGTCATTTCACCTCCCAAAACCCTAGATGATTCACCCCCCAAAATAAAAAAAAAAAATTTTTTTTTTTTTTTATAAAAAAAAACCCCCCCAAAACAAAAAAAAAAAAAATGTCATTTGCATATCTGGATGTTTATGGGGAGGGATTTCTATTTAGTCTTAACAAATTTAGGTCGTCTCTTTATTAGAATGATGCTAAGTTTTCATAATCTTATTAGTTAATATATAATTAGTGACGTTATAAGACACTGTAATGTAATGGATTTAAATCAAATATTTGAAGGACCATGTGGAAATTTAGCTTTTTTTATTTCTGCAGTATTTTATTCAGGTGCCAAAGTAAGTATTTCTCATTAGCTAGTAAATAGTTTGGCAATCATATTAATCAATATGACAATAGTACATATCACGCCTACTTAATCAGTATATACAGGGAGTGAAATGACTAGGGTGAAATGACTAGGAGGTGAAATGACTTGGGGTGAAACCACTTGATACCTGTCAGTTAGTCAAGGAGTATACATGGAGCACAGATGAGAGTGGAAGCATGACTACTATAATATAATCAGAAGAAATTAGTCTAATTAGGACAAAATCATAAATCCACGTATCAATAAGGAAATCGTAAGTTCTCAATAGGAGATACCATATTCACCTTAATAATTCTTTATATTCCATATTTATTGGCAAATACTTGATAATTAACAGATTTGACGTAGAGTATCTAAATGTTTGTACTAACTGTATTATATGCAAATACATTTCTGTCACCTATACAGAAAGTAAATCAGTTGTTATTTATATAAATCATTTTAACTGAATAAGCGCTTCAGGCTTCGTGTTTCGTCTTGTCTGCTAAATCTGAAGAAATAATCTGCTTTGCGTACCTGGCAACACGTGTGTTTATTGTTTACATCTTTTCTATGGTATAAGCGACTTAGTCACGTGACAGTTTGATGAGACATCAAACAGGTTCCCCGGAAGCAATATTTCTGAAAATTTCCGCAAAAAATGACTGAAAAAGAGTTTATTTTTGATCCACACAATAAAGTGGATCATAATTATGGCTATTACATGTTCTTTGGAAGCATTATTTCGTTTATTTGCATCAATATTGTCGTCACCAAAATTGGACCTCCCAAAAACGTGAAAGGAGATCCATGGCGATGGAACAATTTATTCATTTCCTGGATACATGCAGCAATATGCGGGACATGGGACATTCTTTGGTTTGTTCAGTTTAATTTAATTATTTTTTATTAGCGGTTCGGCATCCGATGTATCAAAGTCTTTGGATGTATCATCATGATCATCTGAAATGCCACTTATTGAAGTCGCTTACATCATTGAACAACTCTATATATTTTTGGTAACTTGACAAACATACACCCTACTGACAAAGTCTTGTAGCAGTGGCTTTATTGAAAGATTGTTTAACCATACTATAAAACAGCAGGATAAATAGGATCACATTTATATGCCTATCTGGTGTCTGTTGGATAACCCCATAAGACTACGCATTTCTTATTTTTACTTTTCATGTTAATATTACCAGTATATGATATTTTACTTTTTATATTCATTGCTTAAATACAAAGTCTTATTGTCTTCCTTCAATTTCCTAAAGCTATTTCCGCCAAGATTTCAGTGCAGAGTTTGGAAGCGGTTTACAAGCTTTGAATAGAGAAATAGATTATTCATTTCTAAATTGATGTAAATGTAACCGTGAAAAATAGTTTGCCCCAAGCTGGATTCGAACTCAGGTCCTTCAGTACCCTAAGCGGACTCTGCCACGTCACCATAAAAGCTAGCTCAATGGCAAGGAAGAACAAATGCCATATTATACCTTAAGTTTACTACATAAACAAAAAGTAAGACTTGCTTACCTTCTAAGTCATTATATAATTATCCGTGATTTAAACCTACACAGGTACACTTATCTCACTTAAGTAATGTTCACATTTTGCATGCCTGCTTATTGGAGATTTTGTTACGTGTATTTTGTGCAAAACCTTTAGACGTCATGCTCAACAAAAATGTAAAAAAATGAAAATCAAAAATTAAAAAATGAGAAATAAGAAACAACAAGCATGATCAAGCATGATATCTAAATTTTTGGAATAGTCACACTTTGTTTGATTCATGAATTTTTTTGTTTCCCCTGAAGGAGATTAAATTCAAACTTTGAACAAAGACAGATAGCAATAAGAAGAAACAACAGACACGTAAACTTCTTTTTAGCTTGTCTGATTTTTGAAAAAAATGATGAGCTATTGTCGTCACTTGATTGTCGTCGTCGTCGGCGTTGGTTAAGTCAAGGTCTTTCAAATAGTATGGTCCGGAAACGAGCGTAATACGATAAAAAACCTGCCTCAGATCACGTGACAAACATCCGGGTACCCGCAATTTTGGAAAAAGAAAGAAATTATTGATACTTTATATCTACGTATATCTCGATATTTTACCAATCAATTTGACCAACAAAGTGATCCTTAATACAATATATGCATTCCCTTATCATTACATAATATTATATTTTACCGATGTTTCGCCCCCCCCCCTTTTAGGTGGATTTACGCATTGGAAAGTTGACCTCATACGAACGGGTTTTTTCACAAATGACCAAAAGCCGAAAACCGACCTAATTTTAGCGCTTCTTTCCTACTTGCATGGTGTTCATGGGATTGTTGTAACATCTTTTTCTCATAGATTTAAGTCTAATGTCGCCTGTTCTGTCTTAGATTTTCGTATTTCATCCGTATTTTAATTTTCTGGGACGGTTAGATCCGTTTAAAATCTAAAAATGGCATCAATGGTGATTTTTTTCCGCGATACGGTGATATTTTTGTGCACAGGTTTTCACTATATATTTAGGGTCAAATGATGGAAAATTGCTAATTAAAATGTAAATTAAGAGTTATTTTTGAACGGATATGAATTAGATTTTCGTTTTTTTATTTCAAACATAATAACGTACAGTTTTGTAAGACCAGTATCGCGAGTCAAATTGCCATCCATCGCTAAACGCGCAAGACGGTATGCATGGACCGTGTTTAACTTCGCGTTAAAGATAATAGTTAATTATATATAGAGGTTTTAATTTCATAGTTTTACAGAAAATTTCATCAGCTTTCCAATTATACCATTTTTTTATTAAATGTGGTATTTAAATGACACAATGACAGGCAGTTTTGCATACAACTATCGGACAAATACCAGTTTACTCGCTCGGCGTGATAAATGCACGGCGTGATAAACGCTTCCAGGTAAAAATCGATAACCGAGACAAGATTATCAGTACGATAAGACATTTATAGAGGGCGTTTCTGGACCATACTATTTGAAAGACCTTGGTTAAGTTTTGCGTTTAGGTCACTTACATGGAAGCTATCAAAGCTATCACTTTGAAACTTGGACAACTTATTCATCTAAAACCCTTCTTCACATTGTATGCTTAAGATGCTGAGTGTGACCTGTTTTTTTGGGGTAAAAAACATGAATTTTGATGGATTTTGGTTGATTTTGAGAATTGGACATAGGTTTTTCATTTTTTGTTAGATTGATTTCAAATTTTCACAAACAATTAATGGATAATGTACTCCAACATAATCAAATGGGTTTGTGAGTCATACATTGGGGTGGGGGTTGAGGAGGGGGGGCGATATTTTAGTATTTTTGGACTTAGTCAGTTTTAGCTAGTCTGATTTTTCAAGTTTTGCGTTTAGGTCACTCACATGCAAACTATCAAAGCTATCACTTTAAAACTTGGAATACCTGTTCACTATCAAATGTACTATAGAATGAAGGAAGAGTTTTACAAGTTATATAACCCTGTCATGTATTTTGACTGGATTATTGCCCCTTCTTAACTTAGAAAGTTTAACACACACACCATTTTTGTAACAGTGAACATAATGCAACCAAACTTGGTGTATAAGAAGTATTTATGAATATCTTTAATTGAATTGTGTTTTGGGGCTCCTGGGGTCAAAAGGTCACTGTTACTAAAAATAGGAAAACTGTAATATCTTTAGATACAGTTGACATAATGTAACCAACTTTTGTTTGCAGTAAGTATTTAAGAAGATATTTGATGGGTTGTGTTTTAGGGCTCCTGGGGTCAAGGTCACTGTAGCTAAAAATAGAAAAATGGTAATAATCCAATATCTTTAGTTACAACTGACATAATGTAACTAAATTATTAAGTGTGTAATACATATAAATAAAAACATTTACTGGGATTGTGTTTGGGATCATGGGGTCAAGGTCAAGTTGTTTTTTCTAAAACTAGAAAAATGGGAAAATCGTATCTTAGTGCTATTGTGAACACAGTTAGTGTATAGTTATTAATTACAAAAACCTTTTGTGGGATTGTGTTTCAGGGTCAAGGTCAAGGACACTGTTACTTAAAAAATAATCCGTAAAAGGATAAAATCAGACGAGCGTTCGGCACCCGCAGGCGGTGCTCTTGTTAGAATCTTCTGTTTCCTATAATTATGTTTCTTCAGTTACCAGCCAAAATCTCAGTCATTGTCATAATCAAAAGAAACATAAGTGTAAAGTAATTAAAAGTACAGCTAGTTTCTGTGTTTACCTTGATGTGTGGTGAAAACTAAGATGTTGCATTTGCAATGCTTCATTTGTATTCATAGTGATAAATTAAGAGTAACAAACTAACATACTTTTTAGCTCACCTGAGCATGAAGTGCTCAAGGTGAGTTATTGTGATCGCCTGGTGTCCATTGTCATCAGTCTGTGTGTCTGTTCTTCCTAAACCTTGTGTATGCAATAGAGGCTGCATTTTTCACCTGATCTTCATGAAACTTGGTAAAAATAACTGGTTTGATTTAATCTAGGTCAAGTTTGAATATGGGTCATTTAGGGTCAAAAACTAGGTCATGGGGTAAAAAAACCCTATTGTATATAAATAGAGGTTGCATTTTTCATTGGATCTCCATGAAACTTGGTAAGTATGATTGCCTTAATGAAATCTAGTAGGTCGAGTTTGATTATGTCATCTGGGGTCAATGACTAGGTCACGGGGTCAAATCATAGAAAAACCTTGTGTTTGCAGTAGAAGTTGTATTTTAAATTGACTCTTAATGAAACTTTGTCATAATATCAGCCTTGATTAAACTCAGGTTGCTATGGGCCATAGCCTATGGCAACAAATAGGAAAAAACTTCTTAGAAAAATCTTCTTTTCTGAAACCGCTAGGCCTAAAACTTAGATATTTGGCATGTAGCATTGCCTAGTGGACCTCTACCAAAATTATTCAAATTATGATCCCTGGGGAGGAGGAATCACTTGATTTTACATAGGTTTCTATAGGATAAACTTTAAAAATCTTTTTGTCCAAAACCCCAAGGCATAGAGTTTAGATATATAGCATATAGAATTGTCAAGTGGACCTCTACCAAGTTTGTTCAAATCATTCCCTTGGGGTCAATTTTGGTCCCACCCAGGGGGGGTCACTTGTTTTACATAGACATACATAGGAAAACCTTAAAAATCTTCTTCTCCAAAACCACAAGGTCTAGAGCCTAGATATTTAGTGTGTAACAGTGTCTAGTGGACCTTCTCAAAGTGTGTTCAAAGCATGCCCCAGGATCAAAATTGACATTGCACAGGGGTTCACTAGGTATAGGAAAAACTTTGAAAAATCTTCTTCGTCACAATGAAAGAGGATAGGAATTATTCATATCTTTTTGGGCATAATTATATGGCTGCTGTTTCAATTTTCATATAAATGAATTTTTTATCTGCATGAACCAAACATACTGTTTTTATGCCCCCGAAGGGTGGCATATTAAAATCGCACCATCCATCCTTCCATCTGTGCGTCCGATCTTACATTTTTTCGTGTCCGGGCTGTAACTTTGTCATGCGTTGAAGGATTTTAAAATAACTTGGCACAAATGTTCAGCACATCAAGACGACGTATCGCATGCAAGACCCACGTCCCTACTTCAAAGGTCAAGGTCACACTTAGAGATTGAAGGTAATGGAATCCTCTATATATGCACACATTTGTGTCTGGACTGTAACTTTGTCATGCATGGAAGGATTTTAAAATAACTTGGCACAATTATTGAGCACATGGAGAGGACATAGACTGTGAGACACCTCTTTCGGGGGCATTTGTCACTTGTGAGGGACAGCTCTTGTTCATATTAAAATGCATGCTTTGTGTTACTGACACTCTGTTTATCTTGAGATGAGATTGTTGTTTGTTGTATTTTTCAGTTTATACCTGTATCCCGAGATGTTGGATGATCTGGTTTATCATATCAACTACTTTACATATCTCATGGTTGCTTTTTCTACAGGTACCATTCCTTTATTAATTTGTCTATCTCTTTACTGAAATGAGGTTAAGATTAACTAAAGGACTAGCTACATTCTAAACATACTCCACAGTGATTTGATTGGGTGAGCTGCTCTGCTCTCAAATGACTGCCTTCACAAGGTACCATAGGATGATGGGAAATGTCACATGAAGGCGTGTACATTTTTGTAAACATTAATTTGAATTGACTATTTGTATTTGACATCTTTGCAGTGAAATATTTTATAGAATTAACCTTCCTGCAAAAGCAGTACAAAAAATCTGGTGCTAAAATTCAAATTTGTATGTTAAATTTTAACAAAATCTTGTTAAAACGGTTTTACTTTGTGATGGCAGTGGTTACTGTATACTGTAAGGGCAAGTTACCACTGTGGGGAGTTTGATGTCTAAAATATTAGTAGTTGTACCACTCTGGGTGTTATTAATTACATTTGTTAAATCAGTTCTGTACAAAAATGTGTGTATATGACCTGATATACATGTATCCATATGTCACAGACATTAAACCCCAAATTGTCCAGATTACATTTTAATTATTCATCAAATTAAGAAACAAATGTATAATATATAAACATAGTATTACAGCTTGGTTTAGTTCAAAGTTTTCAGTCAATGTCTGTTTAGGGTGGGTTGTAAAAAGGGGGCAAAATTTCTATATGTTTTCGAAGTCTGGGCTGCACCCTGTATGGTAAACAGGTACTGCCTTCTTTTTAAATTGTGTCATGTCCGTACTCTAAAGTTACCAGTGCTGCACTGCCTGTGAATGTCCTGCAGATAGTGTTTTTTACAGACACAAATGTAACTGTGATTAAAATGATTTTGAAAAAAAAACCAGCAATCAAAAGAAGTAAAGCAGTATGAACAAACAGTAACAGTTAGAAGTTTTAGTCAGTTTTCACAGAAAATCTTGGAAAATATTGGCATTTTCCAGTACCTTCACATGACCATAAGGACCTGTTTTTTACGTGTACATGTAAAATGTATGTCAATTCATTTAAGTGAAAATTTGTATTTGTCATCATCATGATGTAAAAGTTTATTGGTAATGGTATGCATGATTGAAGCCTTTATTTTCTCTATTTATATTGCAGGTTACTTTGTGTATGATTTCTTAGATCTGCTGTACCATGGCAAGATTATCAGTAACTGGGAAGTCACCTTACATCATATAGCGGTAAGCTACTCATTGTTAGTGTTACTAGTAAATGTGGTCATAGAACTCCCACCTCCCATCATTCATCCAATCCTCCCTCCAGTAACATTCAATAGTCAAGTAATCAATCACCTGACTGACTGCAATCAATCGCTAACTCAAATTATTTCATTCCTGTCATTTCTACCTCGTTCACACAAGGGTTTTCAGTTCAGTGTAGTAGTGCATCCAGCCACATACAGGGCCTTCAGTTTAAGGAAGGAACATAACTTTATGAGTTTGGATGCACAATTAGGCCTTGTACTAAAGAAATG
This sequence comes from Saxidomus purpurata, assembly GCA_022818135.1. NCBI lineage: Eukaryota > Metazoa > Mollusca > Bivalvia > Venerida > Veneridae > Saxidomus > Saxidomus purpurata. The sequence goes on from JAFMSR010000007.1 coordinate 38,225,054, forward strand.
GAGACCTCCTGATTGAAAAGAAAGATTGATAACTTTGTCATCATAGTACATGTATGTTATCCTGTGTGTTTGCCATATTCAAGATTCTATAGTTACAAATGTAGCCTGAAACTTTGATCATCCTAGTGGATGTGCCATTGTACCCATGAATAGTCCTGTGGTATTGTGTATTTTTATTTCCATGTATCTTTGATTATTTGATATTGTTTGTCCCCAGTAGTGTACATGTATCTGTGATCATGTGATACTGTATCTGTGATTTAATGTGATATTGAATGTACCCTTTAGTGTGTCTGTGATTATTTGAATTTTTTTTATGTACATATATGTTTTAAATTAGACCCGTATCATTTTTTGATGGACTCTACCATCTCCAATTTGGAGAAAATTACAGTCATGTGTCCATGCATGTTGTTGTTCTTCACAGTTTTACATTTTGTATGCAAATTTAGCCTCTATTCCTTGTTATAAGATTTTCCCATTTTACCACTATGGTTTATCATGTGTTTGTAAGACATGTAGACCTAGCAGTTTACAAGTAAATGAACTGTCGGTTCGTTTTGGAATTGTCATCACATTGAACAAGACAAAAAGGTTAATTAGAAGGTATGACTCAGTTTAGTTTAGTCAAATATTTATTTTCGTAATCTCTTCTTGCACCAAAGCTTACATCTAAGTGTGTGTTACTTTAACTTACTTACACACTATATGACATGTTTTATGTAGATGTAGATATGTTTACAATTTTTCTGTAAAAATACAATTATAGAATATACTACAAACAGGGTTGCCAGGCTACGTAAAAAGGTCTGATTCAAGCCTTTTTAGTTTCTCCCTAGTAATTAGTCCCCTATAGGTTTACCCTCTGTCATTCTGTCCGGTGTCTGTCCCTCTATCTTTTTTTCTCAAGTGTATACAAATGTAACTGCAGAAGTACTGAAGGGAATTAATTTAAACTGCATGCAAAGATAGAGGACATTGTATGGATTTGTGATATCAAAGAATCATAACTGTTCCTTGCCAAATCTTTTAAATATCATTAAATATGGTTAGAAAAAAACAAGACTTTGTCCTCATGTAAACAAATACGTTTCTCAAGGGTTTAAACCAGTAGGGGACAAATGTATTGCTTGCAGTAATCCAGTTACTTGTTGAATGTTAGACCTGCATTCACCCACTGCATTTACCTATCTTCTTTTTCATGAGTATAAGCCTACTTGTATACAATTCACTCCCTTTGCAGTCGAAAATTTAAGATTATTTGGGGCTGTTTGAAGATAAGAGCTGAAAAGTATTCTGCTTAAAATTTTAAAAATGTATTATTATCTTTTGGTTTGGTGATAGGAGAACAATTTAGCATGATCCTTGAATTTGATAAGGAAGTGGCTACTTGAGACAGGAAGTCAGAGGTTTTCACTGCAGTTTGTTTAACAACAAAATCCAAAGGAAACTTGCATGATACAAGCATGAATTTTTAGCTCACCTGGCTTCGCCAGGGTGAGCTTTTTAGCTCACCTGGCTATGCCAGGGTGAGCTTTTCTGATCGATGATTGTCCGTCGTCCGTCAACATTTTGATTCAAATGACATCTCCTCTGAAACCTCTAGGCCAATGTTGATAAAACTATGCAGGAATGTTCCTTGCATGAAGCTCTACCAAAATTGTTCAAAGAATTCCATTCCATGGAGAACTCTGGTTGCTATGGCAACAAATAGGAAAATCTTTAAAAATCTTCTCCTCTGAAACCACAAGGCCTAGAGCTTAGATATTTGGCATGTAGCATTGTCTAGTGGACCTCTACCAAGATTGTTCAAATTATGACCCCGGGGCAAAATTGACCCGCGCGGGTGGGCCCTTAGTTTTGCATAGGAATATATAGGAAAAACTTTAAAAATCTTCTTCTCTGAAACCACAAGGCCTAGAGCTAAGATATTTGGCATGTAGCATTGTCTAGTGGACCTCTACCAAGATTGTTCAAATTATGACCCCGGGTCAAAATTGACCCCGCGGGGGTGGTCACTTAGTTTTGCATAGGCTTATATAGGAAAAACTTTAAAAATCTTCTTCTCTGAAACCACAAGGCCTGGAGCTTAGATATTTAGCATGTAGCATTGGCTAGTGGACCTCTACCAAGATTGTTCAAATTATGACCCCGGATCAAAATTGACCCCGCACGGGGGGTCACTTAGTTTTGCATAGGCATATATAGGAAAAACTTTAAAAATCTTCTTCTCTGAAACCACAAGGCCTAGAGCTTAGATATTTAGCATGTAGCATTGGCTAGTGGACCTCTACCAAGATTGTTAAAATTATTACCCCCGGGTCAAAATTGACCCCTTACAGGGGGTCACTTAGTTTAACATAGGTTTATATAGGAAAAAGTTTAAAAATCTTTTTCTCTGAAACCACAAGGCCTAGAGCTTAGATATTTGGCATGTAGCATTGCCTAGTAGACCTCTTCAAAGTTTGTTCAAATTATGCCCCTGGGGTCAAAATTGACCTTGCCCATGGGGGGGGGTCACTTGTTTTACAAAGGCGTATATAGGAAAACCTATTTGGTATATAACATTTTCTAGTGATCTTCCACTAGGCAAGTGGACTTGTACCAAGGTGAGCGATATAGGGCCATCTTGGCCCTCTTGTCTGATGGATGATCCGTCAACATTTTGATTCAGATGACATCTCCTCTGAAACCACTAAGCCAATGTTAATGAAACTATGCAGGGATGTTCCTTGCATGAAGCTCTACCAAAATTGTTCAAAGAATTCCATTCCATGCAGAACTCTGGTTGCTATGGCAACAAATAGGAAAATCTTTAAAAATCTTCTCCTCTGAAACCACAAGGCCTAGAGCTTAGATATTTGGCATGTAGCATTGTCTAGTGGACCTCTACCAAGATTGTTCAAATTATGACCCCCGGGGCAAAATTGACCCCGCGGGTGGGCCCTTAGTTTTTGCATAGGAATATATAGGAAAAACTTTAAAAATCTTCTTCTCTGAAACCACAAGGCCTAGAGCTAAGATATTTGGCATGTAGCATTGTCTAGTGGACCTCTACCAAGATTGTTCAAATTATGACCCCCGGGTCAAAATTGACCCCGCGGGGGTGGTCACTTAATTTTGCATAGGCTTATATAGGAAAAACTTTAAAAATCTTCTTCTCTGAAACCACAAGGCCTAGAGCTTAGATATTTGGCATGTAGCATTTTCTAGTGGACCTCTACCAAGATTGTTCAAATTATGACCCCCGGGTCAAAATTGACCCTGCGCGGGTAGTCACTTAGTTTTGCATAGGCTTATATAGCGAAAACTTTAAAAATCTTCTCTGAAACCAAAAGGCCTAGAGCTTAGATATTTAGCATATAGCATTGGCTAGTGGACCTCTACCAAGATTATTCAAATTATGCCCCTGGGATCAAACTTGACCTTGCCCGGGGGGTCACTTAGTTTTGCATAGGCTAATATAGGAAAAACTTTAAAAATCTTCTTCTCTGAAACCACAAGGCCTAGAGCTTAGATATTTGGCATGTAGCATTGTCTAGTTGACCGCCACCAAGATTGTTCAAATTATGCCCCTGGGATCAAACTTGACCTTGCCCGGGGGTCACTTAGTTTTACATAGGCTTATATAGGAAAAACTTTAAAAAATCTTCTTCTCTGAAACCACAAGGCCTAGAGCTTAGATATTTGGCATGTAGCATTGCCTAGTAGACCTCTTCAAAGTTTGTTCAAATTATGTCCCTGGGGTCAAAATTGACCTTTCCCAGGGGGGGGGGAAACCTATTTGGTATATAACATTGTGTAGTGATCTTCCTCCAGGCGTGTGGACTTGTACCAAGGTGAGCGATATAGGGCCATCTTGGCCGTCTTGTTATTAGTTCACCTCAGAGTTAGCTTTTGGGATCACTCACCGTCCGGCGTAGGCTGTACGTCCACCATTTCCTTCAAGTGACATCTCCGAAATCACTGGGCCAGTGTTGATGAAACTCGGCAGGAATGTTCCTTGCATGAAGCTCTTTCAAAGGTGTTCAAAGAATTACATTCCATGCAGAACTCTGGTTACAATGGCAACAGAAAGGAAAAACTTTAAAATCTTCTTCTCAAGAACCGAAGGCCCAGAGCTTTAGAAATTTGGCATGTAGCATTGTCTAGAGGATCTCTACCAAGATTGTTCAAATTATAACCCCCTGGTCAAAATTGACCCCATCTGGGTGTCACTTGATTTTACATAGGCTGAAATAAGAAACACTTTGAAAATCATCTTCTCTGAAACCACAAGACCTAGAGCTTAGATATTTGGTATGTAGCATTGCCTAGTGGACTTACAGCAAGATTGTTAAAATCATGTCCCCTAGGTCAAAATTGGCCCCGCCCGGGGTCACTTGATTTTACATAGGTTTTTATAGGGGAAACTTCAAAAAAAACTTAATGTCTAGAACCACTGGGCCCAGAGCTTAGATATTTGGAATATAGCATTATGTAGTGAACCTCTATGAAGAATGGTCAAATCAGAAACCCCAGGTTGGAATTGACCCTTTCTGCTCTTGATGATCTTTTATTATAGACAAATGGTAGCCAGATGAGCGATATATGGCCATCTTGGCCCTCTTGTTGTATATAAGCCCGAGCAATGCTTTACTATTACCTGTTTCATTTCATCTGGTCTGTTTGTAGTCTGTAAACCTTCACTGTGTAGATTAATTAGTTAGTTATAGTTACAAATGTAAGCTGCACCTGATTGGGGGCCAAATGGTAAGAGAAGCAGCCAGCTTGTAAAAAGAGGTCATGCATGTTGTACAAACTTTTTCACTTTATTGCACACACTACATAAGTATGTCATAATGCACTGTTCCGTTGTCATGTTTGTGAAAACTATGTAGAGTACTGAAAGAGAGGCTCTATTGTAATACTTGCACTCTAAAGCCAGGCCAGTTGTTAAACCTGTATAGTGTGGTATTTCTCACCACTGCTTAAATAAAAGTTAAATTTTACCTTAATATTCCCTTAATCAAAATCACTTTTTCTTCTATTTGTTTGGCAAAAGAGAGTTTAAAGAATTTTTGAAACCAGATCTAAACATAGTATGATCTTTCTGTAACAATGAGTTTGCTCTTTACAAATTCTGTACTAGAAGCTGATACATTATAAATGTGGTGTAAAATTGATGGAATGTCAGGTCCTGTAAAAGTTAAGTTATAGATCTATTTCTCACCTCTTGTTTACAAATATGCATGTTACAGTGAGAGTATGGATTCATAAGAAACTTTGTGATAGTGCCTGAATTAGATTTGCAGTGATACTTCCCTTGTCACAGTTTACATGTAGCTATATTTCCCCTTCATTTGTTTCTCATCTGATGTACTATGACCTTTGTCTGTCGTCAATCAGTGTGTCTACAAACATTTTCATTACTTATTTGCTAGAGACAACAATTAACTTCATCCTTCTCAGTCATAATTGTTTGGAATGTTCATCATCATTTCATCTTGGTTGACATAGAAATTGACAAGTGACGCTTGGGCAATTTTTTGGTCCAAATCGAGGGCATCATCTCATGGCATCTAAAAGGCTATTAAAATCTTCTCAGCTATGTTCAAATCTTCATGAAACTTTGCTTGAATTTGCTGTGGAAATTGGTGGTTAGGGATAAAAATGGTTTGCTGATGCATTGTAGGCAGTTCATCTTGGCTCTGAATATTCTTTCTGATTTTATGATCACAGCTAAACAATCCTGTGCTTGTTGTGTCAGGTGAGCGGTTTAGGGTCTTTATGAACACTTGTTTTTATGGCCTTAGTTTTTAGCTTACCTGAGCACAAAATGCTCATTGTTAGCTATTGTGATCTCCCTATGTCCGTGGCTTTCATTTGTCTTCATCAGCAATTGCTTCAAACCATATTTCCTCAACTACTAGGTCAATTTCAATCAAACTTCATTGTTCATGTGATATCTCAAAATTGTCTTTTGGATGGCCCTCCGCCAAAATTGCTCAAATGGTTCTGTTCCACTGCATAATTATAATGGTCACCAGAGCTAAAAATAGAAAAACATTTTGAACGACAAATCCTTAACCACTGGACCAATTTCAACCAAACTTCACAGGATTGTTCCTTGGATGGTTCTCTACCAAAATTGCTCAAATGGTTCCTGCTCCTTTGCACATTATGGCCTCTAGAGATAAAAACACAAAACCATTAAAAAACATCTTAACTACTGGGACAATTTCAACCAAACTTCGCACAATTGTTCTTTGGACGGTCCACTACCAAAATTGCTCAAACTGTTCTGCTCCACTGCAATAATGGCTGCTAGAGTTAAAAATAGAAAAACCTTTAAACTACATCTTCTAAACCGCTGGTCCAATATTGAAATAATTTCACAGAAATGTTCCTCATGGACCCTCTACCAAAATTACTCAAATCGTTTTGCTCTGTTGCACAAGATGGCTGCTAAAGCTAAAAATAAAAAAAATAAACAGCATCTCCTTCTTAACCAAAATAATCTTTGTTAAAAGTGCTCACACCTTTCTGCTCTGCTGCACAAGATGGCCATTTGGGCTAAAAATAGAAAAATCCATAGACGTCCTCTCCTGCTGATCTTCATTTTAAATCATTTTGCACTTTGGGTGACACTACCAAAAGTGTTGAGACTGTTTCGGTCTGTTGCACAACATGCCTGCCAGGGCTAAAAATAAAGTAAAATGTCTAAACAACATCTCCTCTTTTCCAGTTTTGAAATGATTTCACACAAATGTTCCTCATGTGATCCTCTTTCAAAAATTTTCAAACCATTCCGCTCCGTTTTCGCCAAAGCTAAAAATGGAAAAAATGTTTAAACGTCATCTCCTTAGCGGCTGTTGCGATTTTGAAATACCGTATATCGTTTTTTTTTGCATACATCAAATTTGTCGATTTCGGTCCTGATTTAATTTAAGTGATTCTAATGTTCGCGATTTTTAGCCCATCTGGCACAAAGTGCCAGAGTGAGCTATTAGGGTCGCATTCCTTCCGTTGTCCATCCTATGGCGTACGATATACGTCTGATAACATTTTTCTTCAAATGACATCTCCTCTGAAACCACTAGGCCAATGATGATATCACTTGGCAGGGATGTTCCTTGCATGAAGCCCTTTCATAGTTGTTCAAATAATTCCATTTCATGCAGAACTCTGGTTGCCATGGCAACAGAAAGGAAAAACTTTAAAAGTCTTCTTCTCAAGAACAGGAAGGCCTAGAGCTTAGATATTTGGCATGTGGCATAACCTAGTGGACCTGTACTTAGACTGTTCAAATTATGACCCTTGATTCAAAATTGACCCCGCACAGGGGGTCACTTATATAGGGAAAACATTAAAAATCTTCTTCTCTGAAACCAAAAGGCCTAGAGCTTAGATATTTAGCATGGGGCATTTCCTAGTGGACATCTATTATGATTGTTCAAATTATGACCCCCGGCTTAAAATTGACCCAGCATGGGGGTCTCTTGATTTTACATAGGCCTATATAGGAAAAACTTTAAAAATCTTTATTTCTGAAACCACAAGGCCTAGAGCTTACATATTTGGCATGTATCATTGCCTAGGCAACATATTCCAAGAATGTTCAAATCATGTCCCCCAGGTCAAAATTGACCCTTTCTGCTATTGATGACCTTGTATTATAGCCAATGGTAGCCAGGTGAGCGATATATGGCCATTATGGCCCTCTTGTTTAAAAATGAATTTCTATTTTCGCGGTTTTAACCAAGGGCGAAATTTACCTCGACACCACTTTATAAACAAAGGGAGATCACTGTGTGACGGTGTTATTTACCGGTATACTGATATCCAGAACTGTCTCGGTTTGTAGTTTTCATTTTGCTAAAATGACCAATACATAGTGAAACATCATGTAAGTTTATGTATTTATTAATACATTTACATTAAAAGAATGAATGAACAGTGACATTGTATTAAGGAACGAATAAATGGTGTTTTATGGTACATCGATAATGACTTTCGCACAAAGGTAAGTATTTAACACCTTCCTGATATTGACTTCAGGTAAACAAGTTACCTTATTCAATATGATAATTATACAGCTTTTGTTAGATAATGTGCTAGTCGTGCTATACTTCAGTTTCGCTCACGTATATAGTAGGATATTGTAATTTATATAAAAATGTTTAAGAATTAATGAATGCATTGAACCCGCAGTATACAGGTAATTATCTCCACCCGCGATCTTGATTTTAATTAAAACAGTTCAGCGTATTAATTTTATGCAGACACCGGTATGCAACCTGAAATTAGAAATACTGGCAATGTGGACATAAAAATTCGTGAAATTTTGTACTAAATTTTCGCTGATTCCAATTTTCGTGATTCTCTCTGCTCGCGAATATAGCGAAAATTAGTCACACGTGAAAAAAAACGATATACGGTAATTTCACACAAAAGTTCGTCAGGTGACCCTTTGGAGCAATGATTCTCAGGTGAGCGATATAGGGCCATCATGGCCCTCTTGTTCAGTAATTAAAATCATTAAAACATGTTAAAAACATACCAGTAAGAAAGTATGTCCTGTATTTAGGTTGATTCAGCTCAATTATGCTAATATATTCTGTGCTTGTGCATTTTCAAGCTGATAAAAGCTTGTGGATTTTGTCTTAGTTTTACCTTAATACTGAATGTTGCTGCATTAACATCTTAGCATAATTAAACCCCCACAAAATGAAGTTTTTGAGAATCTGGATACTGGAATCACCCTGTCGGTCGGTCCACTTTTATAACAGAGGTAGTTTGTGGAGCAAACTCCTTGATGGTTTTTAAAGGATTGCAATGGATATTGGTACACATAATCACCATGAGTAGTAGATGTGCAAAACACAATTTTTACGTGTATCCATCAAGGTGTTGCAGAGTTATGCCCCTTTGAACTTAAACTTTTCTATTGCATGAATTTCATATAGTATAGGAAGTTTGTGGAGCAAACTCTTCTTTCAGTTTTCAAAGGTGTTGCAGAGTAATGCACTTTTGAACTTATATTTTGTATTGCATAAATTTCATGTATCATAGGTAGTTTAGGGAGCAAACTCTTCCTTCAGTTTTCAAGGGATTGCAATGAGCGTTTGTACACATTAATAGTAATTGTGCAAGACATGATTTTGTTGTGTACCATGATCAAAGTTGCTATGGCAAAGAAATTTGTAAAAGTGTGGTGTAACTGAAAAAGCAGCCAATGTAAAAAGCGCCACTGTAGGGGTATTTGATCAAAACAGTGATAGCTGCTGTAGTTTTGAAATGTTTCATAGAATGTTTCATTAACAATTCTATATGAATTTCTTTTATGCTTTGCAGGTGACAGCGATGTTCTGGTATAATTTCCACGAAGAAATGTGTATAGGTTACAACGTAGTTGCACTCATGGCAGAAATAAACAGTTTCTTCCTTCATTCCAGAAAGCTACTTCAAATGCTGGAGTTTGAGTTTGACAATAAGTTTTATCGTGTAGTTTGTATGTTTAACCTTGTAACATTTCTAATCTGTCGTGGCTGGTCGTTGTGGAGGATTACGTATGGAATCTTAGCAGAGACGGACTCCGTTCCAAAAGTGTACATGAATTGGCTATGTGCAGCTATGTTTGTGATGAATTCAATAAATCCAATACTGTTCTGGAGACTATTGAGGAACGATTTGCTGAGAAATGAGTCAGAGGAGAAGAAAACTTCGAAGAAACAGTTAGTGAATGGAAATAACAATCAAAAGGCTCATATAAAATCAAACTAGAGATGACTTGAGTGATTCTACTTTTATATCAGAGTAACATTGACCAGAGATTTATATGAGGTGCTAGAGTGGGATGTTAATCTGGCATTCATATCTTTGTAGACTTTAATTCGGTAACAAATAGTTAAGGATTTTCGGTTAAATAAATAGTTTAATGCATATTAATAGTTTTACTGTAACACATCAGTAGATAATATCTTGATAAATCCACATTTTTGTAAAACATTAAACCATTCTTTTGTCTTCCATGAAGCAGAACATTAACAGTGCCAGAGTAAAAACGCTGGTGATGTCATATGTATGATGGTGATATCATATGTATGAAGGTGATGTCATATGTATGACATAAAACACAGATGTTCTGCACAAATTTTAGCATCATATCAATAAAATATCTGAAAAAATCTTTTCAAGCATGAAATAATAAGAACTGTTAGTATTGATGAAAGTTAAGTACATTTTGAAGTGCAGTAAAGTTCCTGTTACAAAACTACCATTCAGACCCGCATAAAGTGGTCTTAATATCGAAACGGTCTTTGTATCGAGACCTTACTATAAAATGGGCCATTTGGTTCTGAAATGTTTGGTCTTAATATCGAGAGCGATTTTATTATCTGGTGGTCTTGATAGTGGAACTTCACTGTAGTTACTTTTACAGGTAATTTTGCCACTTCTGCTGCACATTCAGTGAAAGATATATAATTCTTTCATTAAAACAGACATTAATTTTCTGCTTCTTATCAATGGAAAATATCAGGTACAGATTTCTTTGTAAATGGATTAAGCATAGATAAAATGTCCAATGAAATAATGAATTAGTGATTGAAACAGAGAAATGGATCATACATGTCACTTCTGCTTCTGTTGGTCTAATTTGCTTTACTTAATTGGCCATAATGCTGGAGTCTTCAAGGAGATTTTCTTTAAATTTGGAATGCAGAATGTAGCTGTTTGGAAAAGTGGAAAACACAAGAAATAAAACACTTTCATTAAAACTTTTGTGTTATTACCCATTACCATACTGTCTGTCACCTTTAAACTTTTTGGCTGCGATATTGTGTTCCTTTAAATGATTGACTTAAAAATTAGAATTAGAGGTAGATTGCATCAAACAAGAAACATATTTCTTACCACAGTATGTTCCGTTTTCCATATTTCCTATCATAACACAGTAATTATCTCCCTTTAAAGAACATACTTGCTTACACATATACATGTACTGTAATAGAATTGTTTTACTGTGGTTATCTTAATCACTGTTGAGGCATACAAACAGAGGTATATCTACCAGGGGACAACACTTGTGTTCCTTGAAACACTTGGATTTATTTTAGTGCAGTTACAGTGGCTGGTGACATCGATATCTGTATAAGCATGTATAACTTATGATTCACTGTTGTTGTTTGAGATTCTGAGTAATGCCACTGCATACAGCTGATATGTTTTCACATATTTATATATATGTATATAATTCTAGTAACCTGTTACCCACATCATTAGAGTAAAGTCTTCACTGAAATTATGTCTGTTGTAAAACTAGAAATCATTTCATGCAGTTTGATTTAGTTACTCTTGAGCCCATTGTGATCCTGTTAATTAAGAACTGGTGTACTTGTGAACAAATAGATAATTCTTGTCTTTTTTTTTGCATGTGCAATATTTCTGTAGGATATTAAGAAATACGTGTCTTTATTAACGCATATTGAAATGAATTGATAGGTCTGCGTTTACAGTTAGTAGCCAGCTTTTCACTGAAGTTTACAAAAACTCAAACATGAAATTGAATATATCTTGTGTGGCTGTATGTGAAGCAGATAAACAAAATCAAACTGTAGTGCACTGTTAACATGACGCCATGTGTCAATCAAGTGATTTCAACATCAATCAAAATTGGACTTTACCTACGACAAATAAATGCACGTGGAAAAGGTTTGAAGGGATTCTTTTGTTACAAATACTCAGACATCAGCAAACGGACAAGGTTATCACATCATTGGCGTCATGTTAATTTGCATATATTAGTCTCTTAGATAGTACATGTACATGACAACTGTTTTATAACAGGATTTCCATTCTTCCATGACACTGTCATACATTTTGAGCTGGATTTTTTGTAGAATAAGATCTTTTTCTAATCAACACTGCTGAGGTCTTGATTGATTTTTTAAATGCTAATATTTTATATAAATGTAAATAATAATATACAATGTACCTGTTTGACAATTCACATTATGTCTGTATGATCATTTTGATTTGATATGTGTGATCTATCTTGATCTGTCTCACGTCTTAATATATTTGATAGAAATGCTTTTAAGTTTACAATTAAAGCAGTTTGATGAGGGCGTTGTCATCAGACAGCTCTTGTTTTTACTTCAAAGAGTTTTAGAAATTGTTGTATCTATGAAATTACTTCACATGAGCATTTTGTAGGCTCGATATAGTTGTCACTTAGGTGATTTGGTGTATGTGCGTCCATCTGTCTGTCTGGATGAGCTTGTCTGGGCTGTAACTTCCTCATACATCAAAGGATTATGAATTATTCACCACAATCGGACGGCATATCCTGCACAAAACCCAGGTCTGTAGCTCAAAGGTCAAGGTCACACTTCAGAGATAAAAGGTCAAAAAAGGACACAGAAGACCTTGTCCGGACTGTATCTTCCTCATGTATTGAAGGAATTTGAATTGACTTGGCTCAATTGTTCAGCACATGTAGCACGCAGGAACTAGGTCCCTAGCTCAAAGGTCAAGCTTACCTTTAGAGATTAAAGGTGAAAATGAACACATGAGACCTTGTATAGTGTTTAGTCTGCAGTTTCTGTGAACACAGTTTGTGCAATGACTGAACAAAGTCTGTGCAGTGTCTGTGAACACAGTCTGTGCAGTATTTTTGAACACAGTCTGTGCAATGACTGAACAAATTATGTGCATTGTCTATGAACACAGTGTGTGCAATGTTATCTTGAGAAAATGAATCCCAGTGTTATTTACGGCTGATGTAGTCTGAATCTCAAAATACAGGATACCCCTGAAACCATAAAACCTGCACCAATGTTTTTGTGAAGGATGTGTTTTGAATATTTTATTTATTTTACATTATTGCAGTTAAATGACATATATGAACAAATACTGTATGCTTTCTGCACACTTGTTATCCTGTGACCTATCACTTACAATTGCCCACCTGAGCACAAAACTTAGTTTTAGGGTCACTGAATGTACATGATCTATCTGTCATTTACAATGTGTTTCAAATAACTTCTCATGAGTTCCTTGATTGAATTTGACCGAACTTAGCCAGAAGCATACTGACATTGTGCTTTTTAAGTTTGATTTTAATTGGCTCTGTTTGACTAAACATCATGGCTGTTCAACTAAGATTTCTTCTAGTGACGTCATTATAACTGTATGTGAAGGTTTTGTAATGGAGGTCGAGTAAACAATATATGACTATCATGGTTCTCTCTTTAATATGAATCTCAGATCTCTTTAGCTTTTTTCTATACTTTTATCTCATTGTTACCACAAGCAGTTTGCAGTTTTTAGTTTGAGTTATGTAACCGTGGCTTCCCTTGATTAAGTGTTCAGCCTTTTATGTCAAGGTTTTATTTTGACGGCTTATGTAATTTGCGCCAATTTATGACAGCGTCAATTCAAAATACTTAAAAAACCGCCAACATTTGGCATCGCAGATTTAAAGCGCCATACAGTAGTCAAATTTAGAAGAAATACCCATGTGTTACGTGGTCACCTAATTCAAATTGTCTGCTTTCTTGTCGTTTTGAAGATTACTTGACACAGTTTCGCCAGTACTGTAGGATTAGTTAGTGGACTATTTAGTATATTGTTGACTGTTTAAAGTTTCTCATATCCCTACTTTAAGGTGAAAAATGCCTAGCTTTTGCCTATTAAATTACATGTATTGTAGTAATAAACATATATGTGTAATGATCTGATTTGCCAGCAACTTATTGTTCATTTTATATGTGACTTTCACACAGTGCAAGCTTACATTTAGTATGTAAATAGCATTGTCTTGATGTGTGTAATGTTGTAAAGGTAAAACACTATGTCTTAACTACATAATGTTGTTATTTGTTGGAACTCCAGCTCACCAGACAATATATGCTAATTATATTTTGTGTGATCTGTTTTGACTTCTCACCATGTGTCTGTCCGTCCCCAAGTTCCTTGAGACATTATCTCTGAAACAGAGTTGGTCATATGTTTCTGTTCGATGGGAAACTAGTCTTGTCAACTTAAAAGAAAAATCTGCAGAAAATTTTAAAATCTCTGAAACAACAGGAATGTGAAAGTAACATGACAATCTACAATGTTTGTTCAAGATTTTGATTTGTCAAAAAACAGGACAGCCAATAGGTATGGTGTATTTCTTTACATGTCTATGTAGAAAATTAAAAAAAGTCATCTTTTCAGAAAGGTTGATCAGAGTTTGACATTAGTTTATGGGGAACATTATCTTTATTTCCACCTCTACCAATAGGGTATAAGAGATTATGATTTATCAGAAATTGTGGGATTTTTAAAATTATCATATTTTTGTCACAATACCCGGTACTTATATAATGACATGTATAGTTGCTTCCAAATATTCTTTGTTGTCATTCGGCAAATTAGTTAAACAGTTGTTGCAGCGGCTGGTGAGTTGTTCGTGCAGATAGTCAGTTATTGCTGCATCATAGTCAGTTGTTGCTGCATCATAGTTAGTTGTTACTGTGGATACTGTTTACTTTTTACTGTTTGTAGGACCACTTTATGTTTGCATAGTAAATACAAATCCTCTATCACTATGAACACTTTTTGTATGCATTTTCATAAATGGCTTCTTTGTCATTGATTATGAGTACTTGTTGATTTTGTATAAAAATATTTTATCATAATTATGTAAATGCTTTTTTGTATAAAATAAAACCATATAATTTTACGCATTCTTTTTACTTGTTTGCCAAAGTACTGCTTCAGTATAAGTGCTAACATGGGAGTTATGAATTATCAGAATGTATTGTACCTATCACATGGTTTTAAAGTTCCTATCCTGAATGTGTGTTCATTGTTATTACGATTGAAACTAAGTAATCTAGAGGATCCAGATTCAATCCCTGGTAAGTTCACTTGAGGTGTATCTTTTGGCGGATCCAGATTCAATCTCTGGTCAGTTCACTTGAGGTGTATCTTTCGGCAGATCCAGATTCAATCCCTGGTCAGTTCACTTGAGGTGTATCTTTGAATGGATCCAGATTCAATCCCTGGGCAGTTCACTTGAGGTGTATCTTTGAATGGATCCAGATTCAATCCCTGGTCAGTTCACTTGAGGTGTATCTTTGAATGGATCCAGATTCAATCCCTGATGCTACAAGTTGTAAATTGATACCAGTCATGAAAATTGCAGGCTCCTTCTCAGATAAACAAATTATTATAAACACAAGCTTTACACAGAAAACCTCTTTCCTACAGTATCCCATATAGTGTTTAAAGATTATGTGTAAAGTTAATAGTTGATATACATCCGTTGTCATACAGACAAATGGACATCAGTGCATATTAAAAGTATATTTTAGGAGGGTGATGACAGCATTTAACTTTAAAATTCAATGCCAACTTTTCATGCTTTGAGGTTTATTACCACCGAGAATTTACTCTGTTTAAATGCAACAGTGCAAACTGAGTACTTTTGAAACGGACATTGTTTTGACATACACCATGAAATATGTCCATGTGCAGTAAATTACATTGTATATTATAACAAACAAGTAACCTCATGTCCCCTAAATTTTGCGCATAAATTACATAATACACTATAACAAAAAGGATCTGATAACAAGATGCAATGGTTTTCAAAAAATTAATAAACAACAGATGTATATTGGTATATTGAAACCCACTTTTCTGTTATACAATGCAAAAATAACAGGAAATAATAGAAATATATAAATGTAAGCATTTTAAGTAGATTTTCTCTTAAAACGCTTACATTTATATATTTCTATTATCTCCGGTTATTTTTGCATTGTATTACAGAAAAGTGGGTTTTCAATTACTTCTGGAAATGCTATATGTAGCAGAGCCAGTTCAACATGCACAATGTATCTATCCCTATTAATTCAAGGTACGGAAGTAGTACTTAATTGACTTGTTTGTTGCTATATTACAGATAAGCTCAATGTGTGCCTACCAAATGCACCAAGAGATGGTTATAGGCTATACTGTCATTGCCCTTAGTCCAGAAGTGAACAGTATCTTCCTGCATGCCAGAAAATTGCTTCTGAAAGTTCAGTTTGAATCCCGCGATTATTATTTGGACATTGCCCGCGTACTGAATTTGCTGACATACCTTATTTTTCGATTTATTCCAATTTCTAGAATAGTTTATGGAATCTGTACAGATTACCACAAGGTTCCTGTAGGTTACTATATCTGCCTGTGTGTGTCAACATTTGTGTTGGCAGTTATCAATTTTGGATTGTTTCTTAAAGTTCTGAGAGCTGATCAGCATTTATTTAAATCACTAACAGATAGGAAGTTGTTAGCTAGAGAAACTGCCATGGAAAACAATCATTTAAAATCACAGTAGCTTAAATCACTAACAACAATAATTTTATTGTATTTATACATGTACCAGTAATCACAATATCACAAAGTAATTGTAATTTAACCAATTACATTTCAATGTAATCAGTCACAACTCAAACTTTTATTGTCTCTTTTACACAGTATTTTGTATGTTTCTTTAAAAAAATTTAAGCAGCTTGTAGTATATGTGTTACATACAGTCTAACCTGTCCATAGTATTCACCAAAGGGACTGAATGAAAATGGCCACTATAGACAGGTGACCACTATATCAGGGTATCAATATACAGGGATAATATTAGGTGCACAAAAATCAGAAATAATACTTATATTATTTCTCACTGTTCACAATTTCTGCTGTTAAGACAAGTCAGACGGTGTTGGTCTGAATAGCGAATCGTTCTTAACAGTGGACCTTTATTCTTCTATATTTAAGACTTTGCTTAAAAAACACAAGTTTTTCCATGATTTCAAAAAAATTCAAGTGGTCTTAGCGGAACTTCACGTAATAGAGGCTAAATAGAGAAATTTATACAATATAGAAACCCATAGGAGAGAGCGCTGAGGCAATGACTGGGTTTCTATGTTGGATAAATTTCTCTATTTTAGCCTCTAACTGACTTAGTGTTTGCCCTACATTTAGACTTTATTTAGTACATTTTATGACGTCATGCACAAACAGGTTTATAGAGTCTCGCTCTATTAAGATTCAGAATTTTAAGGAAATGGACAAGGAACATTTTAAAATTTTAGACATTTTCATTGGACAAAAATGTAGGGCAAACACTAATGTGTATCTATAAATTATCATTTTAAGTTTTAAACTTTGAAATATAACAGATATATATAGAATTATAAAACATTGTTCCTTGGAAAGTTATCAATGCAGGCGGTTTAATATACAGTCCATCTTTAGATCGGCAGTTACATTATATTTATCAATGAAGCGATCATGTGATCAAGAGGATTGTATACAAATTCCATTCACTGCTCTTTCATTTGTAACATTTGTAACAATTTATTGAAAACGGTATGATTAGGTACATATTCATTCACACAGTGTTTTATTCGCCATTATTTGTGTGATATTAGCGTAATTTCGGCTGGCCTCTGACCGCATTATACTTGTCAATTTTTAAAATATTATTTTTTTTATTTTTTTTTTCATTTTTTTTTTTTTTTTTTTTTTTTTTTTTTTTTTTTTTTTTTTTTTTTTTTTTTTCCCCCCCCCCCTATAACTAGTGTTCACTACAAATTGGACTGAACTCGAAATATGGATATAATAACATTTTAATAACTTTATCATGTTTATACACAGCAACACCAAAATCCAGTTACATACTTGAAACATTTACTAGATTCTTAAGTGGCCTTTTAAAAGAAATTTAAGCAATAATTGAGGCTTAGTCTCTCATATACAGTACATTAGAAAGAAAAGAAGTTACATCTGATACATGATACTATATAATACAGTAAGAGACTATGAACAAACTATCCAAAGACCATCTTGTAATACCATTCTTTATTTTTCAGCTCTTTATTACTATTTTCAAATGCATTCAGGGTCCCCGAAAACTTCAGCATATCCCTTGTTTTAATTCTCAGCTTGATTTTCTGTACATCTTGATGTGCATGAAACCGACTCATCCAGGGATATATGGGGTATAACAGCTGAAACTGTTTGCCGTCCTTCCGGTGGATATTCCTGCCTAGCTCAGGAATGACAGAAAAATAAAACAAAAAACAGTCAGAAGTGACAAGTTACTAGTAGTAGAGAGCATTGGGTAATATAACATTCACTCTTTCTTTCACACTTGTTTTAGGCATAATTTAATGCACATAAAATTATGTCTTACAGCACACTTACTAAACAGTAGTTTTATTTCTTCATATATTACAGATGAGTTCCATTTGTGCATACAACGTGCAACAGGAGATCTGCATTGGCTACAACATAGTTGCACTTAATTCTGAGGTGAACAGCATATTCCTGCATGCCAGAAAACTTCTCAAGATTCAGTCGGAATCAAACGGCTATTTTTACAATGTTGTATGCACAGTCAATATACTAACATTTCTGATTTGTCGCTTCATTCCAATGTATACAGTAGCATATGGCCTTTACAAAGATTTTCACAGTGTACCACTGAATTACTACATAGTCAGTTTTGTGTGTTGTGTCACAGTGATAATTGTAAATTTTGGTCTGTTTTATCAGCTTGTAAGAAGTGATTACCGTTCCTTTAAAACAAAAACATCCAGGACAAAATTAGTCACAGAAAATTCTGTCAATGAAAACAATCATCTTTATAAAAACAATAATCTTAAGTTAAATTAATTTGCTTTTTTTACCTTGTTTTAACACTCATCCCCACCCATCCATTTTTTTAAGACCTCCAGCTTTTTCATTGGAAATGTAGAATAAATGTTAAATGTTTAAATTTCATGGGTATTATGGTTATAGTTTCAGTCTAAGCATTTATGAAGAACAGTACAGTAACTCCGTATATAACGATCCGGATATAGCGAAATTCGGATATAAGGAACAATTTTCTCTGCCCGAGTTTTTTCTTTTCTTAATTTTACATGGAAATGGTATATGGATTAACAAACTCCGGATATAAGGAATAAATTTAAATGGTCCCAAGGAGTTCGTTATAAACGGAGTTTACTGTAGTGGTAAACTAAGTAAGAATAATTTTTGTGCCCAGTTTGCAAAGTGGGAATGTGTTGTTTCACTGATTCTCAGGTTGGACATGACACATTTTCACTTGAAAATATTTTTAGTCACCTCATTGTAAAATGTACATATTCCATTTCAATTGTTTTAAATGAAAAAACAATCCTACTGGCCTGTATCTTTCTGATAATCTGACAAGTACTTTATTATGACATACTTTAAAATTATCAAAAGATTACTGTATGTGGGAATGGATGAGATAATAGTTAGAAATATATTGTTTGTAATTGTGCTTATTGGGTCCACCATCCTCGTTCGAGGTATAGTCGGTACGACCCGATAGTTAGAAATAAAATATTATACTGCTGGATATATTTTAAAAAGGAATGTATTATAAACGAGTCATGTGCATATTCAACCTGTATTTTTAATCTATTGTTCCAACTTTAAAAGCAGAGTACATGTATCTATGTTTATTATTGTTACTCTGTCATTGACTATAAATCCCCCACACTAGAGTGTGTACAGTTTTATATAAGGGTAAGTTGACCGTGACACAAAAGAAGATTCCAATAAATATTGTGTAAATTCATTGGAAAATGGAAGGATTAGATTTTTTCTTGTATATATGATGTTCGTTTCATACACAAGTTGTAAGTTGTAAAACTACCTGTATCATCACTTTCACATTTTTCACAGTTTCGCACATGACTTGATTAATAGTAGTTTGATTTAGTTTCTAATAAAAAACTTGCCAAAATTTAGAAATATGATCCTCAAATTTGGTATGAATGTTAGTACTATGACTAGTTGAATTTAAGGTTAGTCAGAAATCAAGGTCATGTTGATTTTTGACTTTCAAACAATTTCTTAAAATAGCATGACAGATGTTGAGCCCTAGGAACTTGAAACTTGGTAGAAAGGTTGATTACAAATTACAAATACAGACTGAAAATATGCTAAAAAGATCTTGGAAGGGGCACACCGCAATGACTGTACATTTGTAGTTTCTGTGACTAGGAGAGGTAGTAATCTTCTGTGGGGTGTTTGCTTTTATCTTTCTTCTATATTATGTCATTTATATCAAATTCAGCTGGCTATATATAACCAATTACAGTAGTCTTAACACAATTGATGTTGCTTTGTTTGAAAGTGTGTAGAAAATTTGTTTGAATGAATAAAAGACACTGGTTTTGTACTATTGTGATCTTATTGCTGAATATATTACATCTTAGTTAAAACTATCTTTTAAGTTTTTATACATGTGTGTATGTATGTATTTACAATAATTTTGTATTTAACCATGGTTGAGCTTTTCTCAGGTGCTGACATGTATATACCGTTATGACTTGACTGATCACCAATGTTAGTGATTAACTAAAGTGTCCAATAAATAATGGATTTTACTTTCAACAGACAAATGATATAAACACGACTGTTATGTCTTCAATGGATATACGTCAATTACCTTCGTAACTGTTAAAAATCCTGTTAAATCTTATGAAATGATTTTCTTGTTTTTGATAAAAAATCAGTGTTAATAATATTTCCTCACTTTCTCCAACTTCTACATGTATGATGCAGTATTTTTCTTGTCATAATTAATTGCTGACATTTTCAATGGAAGGAGAGTGTGAGGATGTTGCTCTAAAAACATGTCTCAGCTGAGCAATTTTAATATCTATGTTTCTGTGAAGTGCCTTGCTTTTATAGAACTGTTTGTTTTTGTATAATATTGTTTTCTTTATGCTGATATATATTCTATACTTTTAGATACAATTGTACATGCTGTATTTTCTTATGACTGTATTTCACTAATAAATTTTTAAAAATCCAGACATACTCTTTCCTATTTTGCCCTATTCCTTTGAAACTTCATTGTTAGTAGCCAAAAGGAGTCCGGTGTCAAGAATAGTAGCCAAAAGGAATCTGGTGTAAAGAATAGGGGATGTGGGGGGGGGGGTCATGATTCCAACATATTTGTAGAGATCCACTACACAAAGCTACATTCCTAAGTTTTAGACAAGATTTTTAAAGTTTTTCCTATATAAGCCTAAGTGAAATTAAGTCACCCACTTCATGATTTGAACAATCTTTGTAGAGGTCCACTAGGCAATGCCTAATGCCAAATATCTGAGCTCTAAGCCTTGTAGTTTCAGAGAAGATTTTTAAAGTTTACCCTTTATCTATGTGAAATCAAGTGACTCCCCAGCCCCCACCCACAGGGTCAGTTTTGACCAGGGGGTCCCTTGATAAATGAAAAACTTAAAAAATCTCTTAGACTACAAGGCCTACAGCTTAGATATTTGGCATGTAAACATTGCCTTGTGGACCTCTACCAAGATTGTTCAAATCATGACCCTCGGGTCAAAATTGACCCTTCCTGTGATGCAATTGTTGACCTAGTATTATATAGCAAATGGTAGTCAGGTGAGTGATATAGGGCCATCTTTGCCCTCTTGTATACTGCTCAGACCCCCCACAAACATGGTATATTATACTAAGGAGTCAGTGTGTTGGTCGATTGGTCCAGGGGCCTTTCCTTGTAAATTCACTTGAACAAAACTCTTGAAGCTCTTGTTTTTTGCTCAAGGTGAGTTATTGTAATCGCATGGTGTCCGTCGTCTGTCTGTAGTCTATCTGTAGTCTATCTGTCAACACTTTACCTTGTGTATGCAATAGACACTGCATTTTTTACTGGATTTTCATGAAACTTGGTCAGAATGACTGCCTATATGAAATCTAGGTTGAGTTTGAATATGAATAATCTGGGGTCAAAAACTAGGTTACAGGGTCAAATCATAGAAAAATATTGTGTATGCAATATAGATTGCAATTTCCATTGGGTCTTCATGAAACTTGGTCAGAATGACTATCTTGATGCAATCTATATAGTATTTGAATATGGATCATCTGAAATCAAAAACTAGGTCACAGGGTATCATAGAAAAACCTTGTGTATGTATAGAGGTTGCATTTTTCATTGGATCTTCATGAAACTTGGTCAGTATAATTGTCTTGATGAAATTTAGGTCGCGTTCGAATTCTGGTAATCTGGGGTCATAAACTATTTCACCCAGTTGAAAGCCTTGTGTATGCCATGCAGGTGGCATTTACAACCCAATCATCATGTAAATTTGTCTTGTCAAGGTCAAACAGAATGTGTTTATGATATATAGTTTTGGGTTGAAGTTTGGTCCGATATTGTCATAAGTAGGTCTCAGATGAGCCATATAGGGCCATCTTGTTCTATAATGGGAAGCTGTTCAGATGGAGGTTAGATATTTAGCATGTGGCATTGCCTAGTGGGCCTCTACCAAGATTGTTCAAATTATGACCCGGCCCCCCTGCCCACTTGGGGGTCACTTGAATTTACATAGGCTTTTAGAGGGAAAAACTTAAAAAATCTTCTTCTCTGAAACTACAAGACGTTTGGCTTGAATATTTAGCAAGTAGCGTTGCCTAGTTGACCTCTACCAAGATTGTTCAAATCATGACCCCCCTGTCAAAATTGACCCTACCTCAGGGGTCACTTGATTTAACATAGGCTTATATAGGGAAAACTTAAAAAATCTTCTTGTCTAGAACCACTAGGCCCAGAGCTTAGATGTTTGGAATATAGAATTATGTAGTGGACCTCACTGAAGAATGTTTAAAATCAGAACCCCCAGGTTAAAATTGACCCTTTCTGCTATTGATGACCATGTATAATAACCATTGGTAGCCAGATGAGCAATATAGGGCCATTTTGGCCTCTTTATTTTTATGGGCATATTTTGTGTAACCCCAGTTATGACCCTAACTAGTATGAGAAAACCTGAGATGCCACCACATTCTCTCCTTGTCAACCCTGACACAGCTATATTTATGAACTGGACTTGTCAATTCCTCAGTATTCGGACAGTACTTCTTAATCTAACTGATCAGAGGGGCACTATAAATTTATAGCTGAATAGTGAACATTGCCTGAACAGTGAACACTGTCTGATGGTGAACATTGCCTGAACAGTGAACACTGATGGTGAACATTGCCTGAACAGTGAACACTGTCTGATGGTGAAAATTGCCTGAATTGTGAACACTGCCTATCATGAACAGACTGTGCTTACATGAAGGCTGATCGATCAATTATAGTCTGCACTGGTCACAAAGGCAAATTTACTGCCAGCAGGGTAGGAGTTTCTCGCTTACTACATGTACTATCTTTGCCTCTTGTAAGCTTAACAAGAGAAATAAATGTTCTACTTTCTGTTTCTTTACACAAACCAGCATCTGTGATCCGAGTCCAAAATCAATCAAACACAGTGACTGTTGAATAAAAATATTTATTCTACATATACATGATTTAAATAAATTATAATCTCAAAAAAGGAAAATTTTAAATGACTGTGCATCAAGTACAATTTGTAAAAATATGTATATCTGGGTAAACTAGTAATACTTTACAAACAATGCTAAACATTTAAGTGAATCTCGGACCTAAAATTCAAAATGTATGTGGTCAAAGGCAAGTCTGATTTTAAATCAAATACACATCAAATTATAAAACAAATAAATTACTGTTAACCTTCATGTGTTGTATACAACATAAAACAAAGAACCAATGTCTTTTCAACACTATGTAAATGAAGATTACATGCAATACTTACTTTCTATCTCAATAGGTCAAATTATCATTTTTGAACCTGCTGATAAATATGACTACAAGTATAAATGCCCACTGAAAATATTCTAATGCTGATGAGATGACATTTGCCTGTTTCTTCTGACTGCAAAGACCCTCTATCTAAAAGCACAGTAGAGTTCAAACCAAAAACATAACTTATTTTTAACCTTGGGAACGTACGTGTACATCGGCAAATGTGACCGGAATGCACATGGACAGTTTAACCTTCTATCTTATACTGCTGGGAGGAGGCATCGCCAAAATACCACTTCTATAGCATAGACAGTCATCTGACTAGAATAAGGTAGTTGGTTGTTCCTAGGGTGAGGTGCCCCAGTCCTCTGTATACTACAGTAGAGTTTCCATAGTAACACTGCTCTTCAAACCGGTACCAATCAGATAGTGGTGCTTGACTATATTATATTTTTGGTAAAGTACAAAACTATATGCTTAACTTGATCTGTTTTTAAATTTAAAACCAATGAAAACTGTTACAGAGAGTCTCTAAAGAGCTAATACCTGACCTGTTATATGCAATGTGTCAGTACATATAAAGCTTTCCTTTACCTTAAACATATGTTAATTTTTCTAACAAATGAGCCAGTATAGTTTAAATAGATAATTTTAAACCTTTATTTTAATGTCATTCCAACAAAACATGCATCTTTATTATCTGTTGTTGATAATAGAAACAAGAGGGCCATGATGGCCCTTTATCGCTCACCCAAGGACATTTGGACTGAAAATGTTACCTCTAGAGTGTAAACAAGGCTTTTCCATATTTGAGCTGTGTGACCTAGTTTTTGACCCCAGATGACCAATATTCGATTATGAGCTAGAAATCATCGAAACAACCTTTCTGACATATTTCCAGGATATTTGGGCTGAAAATGTTACCTCTAGAGTATTAACAAGGTTTCTCCATATTTGGGCTCTGTGACCTAGTTTTTGACCTCAGATGACCCATATCCAAACTTGAGCTAGAAATCATCGAAACAACGATTCTGACAAATTTCCAGGATATTTGGGCTGAAAATGTTACTTCTAGAGTGTTAACAAGGTTTTTCCATATTTGGGCTCTGTGACCTAGTTTTTGACCCCAGATGACCCATATTCGAACTTGAGCTTGAAATCACAGAAACAACCTTTCTGACATATTTCCAGGACATTTTGGCTGAAAATGTTACCTCTAGAGTATTAACAAGGCTTTTCCATATTTGAGCTGTGTGACCTAGTTTTTGACCCCAGATGACCCATATTCGATCATGAGCTAGAAATCATCGAAACAACCTTTCTGACAAATTTCCAGGATATTTGGACTGAAACAGTAGCCTCTAGAGCCTTAACAAGATTTTTCTATTTTTGGGTCATGTGACCTAGTTTTTCATCCGAGATGACCCATATTCAAACTCGTCCGAGTAATTACTGGGACAAACATCCTGACCAAGTTTCGTGACAACTGAGGCAAAAATGTGACCACTAGAGTGTTAACGAACTAAGTGTGGACGGACGACGGACATTCATCGATCCTAATAGCTCACCCTGAGCCTACAGCTCAGGTGAGCTAAAAATGCTATTAAAATCACATCAAACAAAGCAAAATACATGTTAAATATAAAAGGTAGGTATAGTGGAACGAACGACAAACAAAGGATTATGTTAAAGTTTTATTTCAATTCCTACGTTTCGACCATAACTATGGTCTTCATCAGGGATACAAAGTGACAGAAATGTTGTACTGAAGTATAGAACAAAAGGTTTTTTTTGTCACGTGACTAAAATCTAAAAATAGAACAGAATTAAAAGGAGTAATTTTTTCTTGCATATCGGATCGGCATTTCCGGTGATATTGCCCATGCCGGAAAAACCGGTCTGGCACGCCTCCTATGCCAGGCGACTCTCGTGAATCACTTATGACGTAACGTTATAAACATTGTGGCGCCAATTTCCCAAACAGAACGCGGAAAATCGCTTGTTTTTCATGATAATTCATCTTTTGATGAGTTTGCTTTAGAAATCTTCTTTTAAAGGCAAGGCGGTATGCAAGAAAAGTTTCCATCATGAGACCTTGGCTCTGATGGAAATATCCGTCACCTCGGGTAACTGTTTACGGGAACTCGGCGAGCCTCGTTCCCGCCAAAAAGTTACCCTCGGTGACGGATATTTCCATCTGAACCTCGTGCTCATGACAGAAATTATTAATATGTCTTATTGATGTGTGTTGTTCATATGATTTAATTGTTATCAAAGATTCTATAAATGCTGTAAATGTTAATGTTTAGTTCCTTTTGGTACTCGAATTCATCTTGGATGATGGTGTCCGTACTCGATACTGCTGATACACTGTGGTGGTCCTGTAAAGTTGTGTTTTCTATAGGTGAGAATAAGGGTGGTATGATAATTTTCTTCAGAATTTTGTTTATGTTCAATTTCTTAAGTGGTTTCTTTTGGTATGTGGATGATGTTGATTTTAGCCATGGTTTTGTTCCAGGTATAATCCGGAATCTGGGTGTTCTTGTTGATTCGAAGGGAGGTGTCCATGCTTGAATTGGATTGATCTCGTTTTTTGGTGTTCTGTTGGCTTCTATTATTGTGGTTTTGTATTCTCTTACTATTTGTCCATGTGTTGTTGTGGCATGTTTTTGTAGAAATTCCGGTCTTGTATAGGTCTTATCGCAAACTGGGCAAATGTAGATCGTAATTTTCTTCGAGTGTTTGCTTTCGATGTGTCTTTTCATGTTTGTTATGGAGCCTTTGATGAATCGGTTGCATGTTTTG
Source organism: Saxidomus purpurata (assembly GCA_022818135.1). Lineage (NCBI taxonomy): Eukaryota > Metazoa > Mollusca > Bivalvia > Venerida > Veneridae > Saxidomus > Saxidomus purpurata. The sequence goes on from JAFMSR010000007.1 coordinate 38,251,536, forward strand.
CACTGTTGAAATTTCGAGCTGATGGCTTTGAATTTGTCTGTGTCTATTAGTTTCCGTTTATTTATCTTCTCCATGTTATTGTATCAAATTTAGACCATTTGGCATTTTGGTGTTGAAGGTGCTGATGTACGCTTCTTCTGTTCTCAGTCTGATGTTCCTGTTTTTCGTCGTTGCCGTGATGATGGTGACGTCAATGTCGCTGACGCTGTGGTTCCCGGTATTGAAATGACGCGCTACTGGTTTGAAGTTATTTCCTGCCCTTATGTCGGCCATACGTCCATAAAAACATGTATAAAAATACATGTATAAAAATAGTGCACTGTGGTCTCCGTGCTGGTCTTTATTTGAAGGTGGTCTTTAACACAGGTTTGACTGTATATATAAATACCCATTACTGCCTTAACAGTAACACTGTCTCAACAGTTAATAGTAACTGATCAAAGAACAACATGCATGACTAACATTTAAAGTAAAACTTGAAAATCGCCTTTATCTTCTAAAACGCTGCAGTAAACTTGGAAATACCTAACCTAATTGCCTGTCCATAAAAAATATGCCTGTCCATAAAAAATATAACTACTAAATTTTATCAGTAGGTTAAGTTTGGGATTAAGTTATTTCTCCTTTTTTACTTAACATGAAGCTAGGACCAGATTATATCTTATAGGAGCACTAAATAAGAATCTTAGGAAATGTTATTATTGTGAGAGCAGCTGACAACAGGAATAAATGTATCTTGTAAATGCCATCCTACTGCATATTGCTGGCAGCACAAACATGGTCTGCTGGCAGCACAAACATGGCCTGCTGGCAGCACAAACATGGCCTGCTGGCAGCACAAACATTGCCTGCTGGCAGCACAAACATGGCCTGCTAACTCAATTTGTTGCACACTACCCTGCTCCTCCACAAGTTAAAGAGAATTTTGGCACATAAAAATATACACATATATATATTTAAGTTATTATAAATGTATTTTTCACCTAAAAATATAAATTTGGAAGAATATACAATGCTTATCATATAAGAAAACACATTTATTCACATTGCCATATTACTTTCACAGTGAGATAAAAACAAGAGGGCAATGATGGCCCTATATCACTCACCTGAGTATAAGTGCACTTGCCTGGTGGGCGTGGTCAATTTTGACCCCAGAGGCATGATTTGAACAAAGAAGGTTGAAGACCACTAGACAATGTTACATACCAAATATCTAAGCTCTAGGCCTTGTGGTTTAAGAAAAGAAGATTTTTAAAGTTTTTCCTATACCAAACGACCCCCTGGGCAGGGTAAATTTTGACTCTGGGGGCATTATTTGAACACACTTTGAAGAGGTCCACTAGACACTGTTACACACTAAATATCTAAGCTCTAAACCTTGTGGTTTTGGAGAAGAAGATTTTTAAAGGTTTTCCTATATATGTCTATGTAAAACAAGTGACCCCCTGGGTGGGGCCAATATTGACCCCAGGGGGCATAACTTGAGCAAACTTTGAAGAGGTCCACTACACACTATTACACACTAAATATCTAAGCTCTAGACCTTGTGGTTTTGAAGAAGAAGATTTTTAAAGGTTTTCCTATATATGTCTATGTAAAACTAAGTGACCCCCAGTGAGGGGTCAATTTTGATCCTGGGGTCATAATTTGAACAATCTTGGTAGTGGTCCACTAGCCAATGCTACATGCCAAATATCTAAGCTGTAGGCCTTCTGGTTTCAGAGGAGAAGATTTTTAAAGTTTTTCCTATATAATCCTTTGCAAAACTAAGTGACCACCCGCGCGGGGTCAATTTTGACCAGGGGGACATAATCTTATTGGTATAACAATCTTGGTAGAAGTCCACTAGACAATGCTAAGGAACATCCCTGCTAAGTTTTTTCAACATTGACCCAGTGGTTTCAGAGGAGATGTCATTTGAAGCAAAATGTTGACGGACGACGGACAATCATCTATCGCAAAAGCTCACCCTGGCAAAACCAGATGAACTAACAATATTACTTGTCTAAATTTCCAAGTCCTGTTGCTTCAATCATGTCAAATGGGACTGAGGCAGCCGTAACATAGAGTTTAGACATGTCAGATAAGAATGGAAATTGACATTTAGTACCACAGATAGAAACAAGAGCCATGTTAGACATGGTTAATCCCCCCGCCGGGAAGAAGTTACCTGAAGGTTGTACTTTCGTACATTTTACTTGGTGAGAGGAAATCCTTAACAAGAGGGCCATGAAGGCCCTTTATCGCTCACCCGAGTACAACTGCTTTTAACAAAGTTGCTAGAAATCATCGAAACAACCTTTCTGACAAATTTCCAGGATATGTTACCTCTAGAGTGTTAACAAGGTTTTTCCATATTTGGGCTCTGTGACCTAGTTTTTGACCCCAGATGACCCATATTCGAACTTGAGCTAGAAATCATCGAAACAACCTTTCTGACAAATTTCAAGGATATCTGGGCTGAAAATGTAACATTTAGAGTGTTAACAAGGTTTTTCCATATTTGGGCTCTGTGACCTAGTTTTTGACCCCAAATGACCCATATTCGAACTTGAGCTAGAAATCATCGTAACAACCTTTCTGACATATTTCCAGGATATTTGGGCCGAAAATGTTACCTCTAGAGTGTTAACAAGGTTTTTCCATATTCAGGCTGTGTGACCTAGTTTTTGACCCCAGATGACCCATATTCGAACCTGAGCTAGAAATCAACTTAACAACCTTTCTGACAAATTTCCAGGATATTTGGGCCGAAAATGTTCCCTCTAGAGTGTTAACAAGGTTTTTCCATATTTGGGCTGTGTGACCTAGTTTTTGACCCCAGGTGACCCATATTAAAACTTGAGCTAGAAATCATCAAAACAACCTTTCCGACAAATTGCCAGGATATTTGGACTGAAACAATAGCCTCTAGAGCCTTAACAAGATTTTTCTATTTTTGGGTCATGTGACCTAGTTTTTCATCCGAGATGACCCATATTCGAACTTGTCCGAGTAATTACTGGGACAAACATCCTGACCAAGTTCAGTGACAATTAAGGCAAAAATGTGACCACTAGAGTGTTAACGAACTAAGTGTGGACGGACGACGGACATTCATCGATCCTAATAGCTCACCCTGAGCCAGCTCAGGTGAGCTAAAAAGCCATATAGTAATGGTCATGCTGAGTACAGTTTTCAAGTAAGTGGAAAAAGAATAAGGCAATGAAGAGAAGGTTTGCAAAATTATATTAAAGCGACATTATCATGATTATGCACATTTTTAATAGTAAAATTCCAGCTGAAATAGGTGTGTGTGAAAAGGGTAGAGGAAATAATAATAACTTTTGACCCAATACAACAAACTTTTCCTGCTACCAGTACGAAATAATAACTTTACAAACATTACTTTTCCTATTTTGACTGGGAGAGTCAATTTAAGAAATAAACAAATGCATGTGGAGTTGCTTCCCTTCCACTGCCGAGCAACACTAATAACACAAGGGAGATCACTGCCAAGGTAGGAATTATTATTTTATTAGTCCATTTCTTTAATTTCTAAAGCACCAACTTCAAATATTAATGCGGCATTATCATTTGTTTAACACATTTAAATGTACAGCTACCGAAAATTGCTTTTATAAAACTGTCACCAAAAATACACTATGTGAAGTAAGATGAGCATAATGTCACTTTAATGTTCATTATCAGTATAGGTATGATATTTTTCTATTTGACTAAAAGTAGGCAAGGTAGAGTTATTGTTTTTGCACACTGCACTTCCTACCAATGTGCTATGTTGGTGTATTAAGTTTGAAGAACATCCCTCAAGTACTTTTGGAGTTATGCTCCGAATTTTTTTTTCCCAAGTAAATCTGATAAAGGGGAATAACTCTAAAAGTAGGCAAGGTAGAGTTATTGTTCTTACACACTGCACTTCCTACCAATGTGCTATGTCAGTGTATTAAGTTTGAAGAAAATCCCTCAAGTACTTTTGGAGTTATGCTTCGGACAAGTAAATCTGATAAAGGGGAATAACTCTAAAAGTAGGCAAGGTAGAGTTATTGTTCTTGCACGTTGCACTTCCTACCAATGTGCTATGTCAGTGTATTAAGTTTGAAGTAAATCCCTCTAGTACTTTTGGAGTTATGCTCTGGACAAAACTTTTTAAGTAAATCTGATAAAGGGGAATAACTCTAAAAGTAGGCAAGGTAGAGTTATTATTCTTGCACACTGCACTTCCTCCCAATGTGCTATGTCAGTGTATTAAGTTTGAAGTAAATCCCTCAAGTACTTTTGGAGTTATGCTCTGGACAAAACTTTTAAAGTAAATCTGATAAAGGGGAATAACTCTAGAAGTAGGCAAGGTAGAGTTATTGTTCTTGCACACTGCACTTCCTACCAATGTGCTCTGTCAGTGTATGAAGTTTGAAGAAAATCACTCAAGTACTTTTGGAGTTATGCTCCGGACAAAATTGGGACGGACGGACGGAGACCATTTCTAACATCCCCTTCGGTGGGGGGATAAATAAATCCTCTTAAGGTTTTTGACAGCTAATAAAAGACTGCAAATATAACAAGAGGGCTTAAACAATCACAATTATTCATATTTTTGGGAAACAAATAGTGTACAGAAACAATAATTCTGCTTGCTGCTTCTTCAGGCGCAGATCAGTGATCTAGTGGTTAATGCGCTGGACTTGTAATCCAGGGATCGCAGGTTCGATCCCCGGCTCCTACACTAACGTAACTAATGGTCTTTTGGATGAGTGCTAAAACCGAGGTCCATACACCGGGCATGTTAAAGAACCAGGGGGTGTCTCTGGAATGGGACGCATTCTGTTTCTTGCACTATCCCCCAAAAAACCTAAAATCTTCTGGGGGCATTGGTCATATGGATTATCTTTATACAAATAATAACAGGTATAAGCTACAAATATGTTCATATTGTGCACAGATGAAATGCGTTACAAAACATTCGCCAATATCAAGCCATACTGAAACTGTCTAAAAATGTGTGCACTGTTACATAATGTGATATCATAATAATGTACTACTATCATTTTACACACATAGCACCAGGTAAGGAAATATACAAAACTATATATAAGTATTTTGAGTAACCTACATAAATTAACATTTCTCTTATAAACCTTGTAAACACTATAACAATTTGATTAAGGCAGTACAATGGTAACTATGGTAACTAACAGAACACTAAAGTCTTATTGCGGCCCGCTATATTTAATACGGGGTACGAAAAGATGCATGGAGACTTAAGCACTAGATCGAATATGTACGTCTCTCTTCATTTGAAAATTGAGGTACTTCTGAGATGAAAACTGTAGACACAGTCTATTTTTTTGGAAATGCAAGAGTTGTCGTTCCTTTTTGAGTTGTCGTTCCTTTCATAGAGAAAAGGATGTTTCACGTTTCATGCGCCATCTTCGCTGAGAAAAATGGCAATATGATTTCTTTTTACCCTTACACAGCTGTTGACATTGAAGTAACAAAGCACATTCTACTGAATAATCTTCGATTTCCTTTTTAATTATATACAATATTATATTAGCTTATTTTTTCCCATAATTATTGTAGTGGGTCTCCGTGGTGTAATTGGTAAAGACGTCTGCACCTGTAACTGTATACTTTTACTAATGAGTTCAAATCCCATCCAAACCAAATTTTATTTTTTACTTTTTTCTTCTGTTTAACTTATCAATTTCAGCATTTAACCATTCTTAAATGTTTTATGGCAAATACTCATATAAATCTTCATTCATGTCAAACTAATAAGGATATTGGCAATGAAAAATTAAGACATACTGTATACATATTATTCGATAACAGTAAAGTGTCGATACTACAGGTCAGTCAGTAGATGTGGTGTGGTGTCAGGTTTTGCTTGTTCAACCACATCTGGTTTCCTTGAGTTCTTTTGGGGCTATGCCCTCAACATCAACCATCACCAAATTTCCTATATATACAGATGAAAGTTAACTTACACACTGTGCTTGCTGCTGTTAGAATGTCAGTTAATCAGAGTTTTCTTAAAATCAATAAATCTGCATTAAAAATGTACAAGTAAATAAAATAATTGAGAATACACAAGTTGTTTGCTTTTTATCACAGGCAATATTATAGGTAAAATTATACCTATGAAAAGCTTTGAACTCCCATAATAATCTATTTTAAAGAGACGTATGACCCCTCAAGCAGACCCCAATGGCAAGAACAGCCTATCCCTTAAGCGCAACTCATCCACTCCTATTAACATTACTACAGTGGGAAACAAAAACTTCTGACTGAGTGGAGTTATTTAACCTCGGTACTTGGGTGTTGCCATATGACCGAGCATAACAAAAACTTACATGCCTAGCATATTTTTAAAATATGTTACACAACAAAAATATGATGATAACAATAAATGGAATGTAACATTTTGAAACATTGTGCTGATGAATTTGCTTTTAAAGCTAATAAAATAATTAAACACACAAAACTAAATTAAAACAGTTTTTATCAATATGTACTTAAAAAGGTAAAGAATGAAATATGCACAAAACTGATAGCAAAGCATGACATCTTCCTCTGAAATTTTAACCAATTTGTTTTCTATAATGGTTAAAATCTTTCCACAACAAAGTTTTATTGAAATACTTACAAATGATCACTGTATTGCTTCAAATGTTTGGTCACAATGTCATGTCCTTTTACAAGAATTATTATACTCAATCATTTTATTACAATGTGCTATGTATCCTAATTTCAAAGATGTTACGTAGATATTTTCTATCGTATGTTACAGTAACTGCACATCAAACGTATTGGAAGAAAACATTTTATTTAAAAAAATAACTTCAACTTATGTCTGGAATAAACATATTGTTTTAACGCAAATTAAGAGACCAAATTGTTTGAAAATATTCTATTAAATGGAAAATAGAACTGAAAATTTTAGATATTTTTTTTTTTTAAATTACCCAAACTATCTGTATCTTACAATGGAAATTATCAATCTATATATTATATATCACTATATTGTGGTTAATTTTCATAACCCAGATGGGTACTGAAAGCAGCAAAAAACCATACCCTTAACTCACACACAACTTAATCATGGTTAAAAACACAACACTCAATGTCATAAAATGAGCCCTTTGGAAAACTAACACACACATGTTGAGCTAATGACAATTATGATAGCAAATATCAAACTGTGCATCAACACAGGTAATCTGGATCAACAAAACTTTAAACAATATCCTCCGTAACACTTGCTGATCTGTATATACATGCATTTATATAATGATGTACAAGGAAACATTACTTGTTTCAGGTCTCAAATATTGATCAGTGTTCTCAATTGTGAAAGATTCATCAAGTCAAAATCAACTCACTGTGAGTTAAGCCTATGACGAAAATATGGTTTTGATACAGCAGGCTCCAACTATAACAATACTGCCATGATGGCCCTATATTGCTCACCTGAGTACCATTGCCCTTCACACTAAGGTCACAAAATCCAACAAACTATACAAATATCCAGATCTGAACTCCAACGCTGCTATGTACCAAAGTTTTTTCAAAATAATAAGTATGTCCATGAAAGTTTTTGACCATAAACTGTTTTTGTATTTCCAGTAACAGTTATTCTATTTATAGAACAGTGACCTTGACCCCAGATTTGTGAAATAATTTTGAAAAATTGGGTAAATCCTTTCCAACAAAAAATCTTATACAGTTTTTCCCATATACATGTAGTCTAAGTAAAACGTGACACCCAGGGCGTGATCAATTTTGATCCCCGGGGCATGATTTGACCTCAGTGGAGGACCATTAAGCAAAGCTGCATACAAAATATCTAAGATCTGGGCCTTGTAGTTTTTGTAAAGAAGATTTTTAAAGTTTCCAATATTTACATTATGTAACCCCTAGGGCAGGGCCACATCTGCTAGACAATGCTACACACCAAATATCTAAGCCTTGGGACAAGAAGATTTCCCTATATAACTCTATGTACAACAAGCCCCGCACCCTGGTGACCATGTTTTTTGACAAATCAATTTTTTTAAGGATTTGGTCTATAAAAGGAACATTTCTGTGAAATTGTATCAAAATAAAACCAGTGGTTTCAGAGAAGAATTTTTTTTAAAGTTTTCCATATGGCCATACAGGAAAAACAAGCCCAACCCCTGGTGGCCATGTTTTTTGACGAATCAAAATATATTGAAGGAATTTGGTAGAGGTTCACTAAAGCAACATGAAATCAAAGCAGTGGTGTCACAGAAGAAGATTTTCAAAGTTTTCCACTCCCATGGCAGTGATGTTTTTTGATGAATTGAAATTATTTCAGGGAATTTGGTAGGTCACCCTAGGAACATTTTTTTGTAAAATTGTTTCGAAATCTGACATGTGCTTTCTGACAAGAAGACATTTAAAGTTTTCCAACCAGAGTTTTGCATGGATCCACTTTCTTTGAAGGAATCTGAGAGAGGACCACCCACGAAAAATTCCTGTGAAGTTTGGTTGACATTGGACTAGCGGTTTACGAGATGTCATTTGAAGCAAATGTTGACGACATCTGGGCAGACATCCAACAATCCTAAAAGCTCACCATGATCACTAAGTGTTCAAGTGAGCTAAAAAAAAACTGAAAAACACAACAATCAATTTTAGAAAATCAACAAACACACTATGGTATCTGTGCCAACTAAATCAGACGATCAACTAGGGTTGGTGGCTGTTTCCATTTGATGAAATTTTATCAGGATTTCCATTGATCAGTAGCCTCTCTTTCTTTTCTGGTGGACGATAATTTCTTAGAATGTCATTTTTCAAAAGTCTCCAAAAGAGAATGGGGTTTATAAGATACATGACAAACATTGTACCAACAACAAACACTTTATACACTACGGTAATTCTCTGCCATTCAATATAAATACCCCAGCCAATCAGGATGACACCCCATATACGGAATCGTACAAATGTGAGCAAATTGACCATGATGACCATTTTGTAGAGCCAATGATCAAATGGCCACTTGTCAAGCTGCATCAGTTTGCGTGCATGAAGGAAAACGCTGTTTATCTCTACCATCAGCGCTATCACTGTATATGGCACATTCACTTTATACTGTATGTTGTAACCCAAGGACCACAACACCTGCAATAAAACAAATTTGTTTTTAGCCATTTTAGGTGACAATTTTTCTCATTAAAACACTAAACATGTGAAAATATATACTGATTGCAATACATTTCCTATGTTTTCAGTCCTAGCACCCACAACTAAGGACATTGGATCAAATTCACGCTTCTGGAGACGCAAAAACACCTGCACATCTATCTTCTGTCAGTACAAAGAGACACCTCAACAGTACTGTTGTTAGTCAGCAAGAACTTCAAGTAAATTTTGCAGAACAAACCAGTATTGACCTAGTGACTAAATAGTCAGTAACATAATAAGAGGTCAATACACAGCTGTGGCAGGCCAGTACGCAGTATTAGCTTGCCCTTGAAGGTACTGGCCAGAGCTCTATAATAAATCTCAGTATCATACAGAGAACATTGTTGTAGTATTACAGATTATATCAGCTGATGTCTTATTAACTCTAAACCTGCTTTAAAGCCACATTTCAGCCTTTGCATCCATTGTAGACCACAACCAGTCTGCACATGTATGCAGTATTCCTGGTCTGTACAGTCATTGAGCAGTACTTTTTTTTGATTATTTCTATTAACTATCAATGGCATGATCTGAATTGATCAACCAGGTTTTTCTCATTAAAAATCGTCTCTGCTGCCAGATGGTTTAGGCCTAGAAAACAGGCCACACTGCAGTGGGTTCAAATCCCATCAATGTAGTTGTGTGAGGCAGATAATCAGCTAGCTGACACAAAGAAGGTGGTTCTTCATACACGCCATGCTGAAATAGTGCTGTTCCAGCACCTGGGGTCTTATATACCTGTGTATGTTCAGGTCTTACCTTTTTCTTGGGGTTAAAGACCATTTCAATTATGTACATGTAGGCAGTGTACCTAACCATCATGTCTGGGAAGGACCAGCACTAAATTCCAAATATGTGAACATTACAACATGAAAAGTCATGTCAGTAGAAGGGCTCCAACCTCAGACACTCAGTGATACATGTATGTTTAGTGATTAGAGGTCAGCTATGTCAGTAGAAGGGCTCCAACCTCAGGCACTCAGTGATATATGTATGTTTAGTGATTAGAGATCAGCTATGTCAGTAGAAGGGCTCCAACCTCAGGCACTCAGTGATACATGCATGTTTAGTGATTAGAGATCAGCTATTTCAGTAGAAGGGCTCCAACCTCAGGCACTCAGTGATACATGCATGTTTAGTGATTAGAGATCAGCTATGTCAGTAGAAGGGCTCCAACCTCAGGCACTCAGTGATACATGCATGTTTAGTGATTAGAGATCAGCTATGTCAGTAGAAGGGCTCCAACCTCAGGCACTCAGTGATACATGCATGTTTAGTGATTAGAGATCAGCTATGTCAGTAGAAGGGCTCCAACCTCAGGCACTCAGTGATACATGCATGTTTAGTGATTAGAGGTCAGCTATGTCAGTAGAAGGGCTCCAACCTCAGGCACTCAGTGATACATGCATGTTTAGTGATTAGAGATCAGCTATGTCAGTAGAAGGGCTCCAACCTCAGGCACTCAGTGATACATGCATGTTTAGTGATTAGAGGTCAGCTATGTCAGTAGAAGGGCTCCAACCTCAGGCACTCAGTGATACATGTATGTTTAGTGATTAGAGGTCAGCTATGTCAGTAGAAGGGCTCCAACCTCAGGCACTCAGTGATACATGCATGTTTAGTGATTAGAGGTCAGCTATGTCAGTAGAAGCGCTCCAACCTCAGGCACTCAGTGATATATGTATGTTTAGTGATTAGAGGTCAGCTATGTCAGTAGAAGGGCTCCAGTAGAAGGGCTCCAACCTCAGGCACTCAGTGATATATGTATGTTTAGTGATTAGAGGTCAGCTATGTCAGTAGAAGGGCTCCAACCTCAGACACTCAGTGATATATGTATGTTTAGTGATTAGAGGTCAGCTATGTCAGTAGAAGGGCTCCAACCTCAGGCACTCAGTGATATATGTATGTTTAGTGATTAGAGGTCAGCTATGTCAGTAGAAGGGCTCCAACCTCAGACACTCAGTGATACATGTATGTTTAGTGATTAGAGGTCAGCTATGTCAGTAGAAGGGCTCCAACCTCAGGCACTCAGTGATAGATGTATGTTTAGTGATTAGAGATCAGCTATGTCAGTAGAAGGGCTCCAACCTCAGGCACTCAGTGATACATGTATGTTTAGTGATTAGAGGTCAGCTATGTCAGTAGAAGGGCTCCAACCTCAGACACTCAGTGATACATGTATGTTTAGTGATTAGAGGTAAGCTATGTCAGTAGAAGGGCTCCAACCTCAGACACTCAGTGATACATGTATGTTTAGTGATTAGAGGTCAGCTATGTCAGTAGAAGGGCTCCAACCTCAGGCACTCAGTGATACATGTATGTTTAGTGATTAGAGGTCAGCTATGTCAGTAGAAGGGCTCCAACCTCAGACACTCAGTGATAGATGTATGTTTAGTGATTAGAGATCAGCTATGTCAGTAGAAGGGCTCCAACCTCAGGCACTCAGTGATATATGTATGTTTAGCGATTAGAGGTCAGCTATGTCAGTAGAAGGGCTCCAACCTCAGACACTCAGTGATATATGTATGTTTAGCGATTAGAGGTCAGCTATGTCAGTAGAAGGGCTCCAACCTCAGACACTCAGTGATATATGTATGTTTAGCGATTAGAGGTCAGCTATGTCAGTAGAAGGGCTCCAACCTCAGGCACTCAGTGATACATGTATGTTTAGTGATTAGAGGTCAGCTATGTCAGTAGAAGGGCTCCAACCTCAGACACTCAGTGATACATGTATGTTTAGTGATTAGAGGTCAGCTATGTCAGTAGAAGGGCTCCAACCTCAGACACTCAATGATAGATGTATGTTTAGTGATTAGAGGTCAGCTATGTCAGTAGAAGGGCTCCAACCTCAGGCACTCAGTGATATATGTATGTTTAGTGATTAGAGGTCAGCTATGTCAGTAGAAGGGCTCCAACCTCAGACACTCAATGATATATGTATGTTTAGTGATTAGAGGTCAGCTATGTCAGTAGAAGGGCTCCAACCTCAGGCACTCAGTGATACATGCATGTTTAGTGATTAGAGATCAGCTATGTCAGTAGAAGGGCTCCAACCTCAGACACTCAGTGATACATGTATGTTTAGTGATTAGAGGTCAGCAAATGAAACCACTCCATGACAAAAAGCAGGTCTCAGCTAGTCACTGAATTCACCAAGATCTGTCCTCTGAAGTGCCATTAGCCCAAAAGTAACATTTTATAACTTTTTTCAGTATCCTTTATGATAATGGAAATTATTGCTTACCCCAATATGATGCAGAGTCACTTCATAGTTACTTATGAGTTTGTGATTTACAGCATGGTCCAGAATGTCATATATAAAGTAACCTGCAATGTAAAGAATACAACCTTATATAAGCCACTGACAGTGTCAATTGTTTATGCATAACATTATATAATATCATGAGTACTATCACTCAAACCATTGACAGGGTCAAAATCAATGTCAAATGTACTCATTTGCCCAGTGAGCTACACATGGAGTTGGGGTTCCGGCGATGATCCAATGAGTAATAAAAATTTCATATTTCCAACTTATTTAGATTTCTACACTGTGGTTTTGTCTCATAATACAATACAATACAAGGTTTATTTACAGTCGGTATGTCACATAATAACACAGTAAACATAAGCTATGTATAGCTTTTGACCGACCTAAAAGTAAATAATACTGTCAAGTGCTTGGAAAATAATTGCTCTAAACAAGGAATTTTTAAAACTAAAATAAACATATCATACCATGTAAATATTTGATTTGCAAGCAGACTACTTGTGTGTACTTACACAGATGAATATTTTCACATTACAGTCGAGTTCTGCTGATTCAGTCCAGCTCCAGTCATGCAAAACTGTTGCCAAAGGTGCCTAATACCCCTTCCTATATATTTGTACCTTTTGTACATGAACTATCCAGATGGTCACAATTGTCATAACATCTTAAGGTTAGTTTGGGAAGTATTTGGTTGTTAAAGAAGTTATGAGTTGCTAAGGAAGTAGTTTCATTGCAATATTTAGACAAGAGGGCCAAGATGGCCCTATATCGCTCACCTTGGTACAAGTCCACTTGCCTGGTGGAAGATCACTAGATAATGTTATATACCAAATAAGTTTTCCTATATACGGCCTTTGTAAAACAAATGATCCCCCCCGGGCAAGGTCAATTTTGACCCCAGGGGCATAATTTGAACAAACTTTAAAGAGGTCTACTAGGCAATGCTACATGCCAAATATCTAAGCTCTAGGCCTTGTGGTTTCAGAGAAGAAGATTTTTAAAGTTTTTACTATATATTCCTATGCAAAACTAAGTGACCCCCGGTGCGGGGTCAATTTTGACCCGGGGGTCATAATTTGAACAATATTGGTAGAGGTCCACTAGCCAATGCTACATGCCAAATATCTAAGCTCTAGGCCTTGTGGTTTCAGAGAAGAAGATTTTTAAAGTTTTCACTATATAAGCCTATGTAAAAGTAAGTGACCCCCGGTGCGGGGTCAATTTTGATCCGGGGCTCATAATTTGAACAATATTGGTAGAGGTCCACTAGCCAATGCTACATGCCAAATATCTAAGCTCTAGGCTTTGTGGTTTCAGAGAAGAAGATTTTTTAAGTTTTTCCTATATATTCCTATGCAAAACTAAGTGACCCCGGCAGGGGTCAATTTTGACCCGGGGGATATAATTTGAACAATCTTGGTAGAGGTCTACTAGACTATGCTACATGCCAAATATCTTAGCTCTAGGCCTTGTGGTTTCAGAGAAGAAGATTTTTAAAGTTTTCCCTATATATTCCTATGCAAAAACTAAGGGCCCACCCAGCGGGTCAATTTTTGACCCGGGGGTCATAATTTGAACAATCTTGGTAGAGGTCCACTAGACAATGCTACATGCCAAATATCTAAGCTCTAGGCCTTGTGGTTTCAGAGAAGAAGATTTTTAAAGTTTTTCCTATTTTTTGCCATAGCAACCAGAGTTCTGCATGGAATGGAATTCTTTGAACAATTTTGGTAGAGCTTCATGCAAGGAACATTCCTGCATAGTTTTATCAACATTGGCCTAGAGGTTTCAGAGGAGATGTCATTTGAATCAAAATGTTGATGGACGACGGACGACGGACAATCATCGATCAGAAAAGCTCACCCTGGCGTAGCCAGGTGAGCTAAAAAGATAATAAAGAATAAGAGGGCCATGATGGCCCTATATCGCTCACCTGAGAACCATTGCAGAGATCACGTGGTAAAATGGTTGTTGATGCTGTTTAGGAGATGTCATTTAAAGATTTTTCTAATTTTAAACTTAGCAGCCATTATGTGCAGTGGAGCAGAAAGGTTTGAGCAATTTAAGAAGAGGACCATACAAAGATTATTCCTGTGAAGTCTGACTGAAATCGGCCCACTGGTTCAGGAGATGTTGTTTAAAAATATGTCTATTTTTAGCTCTGGTGGCCATTTTGTGTAACGGAGTATAACAGTTTGAGCAATTTTGAAAGAGGACGACACTATAAGGATCATTCCTGTTAAGTTTAATATCTAAGCTCTAAGCCTTGTGGTTTCAGAGAAGAAGATTTATTAAATTTTTCCAATATAAGCCTAAATACAAGTGCACCCCGGGCGTGGTCAATTTTGACCCCGAGAGTCATAATTTGAACAATCTTGGTTGAGGTCCACTAGGCAATGCCAACATGCTAAGCTCTTGGCTGTCCTGTTCATGATAAGGAATTTTTTTAGTTTTTCCTTTCCGTTGCCATGGCAACCAGAGTTCTGCATGGAATAAAAATATTTTGAACAACTATAATAGGGCTTCATGCTATCCCTGCCAAGTTTCATCAACATTGGCCTAGTGGTTTCAGAGATGTTGTTTGAAGCAAAATGTGAATAGACGTCCTACTATGTACGATGGAGGGTGAGCGATCCTATTAGCTCACTCTGGCACTTTGTGCCAGGTGAGCTAAACAAAAGCACCGCCTGCGGGTGCCGGACGCTCGTCTGATTTTATCCTTTTACAGTTTATTTTTTTAAGTAACAGTGTCCTTGACCTTGACCCTGAAACACAATCCCACAAAAGGTTTTTGTAATTAATGACTATACACTAAGTGTGGTCACAATAATTCAATTGCAACTAAAGATATTGTATATTTCCTATTTTTCTATTTTTAGAAAAAAAAACCTTGACCTTGACCTACATGCTAAATATCTAAGCTCTAGACTTTGTAGTTTCAGAGAAGAAGATTTTTAAAGTTTTTCCTACAGAAGCCTATGTAAAAACAAGTGACCCCCCCGCAGGGTCAATTTTGACCCGTGGGTTATCATTTGAACAATCTAAATGGTAGAGGTCCACAAGGTTATCCCAGATGTTAAATATCTAAGCTCTAAGCCCTGTGGTTTCAGAGAAGAATTTTTTTTTTAATTTCCTATTTAAGCCTATGTAAAACAAATGACCCCCGTGCGGGGTCAATTTTGAATCGAGAGTCATAATTTGAACAATCTTGGTAGAGGTCCACTAGGTTATGCCACATGCCAAATATCTAAGCTCTAGGCCTTCTTGTTCTTGAGAAGAAGATCTTTAAAGTTTTTCCTTTCCGTTGCCATAGCAACCAGAGTTCTGCATGGAATGTTATTATTTGAACAACTAAGAAAGAGCTTCATGCAAGGAACATCCCTGCCAAGTTATATCATCATTGGCCTAGTGGTTTCAGAGGAGATGTCATTTGAAGGTAAATGTTAACGGACGTAAGCCGTACGCTGTATGACGGACGGAATGCATTCCTAATAGCTCACTCTGGCACTGCCAGGTGAGCTAAAAATTAGCCACGTAAGAGCTTACGGAATGAATGACATCAAAGAAAATTTACTGTTACCTATTGTTCCTATAGCCACCTAAGTATCCAAATGTATGCTCGCACTCACAGACAAGCTGACTCAATATACCCCCCTTCCAACTTTGTTGTATAATAACTACTGTGCTTTAATGCAGTGAGATATTGCTTAACATGTGTACCATACAGTGACAGATATATCAGTTTACAGCATTTTATCTGCGTTCATTGTGAGTTTTTATGAACACTTTGAATGCGCTTCCAGATGTCCAAAACTACAGACATGAGCAGTGACATCTTACATGTAACCCGTTCACCCTCATTCCTCTATTAGTTATATTACATACCTAATGAAAAAGCCACCAGTGAGTAAATGTAACTGTCACAGTACAAAATCATGTCAGTGGAGATCTCTTGTTTAAACAGCAGGCTGAAATATAAACAGTAAAAGTACATTGTGTCAGCATACAATTAACATACAGCCTGTCTTAGTGATGCCAATATTTGTACATGTAGTAAGCATTATAATTTATAGAATGATGATTCTATCCATGAGGCAACTAACAGGCAAGGATTTTCAAGTTCTAAGACTAAATGAGCATCTCATACTGTGGCTTACAGCTATAAAAACTGATTTTTTTTATTTGTTTCTGTTTAAAATCAAATGCAGAAGTTGTTTATTGTTCAATATGAGGAGAAAGGTTGTTAACACAGGAAACTACACGGATGGCAGAGCACATAAACTCAAGAAAAGAGATCAAGCTACAACAAGTGAAATTAAATTGTCAAACTTGGTAGAGGTCCACTAGGCAATGCTACATGCCAAATATCTGAGCTGTATGCCTTGTGGTTTCAGAGGAGAAGATTTTTTAAGTTTTTCCTATTTGTTGCCATAGAAACAAGAGTTCGACATGGAATGGAATTCTTTGAACATTTTGGTAGAGCTTCATGCAAGGAACATCCCTGCCAAGTTTCATCAACATTGGCCCAGTGGTTTCAGAGGAGATGTTGTTTGAAGCAAAATGTTGAAGGACAAAGGACGGACGACAGACAATCATCCATCCTAAAAGCTCACCCTGGCACAAAGTGCCAGGTGAGCTAATAAAGTTTTAGATTGCAAGCTGGTATTCCCACTGCAAAACAGGATGAATGATTGAGCTGTACATTTGTTGGACATGGGAATACAATGATGACAGGTGGGTTAAATACTGGTCAACTACTATCGGAAATGAAAAAGCTAAATAAGTCACGGTTGTTTTTGGATACATATAATTATAGTGTTGAATGTTTTTGTGCAACTATGAACTCATAATTGTTTCCAAAATATAACTAAAGTGTCAGAAAAGTGCAAGCTATTAGTCTCATTTAAACTTGTCTTTAAATGTAGCAAGAGGGCCAAGCTAGATGGCCCTATATCGCTCACCTTGGTACAAGTCCACTTGCCTGGTGGAAGATCACTAGATAATGTTATATACCAAATAGGTTTTCCTATATATGTCTTTGTAAAACAAGTGACACCCCCCCCCTCCCAGGCAAGGTCAATTTTGACCCCAGGGGCATAATGTGAACAAACTTTGAAGAGGTCTCCTAGACAATGCTACATGCCAAATATCTAAGTTCTAGGCTTTGTGGTTTCAGAGAAGAAGATTTTTAAAGTTTTTCCTATATAAGCCTATGTAAAACTAAGTGACCCCCAGTGCGGGGTCAATTTTGATCCCAGGGTCATAATTTGAACAATCTTGGTAGCGGTCCACTAGACAATGCTACATGCCAAATATCTAAGCTCTAGGCCTTGTGGTTTCAGAGAAGAAGATTTTTAAAGTTTTTCCTATATAAGCCTTTGCAAAACTAAGTGACCACCCCCGCTGGGTCAATTTTGACCCGTGGGACATAATTTGAACAATCTTGGTAGAGGTCCACTAGTCAATGCTACATGCCAAATATCTAAGCTGTAGGCCTTCTGGTTTCAGAGAAGAAGATTTTTAAAGTTTTTGCTATATAAAGCCTATGCAAAACTAAGTGACCACCCGCGCAGAGTCAATTTTGACCCGGGGCTCATAATTTGAACAATCTTGGTAGAGGTCTACTAGACAATGCTACATGCTAAATATCTAAGCTCTAGGCCTTCTGGTTTCAGAGAAGAAGATTGTTAAAGTTTTTCCTATTTGTTGCCATAGCAACCAGAGTTCTGCATGGAATGGAATTCTTTTGGTAGAGCTTCATGCAAGGAACATTCCTGCATAGTTTTATCAACATTGGCCTAGTAGTTACAGAGGAGATGTCATTAGAATCAAAATGTTGACGGACGACGGACAATCATCAATCAGAAAAGCTCACCCTGGTGTAATTTAACCAGGTGAGCTAAAAACATCAAGGAGACACTTTTTTTTTGCTGTTTACTCACCCCGTATTCCAGCATGGGTATTGTTGCTGTTGTTACAATCAATCTCACTACTGTCGATTAAAAAACTTTTATTAATGAGTGACCAGTCACATTTCTTAAAAGGTTTTAATTGTTAGATAAAAAATTTATTCATAGAGTTTTCAATGGATAACAGAGTAAACCTCATAACCTGTCTCCCCTAAAAAAAAATCAAATATTTACAACCGGGCGGGTTCTTGTTTAATTTTGAAAGTACTGTAGTCATACAATACAGTCTCAGGGTATATATATATAGGGGTGGTTTCAAAATAAATGAGGAAAAAGTGTGACATTAGGGGTCATTTTTAGATATAAAATAAAGCTGATCATTTCTATCACAATTTAACAGAGACAAGCTGAATTTTCTAAAAACATCAAAGATTAAAGAATTTGAAAATGTCAGTAGTTATATATTTTAAGTGTTTATTTGAAATAAATGAACTTTTCAAATCAATGGGTATATTTTCATATACCATAAATTGAATAAAAGACTTTAATAGAAATCATCATTTCTTCACTTTGTCATAGTATATGATTGAAAATTACATTTG
Source organism: Saxidomus purpurata (assembly GCA_022818135.1). Lineage (NCBI taxonomy): Eukaryota > Metazoa > Mollusca > Bivalvia > Venerida > Veneridae > Saxidomus > Saxidomus purpurata. The sequence continues at coordinate 38,270,528 of JAFMSR010000007.1, forward strand.
AACACAAAAATTTGATATTTGGTTTTATTTTTTTTATGAAAGTTGCGTTTTTCAGTTTTCAAACTTTTAATTTTTAAATCAAAGGTTGAAACTTTTTATAGTTCTATAAATGCATAAAAGGAAAATATGAGAAGACCTGTTTTACAATATTTAAACATTAAAAGAAAAATAATAAAAATTTCACGCTTGTAGGACAAGGTTAAGGCGTCTACATTTAGTTCTGAAGGTATTCTAGAAGTCTTTACTTTTGTTACACTCGGGACACAAGACAACTTAGACAGCTACTGAAATGTTAATAATGTGCCCATTTACTTTAAAGAGAAATAAAGTTTCCATCTTCAGGTGTCTGCCCTCTTATCTGCCAGCACTTCTTTTCAATGCAGTTTAAAAAGACAAAATGTAACTCAGGTGCTGAACAATATGTATGTTATGATCTTCATTACTTTGCTCTATGCACTGCTTAGCATAGCTGACATTGACCAGCCCTTCACCATGGTTCGTAACAGCTGGAATCAGGCTAAGGGTTTGAGCTAAAAGTTGGGAGGCACAGTGCTCAGGTGGTTAATACTCCGGGCTACCAATATGGGACATTCTCAGTTAGAATCCTGGCCGGGTGCATTGAAAATCTCAGAAACATTTTGCAGGGTTTCCCATCCATCTAAGGGAAGAACTGGTAAGAAACCAAGAGGTAGTGTCATGTGTTTCCATGCTATATGGGGAAATTATCAAGGGGTCTATTTGTGAAGAGGGTCTGGTACTCAGATCGCCCTGTTTCTGCATCTATCTCTATAACCTTGTAACACCTGTCGGGGGTCTTTGCAGTGTCACCTAAGGAGAAATCCTAGGGTCAGTCAGGACTAGAACAATAAAAAGACCACTGTTAGTGCATGCATAGATAGAAAGAAAGCAGAAAGAGGATAAAAAAGAAAAGCAACATTTTAACAGGGAATTCAGTTTTGGATAGGTTCAAAGAGTCGGGTTTTTTTCTCTGTTACTTGTAATACATGATTAAACCATTTGCCTTCTGTTTAGTCTTCTTTTTCTCAGTTTTTGTTTTCTTAAGCTTTTATTCTTCACCAAACTCAAGCTTTTGTTTTCTCAACTTTTTAACCTTCTGCCTGTTCTTTATTTTGAAGTATTTTCTTTGCCTTATTTTCTCTAACCTTTTCTTTAGACTTGAGTTTTCAGTTTCTTACAAGGTTTCCGTCTCCATAGAAGAAGTCACCTTTTTCCTCATCATATTTTTCAGTTATTTCCTTTGAACTTATAGTTCTCCCTTTCAAGGGATTTTTTAACAACTAGTTTTGGCATTGTTTTGTTTGTTTCAAATAATTTCCTGTTTCAAGAAACATTTTGAGTGAAAATATAACAGAATTTTAATTTTAGTGTCCCGAGTGTAACATTTAATGGCATTTGGAAACCTGGGATGATTTGTTTGTAATAATAATATTATAAATGAAATTCATGCTCACTTACATCATGTAAAAATCAACATTTATTATACTAAAGATGTTTTATTCTTCGTGTAACATACTAAATAGAAACTGCTTATTATATTCAAATATTAGTATTTTTTCACGTTTTAAATACTTAACTCACTCACAGGTACTTCATTCTACAGGTGTAAAGCATTAAAATGTTACAGTGTCATTTATATGAAGCAACTTAACTATAGAAGATATTTATTTGATAATTTCTGTGCCATTTACATGTGACAATCAAACATGTCAAAAAAGGTGTTACACTCGGGACATCAGTTATGATCGTGTAGAGAATTAACATGCTTTACTACTTGATCATGTCAGTAGCAGATATACTTATACTGACATGCTTGTCTCAAAAGTAAAATAAAATAAAGAATTAGGCAGAGAATATAAAAGTGGCATACATCAAAAGTCAAAATGTTACACTCGGGACATTCCTGGGTCACTGAGCTCCTGTATCAATCTGGTTTATATTAATGGTCTTAAATACAATTGTGCAACATGGTTAACAAAGCATAACATAACTTTATAAAGAAACAAAGTTTGAATCATATTTTAGATGCCACTGTACAATTACCAGCTGTTTGAATTCAAAAAGTATATTTTTTACTGAAAAAATATTCCAGTGAGTGGGTTATTTAAAGTGAAACAAATCTTAATGAATCTGGACAACCATTAACAAATAGTGTTAAAAATCACAGGTGCATTGCTAAACTTTTAGTAGGAAAAAGACTTATTAAAGTAAGATAAGATTTATTTAAAATTTATAACATTTGAATATAATGTTAATGTTAAAATGTCACACAGAAAACGTTACACTCGGGATGTTTTTGGCAAGGTTTTTTACTCTAACTTTTTAACCAGTAACTCAATAAAGACGAAACTTTGCAACTCTAAGTAAAACACTAAAACGCAGATTCTGCATGAAGAAGTTTGTCTAAAAATCACATAATATTCAGTTTATCTGAAATAGAAGAAATGTCTTCATTTTTTTTGAAACCACCCATAGCAACTTACTAAAATTTCAGCAATTCCTAGCACTGTGTAAGGACATGAAATTTCGAGCCCCTGTGACCTTTGACCTAGAGACCCAAAACCTGAACCATGCACAACTAGGCATTGTACTTATCACTTGTGTGAAGTATCATCAAATTCTGACCAGGGGTTTTGGAGATTTAGCGTCCACAAGATTTTACTATCCCGAGCCCGTGACCTTGACCTTTGGCCTAGAGACCCGAAACATGGACCATGCACAACTAAGCATTGTACTTATCACTTGTGTGAAGTATCATTAAATTCTGACCAGGGGTATTTGAGATCTAGTGTCCACAAGATTCCGTCTACAGACGGACAGATGGACGGACAGACAAGCTGAATCCAGTATACCCCCCCTAACACTTTGTGTTCGGGGGGTATAAAAAGGAAAACAAATGTGTATACTATAATTAACATTAATTATGCCCTTTAAAAGTTTTATGTCTTAATACAAATATGAAAAAATTCTGAACAGCCGACCATCATCCCAGTGAAAATAAAGATCTGGAATACCACTGGAACTTTATCTGGAATTCCATCTCAATTCCACTAGTATTTTTAAATGGTAAAGTTCTGCTATTCCACTGGAATAGCTTATGTTTTTCCAGTGAAATTCCTTTGGTATTCCATTGGAAATGTCATAAATACCATTGAAAAATACCATTGGAATTCCATCTGAATACCAGTAGAATCCCCCTTGAATACCAATTGAATTTAAGTGTAACATTATTACATAATTTATGGTGTAATAACATAATTATATTAAAGCATGCTCAGTGGAAATGTGCTGTGCCTTTTATCTTCTGTAAATATTTTGTGAAATCTTTTCTATGATCAAAAATGTGCTTTTTACTAAAACAAGAGGGCCATGATGGCCCTTTATCGCTCACCCGAGTACAACTGCTTTTAACAAAGTTGCTAGAAATCATCGAAACAACCTTTCTGACAAATTTCCAGGATATTTGGGCTGAAAATGTTACCTCTAGAGTGTTAACAAGGTTTTTCCATATTTGGGCTCTGTGACCTAGTTTTTGACCCCAGATGACCCATATTCGAACTTGAGCTAGAAATCAAACCTTTCTGACAAATTTCCAGGATATTTGGGCTGAAAATGTTACTTCTAGAGTATTAACAAGGGCTTTTCCATATTTGGGCTCTGTGACCTAGTTTTTGACCCCAGATGACCCATATTGAAACTTGAGCTAGAAATCATCAAAACAACCTTTCTGACAAATTTCAAGGATATCTGGGCTGAAAATGTAACATCTAGAGTGTTAACAAGGTTTTTCCATATTTGGGCTCTGTGACCTAGTTTTTGACCCCAGATGACCCATATTCGAACTTGGGCTAGAAATCATCGAAACAACCTTTCTGACAAATTTCCAGGATATTTGTGCTGAAAATGTTATCTCTAGAGTGTTAACAAGGTTTTTCCATATTTGGGCTCTGTGACCTAGTTTTTGACCCCAGATGACCCATATTCGAACTTGAGCTAGAAATCATCTTAAAAACCTTTCTGACAAATTTCCAGGATATTTGGGCTGAAAATGTTACCTCTAGAGTGTTAACAAGGTTTTTCCATATTTGGGCTGTGTGACCTAGTTTTTGACCCCAGGTGACCCATATTAAAACTTGAGCTAGAAATCAACCAAACAACCTTTCTGACAAATTGCCAGGATATTTGGACTGAAACAGTAGCCTCTAGAGCCTTAACAAGATTTTTCTATTTTTGGGTCATGTGACCTAGTTTTTCATCCGAGATGACCCATATTCGAACTCGTCCGAGTAATTACTGGGACAAACATCCTGACCAAGTTTCGTGACAATTGAGGCAAAAATGTGACCACTAGAGTGTTAACGAACTAAGTGTGGACGGACGACGGACATTCATCGATCCTAATAGCTCACCCTGAGCCAGCTAAAAAAGACATGTTTGTTTTAGGAAATTTAGCATCATGTAAAAGAAAAAAGTAAATGGACTGAATTTGAAATTGTTAATAGTGGTCAATTTTAAGTCACCAATTTTTTCCATACATTTATAGATTCGTTTCTCCATGTTATACCTCTGTGGTCTTTTTATTAATGATTACATAATTATTACTTAATATCTTCAGTAATTGCTACTCTAGACATATACATATATGTTATATGAATCAAATAAACAATATACCTTTTCTGCCCAGCCACTGCATGCTAATTAAATCCTCAGTTAACACGTAAGTGATTTAAACCATCATTTTGTATCTTAGAAAAATTTTAAGTGATTTAAACCATCATTTTGTATCTTAGATTAATAATTATTTTTTATGCAAATGATACTGTCCTGTTCAGCACAGAACAATGTTGAATGTTACATTTGTATGCTATCTATTTTTATGACCAAATTCCCTGAATGACCCCACACTGCCCACAGAGATTAATTACCTTGCCTCCTGTTTATATCAGTGAATGAAGATTTGCAAAATAAAGGGCAGTTACAGTACTGTTGTTTATAAAACATGGAAAAAGGATTTGACTTATTATATAGACACATAATTATGGGTTCATGCTATTTCCTCTCTTTTTTAGTTTCAAGTCAGTTACAGTTAAATTAATTTTAGAATCAAACTTCTGCACACCTGAGAAAATAAACATAATTTTAAGAATTCCCAGAATTTACTTGAAATTCAGATTCTTTATTTCATGTCATCTAATTTGCATCCTTATGTGGTTATAAAAATAAGCCTTCATGAAACAATGATTTTCTAAAACTTTTTCCATGTTTTTGGACTTAAAATGTTTCACTCTTTTCCATATAACTACTACCATGAAATTTTCTAAGTCCAATTCTAACAAACAAGAGGGCCATCATGGCTAGAAATCATCAAAACAACCTTTCTGACAAATTTCAAGGATATCTGGGCTGAAAATGTAACATCTAGAGTGTTAACAAGGTTTTTCCATATTTGGGCTCTGTGACCTAGAGGTAACATTTTCAGATATGTCAGAAAGGTTGTTTCGATGATTTCTAGCCCAAGTTCGAATATGGGTCATCTGGGGTCAAAAACTAGGTCACAGAGCCCAAATATTGGGAAAAACCTTGTTAACACTCTAGATGTTACAGTTTTCATGCCCTAGATATCCTTTGAAATTTGTCAGAAAGGTTGTTTTGATGATTTCTAGCTCAAGTTCGAATATGGGTCATCTGGGGTCAAAAACTAGGTCACACAGCCCAAATATGGAAAAACCTTGTTAACACTCTAGAGGTAACATTTTCAGCCCAAATATCCTGGAAATTTGTCGGAAACGTTGTTTTGATGATTTCTAGCTCAAGTTCGAATATGGGTCATCTGGGGTCAAAAACTAGGTCACAGAGCCCAAAATGTGGAAAAACCTTGTTAACACTCTAGAGGTTACATTTTCAGCCCAAATATCCTGGAAATTTGTCAGAAAGGTTGTTTCGATGATTTCTAGCTCAAGTTTCAATATGGGTCATCTGGGGTCAAAAACTAGGTCACAGAGCCCAAATATGGAAAAGCCCTTGTTAATACTCTAGAGGTAACATTTTCAGCCCTAATATCCTGGAAATTTGTCAGAAAGGTTGTTTCTATGATTTCTAGCTCAAGTTCGAATATGGGTCATCTGGGGTCAAAAACTAGGTCACAGAGCCCAAATATGGAAAAACCTTGTTAACACTCTAGAGGTAACATTTTCAGCCCAAATATCCTGGAAATTTGTCAGAAAGGTTGTTTCGATGATTTCTAGCAACTTTGTTAAAAGCAGTTGTACTCGGGTGAGCGATAAAGGGCCATCATGGCCCTCTTGTTTAAGAATGGTCTTGAATTCAAACAAATTTAAAGATATTACTGTATAACCCTGATTTTGCCTTAAAATGATTCAATCAAATACAGTATAACTTTGTCTTACAACTTACAAGAGCTGTCACTGTAACATGACTTTTGCATGCCCCCAAAGTAAGACCTTGACACCAAAAAGGGATCTTGAAATTTGAACTGAAGACCTGGGTCCTGTGCAAGACACTACTTCCAATGTGTGTAGTTTGACTGAAATCCCCAACACAGTAACGAAAGAATCCGGGCAAACAGACTACTACATGTTACTGACAAATGGACAGTGAAATCACTAAAGTCCTCTCTTTAGGGGGCATATAAATGGTGTAAACTAAAGAAAAGAAGGTCTTTTGACATGGTTTACATTTACAGTGTTTAAAGACTGGATCTTCTGCCAAAGAAATGTCATTGTAGGAGTTCAACACCCGTTCCAACCTTATTTTGATCATTTTAACAGGCGGGCAGTTTACATTCCCATCGTTCCTGTGAAGAACCAGTACTAGACTCCTATCCTCCGTAAGAAACTGCCAACTTTCTCACATAAAGAGACATGGTCGGTAGCAGGGCTCCAACCTATGACACTGAATCTATGAGTGGTTTCAGTGATTTCAAGTCAGCAACTCTTACCACTCGAACACAGAGGCGGACTACCTGCCAAAGAAAGCATAAAGCATGAGCTTGATCGAGCATTGCATGTTCAAGTCTCGTTACACTTAAAGCACTGTGAGACAAGTTTTTCTGACATAAACTTAAGGTGGCTTACAATAATTACAGAGTGAGAAGAGAAATGACGGTCATACAATACTTGCCTCCTGATCAGATACATGCCTGAAAACAACACACACAATGTACAATATCCACTTGGGTAAAAGCAAATATAAAAGCATACTACATGTAAATTTTATACTTCAATTTTCATGCTTTGGAATTACTACATAAAGCTGCAAAGTACATTTAATGGCTGTTCCTCCTTGTAAGACAAAAAGAACCAAGCCAATGAAAACAAGGGGGACATTTATTTATAGTCCTCTATTCCCAACATAAGTCAAAAAGCAATATTAAAAGACAAGACTTTTGAAATTTCCATTTCATACTTTCTTTTACAAATTAATAATTAATTGATAGATTTTAGTTTCGAAGATTAATGTTTTGTTATCACCAATCAGGAGTCAGCAGATTTTATGTTGTGGTACAAATTATGCCTCGCTGAGTTCAAATCACACCAAAAGGTGTTTTTTCTTTTTCTGTTTTTATCAAATAACATATACCAGGTATTCTTTTTCCTATGACTATATGAATACCACATTGCTGTTTAACATATTTCTCAGGTTTTATCTGCACCCAAATATCAATTCCAAACCACTGAATAAAATTTCTCAATTAGAGAAAATTTCACCTTGACAGAAATAATTTTAAAAATCGCTGAAACTCAAAATGAATATAATCAAAGAGTATAATTGTAAAACATGACTGTTGTAGAGGTTAATATCCAATGTGAAGATGTTTTCAGACTTATGTTGTACTGATTTTGTTTAAATTTCGAATGTCTCATTTAACAAGCAATATACATAATCAGGGGTGAGAACAGCATTATATATAATAGTGAAAAAAGAGGAAAACTGGCCGGGGATCAAAGGGGCCGCCTAGGCCCTTTGTGGGTGCAGGGCAGAGCCCTGTTGGGGGACCAGGGGGCAAAGCCCCCGGAAGCTCCTGGATTTTCTAGCATTTCAGATCACTTTAAGGCAAAATCAAAGAGCATTTTGGTCATGTACTGACCTGATGTTTTTAACAATTTTAATCATTTCATTTAAACATAGAGTAAAAAACAATCAAATAAAACAAGCATGTTTAGAGATGTTAACTCAGTTTAGGGTTGGAGAACTTTGAAAAATAGGAATTTAACAGAACATTTTTAGATATAAACAAAAACTTATATAGAACCTACTGGTGTCAGTGAAATAATTTTTAAAAGTGAACTCTGTCATCCAGTCAATCAGACCCCCATTCAAAATTAAAATTTTGCTTTTCAGGGAAGCATTTTACACCTTCTTTGAGATACTTTTGACCTATTTTAATGACAATTTTATTATAATTTTTAAATCAGATAGCTGCACATCCCCTACCTAGGCTCAATCAGTCCAAAAGTATGTTGTTCCGCATTTGTCACATATTTTCGCGACCTCACAAATCCGTGATTTTCGTCGTTTTTCGCGTTTTTTATCAGTTTTAATACAAAAAAATGTCCCAAAAGTATTTTCATAACAAAGAAATCCCCCCCGTCCCAAAAGTATTTTCAAATAATGATTAACATAAAGAAATACTCTTCCGATTAATATAAACTCACGACGATTTACACAAACAGGCTGGTCGGCTTTTGGATTTCAAATCAAGAAAAAATGCCTAATTTCAGTTACGACATGCAATTATCGGAAAATCAGGTATACTTGAATAGTCATTTTGATCGCCGGCAATCTGTGAATATTGCCATGCACAGAGTCGTCGTGTCAGATTGGACTGCTCATAAATCCGTGTTTCAAACACCGTATTCGCCGAGGTCTATTAATTGTATATCAATTAACACCTTTGATAACGACAGAGACGGCCATGTGCGACAAATTAGCTCCGCCTACTTTCATATATTAACCAACAGACGACAATCAATTCTTGACTGACGGCGAAATTGCCGAGACTTGTAACGACGCTCCGCCTACTTTCGAATGTTATCAAATAGATGACAATCGGTTTTTCATTGACACAGCGAAATTGCAGAGACATGTGACTGCCCCCCCCCTTCTCCCCCCTTTCCACCAACCCAAAAAAGTGCGGATTTATTTCGTTCTGAAAATTGATCTCTAGGACTCTGAATGCGGAATTACGCGGAACTTTGACACCCCTGTATTAAAACACGTTAATAATAAGCAATTGTTAACTGAAAACGTCGTTTAATCATCAGTTGTTGAGTCTTCTTAACACCGTACTGATGGAAACATGCGGTTTTATAACAATTTGACCAACTGTTCATTTATCAAATCCCAAAATTTTAGAAGGGATTTATTTGGGTCAAAATAGTGGAAATTTATTTTCGATTCAGCCCGAAAATCAAATTAAAAGTGCCCTGTAATTCTACATAAATCTAACGATCTAAGTCTTATTATTAAACAATGAAAACTTTGATTTATTCGAGAAGTCTGTTTTGGTTTCGGGCTTGATTTATTATTAAGTATTGAGCTATTGTTCTTCGATCCGACTGCGAAAAAAGGACGGGAATTTAACAAAGAAAACTATTATGCATTCATTTAAAACGTTTGTTTTGTTTATACCAAGGCAATTCCCGTCGCGAACGTCGGCGATAATTATTATCAATGTTGTCCCAATATTTAGGAATATTCATTGTTCTTCTACACAATTGTGCAAAACTGTGGACAATTAAACAATAAAATCAATGCACGCTTTTCTCATCAAAAATTGAGAAATCATCGGCAATTACCACTGGTAACGAGGGCGGTACTGCGCCGTTGATTGGCGATTATGTAAGCATTAGTTATTTTGACAGCTTTGTGTCTCTATAGACATTTCCGGGTGTACAGTATGTGTCTGGGGTCTCAAATTTCGGCTAACGGAATTACCGAATCGCCGCGGAAGAAGGACGTACGAGCCTACCCCCCCACCAGAAAATTTCTTCTATTAGGATCTCAAAAATGACCCGGGCCACAAGCGGATCCGCCTCCGGGAAAATTCCCCCCTGCCTAATGTAAATAACAAGAGGGCTGTTATGGCCCTATATCGCTAACCTGAGAACCGTTGCTCCAAAGGGTCACCAGAGAAACTTTTGTGAAAATTTATTTCAAAATCAGACCAGCCGTTTAGGAAGAGATGTCATTTAGTTTCTTTTACTTTTAGCTCTCGGGGCCATCTTGTGAAACAGAGCAGAACGGTTTGAGCGATTTTGGTAGAGGTCAGCTGAGGAATATTCGTGTTAAATTATCCAAAATCAGACCAGAATGATGTGGCTTAAACTTTTTTTATAATTTTTGTCCTGACTGCCATCGAGTGCAACAAAGCGGAACTGTTTGAGTAATTTTGATAGAGTTTCATACATGCCACAAGGGGTTGGATTAAATGCCAGGAGATTTTTGCAAAATATCCAGGTTTTTTTTACGAAATACTGGGAAAACAACTTTAGCAGGAAATCGTGCGTTTCTCAGGATGTATTTGATAATTTATTGCGTACTTATACTACAATCAGTAATTTTAAACATAAGTTTACTATTCTCGTAGTAATGGTACACGGAAACTCTTAAATCCGTGTTTTAAAAAAATAGTTTTTGAAAAGTATGCTAAATATCCGATGACGATTCCACAGTACGTGGGTCACTTGTCATCGCGATCTACAATACACCGTTTGATAGCTGTTAAAATTTGCATGCATCGCCCGTTAAGCGCTCTCAATAGAGGTGTAATGATTCATCGCGGTACACATTGCACACAGTATCTTTAACTTTCCGGTTCACGGCTCGGTACGGTACGGCACAGTATTTACTGTTGGTATTCAGTGTAAAGGGAAGTAACCGGTTTGAAAAGCTCAAATAAACAATTTTTGTTATGACGATTTTCATTGGCTTAGAAATATTGATTAACCAAATTTGTAGCAAATGAATTAATTATAATTCAGCAAGCTAACTTAAATGTCTGCCAACCCATGTTGAATTGAAAAATGTGTCAAAAAAGTTTTGGTCGCCAGTTTGGCAATATTTTGGTTTCCATATCGGTGGCAATTTAAATATAGTATGAAAACTGCAAACTGAAGCTAATTACTTTTATGTTAATAAATATTTACGTTCACTTGATAAATTCAGACTTTATACCCACACATCTTGGAACAGTAGATGTATCATATCGAACCGTTATGTATCGTATCGCAACTGAGTATCGTGATACATATCGTATAATGAGAAAAATGTATCGTTATACCTCTAGCTCTCAACCAATCAGAATGCGAGGTTTCCCGATAATTGATTACCACGTACTAGGTGTTGAGTGTGATTTATTAATATCGACACCCGAAAATCGATGCATGAATTTGTTATGGTGCTATTATGAAAACACCAAATCTTTTAATTGTGTTAATTGGATTAATGATGATTTAATGAGCGGCATGTTTGAAGATTAGTGACTTGTTTGACGGTTAATTATCGGTTAATCACCGCTGTTTGAATCATTTACAAATCCCCACTAATTATCCTCATGGCATTTACCTAAGATGGAATGACAACACAAAAGTGCATCAACACATCAGTTTTGTCACCTAATCCACTGGGAGTGTGCACAATACTAGTACTTTTTGCCTAATTAACCAATTATCTAAGTCACCTGTCAGGGTATTGACCGTATATATTTAAAATGGGACATAGGTTGATATTTTATGAGCTTTGTAGGGATTTTTTTTCAAAATTTTAATTTGCCGTGAGTTTTTGGTGTTTTTATGAGCTTCGTCAGGGCGCTGGGGTTAGGGCAGAGTACTGGGGGAACCCGGCCAATACCGGGAGAACAGCATGTATGTATAGGGTCAGCCGAAAACATTTGTGCGAAATTATTTCAAAATCAGACCAGCCATTTAGGAGTTGTTGTTTAAAGATTTTTCTATTTTTAGCTCTGGTGGCCATCTTGTGCAAAGGAGCAGAACAGTTTGAGTACTTTTGGTAAAAGGTCACATGTGGAACATATCTACAAAATTATTTCAAAATAGTACCGTTGCAGCAGGAGGAGATCATGTTGTTTAAAGATTTTTCTATTTTTAGCTCTAGCGGCCATTACGTGCAGTCGAGCGGAACTGTTTGAGCAATTTTAAAGGACCATCCTAGGAACAATCATGTACAGTTTGGTTGAAATTGAAACAGTGGTTAAGGAGATGTCATTTAAATGTTTTTCTATTTTTAGCTCTGGCGGCAATAAGGTGCAGCAGATAGGAACCATTTAAGCAGTTTTGGTAGAGGCCCATCCAAGGAACAATCCTTTAGGTTGGTCGAAATTGGCCCAGTGGTTAAGGAGGAGATATAGTTTAAAGGTTTTTCTATTTTCAGCTCTGGCGGCCATTATGTTTTGGAGCAGAACCATTTGAGTAGAGGCCCATCCAAAGAACAACCCCAAGAAGTTGGGGAAAAACCCCCCCGTGAAAAAAAAAAAAAATTTTGGGGAAAAAAAAGAAAAAAAAAAAAAAAAAAAAAAAAAAAAAAAAAAAAAAAAAACCACAAAAATATAATGTGAAAGAAGGGGCTATTTTAATAAAGTTAATTTGGCTTTATAAGAAGAAACTTAGGATGGTGTTCCTCGGAACACACACAGGTCACCTGCTATAATGTCTTGATATTGAAGCTGGTCAACAATAGTTATGAACGAAAGTAGGACAAATTGCCTTCTTTGAAATACATGTATAGCAAATTTTGGATCAACACACAATCTGTGACAAACGTTATACAGAGTATGTTGTAATTTTTACATACCAAGGTGGTTTTAGCTGACATTATGTTAACCTTAAGAAGTGTACCCTTTGTGATCAAATTGTTTCAATGCAGTGCTAAACTTTCAGCAAAAAACAAGAGCTGTCCCTTATAAGCGACGAATGCACCCAAAAGAGGTGTTTTACAGTCTGTGTCCTTGACCTTCAAGGTGTGGAACTGGTACTTGTACTGGTATAGTGTATTCACTACAGCTCTAGCATATACGTAACACTGGAACTTAAATTTTCATCTGTAACATGTGAACACTTAAAGCAGCAAAAATACCAGAGTATCTGAACTAGGACTTTCAGGGCTTAACTTGGTACCTGCCAATGTCGCCACATTCTAATAAGTGGCAAAAGAAACTTGAAACTGGCGACAGAAATTTTAGCTTCATCAGCCTAAATTCTAATCCATCTGCCTCCACTGATCATTATGGCTAAAAGGGAGATATATTTTCAAAACCCTAGGGAGGTCCTGAGTTTACAGGGCCAACTATGGCTGTAAGTGAACCTGTCCTTGTGAATCAAGTCTCCTTGAGTTTGTTGAGATAATGTCTTAAAGCACACTTCACATACAGTATGGTGTATTTTGAGCAGCATGCTGTTTAATTTACAAAGAAATTTATCTGCTATATAAAATAAATATACACATGTAGACATACATAATTATGTGGAAGCCTTGCTGAAATCTCACTCTGATATGACAAACAAGTGTATCAGGTATAAAATTATTTTCAACAGATCATGGCAGTAAGAAGTCAAATATCCAATGAAACAGAACTATATGTACATGTTTCATCCTACATTATAACATATATGACTGAAAGAAGTAATAACAGTCTCTAAGCAACTTACAATCATATTCATTTAATTTTTCTTGTAAAATATCATTTCCTAAAAATCTGGAACTTACTCAAAATCATACAAAAAGAGATTTACAGGGATGTACTTGACACTGTGAAAATATTAGAGTAGTATAAGGAAGTCAGAACACAATAGAAATATTGAACGAACATTCATGTTATGCTACTACATACCAGGTCTGATATAATACTGCACCATACCAGGTCTGATATAATACTGCACCATACCAGGTCTGATATAATACTGCACCATACCAGGTCTGATATAATACTGCACCATACCAGGTCTGATATAATACTGCACCATACCAGGGCTGATATAATACTATTACATACCAGGGCTGATATAATACTGCACCATACCAGGGCTGATATAATACTACACCATCCATATAATATTGCACCATACCAGGTCTGATATAATACTGCACCATACCAGGTCTGATATACCAATACTGCCAACCAGGTCTGATATAATACTGCACCAACAGGTCTGATATAATACTGCACCTGATATAATACACCATACCAGGTCTGATATAATACTGCTACCATACCAGGTCTGATATAATACTGCACCATACCAGGTCTGATATAATACTGCACCATACCAGGGCTGATATAATACTGCACCATACCAGGGCTATATAATACTACACCCCCCACCCCCCATACCAGGTCTGATATAATACTGCAACCATACCAGGTCTGATATAATACTGCACCATACCAGGTCTGATATAATACTGCACCATACCAGGTCTGATATAATACTGCACCATACCAGGTCTGATATAATACTGCACCATACCAGGTCTGATATAATACTGCACCATACCAGGTCTGATATAATACTGCACCATAGGCACCATACCAGGGCTGATATAATACTGCACCATACCAGGTCTGATATAATACTGCACCATACCAGGTCTGATATAATACTGCACCATACCAGGGCTGATATAATACTGCACCATACCAGGGCTGATATAATACTGCACCATACCAGGTCTGATATAATACTGCACCATACCAGGTCTGATATAATACTGCACCATACCAGGTCTGATATAATACTGCACCATACCAGGCTGATATAATACTACCATACCTACCCCATCCAGGTCTGAATACTGCACCTCGGGCTGATATAATACTCACATACCAGGTCTGATATAATACTGCCCATCAGCCTACCAGGTCTGATATAATACTGCCCATCCCCTGATATAAAGCCTGCACCATACCAGGGCTGATATAATACTGCGTCATACCGGGCTGATATAATACTGCACCATACCAGGGCTGATATAATACTACTACATACCAGGTCTGATATAATACTGCACCATACCAGGGCTGATATAATACTGCACCATACCAGGTCTGATATAATACTACGCTGATATAATACTGCACCATACCGGTCTGATATAATACTGCCCATACCAGCGATATATACTACCATACCAGGTCTGATATAATATGCCCATACCGGTCTGCCCAAAATACTGACCATACCAGGTCTGATATAATACTGCACCATACCAGGTCTGATATAATACTGCACCATACCAGGTCTGATATAATACTGCACCATACCAGGTCTGATATAATACTGCACCATACCAGGTCTGATATAATTACTGCACCATACCAGGTCTGATATAATACTGCACCATACCAGGTCTGATATAATACTGCACCATACCAGGTCTGATATAATACTACTACATACCAGGTCTGATATAATACTGCACCATACCAGGTCTGATATAATACTGCACCATACCAGGTCTGATATAATACTGCACCATACCAGGGCTGATATAATACTGCACCATACCAGGTCTGATATAATACTGCACCATACCAGGGCTGATATAATATACACATACACTGATATATAATGCACCATACCAGGGCTGATATAATACTGCACCATACCAGGGCTGATATAATACTGCACCATACCAGGTACCAGGTCTGATATAATACTACTACATACCAGGTCTGATCTAATACTGCACCATACCAGGGCTGATATAATACTGCACCATACCAGGTCTGATATAATACTGCACCATACCAGGGCTGATATAATACTGCACCATACCAGGTCTGATATAATACTACTACATACCAGGTGTGATATAATACTGCACCTTACCATGGCTGATATAATACTGCACCATACCAGGGCTGATATAATACTGCACCATACCAGGGCTGATATAATGCTACTACATACCAGGTCTGATATAATGCTACTTCATACCAGGGCTGATATAATACTGCACCATACCAGGGCTGATATAATTCTAATCTAATACACTATACATGTACCAGGGATGATACAACACTACACCATACCAGGTCTGATAGAATGCCACACTATACATGTACCAGGGATGATACAACAATACACCATACCAGAGCTGATAGAATGCCACACTACACATGTACCAGGGATGATACAACAATACACGATACCAGAGCTGATAGAATGCCACACTACACATGTACCAGGGATGATACAACACTACACCATACCAGGGCTGATAGCATGCCACACTATATATGTACCAGGGATGATACAACACTACACCATACCAGAGCTGATAGAATGCCACACTACACATGTACCAGGGATGCTACAACAATACACCATACCAGAGCTGATAGAATGCCACACTACACATGTATCAGGGATGATACAACAATACACCATACCAGGTCTGATAAAATGCCACACTACGTACCAGAGATGATACAACACTACACCATACCAGAGCTGATAGAATGCCACACTACACATGTACCAGGGATGATACAACACTACACCATACCAGGGCTAATAGAATGCCACATTACACATGTACCAGGGATGATACAACACTACACCATACCAGGGCTGATAGAATGCCACACTACACATGTACCAGGGATGATACAACAATACACCATACCAGAGCTGATAGAATGCCACACTACACATGTACCAGGGATGATACAACACTACACCATACCAGGGCTGATAGAATGCCACACTATATATGTACCAGGGATGATACAACACTACACCATTCCAGAGCTGATAGAATGCCACACTACACATGTACCAGGGATGATACAACAATACACCATGCCAGAGCTGATAGAATGCCACACTACACATGTATCAGGGATGATACAACAATACACCATACCAGGTCTGATAGAATGCCACACTACACGTACCAGGGATGATACAACACTACACCATACCAGAGCTGATAGAATGCCACACTACACATGTACCAGGGATGATACAACACTACACCATACCAGGGCTAATAGAATGCTACATTACACATGTACCAGGGATGATACAACACTACACCATACCAGAGCTGATAGAATGCCACACTACACATGTACCAGGGATGATACAACACTACACCATACCACTGTTCACCCTTACCTTGGGCAGATATTTATGCTTTTCCAACCACTGCAGACTACCAGAGTCTGAATGTAAGGTCAACACTCATAATCATTCAGTGGGTTTTAGTATGCACTTTGATGAGCAATAAAAGGTCTAAAACTCAGCAAGGTGAGGGTTAAAATCATCAGTCATCATTTACACATTATGTAAAAAGAAGAATGAAGTCATTTTCCTACCAGTAGAGAACACCAACACCAACAATATCTGCATGAAGCCAGGATACCAGTGTGTTTCTCCACCTCCAAATGTCACCTGTCACAGTCTTTGGAGGACCAACTTTAATGGCAGCTAGGTTAATGGCTGTGAATGTGCAGAGACCACCTAGTACTGCAAAGTAACCGTCAGATACATGGACATTTGGAGAACCTTCATATATGTATGGATTAAACTCTCCAACCCCTTCAGCAGATTCCATTTCTGTAAATATAATAATAGCAATTAATGTCAAAGGAAAAATTAAAAGTTAATTATTTATGCCTGTAACTGTATTATACTTTTACAGTAAATTAGTAAACAAGAGGCCCAAAAGGGCCAGTATCTCTCTACTGGTCTGTCTGACTGGATTGTTCTGCGTAAAGTTTGTGAAAATCTTTTCCAATGTTACCAAGGAAAAGCTAACAGAGTTCACTGTGACCTTGACCCACTGACCCTAAAAAACAGTAGGGATCATCTACTCAGTCAGACCAATCATCCTATGACGTTTGAATACTGTGGGTGATGTAGTTCTCAAGATATTGAGTGGAAAAGGTTTTCGGGTCATTTTGACCTTGACCTTTGACCCACTAACCCAAAACTCGATAGGGATCATCTACATGTTACAGGGAACCTTCTATGCAAGTTTGATGAAAGTTGAAATAAAACTGTGACCCGTAGAGTGTTATCAAGGAAAATCTAACAGAAGTCAGTGACCTTGACCTTTGACCCACTGACCTAAAAAACAATAGGGATCATCTACGTGTTGCAGGGAACCTTCTGAGCAAGTTTGATGAAAGTTGAATGAAAACTGTGACTTTTAGAGCATTATCAAGGAAATCCTTACAGAGGTCACTGTGACCTTGACCTTTCACGCACTGACCCTAAAATCAATAGGGAACATCTACATGTTACAGGGAACCTTCTGAGCAAGTTTGATAAAAGTTGAATAAAAACTGTGACCCATAGAGCGTTATCAAGGAAACTCTAACAGAGGTCACTCTGACCTTGACCTTTGACCCCGAAAACAATAGGGATCATCTATATATTGCAGGGAACCTTCTGACCAATGTCAAATGAATATTGCGACCTGTAGAGCATTATCAAGGAAAAGTTTATGGACAAACGGACAAACCACCATGGCATAAGCTCTGCTGGACTTTGTCCAGTGGAGCTAAAATTCTCTAACAGGTAGCCAAATTGTCACATGTCATTAAACAAACTCTAATATGGATAAAACCTGTTATGTAACAAGAGGGCCATGATTGCCCCAAAAGGCAAGAAGTACGGTAGGTCAACAGGTCATAATCAAAGTCAGAGGAAGACAAATTTGTAATCTGCTTGCAAAACTAGTCTATTAAATTTCATTAAGACAGCTTCAAAAACAAAGAAGTATGTCAAAAAGTCAAGATCAATGTGGTTTCAGAGATGATTTTTTAAAAAGTTTTCCTATATTACCATATGTAAAATCAAGTAACACACTGGGGATGGTTAATTTCAACCTGGGGGTCATGATTTGAACAAAGTTGGTAGAGGTCCACTAGGCAATGCTACTTGCCCAATATCTAAGCTATAGGTCTTGTGGTTTCAGAGAAGATTTTTTAAAGTTCTCCCTATATTGTAAAAACAAGTGACCCCTGGGCGGGGTCAACTTTGACCCGAGTTCATAATTTGTACAATCTTGGTAGAGGTTCACTAGGTAAAGCTATTGCCAAAAATCTAAACTCAACGCCTTGTGGTTTTAGAGAAGAAGATTTTTAAAAGTTTTTCCTATATATACATTTTGTAAGCCTATGTAAAAACAAGTGACCCCCCTGCTGAGGTCAGTTTTAACCCAGGGGATCATAATTTTAACAATCTTGGTAATGGTCCAGTAGAGTGTACTTCAAAATCCCCTTGGTCATAATCCCCTTGGTCCAAAAATGGCATAGTAGTCATAATCCCCTCAATGAATTTTACAAGTGGAAAGCATAATATTGAATAAAAAAAATTACTGAATGTTTTATTTGTCTCTAGTTTAACTTTACTATGGCGAATGATTGAAAAAAATTAAAATTATTGAAATTAAAATTTAAAATCTATCAAGAGGATTACGACTACTATGCCATTTTTGGACCAAGGGGATAATGACCAAGGGGATTTTGAGGGGTATGACTAAACACCGAACATGAGTCATGTTCGCGAACATGAGATGTAAATACCGAACATGAGTTATAATTTTTTCATTAAGTTGAATTATTATTTTTTTATTCATAAAATCACTTAGAAACATTAAAATACGTGTGTACACCAAAAAGATATTATGTTCAACCACATTAAAGCCTTAAATCATACAATTTCAAAATGCGTGGCCTGACTCATGTTCGTGAACATGAGATGTAAATACCGAACATGAGTTATAATTTTTTCATTAAGTTGAATTATTATTTTTTTATTCATAAAATCACTTAGAAACATTAAAATACGTGTGTACACCAAAAAGATATTATGTTCAACCACATTAAAGCCTTAAATCATACAATTTCAAAACGCGTGGCCTGACTCATGTTCGTGAACATGAGATGTAAATACCGAACATGAGTTATAATTTTTTCATTAAGTTGAATTATTATTTTTTTATTCATAAAATCACTTAGAAACATTAAAATACGTGTGTACACCAAAAAGATATTATGTTCAACCACATTAAAGCCTTTAATTCATACAATTTTTAAAACGCGTGGCCTGACTCATGTTCGTGAATATGAGAGGTAAATACCGAACATGAGTGTTTATAAATTTACTGTAGTTAATTAGTAAAATATTTTTCATTAAATTGATTATAAATACAAATATACATCCGCATACCAAAAAAGTATTATATGCAAGCATATTAAAGCTTGTTGTTCATACTATTTCAAAACGCATTGACTGACTCATGTTCGTGAACAATTTGAAAATACTGAACATGAGTGTTTATTAAGTTTTGTAAGTAAATTATCAAGTTTTTAAACTTAAAACTGATCGTTAATACGGACATACATGTATATACAAGAAAAGAGAAATTATACTTACGCAAATTAAAGCATGTAATTCATACAATTTCAAAACGCGTGGTATAACTCATGTTCGTGAAGTAATGAATTAGAAATACCGAACATGAGCGTTTATTAATTTTTAGAAGTAAATTATTAAGATTTTATTCTTAAAACTGCTCTTAAAAAATGCATGTACATACCAAAAAGAAAATGTATTCAAGCACATTAATATATCATATAAATTAAAGAAGCATAATAATTCGGTCATGTTCGTGAACCAATTTTCAACAGCGAACATGAGGTATTATTTAAGATTAGCTAATTTTTCAACTTGGCGCGTACGAGAGCGTTCAGTTATTACATTTCACATGTATGTATTTCATATTGTTGGTGAAGTAAAAAAATGTTAATTAAAGCATTTATGAAATAACTGAATTTAGACTCTATTTATCGAAATGACATACTACATATTCTTTTACAATAGCACGGAAAAAAATGTTACAATAGTACAATCATGCCAAAATATTACATCAATATTTATACAATACATAAAAACGAACTTTAACATTAAAATTAATAAAGCTAAAATCATGTGCACTTGTTATTAGCTAATTAATACTATTTTCAATAAAGCATCGTTCAATTTTCAAAGCACTATGCTAAAAGCACTCTTTTTGCGGACGTTCTGAACTATTTCTAATCAAAGTGAACCATCATGGCATTTGTTTCTCGATCAAGAAGGTGATAAAATGTTCGGTCTTCTTTAAAGACACCGGCACGCGGGACAAGTGCTTGATTAAGAAAGGTGTTATGACCCAATTAGCGCTAACAATTGAAAAGGATAATTGGATTAAAAAAACAGTTATTTAATTGTTTTTTGTACATGAATTATAATTTTCATGTCAATATTTATGTATCTGTTCGCAATCATGAATATACAGTAACATCCTGTACGCATACTCCGTTTTTTTTCTATCTGCAATAAATTTACCGGCAACTGGCCATACTTACATGTATTAATCATACTCCTGTTCGGAGTTTTCATCTTCGTCCACGAACATGAATCGCCCGATTACTTATATATGTGGTAAAACTAAATCTTTAATTTTCTCGAACATAGTATATGTTTTTGTATACACATAAATGTTTGTGTTTATAATCAATTTTATATCTTTTAAAAATAATTCTATACAATAATTTGATTAACATTCATGTTTGATATTTTCCATTCATAACTTCACGAACATGTCAGGCCACGCGTTTTGAAGTTGTATTATTTAAAAGTTTTAATGTGCTTGAATATAATATCTTTTTGGTGTGCACATGTATGTTTGTATTTCTATCCATTTTAAGAAAAATATTTTAATAGTTAACTACAGTAAATTTAATATATACTCGTGTTCGGTATTTACCTCTCATATTCACGAACATGAGTCAGGCCACGCGTTTTGAAATTGTATGAATGAAAGGCTTTATTGTGGTTGAACATAATATCTTTTTGGTGTACACACGTATTTTAATGTTTGTAATCAATTTTATGAATAAAAAAACAATAATTCAACTTAATTAAAAAACTATAACTCATGTTCGGTATTTACATCTCATGTTCACGAACATGAGTCAGGCCACGCGTTTTGAAATTGTATGAATTAAAGGCTTTAATGTGGTTGAACATAATATCTTTTTGGTGTACACACGTATTTTAATGTTTGTAATCAATTTTATGAATAAAAAAACAATAATTCAACTTAATTAAAAAACTATAACTCATGTTCGGTATTTACATCTCATGTTCACGAACATGAGTCAGGCCACGCGTTTTGAAATAGTATGAATTAAAGGCTTTAATGTGGTTGAACATAATATCTTTTTGGTGTACACACGTATTTTAATGTTTGTAATCAATTTTATGAATAAAAAAACAATAATTCAACTTAATTAAAAAACTATAACTCATGTTCGATATTTACATCTCATGTTCACGAACATGAGTCAGGCCACGCGTTTTGAAATAGTATGAATTAAAGGCTTTAATGTGGTTGAACATAATATCTTTTTGGTGTACACACGTATTTTAATGTTTGTAATCAATTTTATGAATAAAAAAATAATAATTCAACTTAATAAAAATAATATAACTCATGTTCGGTATTTACATCTCATGTTCACGAACATGAGTCAGGCCACGCGTTTTGAAATAGTATGAATTTAAGGCTTTAATGTGGTTGAACATAATGTCTTTTTGGTGTACACACGTATTTTAATGTTTGTAATTAATTTTATGAATAAAAAAACAATAATTCAACTTAATAAAAAAATTACAACTCATGTTCGGTATTTACATCTCATGTTCGCAAACATGAGTCATGTTCGGTATTTAGTCATACCGGATTTTGAGTGTCTCCCGGTCCACTAGAATGCCACATGCTAAATATCTAAGCTCTAGGCCTTGTGGTTTCAGAGTCTAAGAAGTTTTTTAAAGTTTTTCCTTTCCGTGCCATGGCAACCAGTGTGCTGCATGAAATGGAATTATTTGAACAACTATGATAGGGCTTCAATTCAGGGACCGGCCGAGGGGGCGATTAGGGCGAAGAAGTCGCTCTGACATGTCCCACTTCGCCTATTCTGCAGAACAAAGAGAAATCAAAGTCGCCGCCGAAATTCCGATGACGTATTTTGACCTTTGACTCAATTAACTGTCTGGCGAGTAGTCAGAATAGAAAATATATACTAACTTGAATAAACAACACTTCAAACGAATCAATAATCATTCTGCCCTAAATACATGATATTTGTTGCACCTTTCATTTATTGCCTCAGACGTCTGCCAAATTTTTGATACCTCTCCGTGATTCCAAACCGTGTATTCAAAATACACATGATACTTGCCACTCTAGTTTTTGTACACTGTTAGCAGTTAAAATTAACATTTAGATGATGTTGAGTGAAGAAACTATTAAAACATTTGGCTTATTTTAATTTTTTAACCACAGAAAACAACTACGGAATAACGAATCTGTACCGAATTTCGGATAAGGAAAATTTCGGACGTTATCAATTCTGAAAGAGATTTAATAAAAAATGATTATACATTTAACAAATGTTTTTAATATATGAAATATTGACTATATTGTTCACAAAATTACAACCGCAAAATCTGGCATCTGCACTGATTTCCGGATAGACGAAAATTTCGGACAAATTAAATATAAAGAACATTTATCAAAATTAATAAATGCTAAAACAACAACAAAAAAACTGTGGTAAATTTCAGAAAAATCATAGTAGAAATGGGATTTAAAGCTATATCATTTGTGAGCAATCTAGAGGCCTCATTTTACAACAATCCATCATGAAAGTTAATCTGTAAAATCAGAGTCCGTATATTACATAATATACGGACCCTGGTAAAATTAATGCAGATGTGTCTCACTTCTCTCTGTTCCTGAAAACTTCTCCCTATTTTTCCAAGAGGGAGAAGTCACTTCTCCCTAAAATCTGAGTCTGGGTCGATCCCTATTCATGCAAGGAACATCCCTGCCAAGTTTCATCAACATTGGCCTAGTGGTTTCAGAGGAGATATCTTTTGAAGGAAAATGTGAACAGACGATGTACGACGTACTATGTGCCAGGTGAGCTAAAAAAATGATTGACTGGAACCATCTGGAAGACAGTGTTGCTAGCACAAAGATAGTGACGAAGTCAAGCAGAGCTTATGCCATGGTGGTTTGTCCGTCGTCCGTCAGTCCGTTAACTTTTCCTTGATAACGCTCTACAGGTCGCAATTTTCATTTGACATTCATGAAACTTGCTGATAAGGATCCCTGCAACATGTCGATGATCCCACTTGTTTTTGGGGTCAGTGGGTCAAAGTCACAGTGACCTCCGATAGTGTTTCCTTGATAACGCTCTACAGGTTACAATTTTCATCAAACTTGCTAAGACGGTTCCCTGCAACATGTAGATGATCCCTATTGTTTTCAGGGTCAGTGGGTCAAGGTCACAGTGACCCAAACTTTGAAAATCTTTTCAGCTCAATATCTAGAGATCTATATTACCCACAGTCTTCAAACTTCATCATGTTCATAGGATGACTGGTCTTACTGAGTATATGATCCCTACTGTTTTTGGGGTCATAGGGTCAAGGTCACAGTGACATTTGTTAGCTTTTCCTTGATAACATTGCAAAAGATTGTCACAAAATTTACTCTGAACTCCAGTCAGACCAGTAGAGCAATATTGGCCCTTTTGGGCCTTTTGTTCTCAACTGGCTAAAATCTATGTGTTTTTTACCAATTCAAAGGGCCCCAAGGCCTTTCCCTAAACCAGTAGCAAAACCCTAGCCTTAATTCGATGATGTTGCCAGCAAGATAGTTTTTGGATTGGCACTTTCTTCTGAGGTTTGACAACTATAAAAATATCAGGTCCAAACAACGGGTCAAACCAATGAGCCGAATGAATAAGGCTACAAAACCCCTGGCTGGTAACTGGGCATTTCATATAAAATACCCTAAATTCTGGATACCATAACTAAAATTGGTCTTGTTATTGTGTCAGTTGACCGTATAATGAGAAACAGGAATACTACAGTCAAATACCTTCGATTACCTGGGCCCCTGAAGTGGATGGGTGTTGCGGTGGTCGAGTGGTTAACACTCTGGACTACCAATCTGGAGGTCCTCGGTTCGAATCCCGGCCGGGGCACTGGAAATTTCAGAAATGCTTTTCAGTGTTTCCCACCCATCTAGAGATGAATTGGTTAGAAACCCAGACGTATTCTCACGTGTATCGGTGCTTTACATCGGCCATGTAAACAAGAACCAAGGGGTCTATTCGTAAAAGAGCTAGGGTCTGGTACCCGGATTCCCCTGTATCTGTCTCTCTACAGGTCGTACCATATATACCTTGAAAAGGAATGGTGGACCATAAGTACATCTAACAAAACCCCTGAAGTGGAGCTACGGCCCTGTGTTGGTTGTAGGCCTATATTATTGGAAGATAATCAAGCAAAAACTGGAAGATCTACTGATATGTAGGTTAAGCACGGACCTATATACACATGTGTATGGTCGGTGGATTTAAAAATCGTGTATAATCGCGCAGAATATTTTTGTCCGAATTTTGATTATCCGAATATTACAATTTGTTTACTGTCATCAAAAACTGTGGCTCATGCACATAAATGATATTTTACCGTTGTATTAACTCAGTGGCTATTTCATTCAATCAGGATCAAAATAGCTTAGATCAAAACTGATTGGAAACCTCTGAATCTTGCAGTAAAAATTATGAAATGTTTGTATGCGGTGCTTCATAACGAAGCCAGACGTTTCGGCCCCAATACGTTTCGGCCTCAAGAAAATTATGATGAAGTTTCAGCCACATGACATTTCGGCCATACTTTAAGCCCATTTCGGTCCAAGAATGTGTATGCTTTTAATATGTATGTTTTTAGGTATCAAATTTGTTTATATGTAAAGATTTGTTGTATTATAAAAATATAAAGATATTAATTAAAACTTTATAAACATAAAGTTTTATGCAATAAAGATTATGTATACTGCAGTATATTGAATTTTAGTAGTCTTTATAAAATAAATTATCAATATCTGTAGGGATAATCAGGAGCCTATGGTAATAAATAAATAGAGGAAAAGTTGCTGATCGTTAATTTTCTGTATATACAGGTTTAAAAAGTATGAAATTCACGATTGAATATATAATGAATGTTGTATTACCATAATCGTGTATGAGCCTCATAGTATTATTATTATTGTAATTTTGTAAACTTCATTATTTCATTGTAATGAAATGAGTGAAAAAAGGTTCTTTGGCTTGACTTGACTTGATTTGAAATTCATTTAATTTTCTCAAAAAAAAAACCCAACCAACAACAAACAAACAAACAACAAAAATACACCCGGCGATTGCGTAAAATTTTAACACATGTAAAATAACTTGCAGTGATCGTCTTTGCATTTACTCAAGATAAATAGCAAACGAAAATCGCACGTTGTCAAAACATAATTTAAGGTGCGAGATAATGATTGCACGTCTCAATTATTAAAACAACAACTTGTAACAATGTTTGCAATTTTAAGCTCGTTATTTGCACATCTGACACTGTTTAGCAGAATACGAGCCAAAGTAGCATCATAGACAATTACTTTAATCGAAAACGGGTGTTTTATCGTTGGTACCGGTTTCCCAAAAGACCAAGGTCTTTCAAATAGTATGGTCCGGAAACGCCCTCTATAAATGTCTTATCGTACTGATAATCTTGTCTCGGTTATCGATTTTTACCTGGAAGCGTTTATCACGCCGTGCATTTATCACGCCGAGCGAGTAAACTGGTATTTGTCCGATAGTTGTATACAAAACTGCCCGTCATTGTGTCATTTAAATACCACATTTAATAAAAAAAAAATGGTATAATTGGAAAGCTGATGAAATTTTCTGTAAAACTGTGAAATTAAAACCTCTATATATAATTAACTATTATCTTTAAAGCGAGTTAAACACAGTCAATGCTATTCCGTCTTGCGTGTTTTAGCGATGGATGGTAATTTGACTCGCGATACTGGTCTTACAAAACTGTACGTTATTATGCTATAAAATAAAAAAACGAAAATCTAATTCATATCCGATCAAAAATAACTATTGATTTACATTTTAATTAGCAATTTTCCATCATTTGACCCTAAATATATAATGAAAACCTGTGCACAAAATATCACCGTATCGCGAAAAAAAATCACCATTGACGCCATTTTTAGATTTTGAACGGATGTAACCGTCCCAGAAAATTGAAATACGGGTGAAATACGAAAATCTAAGACATAACAGACGTACATTAGACTTAAATCTATGAGAAAAAGATGTTACATCAATCCCATGAACACCATGCAAGTAGGAAAGAAGCGCTAAAATTAGGTCGGTTTTCGGCTTTTGGTCATTTGTGAAAAAACCCGTTCGTATGAGGTCAACTTTCCAATGCGTAAATCCACCTAAAACGAAACATCGGTAAAATATAATATTATGTAATGATAAGGGAATGCATATATTGTATTAAGGATCACTTTGTTGGTCAAATTGATTGGTAAAATATCGAGATATACGTAGATATAAAGTATCAATAATTTCTTTCTTTTTCCAAAATCGCGGGTACCCGGATGTTTGTCACGTGATCCGAGGCAGGTTATTTATCGTATTACGCTCGTTTCCGGACCATCCGGAAACGCCCTCTATAAATGTCTTATCGTACTGATAATCTTGTCTCGGTTATCGATTTTTACCTGGAAGCGTTTATCACGCCGTGCATTTATCACGCCGAGCGAGTAAACTGGTATTTGTCCGATAGTTGTATACAAAACTGCCCGTCATTGTGTCATTTAAATACCACATTTAATAAAAAAAAATGGTATAATTGGAAAGCTGATGAAATTTTCTGTAAAACTGTGAAATTAAAACCTCTATATATAATTAACTATTATCTTTAAAGCGAGTTAAACACGGTCAATGCTATTCCGTCTTGCGTGTTTTAGCGATGGATGGTAATTTGACTCGCGATACTGGTCTTACAAAACTGTACGTTATTATGCTATAAAATAAAAAAACGAAAATCTAATTCATATCCGATCAAAAATAACTATTGATTTACATTTTAATTAGCAATTTTCCATCATTTGACCCTAAATATATAATGAAAACCTGTGCACAAAATATCACCGTATCGCGAAAAAAAATCACCATTGACGCCATTTTTAGATTTTGAACGGATGTAACCGTCCCAGAAAATTGAAATACGGGTGAAATACGAAAATCTAAGACATAACAGACGTACATTAGACTTAAATCTATGAGAAAAAGATGTTACATCAATCCCATGAACACCATGCAAGTAGGAAAGAAGCGCTAAAATTAGGTCGGTTTTCGGCTTTTGGTCATTTGTGAAAAAACCCGTTCGCATGAGGTCAACTTTCCAATGCGTAAATCCACCTAAAACGAAACATCGGTAAAATATAATATTATGTAATGATAAGGGAATGCATATATTGTATTAAGGATCACTTTGTTGGTCAAATTGATTGGTAAAATATCGAGATATACGTAGATATAAAGTATCAATAATTTCTTTCTTTTTCCAAAATCGCGGGTACCCGGATGTTTGTCACGTGATCCGAGGCAGGTTATTTATCGTATTACGCTCGTTTCCGGACCATACTATTTGAAAGACCTTGCAAAAGACCAACGCTTCCAGAAGAGGTTAGTTATTTTAGGTTTCGGAAGATAGTGCAAGATACAGAAAGCGCCCCAATCAAGAGACACCCCTGGTTCTTTAACATGCCAGGTGTATAGCAACCATACATAGGACCTCGGTTTTTAAGTCTTATCCGAACTACTGTAAGTAATTTTAGTTGGTCAGCCCCAGGAATCGGACCCGCTACCTCGAGATTACAAGTCTCGTGCTCTGCCGATTGAGCTAACCGGGTCCGTACAAAATATGTTATATATATGACCTGAGAGGTTTCTTACGATTAATTAAAGTGACATTATGCTCATCTTACTGCACATAGTGTATTTTTGGTGACAGTTTTATAAAAGCAATTTTCGGCTGCTGTGCATATTAATGTGTTAAACTAATGATAATGCCGCGGTTAAAAGTTATTATATATTTCCTCTACCCTTTTCACACACACCTATTTCAGCTTGAATTTTACTTTAAAAAAATGTGCGTAATGTCACTTTAGTTTAAGAAATAATCTATGGCTTGGAGTGCTTTATCGAAATTGAAGCATTCCCCAAAGGTGATGTGCCTGGCGGAATAATTCACGAGGGCGAAGCCCTCGTGAATTATTTCGCAGGTACATTACCGACGGGAAATGCTTCAATTTCGATAAAGCACTCCAAGCCATAGATTATTTCTATTCTAATAAGCCGAATTCATGAATACTATCGTAACTACTACGGACCTTTTTTCAGTTCGGCGGTAATGTGTAACATAGTATAAATAGTGGCTGTTGGAATTCACTCCCCTATTCGGGCAACCAGTCAAGATATCATACATAACTATATTATACAAACTTATTATAGTTTAATCATCTAATACATAAAATATAAAAAATACCCGACTGTGACATTATGTAGAAGACGTCAGATTCAGAACCTAACAAAGCAGACAATCGATTTAAAAGCGAACCGTGAATCTGAAGTGAACTGTACAACGTTTTAGCGTGGAGTAATGACGTCAGTGTGATGACGTCAACGTTTTCATTCATTGTTTTGTCTCCCGGAATCAAAACATTGTATGACCTTAATCCTGAATTTCCTTGTCTTTTTTAAAGGAAGACAAGATGGAGGTATTCTAAGGCTTATTCTTAGATGAGACATTAATGTTCAAAGAACATATCAAACGTAAATGTCGTATAGCCATGTTTAACTATCTGAAAATCAAAAACATCAGAAAATACCTCACAAAGGAAGCACTGAGATCCTTGTGCTTTCCCTAGTCATATCTCATCTAGACTATTGCAATGTCATCCTATACGGAATATCGCAAAGTGAAATCCAGAAAATGCAACGAATTCAAAATATATGTGCCAAACTTGTCCTAAAACGAGGAAAATTTGACAGCTCCAAACAATCTCTTTATGCACTCCATTGGCTACCTGTGAAAGCACGAATTACTTTTAAAATTCTAACATTCATGTTTAACTGCTCAATCGGGAATGCACCAGCCTATCTAACAGAACTCCTTTCAGAACAAGTGCCGACGCGTCTTCTGCGCTCCACTTTGCCTTCTGAGGGCTGCTACGCTGTTCCCTTCAACAAGAGGAAGAAATTCAGCGACAGGAGTTTCAGTACTGTAGGCCCACGCTCGTGGAATGAACTCCCCAGTGATAGTAGAAAATCAGAAACAACTGACACCTTCAAAAGGAAACTGAAAACGTGGTATTTCAGAGACTTTTATACACTATTCTAGACTGACTGTGAAATAAAGACATAAAAATAAAACTATACTACAAATATCATCATGTGCTCAAATCCAAAACACTCGACTTCATTACAGATCTCATTTTACACATTTTAAACATCATCATATTACAAAGTTTATTAACTGATTCCTTTTAACTATTTTTATCTAATACAAATATTTTATTTAATGCCAACTGTGTGTGGTATTGAATAATTCATTTTAGCATTATATTACAAATGATATTGAATAATATTGAACAATTCATTTTAGTATTATATTACAAATGTTTAATTAATGTTAATTTATACCATTAATATCAAGGCTGAAAGTTTAAAAATGCATTGGCATTATTTTTTAACAGGCTGGTGAAATTGCCCGATCGGGTTCTCTAAAATCAGCTTTAAAAATACTTTTCTTCACTTGGAAAGTGTTTTAACACATCAAGTATGATAATAACAGCATGGAGCAATAACATATAGTTCGTCCCAGTATCAGCTCAGAAAAATTGTTGTTTCAAAAGTGTTCATGTTTTCTTGCAAAAACTTGTCTCTGAATTATCAAGTAAACACATTATGGCATGTTTTTGAAAACTAATGGACAGAAAGCTCTGAAACAGCTCAGACTCATAGAAAACACACATAATAATAAAGACACCAAAATGAAGATGCGGAAACTTAAAGTTGTTTAGGGCTTTTTTGATTTCACATATTTAATATATGGAAACTGAAAGTAGAAGTGCCAAAAACCTGGCGCAAGAAATGGCATAATTGTTTTTAGCGATTTTGATTTTTTTCAAACACAAAGTTCTATTACAAATTATATTTCCTAGGTGTTTTTCCACCTCGTTTTAACTACGTAAAATCACACCAGTTACGTGAAATCAAAATTTATTAAATATTCTAATATGCCTATGGTAGATTCGAGTGCATTAATATGATTAAAGCACTCGGAAAAGAAGGCGGAGTTTCGGACATGGAAGTAGCTTCTTCAGACTTTTCTAATATACTCCCGCGCATAGAATAGAATACATAAATAGAAATTATATCTTTATAAATACGTCTGTCGCATGAAGAAGTTGTGTTTAAGAATCTAAATATTATATTTGATTGCGTCAAGTACTTGAAACTTGAAACTTTTAATTTGATTAAACGCCGATTTCTATACATGTAACAATATTCAATGGCGTTGTTCATAGACATATGATAACACTTACTAAAAATATCATTTGTAATATAATGCTAAAATTTAACTATTCAATATCACACACAGTTGGCATTAAATAAAATATTTGTATTAGATAACATTAATTAAAAGGAATCGGTTATAAGAATATCGTTTGTAAAATAATGCTAAAATGAATTATTCAATATTATTCAATATCATTTGTAATATACTGCTAAAATGAATAATTCAATATCACACACAGTTGGCATTAAATAAAATATTTGTATTAGATAAACCGAAGTGTCATATGTCCGAAATGTCTATGGGGCCGAAACATCGGGGCCGAAATGTCATGGGATCGAAACGTCGTAAGAATAATTTTATTGTGAGATTGTATTCTGTAGGCGAACAGGAGTGAGTACACTATTGTAAAATTCTGGCAGGGTCAACGGATTAGATTTTGATTAAGTAGATCTAGTAAGATCTAGTAAAATCTTGCTGTGATTTTTTACCTTTGATATCAGGAGAAGCCTTTCTTGTCTGAAATTAATGCATGTAACTAAAGACCTTACAGTATATAGGCCTAAAACTGTAAAATACCAATCATTTGTAATTGGGTAAAACACCACTAAATCTTCGAAAGTTTATTAAATTGTACACGCACACTGTAACAGGACCATTAACCTACAGTCGGACGTACGGACGGACAGGGAGTTGATCACATTAACACGTATCCTAGGATATGTTACTCCCATCAGTTTGGTCTCTGGGCTCCAGGTCATTTAGCCTCAATATTTTGACTGCAAGGCAGACCCATTTTACAAGGAAGTGTCTCCCTGTCCGGTTCAACAAATGGGGGAGGGACAGGGGGAGGGATTTGTCTCCTCGTCCGGCTCTATTCTTATCACTGTCTACAGACAGACTTTACTATAGAAATTATTTGCTATAGTTTTCCATTCTTGTAACATATCAATAAACTTAATTACTTTTGAAACATTTGCTTGACCGGAGCGAGAGAAAAACTGTGTCTTTGTGTATATGGTAAGTATAATTATAAATGTGTAATTATGACTTGTTTACTTTGATTTTTTTCGCCTTGTTTTCACTTTATACATGCATCACGTACAAACCGAAAAATTATATTTATTTGCACACCTGCGTCTAATATTACAATGGTAATTTAATGCAAAGCACCAGAGGTGTTAAGTTGGTGTCCTATACTATTCCATAAAGCCTTTTACTAATTTTCACACCTCCTTAAATTAATATCTTCCCAGTCTAATTTTTCGATATAAATTACGTTTTCTGAAGTTTTTCAGACTGAAAATAGTAAATAATGATATTTTTCATCTAAGTAATGATATT
This sequence comes from Saxidomus purpurata, assembly GCA_022818135.1. NCBI lineage: Eukaryota > Metazoa > Mollusca > Bivalvia > Venerida > Veneridae > Saxidomus > Saxidomus purpurata. The sequence goes on from JAFMSR010000007.1 coordinate 38,303,443, forward strand.
TCATAAGTCTAGCTCTAAAAAGTGATAAAAAATAGAGCCTAATGGGGAGACAACACCCCCCCCCCCCCCCATTTGTCTCACTGTCCGGCTGAACTGGACGTAGAAACACTGACATTTTACAACACTGACATTACATATATGTCTGCCTTTACGTTGCGAAAGGCAACCATCATATATAGCAAAAAGCCCTTGCGCACAATTAGTTGGGCTACAGGTCATTCAGCAATAAATAAGAAACCAGTAAAGTTTATAACTTTTATATTTGTACAGATTTGTAACAAATCATTTTATTGAACATTAATGTGATAGTGCACCATTGTATTTTAAATGTAGGAAAGACCAATACTTAAAGTTTACAGTTTCCAAAATTAACACTATCAGAGTATCATGCGTTGGAAAGAATATCAAATATCATAATTCAACAAACACTTACTGACTTGTATAGAACAGAATAAATTGAAGCTATTATAAAATACCAAATATAAACCAAGTACATTTCCAAATACAAACGTTCATTATTTAATAATATCTTATACCTGTCATAAATACTTAATCCTGATTGGCCGATAGCGCTGACGTGCCGGGTCTACAAAAGTATGTGTAGACCTGGAAATGATGTGTAGACCTGCACGGATTTTAATACGTTATTTCTGTTATACTTTTGTATGATTTTCACTACTCTTTATGAGGTATACGATATAATGATTATAGACCAATTTTGAGGTCAATACATAGTTTTGCGGACCTGTTAAAAGTGATATTGACTGAGGACAAAGTCCGAGGTCAATATCATTTTTAACAGGTCCGCAAAACTATGTATTGACCTCAAAATTAGTCTATAATTGTATATTGTATACCTGTCACAAATCCTTAATCCTGATTGGCCGATAGCGCTCACGTATCGGGTCCTGCAAAAGTAATTGTAGACCTGGAAAATATTGTGTAGACCTGCACATCATTTCTGTTATATTTTCGCATGATTTTTACTACCCTTTATGAGGTATACGATATAATAATTTTAGACTAATGTTTCGGTCAATACATAGCTTTGCGGACCTGTGAAAATAGATATTGACCTTGGACTTCGTTCTCGGTCAATATCACTTTTAGCAAGTCCCAAAAACTATGTATTGACCTCATAATTAGTCTATAATTGTATAATATCGTATACCTGTCATCAATACTTAATCCTGATTGGCCGATAGCGCTCACGTGCCGGGTCTGCAAAAGTATGTGTAGACCTGGAAATGATGTGTAGACCTGCACAGATTTTAAGACGTCATTTTTGTTATATTTTCGTATGATTTTCACTACTCTTTATGAGGTATACGATATAATAATTTTAGACTAATGTTTCGGTCAATACATAGTTTTGCGGACCTATTAAAAATGATATTGACCTTGGACTTTGTCCTCAGTCAATATCACTTTTAGCAGGTCCGCAGAACTATGTATTGATCTCAAAATTAGTCTATAATTGTATAATGTATACCCCCGTATAACGTAAACTCCGGTATGTCACAAATTTTGAAAAACAAAATTTCAGTCTTGAATAAACGCTCCCTGGGTCAAAAATGTAAATGGGGGTATACAGTAAGTCATAACAGATGATATAATTTTCTAATAAGGGTCACTAGGTAATAAAATTAAACTGGATAACTTTTCCCCATTTTTTTTTTTATTTGTTATTTCGGCATGTGAAAGAAATAATTGACATCATACAAATTTTATAAAATAATACAACTAATAAAATGGTAAACGAATATCACATTGGTACAGACTAAGAATTTGTTTAAAAATACAAACACAAATTTTGAATTTAAATCTGAAGTCCCAGGATCACTTTGAATTTACTGATATGGTAAAATATATTTACTGATAGGATAATGATAGAACCATGTTCTGTTCACTCTAAAACAATGTTGACATATTATGCCTTTCTTTCGTATTATAGTTTCTTCACGAAAAAGAGTTGCCAGAAAGCCTTTCCTATTTCTGCAATGTCATTGAAAAAAATACTGCGCTATATTTCTAATATGTACTTCTCGATCTAAAACCACATTAGGAATATTTTTGGTACAAATAAAGGTCATTTCCGATGGTAAGACATCTGTCTTGGTAAAATAAGAGCTACTTGTATTATTGTGCTCCTGGGACTTTAACAAAATGGAACATGCTGTCTTTCACAACTACTGGATAACACAAAATGTGAATTCCCTTATTTCCAAAAGCTAAAACAAAGGCGAAATTTACTATCATGATACATACTGTTCATGTTAACCCAAACATTTAGGGTCCAGGGGTAGCTGTCAGATACCTTACAGTAAGGTTGTGGGTTTAAATCCTAACTGCAGAATTTGCCTGGACTCATCTTGACCATGACCTTTAGACCTTCTTTCTTGGTTAGGAAATTTGGACTGTGTGTATAAATTTGCAGGCAGATTTCAAAAATGTCCTCAGCTGACAGGCGCGTAGCAAGGCATACTCCCATACTCACGGGAGTACTTCGAATTTCAAAAATGAAAAATTTAAATGGCCTGAAAATGATGTTAAACTTGTGCCTAAGGGGGTACATGTCAACTCGGGTACACTAACAGTATCGGTTTATTCTTAATCACAAATGGTAAACTTGTGTTTCATAAATGCAATAAAATAAGTTTTAAACGTCCTAATTATTTACAATATATTTGGCTTAAAAAAAATCGCGGGGGCTTTGCCCCCCACACCCCCCTTACAGAAAACTGGGAGTACTTCAATTGTGTCCCTAGCTACGCCCTTGGCTGACTTGATCATGACTTTTTGACCTGTTTTGGTTTTGAAGCTGGAGTCCTGAACTTTGGACTGTGTGCACAACTTTTCAAACAGATTTAAAAAATGCCTTCAGCTGACATTGATCATGACATTTTGACCCTTGTTTTTTCACCCTTTTCAATGATGACCTTGAATTTGATGTGTCTAAATGTCAGTGAGTCCATTCTCAATGTGAAGCTAATAGACCTTAAAATTAGTATGCTTCATTTTGCAATGGATTTTCATTGTTGATCTTCTTTAGAGAGTTCAAATTATTATGCATACATTCTACAGATCAGCTTTCACTCGAATATTGTAAAGCGCAGTTAATACCCAGTTGAGCGATAAAGAACCATCATGGCCTTCTTGTTTTATAAGTACATTAAGTTAGTAAAATTATCTATTCTTGGCATTCCTACATACTGTACTTGTTCATGTCATGCAGGATCAAGTTCAAAGTTTTATATCATTATGGATAACATGGTCTAGGTAACTTTCAAATGTTAAATACATTGTACATCATTTTTTACAGAAGATCTGCCCTGAGTGTTCAAATTACAGGCAAAGGATGAGAGGTCTAAGGGTTTGTCAGAAACTTCTTGTCCAACCAATGGTCAGTCGTGCTGTGCACAGATTATACTCTTCTGAACCTCAGAGGCAACACAAGGTTCTTGTGTCATCATCCACAAATATTTATGAAAACCTTGCTCTAGAGGATTGGCTGTTTCAGAACACAGATTTCAAGAAGGTGTCGATACTGTTGCTGTGGCGAAATACACCATGTGTAGTATTTGGTAGGCACCAGAATCCATGGGTGGAGTGTAATGTTCCCTACTGTCAGAAACATGAGGTGCATCTAGTCCGACGTAAAAGTGGAGGTAGGTTGATATAAAGTCACAGCTGAGCTGTTCTGCCCATGATCCATTTGTCATCCTGTTGTTTTTTTTCGATTTTGACATGATCTTAATATATGTGTCCAACTTTTAGGTTTGGCAAGTCTGTTTTAGAAATTTATTAAAGTAAAGGCAAAACAGTCTGCATTTTGTTGTGTTGCTGCTTGGTACAAATGGTCTGTACTAGTGATGAATTGTTAGTCCATAGAAAATTGCACAAAAATGTAGTGCCAAGTAAGTCCTAAACCTGAACTGTGTTTGTAATTTGTATAAAACCGAATAATTATATTATCAAGTAAGATAGCACGTGTACTTTAGATGAACAAGCTTTATCTGAATAGGAGGAACTGTTTACCATGATGAAGGTAACCTGAATTGTTCATTCCTGGTGGAAAACTCGCTGTACAATAGACGACGGAACCTTCAGCTGGTGGTAGATGCTCTGAAGTCACAATGGGATGTACCGCTATCTATCAATAACAGAGATGACATTTTATATCAAGACAAATACAAGGTAAGCGGAACATGACTTGTACATTGCATGAAGATATTTTACACATATTTCTTAAACATAATTTTACCCTCCATTGTTTGTACTAGTAAATATGAATATGCATGGCCAGTTTGAATGTTTGTAATTTTTATTGTTGTTGGATTTTCATCAAACTTGATGGGAAGCATGGTATCAAGTGCAGTTGTGCATATTGTAATTTTGGGTCATCATAATGGTCAAAGGTCAAAACACTGAATGTTTGGGAGGGACAGTCCTACCCCAGTGAGTTTTTCCTTTAGGAGGGAATGGTGCAGGTGGTAGACATGTGTTTTTGTTACAAAAAACAATTTTAGTTTCACATTGTGTAGGCTACTTCACCAGTAGTATAATTATGTGGTTGTACTTGATTATAGTATATGACTTAATTTTTACTTTCAGATATCTGGAACTGCATCCAAACTAGGAGGCAAGAAAACATATCATCATTTTACTCTGTTGTATAATGTAGACAAAGATAGATTGAATAAAGTCTTGATCTCTGACTTGGTGAGTTCTATACTTATATAATGTATTATTGTCATAAAAAGTAACTGGCTATATATGATTTTTAGCCCCCACAAAGTGGGGTGCATATAGCGTTGCACTTGTCCGTCCGTCCGTCAGTCCGTCCGCCCCCCCCCCCCCCCCCCCCCCCCCCCCCCCCCCCCCCCCCCCCCCCTACGTCCCAAATCTTGTGAACGCAACTCCTCTTAAACCGGATGGCAGATTTTGCTAAACTTCCAGGGATGAACAACCTTAATGTAGATGGTGTAAAGGAAGGAATTTTCGCACCAAATTTAACGATTATGGCCCTTTGTTGATTTTTCACTATATATCTTGTGAACGCAACTCCTCTTAAACCGGATGGCAGATTTTGCTTAAACTTCCAGGGATGAACAACCTTAATGTAGATGGTAGTAAAGAAAGGAATTTTTGCTGCGACCAAATTTAACAGAATTATGGCCCTTTGTTGATTTTTTCACTATATACTATGTAAAATTTTGTGAACGCAACTCCTCTTAAACCGGATGGCAATTTTGCTTAAACTTCCAGGGATGAACACCTTAAGTGTAGATGGCAGTAAAGGAAGGTTTTTGCTGCGGCCAAATTTAACAGAATTATGGCCCTTTGTTGATTTTTTCACTATATACCATATAGAAATTTTGTGAACGCAACTCCTCTTAAACTGGTTGGCAGATTTTGCTTAACTTCCAGGGATGAACACTTAATTGTAGATGGTGTAAAGGAAGGAATTTTTGTTCACCAAATTTAACAGTTATGGCCCTTTGTTAAGTTTTTCACTATATACCATATAGAAATATTGTGAACCAACTCCTCTTAAACCGGATGGCAGATTTTGCTTAAACTTCCAGGGATGAACAGCTTTAATGTGTAGATGGTAGTAAAGGAAGAATTTTTGTTGCACCAAATTTAACGAATTATGGCCCTTTGTTGATTTTTTCACTATATACATATAAATTTGTTCACCAAATTTAACGAATTATGGCCCTTTGTTGATTTTTTTCACTATATCCATATAAATAATTGACATATAAATTTTACTTTGTAATTTAATTTAACATGTACTAAGGTTACCTGTAGATCTTTTAGGTATATGTCAGAAATGAATGGAATGAAGTTCCACTAATCTTACTCGTTGCTTCTCTTTTTGGCACTCGCACATGGGCCCTGTCCTTAATACTTTGTTACATGGGCAATTACACAAGAGAATAATATATTTTGTGTGTGTCCATAAACATTTAACAGTGTAGAAATTCTGAATTTAAGTAACATTTCCAATCAGACTGACAATCAATTGTAAGAAATATATTAATCAATAATTTATACTCTTAGAAAATATGACTATTACAGTTACCGGTACAACCAAAATATATGAATTTGTGTACCAGTTTTATTTGTATAAAATATAGTTAAATAAAGTGAAAATTCGAAACTATTCTAGTCAAAAATTGAACATTTTGTAAGTCTTACGTACTTACAAAGAGAAAGCATTTGGCATTAGAGTTATTTCTTATATGTTATTGGAGCATTCACTGTGTTCCAAGTGTCTTACTCTACCATAATGCATTTCATGTTTTTCATTTTGAACAGCTTAAATTTGACTGTAGAGAAAGCTGTAAGTTACCAGTGTTTTAAAACTGCTAATTTAAACAATGACAAGTATAATTGTATATTTTTCTGTGTATTCTTATACCTACAGTCGTATTACCTTAAAGTGACATTATGCGCATTTTTTTCAAGTAAAAATCCAGCTGAATATGGTGTGTGAACAAAAGCGTAGAGGAAATAATAGCGTTAAACCCAATACACCAAACTCTTCACGCTACCAGTGTGAAATAATAACTTTCCAAATATTGATTTTCTTATTTGACTGGGAGAGTCAATTTAAGAAAAGAACAACTGCATGCAGGAGTTGCTTCCCTTCCACTGCCGAAATCTCTTCCAACATCAACAACGACACAATCAACTATCATTTTATCAGTCCGATTTTTTTATATCTAAAGCACCAACTTCAAATACTAATGCGGCATAATCATTAACACATTTAAATGAACAGCAACCAAAAATAGCTTTTATAAAACTGTCACCAAAAATACACTATGTGCAGTAAGATGCGCATAATGTCACTTTAAAAGAACTTCTTAATTTATAAGCACTAAATATCTAAATAATTCCTCATGTTATTTTTTTTATCTGAAATTTTTAGGAAGGTGTTAAGAGTAAAGCTACAGCAAGTATCAGGATGTCAGTGACCAATCTAGCAGATAATTTTCCTCAAATAGACTTTACATCTTTAGTTGATGTCATCAGTGATCACTTTGTACAGGGTACTCAGGTAATTACCTCCTATTAATAGTGAAATTGTACATTTAAAGATTGCAAACTCTATTAAGACAAGATTCCACTTATCTTAAAATAATTTCCTAGCTCCACCAATGTGTTTACCAAAATAATTAAACAGTTTAATTGAATTGTGTTGAATTTGAAGGTTTTTTGCTGGTGCCATGGACTATTATAATAACTGAAGGAGAGCTAACTATACTTGTTGGTAAGGAGTTTGATCCAGGAAATTAACTGTAAATGTCAGCATTTTTAAAGTTTCATTGCGAATTAAAGGTCCAAGATATTGCTAGACACCGGCAATATGATAAAGCTTCCATACTTCTTGTTCATGTGGTTTGATTATTAGTAAATAATTGATTCCCTTTAAGAAAAAAGATGTTGGAACTGTCAGATATTTCTTGCAAGAACCAGAATTTCATGTTCTTTAAAATAAAATTATGACTGGGAATTTGTGTAGGCTGTTCAGCTGACACTGGTATTTCAAGAGATACGGAAGTCAAGTATTTTGTGAAACCAGAACAGAACTGGTTTTACTCCGGGTTAAATGGTACGTTGATATGATATAGGGTTATAACAATTTTGATGTTTGCGATTTTGTTTGCAATTTTTAATGGTTGCAAGTCTTTTAATATTGGCTACGTAATCTGGTATCAAAATAGCTAGATGATTTAAAACTCTATTCCAATGCACTCTGTGCTAAAATGTGATAATTAATGGCTGTTTTCATACAGTAAAATAATTGGGCCACAAGAAATCTGCAGGTTAGTTGTTTTTTTCTAGTCAGCTGTCATTGTAATGTAATGAGTACAGTTTTAACTTTGTTTTTGTACTTCAGGTTCAGTGTATACAAACTGTGGACCCATGTGACCAGGATCTCTTTCCTGGTGTGGAAAATCATCTGACAGAGCTTGAGTCATGGGAGTGGATATTCGGCAAGACGCCACCATTCTCTATACATCGTATGTTCCATAATAAAACAAACACTGTAAATGTACTAGATGTCAAAGTTGACATAACGAAAGGTTGCATGCATGATTTACAGTTAAATGAGTTAAATATTTTACATGCTAGGGATATTGAAAGTCAAGCATTTTTAATGCTACGCGTAGGAGTGGAACAAACACGAGTTTGCCCTGCAGAAGTTAGGAAAAATCTGTCACGTGTTAAAATGGAATGGATAGCAGATCAGATTTACACAGTTGATACACATCAATATCTAGATTGGCTGTTACAGTGTGTAATGGAAACATTAGCAATTTTCTCTGAACATAAGCCACCAGAATCTATGATGCATAGAGGAATAGCTACTTGACTACAAGATCTGTGAAGTCATACTACTTTTCTATACTACATGTACATAGTATTGATATTTAGTGATGAATTATAGACAATTGTTTGCAGTGTTTGATATTCACCACATTGTCGAAGTGCTCAAGGTGAGCTATTGTGATCGTCTGGTGTCCATCATCTGTCTGTCGTCTGGCCATACTTAACCTTGTGTATGCAATAGAGGCTGCATTTTTCACTGGATCTTCATGAAACTTGGTCAGAATGACTGCCTTGATGAAATCTATTTTGAATTTGAATATAGGTCATCTTGGGTAAAAAATACTAGGTCACCAGGTCAGATCATAGAAAAACCTTGTGTATGCAATAGAGGTTGCATTTTTCATTGGATATTCATGAAGCTTGGTCAGAATGATTGTCTTGTTGAAATCTAGGTTGAGTTTGAATATGGGTCATTTTGGGTCAAAAACTAGGTTACCAGGTGAAATGCTAGAAAAACTTTTATATATGAAATAGAGACTGCATTTTTCACAGGATCTTTATGAAACTTGGTAAATCAGAATGATTATCTTGCTAAAATCTATATTGCTTTTAAATATAGGTCATCTCAATTCAAAAACTAGGTCATTTTTAAGCTACAGCAATGAACTAGAGGGATACTTTTGCATGCAGATTTCAACTTTGACTTTTGCTGACCTTGACCTTCTGACTTACTTTATGTTTTTGGAGCTACATCAACGAAATGTGGACCATATATACAATTTTGCATGTAAATTTCAACTTTTGACATTGGTTGTCCTTGACTGACTGACCTACTTTCCTGTTTTTGAAGCTACAATGTATCGCTTTGAAATTTGAACCACATGTAGTTTTGAAAGCAGATTTCAACTTTGACCTTGGCTGACCTTGACCTTTGGCCTAGTTTTTGTTTTCCAAGCTAGAGAGATGAAATTTGGACTGTTTGTGCAGTTTTACAAACTTATTTTTAAAATTCCTATGACTGACCTTGATTATGACCTTTTGACATACTTTCTTGTTTTTAAAGTGTAATAATACTCAGGTCAGCGATATAGGGCCATGATGGCCCACTTGTTTACAATGTTAGTTGTGCTGGAGTGGTACATATCAACATGCTAAATATTTGTTAAAGTTTTAAACATAAAAAATGGTATATAAATCTCTGCATGTTTTGACCAGTAATTGTTTAGTCATAGGACTGTTATTATATGCAGGAAACATAGAAAATATTTTAGAGGTTCTGTGCTGTTACACTTATCAACAGATAGATTGATGCTGCTCATTTCTGGAATATCAGTTATTTCAGGACAGTTGTCTATGCAGATTTTCCGCTGAAGTTGTTTTCATTGCTTTGTGTTTTCAGAAGGTCTTGACATATTAACAGAGCTAGACCCCAGCTCTAAATAGCTTTCCGAACCATGACTGTCATTGGACTGCTTCTTTCCTGAATCATTATTTTCTTTCTTTAAGGTTAACTTTAAACTTTTATATGACATAATGTACTATGTGTTTTGCAAATGTTCAAGGTTTTTTTTATACACTCAGGCTTATTATAGTGCATACAATGTTGCTTCACAGTGCTACATTTTGTACTCTGACACTTAAACATAACTGATTTTTAGCTAAACTATTCAAAAGAAGAAGGCGGGTTATTACAGTCACTTTTGCGTCAGTGTCGGATCTTCTTTACCTTTATAACCTCCATTAACCGACAAGGTACATAACTCTGTGAAGGTTTTTGTAAGAATTTTGGGCCTTTTTCTACTTTTTATTGTACTATTCCTAGTTAAAGTCTTGCGTGCAACTGGCACTGTCATGCACATATCATTATGATTAACCACTTAAAGTATTAATTAAAACTTTGCTGTAGTGTTTAGGGGTATCAAACAATTAAGCTAGATAACTCTTGACTTAATATCTTGCTACTTACGGCCCTTGTTTACACTTTGAAAATATACAGATTCTTGTTTTGCCTTTTACTTGCCAAAAGTTTTGTTGTTTTGGCAAGCACTGAGAAAGGTTGAGTGCGCTATTTTACGGACAGCTCTTGTTAACTACATTTATATCTGTTATGAAACCCCAGTTGCAATTTTCAGAATACCTTTTGGACTGTTACATTGTTTAAATGATTTATGAAATAAACATTTACAATAACGATTGCTTTATGTACATTTTTTAATGACTTGATCACGACAGAATAGCCCAAAATCCTTTACTGGTATATCTACTTCATTGTACATTCTTGAAAGACTGTTAATATGCTTGAATCGCGTAAATAGGTCATAGATATAGTCCTCTACCAATACAAGTTTGAATGTGTCATGCCCATGGGGTGAAATTGGTCCGACTTATAGCGGACTTGTTTTACATAGAAATATGTAAGAAAAAGGAGAGAACACAACAACTGTGTACATTAGTCTTATCAGTTACATTGTGTTTTCATGTTAAAAACATAGATCTACTGTAAGGAGTTAAAGATCAATAAAGCCAACAGGTCAGACATAGGAGCTTCGTTATAGACTTGCATTTAAGCTTTCTTAATGGGGAAATATCTACTAAAATGTATGTAAAGGAGAGTAAATTTTAATGTCAATAAAGTCTACCATCTGCACATGAATGGGAATGTTCCCCGTGCAACATCATACGAGAGTCTACGTATCAAAATTTGTACTGTAATTGTACATGCATACTTAACCTACAATTGTTGCCCATACCTAAAGGGTGTGTCATGTACCACACCTGGGGAGCACCCTTGAAGATCAAGGTCACACGTAAGGCTCAAAATGTTGCATAAAGTTATATGCCAGTATTTCGTGTCCATGCTGTATCTTTGACTGATGTAAACTAATTTCACAGAGTTGTCCATATCATGCATCCAAGGGGGCTACCTTGAGGGTGAAGGTCACAGAGCTCAAACTTGTAAATAAGGGTTATGTTCTGGAATTATGTGACTAGGCTGTAACTTCTACATGCATATACTAATTTTGAAGTAACTTCTCACAGATGTTCCCCATACCTTGCCTGCTTAAAGTCATGTCATATTTCAGAGTCAATGACTATATCTCCTCAACCCCTGGAAGGATTTTTTGAAACTTGTGCCAAATGTTCACCTTGTGGAGATTACATGCAATATCCATGTTTCAACAAAGCCTGCTTATGGTCAATGTCACATTTCTGGTCAAATACCATGTTTCTGTATCTCCCAAACATTTTGAATAATTTCCTTGAAACCGCCAGTAAATGTTAATCTCATGGAAAGAATGTGAAGAATCCGTTTCTTAGCCACGCTTGGCTCAAGGTCAAGGTTATACTTAGGTCAAATGTCACCAGACTGTATCTCCTTAACCCTTTGAGGGATTTTCATTAAACTTTGGTCAAATGTTAATTTCACCAAAATGAGAAAGGTCAAGGAACCATTTGGGGTCAAAGGTCATGTGACTATATCTTCAAAACCCCTTCAAGTCTTTTCGTGAAATTTTGTTATACGTTCATCTCACCCAGGTCATATTCGGTTGATGACTTTGTATTGCATGGCAATACTCCAACCAGTTGATGACACGATTACAATTCAAGTTTAGGACTCCATGATGCTCTTTTCCTAAATCTTTTCCACATCTTATGAAATGCTGTTTATTTTATGTTCTTTGAATTTTTCGAAAAGTGTCCAGGGATGAAAAAAACACCTAATTGATGATAGTCGTATCTTTTTACAGATTGTTTGCTTCAAATCTGGGACGTATATTATAGGTTATTGAACTTGTATGAAAACAAACCCCCCCCATGGTGAAATACCCCTCCAACAAGCCCCCCCCCCCCCACCCCCCCCTTGAACGAGTTCGTCCCCCCAAATTATTTCGCCAGTTCAACAGTTCAATAACCTTTTTATTATATTCTTTTCATATTGAATATGAACAAAATGACTTTCTGTTAGCAAAAACAATAAATGAATCTTGAATTTCTCAGACAACTAGCGTACTATTTCACCATGTCACCATTTTCTTTATTGCGTATTAATAGACTCGATTCATTTGTTGTTTATACGTGACGTCATTTATTAGGAGAAACGTTGACGCCAATTGTACGGTAAGAAATTTCAGTTGCCGTCCGCCATCTTGTTTTGAAAAACCAGAAGTTTCCTACGGATGCAGGTTTCTACTTTGAAATGTGATACTCATTTGATGTACGTTCCTAAAAATGTTTTTTCTTTCTTATGACTACATGCAAAACATCATTCCTTTTGTTTATCAATACTTGGCTGAACTACGTACCAGTAATTTTCGTAACCAGAACTGGTATTGCGTGCCCTAAAAATTTCGAACCTTTTTAAAAACGAAACTCTTTTTTCCCCCCCTGAAAATGATTAAAGTTCTTTTTTATTTTCAGACCGTACCTTATTTAATTGTAAAAAACTGTCGAACTTCGACAAAAACCTCATTAAAACGATGTTTGCAAACAAATAAAATCGTCCGTACAGCTTATCGCTAGGACCGCCCTCCCTTGCCACGTTCAGTATCATTCCTTACCAACGTGCGTACCGTAGAATCTGAACGAATCTCAAGGCAAAGGAACGGGCAAATATATACTATTATTGCTCCAGTTCAAATATATCAAAAACTTTTTATTTTGCTTTATCTGTATTGACTAAATACTGAATAAAATATAATATATGTAACACGTGCACAATCCAGTATACTATTAGGGTCTGTTCGGTAAACAGATCCATACATTTGACATTTAACATTCATATACATGAAGGCCCTTAACAGATAATTCTGATTTCTGAATGGAAGTGACTGGAGCTGAACCGGAATCGGTTCTCAAGACAAAGATATTAGTGAACCGGAATTTTTGGCCTGTACATATTACTGCAGATATGTAGGTACAAATGGTGCAAAAATGTGTTTCATAATATTTATTTACTTTATTAACTCGAATTCGAAAAACAAACGTTTGTTTACATTTTCCCCTTGATTATTGCGTCTCAATCTTGTAACACTGGCATCCGCCATTTTGGTATAATTTCAGGGTTACCGGTGCTACAAAACACCATAACCACAGGTAAATAAACATGTTAACCAATGTCTGACTTTTGAGTTAATAAAATAAAGAAATATTAAAAAACACATTTTTACACCATTGGTATCTGCATATCGGCAATGCATTTTTGTAATATGTATTGGAGAAAAAAATCCGATTCACTGGCCATGTCGTTTTTATCATACAGTTGTCTAGCGAACGGAATCGTTTCTCTAGCCACTGCCTTTCTGAATAGTTAAAATGTTTCTGTCTATCCACACCTGTTTGTTTCACCTATTATATAATGTTGAACATGAACTGTTTCAAAAAATACATGTATGTACAATTTCGTCATGTTTTCCGGAGATATTCCAATTCGTGATCATTTAATGACCAAAGGGAGTCCTTTGTTTGATATTGACCGAACAAATTAAAGAATAACAGGTCTTTCATAGATCGGTTTGAATATCTGTTTTTTCTGTAACAAAATTCTTTCTGGAACTCTTCTTCACATGGCCCCCAACTTTCTGTTGGTTGAAGGTGTTGTTTAAATTTCTAAAAGCAAAGTGAATAACAGTAATAAATAACAAAATTAAAAAAAGATATCGATTTTCAAAACGTTTCAAGTACAAAAAATGTATTACTATGATAATGTTGCAAATTTTTTGTCTCGCTGCTTGTAGCAGTATTGTACATTACTAGAAAATGTATTTTATTACGGTACCTTCGGGCAGAAAAAGCACAGGTTTTGTACAAGTTGAGACTCCCAAATTGTTAATATTCGTTTTTGATATCATGATGGTTCTAAGAAAACTGAAAATGACTGTCGTATCGTTTTCGTCTATAAATTTTTTCACAATTAGTTTTTTCAACACCGATCTGCAACGTATTACTGCATATTAATTATTAGCTCACCTGGCACTTTGTGCCAGGGTGAGCTTTTAGGATGAACGATTGTCCGTTGTCTGTCAACTGTTTGCTTCAAAAGACATCTCCTCTGAAACCACTGGGCCAATGCTGATGAAACTTGGCAAGGGTGTTCCTTGCATGAAGCTCTACAAAACTTATTCAAATAATTCCATTCAATGCAGAACTCTGGCTGCTATGGCAACAAATAGGACAAACTTAAAAAATCTTCTCTGAAACAACAAGGCCTAGAGCTTAGATATTTAGCATGTAGCATTACCTAGTGAAACACTATCAAGATTGTTCAAATTACGACCACTGGGTCAATAAAACCCCGCCCGGGGTCCACTTGATTTTAGATATAGGTTTCTATAGGAAATACCTCAAAAATCTTTTTCTCCAAAACAACAAGTCATAGAGCTTAGATATTAAGTATACAGCATTGTGTAGTAGACCTCTACCAAGTTTGTTCAAATCATGCTCCTGGGCTCAATATTGGCCCCGCACAAGGGGTCACTTGATTTTACATAGACCGTGATTTATAGGAAAACCTTTAGAAATCTTCTTCTCCTAAACCACAAGGTCTAGAGCTTAGATATTTAGTGTGTTACAGTGTCAAGTGAACCTCCTCAAAGTTTGTTCAAATCATGCCCCCGGGGGTCAAAATTTACCCTGCCCGGGGGGTCACTTGGTATAGGAAAAACTTTTTAAAATCTTCTTCTCCTAAACCACAAGGCTTAGAGCTAAGATATTTAGTATGTAACATTGTCTAGTGGTCCTCTACCAACTTTGTACAAATCATGCCCTGGGGTCAAAATGGACCTCTTCCTTAGGTAAGTGCACTGGTACTCAGGTGAGCGATAAAGGGCCACAATGGCCCTTTTGCATTTACTATTTTATATGTTTTTAAACGTCAAATTGAAAGTTACCTTGAAAAAGGAGGATCCTTTAGCCTTACTGGTTGTGTACAGTCCTTGGGCTACCATTGGAGACATCACTATGGCAACACTGATCCAGCCCATAATTCGGGCAACTCTAGGGTATGTATAAGTGCCGTACGATGGTGGAACGTACTGTACACAACTTGTCAGAAATATCACCTTAAAAAAATGATAGACGTGCACCAGTTCGTCACAATGAAGTTTAAAATAGTTTTGCCTTTGTACAGCTCGTTGTGCGGGTCGTACCGCATATATACCTCGCCCGAGGGTGGTGGACCTAATAAGCACGTATACAAACAAAAAAAATCAGCTCGTTCAGACCACATTTCTAGTTCACACTAGTTAGTAGATAGTCTGAGTTTTTGTGGTGTTCGCTAAAATGTTTTTTTTTTACACAGCGGGTTTTTTTCGGTAATTCCTTATAGAAATATTTAGAAGACACATATATTCATCATATCGTTTATGACTGACAGCTGTTGGCATTCCTAAAGTATATTAGACATACGATATTAGCGAGACTAAAGACTTACCAAAACTATAAGCGGTGCTATAAAGGCTGTCAGAAACCGGAGTATTCCAGGTATGGGTCTACCTATCATCATGTGTACATCGTCGCTGAATCTGTCCATTCCTGTAAAAAGTTCTCATTTAAGTTTGACTCACTCAAGAGGTATAGGGAACGGTCGATGACCGTCGTTCGTCGGTATGTCCAAACATATTTGCTGTGTAGTTCTCTGCTACATTTCTTTAAATCGTACCCATGGGGTCAAACTTGGCACCGCCCAGGGGCACTTGTTTTACATAGGAACCGCAAAGCATATAGAGATCACGTATTTGGTGTAAAGTGGTTCTCTATCAAGTCTGAACAAATCATGCCCCTGGAGTCGAAATTTATCCCGCCATGGATGTTGCGGTTTTACATATACATATTATGTACATGTATATAAACAAGAGGGCCAAGATGGCCCTATATCGCTCACCTTAGTACAAGTCCACTTGCCTGGTGGAAGATCACTAGACAATGTTTTTTACCAAATAGGTTTTTTCCTATATATACGTCTTTGTAAAACAAGTGACCCTCCCCCGGGCAAGGTCAGTTTTGACCCCAGGGGCATAATTTGAACAAACTTTGAAGAGGTCTACTAGGCAATGCTACATGCCAAATATCTAAGCCTTAGGCCTTGTGGTTTTAGAGAAAATTTTTAAAGTTGTTCCTATATCAGCCTTTGTAAAATAAGTGACCCCCGGGCGGGGTCAATTTTGACCCGGGGGTCATAATTTGAACAATCTTGGTAGAGGTCCACTAGACACTGCTACATGCCAAATATCTAAGCTCTAGACCTTGTGGTTTCAGAGAAGAAGATTTTTTAAGTTTTTCCTATTTTTTGCCATAGCAACCAGAGTTCTGCATGGAATGGAATTCTTTGAACTTTTTGGAAGAGCCTCATGCATGGAACATCCCTGCATAGTTTTATCAACATTGGCCCAGTGGTTTCAGAGGAGATGTCATTTGAATTAAAAAGTTGACGGACGACGGACACACATGTATTAGAAAAGCTCTCCCTGGCGAAGCCAGGTGAGCTAAAAAAACTTCTACCTAGTCATAGTTCAAATTGTGTTCTTGTGTTCAAAATTGGTCCCGTCAGGGAGGACGTCATTTGTTTAACATGGAAAATAAGAACAACTTAAAATGTATACATGTATGTCCTAAAGCGCAAGGTATAGAGCTATGATATTTAGTCTGTAGCATTTTGTAGTGGTGATCAAAAGTCTGTTAAAATCTCATTCGCTAGGTCAAATTGGCCCCGCCTAAGTCTGAATTTTATATTTTGACCATATCTGTATGTTTAAGGTTTGGATGACATTGACCATAACCTTTTCATTACGGGCAGTTGTACTCAGGTCAGCTTTATTTGTCTTTGTCTATTTATTTGTCTTCGCTTTGGACACAAAAAGGCATGAAAGGTCAAAAACTTTATTAAAAATTAGACGTATGATGGCATTTCATGCATTTTTATGTTCAGGGCGAGACTCGAAAACAAGAACAGGTAGACATCAACCAACATAGTATGTGTGCATGATACAGTGGATTTCGGATCAAACTGGAGAAAACTGCTAAAACTCGTCAGACCTAAGTAAGGTTTGTCTCTATAACCGTAAACGTTAGTAGAGATCAGACCGTAAGCCACAACAGGAAATGTTTTTTTGGCCATTAGGTCAAAGCCTTTCACAATTCACATTCACAATGTGGTCACTGTATCGTGATACTGTTCAAACGCTGTATTATTAAAGTCACCATGTTGTAACACTGTCTTTATAAAACATTGGAAACTCGTGAAAGGCATTAATATATGTATTGCTATGCCTATCATATTGTCTAAGGAAATGGAGGGGACAATTTTTCTGAAAAAAAATAACATCTAGCTTATGTTACCGGGTTACAAATAAAAAACCGATTATTTTCTTCTATTTCAACAGGAATGTTAGGAACAATAGAAATGAGACGATAGCTTTAGAAGCACAACTTTGCTTGCTGGTGTAACATCCGCTAATGCTTAAAGGTATCATTAGTGTTTTTATTTGAGAGTGACTTAATTACTAGAATCTTCCTTCGAAATACTTACACAACCAACGGGCGCCGACACGTTAATAAGGTCCCCACCGACACGAAAATTGTTAAAATTCCCGCAGGCACAAAATCTGTCAATAGAGTATTTCATTCATAAAAAATATTATGTGTGTTCAAATCTTCGCACAGAAGGGCAACGACGCGAAGACCATGATCGACGTTCAAGCTAGCAGTTTGTCTTTGTGTGTTCGGAGCGAAAACACGAAAACAAGAACTGTCAGAAATCAGCCATTATAGATAGACAGCACAAGTACGATTCATTCAATACTTACCATACACCCAGGCAACCACTACAAGCTGTATAAATGCTACTATAGGTCCTATCCATGCCCCATTATACCAGTCTATCCACAGAAATATATAAGCGCCAGCCTGTGAAAAATGTATAGAAATAATACAAATCGTTTTCTTTGCCTCAAGTAGATAAACTTCAGCAGTCAAGTTATGGAATTCAATGGTAAATGTTGAGGATAACTTTGGAATCACGCTCTACTTCTTTGTATGAATTCAATGGTAAATGTCGAGGATAACTTTGGAATAACGCTCCACACGTAAACTTTATATGAATTCAATGGTAAATGTTGAGAATAACTTTTGAATAACGCTTTACGTAGATTCACGAAATCTTTACATATACCGGTATATGAATTCAATGGTAAATGTTTGCGAGGATAACTATTTCGAGGGAATAACCCGAGATACGCACTTATTTGAGCAAACAGTATGTATCTGATTTCAATTATGGGTATAATGGCACGTACACCGTGATGAACTTTTGATTGAAGCTAACGGCACCAAACTCGTGTGACGTAACAAAGTGGGTGGGATCACGTTAATTTGTTTGGTCACTTGATCTTTGTCAGCCTCCCTTAAAAAAAGAACGCTAAGGATAGATGAATGCTTATGGATAATTTTAGAATTGCAGGATAATGTTTCGTTACACATGGCTATTGAACTTGAATTTCAATTAGAGTAATTAGTCGATAGCATTCTTTCACAAGTTCCTTTAGAATCAACGACATCAGCTTTACAAATGAAAACTGTTATAAACTGCTCAGAGAGTGATTTCGAGTTGTGTATATGTATGTCCACCCTCCCACCGACGAATTTAAGTCAATTTTAGATATCATTCTTTGCTTGTTGCTTGTTTTTGAAAAAATTCACGAAAAGGTTCTCTATTGCAGATAGAGCACGGTATAAGCTCCGCCCAATACACAATGCATATAAATACAGTACGTGTTTTCCTATACAAATTCGATTACCATGATACAAAGCATTTTAAACTAATCGATTTCAGTATATGTAGTACTGTCAAAAGCACATTATGGATATTACAATGTGGTGCTACTTAGTAAATAAAAGTAAGACATGAACTAATATTTAATGTAGATATTATACTTACACCGGTGCATGTTGGTAGCGAACACAGAAAGAATATAATTGCAACAATAATCAGCGCATGAATCCTGAATCCTCGCTTCATCCTAGGAAACAAATCACCGACTAGCTGCATCAACATGTCCATGGGAACAAGCTAAAATTAGATCATAAACGGTTATAAGCGAACAGTAACATTAGCTCCCTGTGTCCTCTGTCAAATACATGGTCACATGATGTTAAAAGACCGGAAATGGGATAACGTCCATTAAATCGTATCACCTATTGTAAGACAAATGGCGGTCTAAATAGTTTTGTATCATGGCTTTGATATGGGTCTACATAACAGCAAACTAATCTATGTATGATGCATTGCTTTGTGCACGCCGGGGGAGACATATTGTTTTTGCCCTGTCCGTCTGTCTGTCACACTTCGTTTCTGCTCAATAACTTGAGGTCCATATGACCCACAGTCTCTGAACTTCATAGGATGATTGGTCTTATTGAGTAGATGGTCCCTATTGCTTTGGGGGTCAGTAGGCCAAAGGCCAAGGTCACAGTGACATGCACTTTGAAAATCGTTTCTGCTCAATAAGTCTTCAGACTACATATGATAATTGGTCTTATAAAATAGATGATCCCTATTGATTTTGGAGTCAGTTCATCAAAGGTCAAGATCATGGTGACTTATACATTAAAATTTCCACTGTGGCTATTAAATGGGGGAGATATGCGTTTTAATAAAACAAAAAACAAATCTAGTTATATAAACTACTTGAGTGATGGAAGCAATTAAAGTAATAGCAAAATTAGCAATAAAAGAATTCATGAAAATAACAAATTCGCATGGGTATCATTTCATATTTTGATCATTGTTTTTTTTTTTTCGTTGTACATTGCACTTATTTGTTGTTTTCCACTCTAAAAATAATGTAGATCTACTTTTTAATTGAGATGGAAAATGATCAAGCACCAATGTACCAAGAGTCAAGTCATTTTATTGACCCCCATAGTAAATTTAATCTTTATAATTAAATAGGTATTGTGATTTTTACTCGTCTCAACGTGTTGTAGTAAGTATAACGTTAATGGTGCCGGATACAAAACACCGATGACGTAAACCAATATTTGACGTAAAATTTCTAAACATGAAAAAAAAAATCAAAAACATTATACATACAATAAAACATTTGTGGACTCGTGCTGCATTTGGTATGATGTGATATCAATATCGCCGATATTGCCCCCTTATGGTGAATATCACATCATACCCAATGCCTCACGAGTCCACAAATGTTTTATTGTATGTATAATGTTTTTGAATACTGCCAATATACTCACTTGTCCGTCTATGCCGGTTAGGATTATTGCTGCTAGAAAACAAACAGTCCAGATTTGAGGAAACGGAAGTGAGGACAACGCAGTGATGTAAGCAACAATGCCCACCGACATTCCTGCAAACAGAAGATAAAGGACAAGACACGCCTGTTCAGTCGTATCGAATATAAGTCAATACTTATTGGTTCACCTGAGCACATAGTGCTCATAATAAGCTACCAGAATGGATGACTGTTAGGTTAGCGATACAGGGCAATCGTGATCCTCTTGCTTTTCGAAAGGAGCAGTAGCACAAAAAAAAATATATAGAACTTTTAATGCGTGTGTAAATATTTCTGATTGAACTTTATCTTCCACGCACAATATATGCTTTTATATTGTGTGTATTGATATATATTCTCCTTTTGGGCTTTCTAGTCTGAATTTAGGTACATCTTCCTGTGTGATATTTTTAGCGTTTTATTTTAAAGACACCGTAATGTCAATAATACAAATGTACCTGCATTGATGACCTCAGTGACCTGTACCCCATAGGAATACGCCACGTTACCTAGGACTGAGAAACAGACTAAACCGCTGAATATCGCCATAAACATGTTAGCTAGAGGAAGTATGATGGCAGTCCTGAAATAAAATACTAATCACGTAATATTCCAAATTATGTGTGAGATGTGACACGTCCACAAACGTCAATCTTTATTTCAATGCAAAAGAACTGGGATTTTAACATGACCAGTTTTAGGTCAGAAAGACAAAAGTATTGATTTTTCCCAGAGAGCGGATCTCGTCGCAATTAATTTGTGGTACGTTGTCTGAAGGACACGAATACTATATTATATACAGCAAAAGTACAGCGACTGCTCCTAGACTATAGTACTACTAACATAAAGCCAGACTATAAGAAGCTTTTATTTTACTCTGGATTGTTTAATATGGTATGTCTATTTTTTTTTATAAGTGTCGAGAGATTTGATTAATATCTACTTGTCGTCTTGTTCTATAAATGTTGTTTGTTTTGTTAAAGGACACTGTTTTGTAAGTTTTGTTGTCCTTTTTTAGAAATTTACCTTAAGCAGTTCTCCTTGAAGTGGGCGTGGGACCCGAGTAACATATTACCACCCCAACCAAACCCTAATGTATAGAAAGCCATTAGAGTCGCTTCAATCCATACCTGTATGAGAAAAGACAAACATTTGTCAAAATATTTTGTTTTATAAATCGTACCCTCAGAGGAGTGCTTTCTAACTGCGATTTTGATTTAATATTTTAATGCATGAAGAAAGGTCATCCCCAAGTTTGTTGAAAATGTCAAGAACTTGTCGATTCTTTATTACCCTAATTTTAGATAATATTTTGATTAGCATCGATAGCTACCTTAAACTTTTAACATACACGAATTAAACATTAAATATCAATTACTTTATGTAACATACCCTTGGTTGAATGATCTTCGTGAAGTCAGGATTAATGAAATGGAAGAGACCAAGGGTAGAGCCAGGCAACATAAGGGATCTGATAAAAATGGCAACAGTCAGGAAGAAAGGTACAGTTGCCGTCACGTAAATTACCTAGAACAGAAAGCAGATAGGGTAGATGGTACAATAGCTTTTGTCAAGGTATAGTTTAAGAGTGAAAATGGTAATAATGTAGCAGTCGCATTGATTACCAAATACGAAATTAACATGATAAAAATAAAAGTTTCCATAAAAGCAGACTATCTGATAAATCCTTCAAAAGATTAATCATCGTTACGCCAGATCTTTAAATATTGCACAATTTTATCAATTGTCCTTCACAAACTTCTTATCATGCTTGGAATATTTGACGTCACAATTTACTATTATTATATATGTATAGGACTATTGTTTGGAATCTCGGTCTATATAATGACAGCTTTGACATACAAAAGCATAAAGCCATTGAAGAACCTATGAAGAAAGAAGAAACTGTAATTATTGTTTTTCAATCTACAATGGTTTACAGCATTTAACATGATTTCTGGGGAACCTTTTTCTTTTTGCAGTATTTTCTTATAAAATAAATAGTAAATTTGGATGTACCGGTATACCCAATGTCTACTAACTGTGTAATGGGAGTATACACCTCAATGAATGTAAAATAAAGAATGTAATCCTTAAACACCACCAAACTTAGGACGCACCAACAATCAGACCTACATACAGAAATGAATCCTCCAATTGTGAGGAAACTCAACTTCAGACGACAACGATTTCGCCGAGCAAAAAACTGAAAGACAGCACATACACAGCAAAGCAAAGACAGACACAAAGCACCGAGCAAACAAGTTTCTTAAAAGTTTTGTTTGTTCTCCTTTTATACTATTGATAATTTCAACATTTTACACACTCTTATATACATGATAAACTTACTATTTAAATACTATAGCAAAGAAGTGACATATATCTCACCGCCACTTACTTTTTCTATGGACTTGATGCTCTTGACAAGCCCCAGCAATATGACGACACGAATAACGACCAGAGTAACGATATGCCGCCATTGTAGGGGTGAAAGGTCAGATATTCCAGACGACAATTCCAAAACATGGTATCTGAAATTATACGTCAAATTTTCAATCTATGATTAGTTTTTACGTTCATTCCCAAAGACAATACAAAATTATTTGGCAAAGAAAAAAATAACTAAGTGAAATAATTAAAATGAGGGAAGTTAGAGTTACCGGTATACATTTTAAATAGTGAAAATGCATAAGGCGGTTTAGCGATTCAAAAACATGATAAAATCAGATTTTTTTTCTGAACTTACAATTTGCAGATTTGGCACACAAGCAAAAAATGCCAACTCGTCAAAAAATTAACATCTCTAACAGAAATATAATGAAAAAATTTATTCGTAGTTTCTATTTGAAACATTCACAGTCTATGCACAAAGATTACGTAGGTTTTCTTCAGTATAAACAGCTTTTTGGGGGGGAGCAGATGATACTGTAAATTACTTTCACCCTTGCCTGTCATTTATTGTTAGGTTATACGAATACCTTATATCAAACCTAGAGGTTAACCGCTAAGAAGGAGTTGAATAACTCGTTGATAACCCCATCTTAACCCGTTAACGTAACTGTTGGCCTCTAATGTTTTTTAATTTTGAGTTGTCACCATTATTGTATTAAATCATAACAGTTTTAGTGATGGTATTTCTCATGCGTAAAAAGGTAGGTAATAAATAATCAACGGAATGCTTGATTTTACTACATCGTTTTTATTGGTTAAAATCTGTACAAAAAAGAAGGAAAGTTTTTACACAATTAAAGAAAAGTTTTTATCAGCTCCCCTGAACACAAAGTGCTTGAGGTGAGCTTTAAAAGTCACGCTGTGTCCGTCGTCAGTCGTCGCCGTGTGTCGCGTGTCGTGTGTCGTCAGCAAGTTGTTTCAAACAACATCTCAAACAACATCTCAAACAACATCTCCTCTGAAACTACAAAGCCAATGTTGATGATCCTTGGCAGGGATGTTCCTAGCATTAAGCTCAAAGAATTTCATTTCATACAGAACACTGGTTGCTATGGCAACAAATAAGCAAAAAAACTTATAAAACTTAATCTCTGAAACCATATGGCATAGAGCTTAGATATTTAGCATGCAGCATTGCCTAGTAAATCTCTATCAATACTGTTCAAATTATGACCCTCGGGTTAAAACTGACCGCCACAGGGGTAACTTGATTATAAATAGGCTCATAAAACTAAGAAAACCTTTTTAAAATCCTCTTCTCTGAAACTGTAAGGCCTAAAGCTTAGATGTTTAGCTTGTAGCATTGCCTAGCATTGCCAATATTGTTCAAATCATGATCCCCGGGTAAAAAGGACTTTACATAGGTTTCTATATGAAATTCTTTTTATCCGAAACCACGAATCATACTAGAGCTTAGGTATTTAGTATACGGCATTGTCTAGTAGACCTCTACCAAGATTTTTCAAATCTTGCTCTTGGGGTCGCTTGATTTTACATAGACTTATACAGGAAAACCTTTAAAAAATATTCTACTCCGAAACCGCAAGGTCTAGAGCTTTGATATTTGGTATGTAGCATTGTCTAGTTGATCTAAATCAATTTTGTTCAAATCATGACCCGGGGCCAAACTGACCCTGTCCATGGGGTCACTTGATATAGGCAAATCTTTAAAAATCTCCAAAACCACCAGGCCTACAGCTTAGATACTTGGCATGTCGCATTGTTTTAGTGGTCAACTACTAAGATTGTTCTAATCATTCCTCTAGGGTCAACATTTACCACGACTGCCGGGGGTTCCTTGTCTGATACAGTTATAGCAAAAACCTAGCTTTCAATGAGTTCCTACAGCAACTAGCGACCTCGTTAGCAACCAGTGACTTCCTTAGTAACCAGTGACTTCCCCTTGGAACAAGTGACTGCCTTATCAATAGGTGACTTCCTTAGCAACCAGTGACTTCCTTAGCAATCAGTTATTCCCGTAGGAACAAATGACTCCTTAGCAACCATTGGCTTCATTCTCAACAACTTAGTCCCCCTAGCAAGCAGTGACTTCCCCTAGCAACCGGTGACTTCCATAGCAACCTTTAGCATAATCTTGCCTTCAGCTGTCTTTGGCAATCACTGACTTCCCGTAAGACCAGTGATTCACTTTGCAACCACTGGCTGCCCCTGGTAGCTGTTAACATTTAGTGACCAATGACTTTTTTAGCAACCAGAGGAGTGACTTACCTAGCAACTACTGACCCCCTTTAGCACCACGGGACTTCATTAGGTAAGTGCACTGGTACGCAGGTGAGTATAGTACCATCATGACCCTCTTGTTTTAATTGTCAGGGTTTTTTTTTAAATCAGAACCGGGGTAATCAAATATAACATGTTCCCTTTTCAATTAATAGTTTTTCTAGTTTTCTGAGACTTGGTCTTTTTTAGGTTAAAACTCTACCCGTCGTTTTACTATGTAATATACGGTGGCATTTCTAGTAAACATTTTGCAGTTTATCTTCAGTTTGTACAAAAACTGTATCACTTATTCTGCAATCAAGTACGGGATTGAATAAAAACTCATTCTACATTTTAGTGATTTCTTTTATATAAAATTCAAGAAAGAAAAAATGGTCTTTGCAGATCAAAGCTAGTTTTCATTATACACAGGTATTATTACATGTGTTTTATATTTTAAGTATATATGTTTAGTAATATGCCTGTTTGATGATACTGAATAAACTATTTAACTATAGCTTAATATATGTACATTTAAGTATGTCTGTGAAAGCTAGCAATATTTTTTATGTACATTTTGTACTGTATAAGAATAAATAACTCTTATAACTTAAATATTGAATGGCAAAAAATAACATCGGTTCTTTGTTTTAATCATGTTTTTGTAATGTAAATGTATATTATGCTGATGAGACAGAAATAAACTATAATATACAGGTAAAACAAAAAAACCAAAAAAAAAAATATTAAAATTTTTTTTTTTTTTCCAAAAAAAAAAAAAAAAAAAAAAAAAAAAAAAAAAAAAAAAAAAAAAAAAAAAAAAAAAAAAAATATTTTGTTTTTTTTTTTTTTTTTAATGACAATCCCTGTCTAATTTAACAGGTATTATCCCAATGCAGAAATGAAAAAAATTGCAATAACTCTTTATTTCTTCTAAAAAGCCCACTGTAATTCAAGCAATATGGACAAGTGTTACAAACCGGCTGTAATTTTGAAGGAAAAATATATTTGACCATAATCATAAAATGTGGTTTGAAAATGAAACATAGGATACTACAGAACCGTAGTTCTGATTCCTAATATATTCCGAAGCGCTTGAATCCTTGACACTTTTTCTGCCGTTTGACATTTTTGTATCAAAGGACCGGGCAAAATCATGTAAAATATGCACTCTCAGGTATATACTTTTATTATATACATTTTGTATCTATAATTATTTTGCCAAAAATACAGCCTAATTCAGCCATCAAATACGGCCTGACAGAAAAAAACCGTATTGTATGTACGTGGAAACAAAAGCGTGGCAAAATTTGTAGAGTGCATTCAATTGGCTCTAAAATGCACAGACGTTAATAACGTCGCTTCTTTGACTGGGTCGTTACTATTTGTTTATACGATGACGTCAATAAAATGGCGTCGCATACTTCGTATATTTCGCGCTAAAAAAGGGTTTACTTCAATTTTATGCTTAGAATACCATTTTATTTAGTTTATTCGCGCAGACAAGTGTCAAAAGGTATATATAAGGGTTATTAGTAGTAGTGATCCATAAGCCGGATTGGCTCTCGTCGGGGTCGGATCAAACCGTGCTACGCACTCGTATGATCCGACGCACGACTCGAGCAATCCGGCATGCTGGATCACCTACAACAAAACCCCTTATATTCACTCGGCTACTCATGACCGTGAATACTGATTTGTCATGTACTGTCCGGTTAAGATAATTTTACAATGACGCAACAGAAGAGTCTACTTTTATCGGGTAAACACAATATCTTATTACAAAAGAGAGCACTAGGCGTAATTAATGTCAATATATGTTATAGGCCTATTATACATTATATACAGACGCTGTCACTGTAGTGCAGTAGGTAACGACTCCGGTTCCTAATTATTTTGGTAGTGTCGAACAGGAGTTCATATAGGGACATGCACATTCAATTTTACTCTCTTTTTTCAGTAAAGATAGTTTTAATTTATTTCTCTTTTTTTTGTTTCATTGATATGTTTACTTCTATAATCATTTTAATTCACATTTTTTTATTCATTGTACTTAGAACAAATTAAACAATCAAATGAAGATCAAATTTTGCCTTTATTTGACAACTCATCAAACAGCAACAGTTCATAGGAACAATGTATATACCTTCATTACTTGTTGATGAATTGTCTTGGTCAAATCATCGTGATTATGGTAATATTAATTCATTGTACATATTCCATTACACGAGATGCCAGTAAGCACGAAACGCTCGTGCTTGAAATTGTTATAGAATTTTTCAAAGTTTTAAGCATTTAACTTTCATTTACTGTTTATTGTTTGTCCAAAAAGATTGAAAACATATACATGTTGTATATCCTCACAATTAAAATTTTACCTTAAGTAATAGTGAAATAATTCAATGGAAAAAAAATTAAGCATCAATGGGGATCGAACCAGTCCTTAAAATCTTTATTTGTAGGCACCCGACGCACTACCCAATGCTTGTAAACTTTTGTGTATACATATATCTGTTACGTCACTGTCACATTATTCAAACTAGGTTATAGATATTATAAAAATATTGAACTGTTAGAGCCAGGCTATAATAACGTGGCCATTGTTGTTGTTTTTTGGTATTGAAACAATACGTTAATTTTCTGTTTGTATTCATCCGTGTTGTAGTGACAGACTTCGTGGAAAACTTGATTTGCCATTCAATGAAAGTAATGTATCGGCCACGCACATTGTTACAGATACAGTGAATTTAAACTTGGTACAGTTTTACAGTATTTCTATTAAATAAAAGAAATACGTTGATTTCATTGCATGATAAATAAAGCTACCCGCTAAAGTGTATCAGCATTTATATGAAACTTTATATTTCTATTTCATATACTAAAATTCGTTGTTCTGTTGTTAAATGACTTTAATTATTAAGAACTTTATTTTTGCATATAGTAGTACTCAAACAGTGCAGGTGTACTTACTGCCAAAATTCCTCTTCGGCTGTCATAGACGCTTCTGTGGACTTGTATAAAACGCTGAGATTGTTAGAAACATTGTCAAGGGAGATATGTGAGGCTGATGAAAGAGTTGAAGTAACCATATCAGATAAGGACACATTCGTAGATAGCATCATTGTTAAGGACTGGTTGACTGTAAAGGAGTGGTTGACATTAACGGCATGCTGTACAATGTCTTTACAGTTGTTAGTGTTCCAGCTATTGGTGCACTGTGTCCAGGGTAGAGGGTCTCTGAATGCATTGATGAGGAAGTCTACGATCCAGCATCGAAGAACAGTAGTGCCAATCATCCACAGTGAATATGCCCACACTATCGTCACCCCAATACCTTAAAAATCAGTAATTAGTTCCGAAATCTCATAAACAAGAGAATTGATTTAAGTCGTTACATATGCCAGTTCAGCTGCATTTGTATTTACAAAGGCATGGAGAAGAAGGGAAGCCTATAGGAAGCTTAAATTGCAGGCTGCATTATTTGAGTTGGGGAAAAGGAGAAATATCTTTATAAAATATTATGTGAATCTAAGTGCAAATTGTTTGGTGACTGATATCTTGAATTTCGCACAAATAAATGGTCCTATCAATAAAACGTACTTGAATGGCCACTACAAACATCTATATCTTGTTTACATTAATTATTCTAAAGGCTGAAAATTTGACAAATAATTTTCTCATTTAAAAGTTTTTTACGAAAATTACAAGATAATGAGTTTGGAGACATTCCCGGTTAAATAGTAAAAGTTCTTCTATCTAAAGGGTTTAGTTTAGTTTATACTAATTTATTTATTCTCGATTGCGAAACAAGTTCTTACAACTTATATTAATCGCTCTCGAGACTCATTCCAGATGGAATCAACCTCGAAGAGAGAGAGGCAATGTGGAAATAGTGTCTTGCCTAAGGACACTACCGACATGGCGATGGATCTAAAGGGTTTAATTCAAATGTACTTATGAAACCGCTATAAAGAATATTTTTCATGTTAAATTATGCACATCGCTAGGCATATTTAGCTATTATAATTTGTGAAATGTCTGCAGAAAACCGTTTAAATACCGAAAAGGAGCCTTGATTTATTTATACTATCCCTTACTAAAGTGAACACTTTGAGACATCAAATAGAAAACATAATCATGACAGAATATAGGATGACAAGGGTGAATTTGGAAACCAATAAACAAGTAGAAGTAAATCATGCAATGTCTTACCTCTGAAAACAGGGCTAACATCCCAGATTTTGTACGGTCCCCGTCCCGAGAACTTGGACAGTGAGTATTCCAAGAAATACAATGGAAACCCACACAAAATCATCATCACAATAAATGGAATGAGAAAAGCACCTGTAAAGTAAGTTTCAACTTTCAATCACGACCGTGTCTGTAAGTTTTTATTTACATTATTTATCAACATCAAGATACACTCCATATGCATTATAGAAGAAAAACTTACTCACCAAATGTTTTTGCCTCTTTTTGTTTCGTAAAAGAAAGTCAGTATCACATAATTAATAATTATATAATTGTATATACTATTGATGATACAGAATGTGATCTTACTTAGATATTATCTATTTGTTTTTATCTTTGGGAGGCGGCGTGGGAGGCGAGGTGATATGGGACCTCTTAAATTTTCCTTGAGGTTGAAGCTATATGGCAGTGGTTTTTACTGCTATATGTAGTGTCGCTGGATTTTAAATGAACATTGGTGGGTTTGTCAGGTTTTGAAAGTTTTACACGTTACAAAGTGAAGAGCTAAGGAATGCGAGACATCGTAATGGAGTGCGGCATGGCATCGCTTAGGTTTGCTCGAGGATATTTTTTTCTAAAGTAATCTTAGATTAATAATT
Organism: Saxidomus purpurata; assembly: GCA_022818135.1. Classification (NCBI taxonomy): domain Eukaryota; kingdom Metazoa; phylum Mollusca; class Bivalvia; order Venerida; family Veneridae; genus Saxidomus; species Saxidomus purpurata. The sequence goes on from JAFMSR010000007.1 coordinate 38,333,597, forward strand.
TCATACTGTTATTCAAGCAACAACAGTGTCACCAATCGAATTGTCTACACTCACCGCCGCCATTCCGGTAGGCCAAGAAAGGGAATCTCCAGAAATCTGACATTCCTATCGAGTATCCTAACAGTGTCATATATGTGCTAAACGTTGACGTGAACTTGAATGTTTCTGTTTCAGTCATCTTTATGTCTTCTTCGAACGACACATTCAAATTTGTTGTTTCTTTTTCTGTTGAGAATGTGTCGTGTGCCCGATCATTTTCTTGAGATGTCCCACCAGTTTTCATGATATCGTTGACACAATTCCTCTTTGAGCTCCCGTTTGAACTTTGTCTAATATCATTCATTGTTTATTTTTGTATCCAAAATTATTAAAACGAAACTCTGAAATGAAACTTTTAATTTGGTTTTTGTGCATACACTAGTAATAGGGATAGAGTTTCATTTAATCCTGTGTTTCAAATGCTACCAGAATATATTCACGACTTAAAAGTGTTTTTATAGAATGTCATTGCCTTAAAATACGAAAATCTGTCAAAATACATGCGTATCAAAAACAAATCTTTATTTTGGGATACATGGTAAAGACTTTACCGATATTATGATACAGTAGACAGAATAATATGAAAAAATAATCAAAAGTGTCCAAGAAATAACTAAAATACCGTACAAATATGCTCTACATACCTTTACAAACCTAACTGATATCCACATATACTTAAATTTACCAAATCGAGATAAATTATCAAATTAAGTGCAAGCTTTGCATGGCAGTAAGTGAAGTAAGTAAGAGCAGCGTGCATACATCTTTAAGATAACAACTCCGTTGAGCGTAACACGTCGTCTGACACTGTATAATTATGTTATATAATACACCACGTTCGTCAGGTCGGGTACTGGTAATTGTGTTATTTTATTCAAAATCACGTCATGATGCAACCGGTTTTATAATTTCAAGTTAAAATAAGTGTAAAACCTTAAAAATAATATAGTTAGACTGTCAGATTCGTTCAGAAGCATCGATCTCATAAAAACTTTGTAACATTTGTTTTACCGAGGTGATTGAACCAGCTTTGCAAATCCGAGGCCCGAGTCTAGCTCAATATTGGAAACAAATTCGAATAAATTGCTAAGTATAGAAACATGGCCTTTTGAATATGAAAGAAGAGGGCCGTGATGGCCCTATATCGTTCGCCTGAGTACCATTGCACTTACCTAAAGAAGTCAGTTTTTGATAAAGGGAGTCAGTAATTGCTAAGGAAGTCACTATTTGCTAGGGAAAGTTTCTAAAATAGCCAGTCCCAAGCTGCCGGGCAGTCAGTGGCTGCTACGGAAGTAACTGGTGACAGGAGGATGCTAAAGGGTTGCTAAGCAAGTCACTGGTTGCTGGCGAAAATTTCTGCCCAAGCTGTCGTTTAAGAGATCAATACTTCCCATGGAATTTACTTGTTTAAAGGAAAAGTCACTCGTTGGTAAGAAAGTCACTGGCTATTGTTGCTGAGGAAGGCATGATTTAAACAGAGGTAGAAGTCCACTATACAAACTATCTTAGCCTCATGCCTTGAGGCTTTGGAGAAGGATATTTTTAAAGGTTTTCTTATATAAGTCTATATAAAACAAGTGACTCCCCGGGCGTGGTCAATATTGAACCTTGTGGTATAAATATGCTATTTTGTGACGTCACGAAGTGACATTGAGGTATCATTAGGGGATTTGAAGCTCTGCTTACATTCAACCGTTAAATAAATAAAACATAAACGGTATAATTCAATATTTAAGACAGGGAATGTTATAAAATTGTTATTTGTTTTTGGCGTGATATGGGATATATTACCTACCTCGACATAATATTACCCTCGCCATATGAGTCTAGGCGGGTTATATATCCCCATATACCATTTCAAAAACCAAATAACATATATCATTACCCTTCCGTGAAATTTGCGGTCTTCTGGTTGGTCAACGATCCGTAAATAGATATTGATATTTACGGGCAAGCCGGTAATAAACATTTGCCATAACCACGTTACTGTACCCCATGCTGTCACTGTTCTGATACACACAGAGTGTATACATATTGATATAGAGTCTCAGAGTTATGAATTTTATATCCACGGTAATGCCTTAAATCTTTCGTTTTTGTTAAAGTAAAACGCAGACTCCTTTTTGGATTGGTTGCACAATTATAGCCTTCGTTATTAACTTTCGTTTCGAATAAGGTTGTCACACATGAAACAGCTTCTACTAAAATCAAATTTGTACTATTAGTTTATTTAAGCACGGAGACCTGGAAGACTTTTTTCAATTTATGTACATAGTAATATGTTAAGATAATACAATGAGTAGTTATTTTGTATATAAATACACTTGAATAGTTTAAATCATATATAATTAGACATTATACGTATATATGAGGTTCTAATATCAGTTAGTTTTGTTACCTTGCTATTTAAGGCACACTAGTATTTACGAAATATTAAAAGTGGTAAATTAGTACGACTGAAATAAACACGTTAGGTAGACGTAATCATTCTATCGGCTACTTTTTGGATCGATTGAATTTATTCAATCGTATCCAAAGTTAACAGAGTATTTCAGACCCTTACGGCCGAACTCTTAACACACATTTTTGTTGAATACGACCGAAAAGTAGTTCTATATTACTGTCCTCTGTTTTAAAAATTATATAGTAACAGATCTAAATATTATCAAAACATTACAGAATAGCATAATATTACATTGTTGTTTTTCTGATAATTTGTAACTTAAATCAACGAGGTATCTGTTCTGTATAGAACTATTTTCCTACGCGGTTTTTATCGTCAGACCGGTGTGACATGAGAAATGTAAGACCCGTGAAATACGCATCGCTACACCGGATACACTTAATTCAGTGTTTCCGCGAGCGCGTTTTCTGCGGTTAAATTGACGCACTCATTTTGTCAATGACGCAACAGAAATAGCAAAGAGCGTTTTCTATGACGCAATTAAAATGTGTATGATCAAATTACTACAAAAACAACAATTCAAAACCTGTCAAAACGCTTCGAAATGCAAGATAAATTGCTGATAAAATACGCTTCCGGTATGGGATATGTCTAATTTTGACCGTATTGCGTCGTTGTTGTCGTCTGATTTCGGATCGACCCGCATTTTGTACCATTGCGTTTTTTTGTGTGTTGATTCCTATGATACCGTCATCATAGATCGTAGACGCACAGCAAGAGATGGTCGACGAACCTTAATAGGGAAACAAAAACGTCTTCCTGAGTGATTTTAATGATCATTTTGTAGTCATTTCGATCAGACTGTCACTATTGAAAGGGGTTTAAGTGTGCCAAATAATATCCAAGTTTAATGTCTATGGTTGAATGCACTTATGAAAAATTCGCTTTGTGGACAAATTTGACTTTTGAGATGCAGTGACAAAATGGAAAGCATCCAAAGAGAACACCTGTTGTCATGCCATCCCTTTGATTACCCACCATTTTGTGATGTATCACATGCAGTTTTACAGAAGTAAACTGAATAAAACTTATTTAACACATAGTCATGCCTTTTATCTTTTTACAATAAAGGGTATGACCCTCTGGAGTTTCTAAATGACCCCCAAATTATGATACAGGGAATGGGCCCTTGGGTCTTCCTCCTCCATGAAAGCCGGAAGTTGCAATATGACCTTAGCTGTTGGGTGCGACGTTAAATCCGAATTAATTCGCACAATACAATCAACCTTATGGGCATATCCCATAACTTTCGATTGACATTTAAAGTTGTTCAAACCACAAATTTTCAGTTCAGTTTTGTCAAAATCCATTTCTCAGTTACGATTCACAGCTTAATACTTCATAGGGTAGTTGAACATAGTCACTGAATGACATACATTTAAGCACATGGGTTCCTATCTCAAAAGTAAAGTTTACACAAATGGTGAAAGGTCAAAATTTGTGGACAGTTGTGTCTCCAGTTTATAACTTTACTCGTGCAAGGGCTGTCCTGATATTCACACATGCATGTGTACAGTCTATGTTGTCCGGATATTTACACATGTATGTGTGCAGACTGTGTTGCTCAGAGACAATCGATCCTCCGGCACTTTCAGTCCTTTGATTCATTATCTAGTAAATTCCAAGATATTTGGCAACCGAATGTTTTATTACAGTAACACACCAGTGTAGTTACCAAATTATTAATTTATAAAAATCTTTTTTTTTTCATAACTTGTACCCTGTTTTGATCAGACTCACAATGCATTTACTTTATGTTGTTAATATTTATAATAATGATTCATATGACTTTAAATTCTGTAAATTATTTATAATAAGGTGACATATAGGTCCATTGGACCGGGTGTAAATTTGTATGATTATGTTTATATGTACTATGAAAATGTTATTACACATGTCACTATAATAAATAAATTTCTTATCTTATCTTATCTTATCTTAATCTCTTTATGTGACAAACTTTTTCATGATGCTTGGTTGATGCAAGGTGTTGGCAATACTGATTCGTTTTTATGCTGTGTTAATTAAACAGAGAATTCATGACCAATTTCTGCAAAACTTGTCGAGTACGTTGGAAAACTCTGGTAGGGAATTATGTTTCAAGCAAATTTCTTATTTTATATCTCAACCGTATCTTAGTCTGATTAATATCAAAATGCACCAAACTGAATTGACAAAATTAAGAGTATGTTCTCATAGATTACACATTGAAACTGGTAGATGGAAGCAGAAAATATACTATAAGTTGGATACCTTTATTCACTAGGGTGTCAATATTCGGGTACATTTTTATCACTTAATATATGTAATCATTTGTATAAAGCATATATCACATTCTCAGAATTTTTTATCGTTACTAGCAATAAAATGTGAATTTGAGAAAACGCTCTTCCCAGTTTGGTACGGAAACGTATATACACCACCATTAAAAAACATTATCTAAATTTACCACAAACATCTTTTTGTATGTCAGTTTTGTTTAATGTATTGAAATGTAATAAATTTATGTATGAATTCTGATTAAATCGTTCTTTTAGCCGTTCTAATAAATTTGATGCTAGAATGGTAGGTTAAAAATATCAACGTTTCCTCCACAGATAATCACTCCGACATTTTTGGACTCTGGTATGATTTGTGGTAAGTCACGTGACATTGCAGCAGCAATGGAGGTACCAGCCGATGGCTCGACGACAAGCTGAAAGTAGACATATGAACTAGAGCTATCACTGAAAGCAATTAATAACCCCGTTTATGCGCTGATTACTATGGCACTGAAGTACTCTAAGGTACTAACCAAGATCCGTATATACAGACCCTGTACTAATGTACTCTATACTTCTGATTAGAACTGAAGTACTCAATACTATTAGAAATCATTATAATGATAGCCGGGATATAATAACGTGTGTGTTATAATTGCTGTCTAATACTTTCCATCACGGTCAAATCAAGTTTAAGTTACTAATTTGCGCCCTTTTCAAGACTTTATGTTAAGACTCATTGTGTTTCCTTTCAAACTTTGCGCGAAAATGTTACCTTAATATCTTCCTCTTTCTATTTATGGTATACAAAGGCATAAACAAAGTTGTAAGTTTTTTTCCCTTCAATGTTTTATATAAGGAACATAGCTCAAGCCTACCTTCATATTTTTGAAGGCATATTTCATCCCTTTTATTGCTTCTTCGTCAGTCTGTAAAAATATAAAAACTGTTATTATATTATTTACAGCCACATAAAATTACAGCATAAGGTTGCTTTATGACGTCATACATCATTGACGTGAAAAAGTAGACTTGTTAGTCCCAAAGTTTCATTCCGTGTCACCTTGTGATTTATGTGCTTCACCCTCTGTGCCACCTACTGAGTTATGTGTTTCACCCTCCGTGTCACTTACTGATTTATGTGATTCATCCTCTGTGTCACCTACAGTTTTTTGCTTCACCCTCCGTGTTACTTACTGATTAATGTGCTTCACCCCTCGTGTCGTCTACTGATTTATGTGCTTCACCCTCTGTGTCACCTACTGATTTATGTGCTGCACCCTTCTTGTTACCTACTTATTTATGAGCTTCACCCTCCGTGTCACCTACTGATTTATATGCTTCACCCTTCGTGTCACCTACTGCTTTGTATGCTTTACCCTGTGTGTCACCTACTGATTTATGTGATTCCCCCTCTGTGTCATCTACTGATTTATGTGCTTCATCCTCCGTGTAAGCTACTGATTTTCGTGCTTCATCCACTGTGTCACCCACTGATTGATGTATTTCACTTGTTTCATGTTTGTATTGTGCTTTCTTTTGTTTGTCGTTTGCTTTTTAAGACTTATTTTTGAGTTTTATAAATGTACATGCAAATGCCTTAGACCTCGACTGGTTTTTCTCGTAGTCTGTCGGTTGTAAGGTTTTGCCGAATTTCAGTATACCTTCTGTACATCTTGTTTAACTTGGATGACATATACAATCACGTTCGACATACACAATCACGTTCGACATATACAATCACGTTCGACATACACAATCACGTTCGACATATACAATCACGTTCGACATACACAATCACAAGATACAGCGTACACATCTAAATGAAATGAAAGACTTGTTGTACATCTTGTCTGGTCTCAATATGTCATAGTATATCTCTATTTAGTTCCGTTTCCTATCTCAGTACACAGCTTTATGGGTAAAAAGGGAGTTTTTGGTAGTTTAGTCCACCTTTTAAATCTGATTCAATGAACATTTTAATTGTTTTGCACACTGTTTTCGTAATGGGCATAATATTACGATCATACCAGAAATGCTGTGCGATATGGTCAGACACTTACCACTGTAAATACACGTTTCTCAGCAAGTTCCAGAATGATTGGCCATGTTTTGATACCAAGCTGTTGCATTCTCATACCATCAGCTATTGTGTTTAGACATTGAGGTGGATTAGGCCAAAGACGCTCACCTTTATTAAAATATATTCACATACTGTTATATTAACTGAAGATATTTATCTTCGGGTTTAATGAATACGCACAACGCATGCTAAGTAAATGTCAACATTTAGTTTACTCTTAAATAAATACTTTGAATGAGTTTTATTGTTTAAAGATCCTGCTTTAATTGAATTGCTTTAAATGAATTTCTCACTCTGAACTAGGGACTGACGACCATATAAATCAACATTTTCTACAACGCAAATTCCTTTTTTACGCCTTCTTTTCTATAGAATTTAGATTCTATCACTCTTCACAGTCTACACGACAATGATATGTTAAGACTTTAATATACAGCAACTTTTAATACTTGTATTACTTGTTCGGTGTTGCGTTTCTGAAAATTCAATTATTTGACCCATCACAAATATACGTTTACAGATTATTCATAATTTATTTAACGCACATGTATGCTGAAAACTTAACTAAATGTATAGGAGAGAACCAATTGAGAAGTCAACTTACCAGCAACAAGACTCCTTTCTAGGTCTTTGCCTTCCGGTTCGACAATAAATACTGTAAAACACCACATGGTATCATTATAACTAGTTAACAATATCATATAACTACATGTTGAAGTGAAATGTGATGTCCAATAAATGAGAATATTTATTTATGACTCATGTTTTTATGTAATAATATACAGTTCTCTCACACAAAATCTCTTCTATATACTATTTCAAATCATATACTAGTATAAAATTGACAGGACAGAAAAGAAAAGATATTTATGAAATAACAAGTAGAAGTGTTTTTTTTTAGAAATACTCATTTCATGCCCCACTCCCCCTCTCCCCCTCCCCCCACACATACATAAAAACAGTGGACCGAAATGATCCTGATCTGAGCTTGCTGACATATGCTATCTGTACATCGTCTGGATACTAGTACCATTTCATATCCTTTAAACAGTTAAAGACAAAATGGAAAATAATCCACATGATCTTTACAAGCACAAATCGTCTAGAAATACACAAGAACTCGGACGTTCAATAGGCACGAAGCGGATATAATAGTTTTGGATATACAGACAGACGATAGACATCTATTACTAAAATGTATTATTGGCATCTTTTTGAAAATTAAAGCAACACAAAAACCCTTGCAGAAACAAGAAATGATAATTATTTGAAATTCAAATATCCATTTAAACTTCTTCACTTTGTTTTGCTGTTGGTGTTTAAATAAAGCGATATGTTCTCTGTGATAAGGAAAGAGGGAACAACTAGGTGACATAGTTTCAATCTTGAAAATAAAACAATACCTTTGATACTAGGTTTGATGGTTTTCGCAGCAACACAAATTCCCGATGCCATCCCTCCACCACTGGTGGGAACCAAAATTGCATCCAAGTCTGGTACTTGCTCTAAAAATTCGAGTCCAATAGTTCCCTGTTTGTACAAACCAATGCAATTTGAATTTAATAACAACCTTAATTTAGCCATATGTGATCTGCGTTTGTCATACAGAAAATAAAATGGCATAAAAGCTTGCTCGCTACATGGTATGTAAATTTCGCAGATGTTTCTAAATAGAAAACAGAATATAAATCATGTTTTTAGATCGCAACTTGTATGATCATTATTAGTACCGGATTGTATCTACTAGACTATTCCCTTAAAGATTTAAATGAGGTGTTTATTTTGGACAGTTTTTCTATATTAACTAAAACTAGAAGGTTTGAGACTATATGCGATACTTCCTTAGGGTACAACAAATTTAGTTACTCATAAGCGGCATCAGGGTTGCCGGGCAATACCTGAGGGCTACCGGACAATATTACCGTCTATCAATTATTATCATAACTCAAACCGAGACTAAACCTTTTGTCATCTTTTTATTCATTATCATAAGAATAAGATATGGTACAGACTGCTAAGATTTACACTCCAACTGAAATTATGTTTTTCTATTGTTTGCAGACTTCTATTCAGTAAATGTTTACTCTATGTCTATGTGAGAAATGTCTATATTAGCTAATTTATGCCATGTGATATAGTTTTACCCCTGTATAGCATGTGTCTAATAATACTAAAGCTTTAACGGTGTAGATTCCTGAAATATAAGTCGCCACAAATAATATCTTTAAACGGCAATTCGTAAGTTCATTATTTAATTACTAGAAAGTTAACGACACTTACCTGACCTGCTATAACCGTGTAGTCATCACTGGTTGATATGTATTGATAGCCACGTTCCTCACGTACTTTACCAACCAACGTTAATCTGTTAATAAAAACTAAACAATATATATATAAAGTAGATTTTCAAGTGCAAAGCAAATAACCAAACGTTCTTAAATTTATCGCATATTCCTTAAAGAGTGTCTAAAATCATTAGCTTTATTTTACAAAATTGACCCTTCACTACTAGTGATTTATACTTTGTATATCCTTTGAACGTCGATAACGTAATCAACCGTATACGCGAGCGACAGTTACCGTATGGAACACGTTTTGTCTGTATGAATTTAAAAGGTATGCCGACAGCTCCTGAATATTGAAAACTCAGACGTCCGAGGCAAATGCTGACACTTTTAGATAACCTTGAAAATGATCTTTGACACAATTTTACAAGGTTTGAAAATTTTCATTTTACCAACGTTCGCGTACAGGCCCCTGTGGGATTGTGTTTTGAACGCGTGCAAATATTTTTTCATAGACATAAAGCAGACATGTCGTACTCAAACCCAGGTAAATTGACATCTTATGCGAACGCTTAAAATCGACCTCTCAAGTTAGCAACAAAAAAAGAAGTCCATGCGCAGGTTAGCAGACAGGGTGACCCCTGCGCGTGAACTCTGTAGGCAGGCCAATGGAAATTCTACTTTCATGTTACAGCTGACATATACAATACGCGCAGTAAACCGAAAGTAGCATAACGTGATGTACAGTGTTTACAAAAACACATGCGTGTCTGTTGAGTGTGTAACAAAATATTCCGGCTGTGTAAAGGATATCAGAAAGATACCTGTCAGTGGGTGTCGGTTCACATGATAATATTTCTGCTCCTAGGTCCCGCATGTCCTGAAGTTTGGCTTCTGGAACAGTTGTAGGACATACGATAACACATGGCAGTTTAAGTCGTTTTGCTATCCAGGCCAAAGCTCGTCCATGATTACCGCTGCTGTGTGTGACCTTTGGTTTAAGTTAATATTAACAATTTTATATCTTAATACTATCTACATTATAATGACATGCTTCGACAGAGAAGAAATCGATTTAATTTCTCAAACCTCTACAACCTTTTAATATACAGCTAACGTCAGTCACAATATGTATCTGCTGAAAAATGTCGCAGGACTGTCGGCATAAAATACATTAGATCTTCTTTGTTTGGATTTTTGATTCCATATACATTGTTTTCATTCGTAGGAAGTCTTTGTATAGAAACATTTCTTACCAAACCCTTCATAACTGTCCCCTGTTCTTTTAATTTTAAAACCTGAAATTAAAATGAAAAAGGATTAAATTTTGCATCAATTTAACCTTTGACATTTGCACCATAGTTTGTTGGCCGCTATCATATCTCCCTAAATGACTGAAAACGTGTGTACTCGAACGTTGCTTAAGGACCTCAATGGTTTGTGGATACTGGATATTGAAACTGCACTCCTGTAGATCAATATCCTCGAAAATATTTACAAAATATATATCGATATGTAGATAGTTTATTTAAGCCAAATATATAAATCTACTTACAGCATTCAAAACACCTCTTATTTTAAAAGCTCCAGTCCTTTGCATACTTTCAGCCTTAAAATAAAAGTTACGTCCATATTTTTCATTGAAATCATCATCTGTAAAAACTGGCGTCCTTTTAAGTATCGAGCTCGTCCTGTTGTAAGCCTCTTTAACATCAGCTAGTGAGACATTTAGATCCGTCATGTCTTTGAAATTTACGATTTTTGTAATGTTTAATTATGTATGCTGAAAGTGCAACTGAAAGCTGTACTGTGGTTATTGAATCGTTATCTTTATCTAGGTTAAGGTCACTGATGCATATATACATATCTAAGTAAAGAAACTATGTTAAATCTTTTAACTAATTGGCTCCCTTTTTAAAGAGAAGAATTGTTGGGTTTTTCATATCCTTTGCACAGCCGGCATATTTTGTTACACACTCGACAGACATGCGTGTGTTTTTGTAAACACTGTACATCACGTTATGCTACTTTCGGTTTACTGCGCGTGTTGCATACGTCAGCAAATAGATTGAGCTGTAACATGAAAGTAAAATTTCCATTGGCCCACCTACAGAGTTCACGCGCAGGGGCCACCCTGTCAGCTAACCTGCGCATGGACTTCTTTTTTTTTTTTTTTGCTAACGAAGAGGTCGATTTTAAGCGTTCCCATAAGATGTCAATTTACCTGGGTTTGAATACGAAATGTCTGCGTTATGTCTATGAAAAATATTTGCACGCGCTCAAAACACAATCCCACAGGGGCCTGTACACGAACGTTGGTAAAATGTAAATTATTTTCAAACCTTGTAAAATTGTGTCCAAGGTCAATTTCAAGGTTGTCTTAAAGTGTCAGCATTTTCCTCGGACGTCCAAGTTTTCAACATTCAGGAGCTGTCGGCATAGGCTTTAAGTTCATACAGACAAAACGTGTTTCATACGGTAACTGTCGCTTCTATGGAAGGCCAAACCTATTTTAACCCGCGTATACGGTTTATTACGTTATGGACGTTCAAAGGAAACAGCTCATCATGGCAGGTTGTACGATGCATTTCAGTCTTCAATCATTTCCGTCCTTTTACTGTGTAAAGTAACTCCTATTTTGGGATGCATCTTAAACCAATGGTAATTGAGCATCTTACTTGGGCATAATAGTTGGTGACACGTATTCATTTTCGTTAAATACAATAGGGTTATTAGTGTAATTTGTTCCTTATGTCTCGAATGAGGACGATGGACCTTACTGAAATCATAACCAAACAAACTAACCTCTTTGCTAGAGTCGTTCGTCGGATCATACGAGTGTGTATTTCTCAGCAATTGTGGGTTATAATTCAGTGCATTTGTAACTTTTAACAAGCAAAGTTGCGCATTTTTGTGTCGCCCTTTCAGAAAAAGGCGATACATAGAGATCGCTTTTGTCAGAGTTATGCCCTTTTTTGTACTTAAATGTTGACTATAACTTTGCCATTTCTTAAGATTTCCTCATTAAACTATCAAATTGTATTGCTTATGACAAAAGGGTCAAGATGCCGCCAAATTGTGTTGGTCAACGTCATATTTGACAGTCACGCCCCTTTTTGTACTTAGACTTTGTCACAAAATTATTGGTTATTCTGACAAAATGTATGAGGGCGACACAAGTGTTCTACTGAACACCCATCTACTCTGTATATTGAACCCCTGAAAAAAAATTTTTTTAGTTATTGCTCTTTGAATTTTTTATACTATAATTGTAAAGATGTTTGTCCAAGCTATACTCCTGTTTCCAGTGGCCATAATTCAATGACAATTCACAGAAATGTCTAATGATCAGTCCGAAACTTTAGTTGTGCAAACACTTGGATATTGTCCTTTCAATTATTCATTCCATGATTCATATAATGTATTGAGATGTTTTGGACGCACTATTTTCAGTAATGTTTAAGTGAAAACCAATGAAATTTGAGTGATAAGTACCTAGCTGTCGCCGGCATGCTGTACTGGGATAATGTTTAAGCAGAAAGTTCTTGAAACTTCATACACATATTCAAAAAAGCAACCCGCGCAACACTACAAGCGTCCAGAACCCGCGCAACTACAAGCGTCCAGAACCCGCGCAACTACAAGCGTCCAGAACCCGCGAAACTACAAGCGTCCAGAACCCGCGCAACTACAAGCGTCCAGAACCCGCGCAACTACAAGCGTCCAGAACCCGCGAAACTACAAGCGTCCAGAACCTAAATGCAACTACTTGATCTTAATCAAGCGCACTGAAGCGGCTAGCGAAGAGGTAGAACAAGAAAAACTGTGATATAGATCCAATTCGATATTTGTAACTGTTTCAAATGAGATCGTCATTAATTATCTTCTTTATAACATTCTATAGCAGAAACTATTACTAAAGAATGGTAGCATATATTTAACTTGTCACATTGGTACCCGTTACGAATTCATTCATGCGTGAAATCCACAACAATCAACCATAATAATAAACATGAAACGTGCGAATTTTACCTATACAAAGTATCACGGCGGGCCAACAAACAATAATGCCATGTAAATGAACTCGAGGAAACCAATTCTGGTTGAACAAGCAAATTGACACGACATCACATCTACTAACTGACCTCAAGTATCGAAAATTTACTATTATCAAATAATATTTATACAGTATGTCCAAGAATGCCCTATATACCGTTCCTGGTACGCCTCAATGTTTCATTACCAATATCCGTATTAATTTGACATGAATGAAGATTTTTATGATTATTCGCCGTAAAATATTCTTAAACGGTTTTAAAGTTAAAAATGATGATTAAAACAGCAGAAAAAAGTTTTAAAAAAATCGGTGTCGGTGGGATTCGAACTCGTGGATTCGTAAAAGTACTTATACAAAAATATGTAAGCTAACGTCTCTACTAATTACACCACGGTGACAAGTTTCTAATGCGAGGGAAAAATTTGCTAAGATAATATCATATACTGGATTCCTACCAGTTGTCGGGCGCTACCAGATCTTCGGGCGTTTTTATGTTTCGTACCACACAGACTTTATACCGTACTCAAAGTCCTACATTACGGAACCGTGTCACTGGGACGATTGTTCTTTCGGTGTAAGTGACTAAATAGGTAACTCAAACTTCTCATATTTGTTAAATATCCCGCTTAAATAACTTCTCTATTGTGTTACTATTTATAACCTAAGCTGCCAGAAAAACAAAAATAATATCAAACAGGGAATGCCACGTACCAAAAACGCAGCCTCCCCAAAACGAGCCCCACAGCACCCAGAAGTGCACACCACCAACACACACACACACACACACACACACACACACACACACACACACAATCATGTACACACACACACATATACTACCAACACACACGAGCATACAAAGCAAACACACGAGGACAAAACGAACAATTAACGGAACACAGTGGGGCACCGCCTTGGAACGGTCAGTGGCAAAAACACCACTGGGGAGCTTAAACCGGTTTATGGTGCGCACCCACCCTCAGTGAGTTAAGCAGTTGTAAGTAGGTGTAATTGCCTAACGGTACCATGGATCGCTCAGGTGAGTCATAGTTGGTATTCATAAAGGCTAGTTTCGCTGGAGTTCACTCCAAATAGTTAGATTTTGTTGAGTGGCCATCACGGCCACTTCAGATGCACTCGAGTATGGTTTGTGAATACGATAAATTTTTAAGTTAAAATATTTCGCCTATCAGCCTTATATTATACAAGATGCATGTGTATAAATGTTTGCCATGTGGATCTCACTCATATGCCTAGGTTATCAACTCGCATTTTACCCATTTTTGCATTAACTACACATGTTATCAACACAGAAGGTACACACATAAATATATCTATCATCTTTGACTGTACAAGATTGCATCACATTGGCTAAAACTAGCTGATAGCGAAAATTTAAAACATTTGTATGATTGATGGCCCTAGATGTACTCTGGTGACAAAATTTTGTCACCCGGGGTAGGCAGGGGGGTAGGAGGGGGTAACCCACACTCCAAAAAATTGATTAATCCCATGGTGTCATATTTATTTTTGGACAGACTGGAATTAATTAAAATTTAAAATTAACATTTAATGTTATTTCAAACCGAGGCATTCCTGGCCAGATGTTGATAACAGGAAGTTGATGTATTTCTGTTTATCGCACAATCCAGAATCGACGTGTCTCTGCTGCAGTTGCTTCTCAACAGCAGTATCTTTCCAGTCTAACAGAATTGTGTTCAGGTGCAAAGGAAGTTTCGATAAATTGGAGGATTTCTAGGCGCCATTGGAAGTACTGACTGTGTAGTCCCCGGTTATGCAAAAGTTAACTAAATATGCTTAAACAAATGCACCATAGCCGTATTGTTGTATTACTCGCAAACTTATATTAACGTTTTACTTCGTAAGGCAACTTTTTGATTTAGTCAAAATTACTGGAGAGACCGATTAGCGCAGTGCTCAAACACACTCGCGTTTCACCAATGCCACTATCATGACTATACGCCACTACCTGCTCGGTCGTTTCAACGGTTCGCATTAGCGTTTATTTGTTAACTGTACCTTGCTGACTATAAATAAGAATGATGATAATGATGATATCATTTCTGTTGCTGCTGATAATGATGACGATAATGATGATGATGATGATGAGAAACCTGTTGCATTATGGGACCGCTATTTTGAGCCCAACCAGAATCGTTCAAAACAGAATATGTTGTTCGAAGAGATCGTTTTATTAACAATTTAACAATTTACTTGTCCCTCAGGTGATCGTTTAAAAAGTTACACTGTATAGTATTTCATTTAGACTTAATTATTAAATATTAAAGCGACGGTATAACAAGTTCTTGCAACTGAAAATGACTGCTTCCTTGAGTTCTGACCAATACTTGCGCCGATAGAAGGGATTGAGGAAGTCACTGTGACTTTTCTTTGACACATACTCCATCTAAGGAATCTGTCGCTGTATTTTCTGATTTTCTGATAACAACCAATTTCGAAAGTTTACTAAAAATAACATTAATGCATAAATTGTATGTTTTTTTATACACAGAAGGTATACATCTATCGGTAGGGTTGCATTATTTCGACCGTGATGAATGTGAATAATAAAAGGCAACATTTATATTTTCAGTTAAAGAAAGAAATATTTAAATAAATCCTTGCATATAATCATTGTTTTGCATTATAATACAGGTGGTCCAGCAGCTGAAATGTACCGCAACTGGAAATTAAATTTTATCCATTAACAAGCAAACAGTGTGCAACTCCGATTTCGTTTACTTAATATATTTAACATCCTTTGTTTTCTATGACAGATAATTTCTTTTTCACCAATTATTTTAATCAATTAAGATCCAAGTCTGTGAAAAACGCTTTGCCTAATCACCCCGGGTATTCGACTACTTCGAACGCAGATGGGTACTACTGACGACAGATGTATATACATGAACGTCCTGACATGTAAGCTGGAAAATACCTAATATCTTCTCTTTTTTATTCATTTTCACAATGTTTTCGTTCAATATAAGTTTCAATATATTTGTACTAGGCAATGCTAAATTGTTTAGCTGAAAAATGACCGACGTGTTGTTACGGTTACGGAAATCAGACCAGAAATTGCAATTTTTCGGTTTTTTAACAGAATTTTAAGAAATCTAATATTCGAAAGAGTCCAAAACTGCATAAATCGTAAAACTACACATTTTCTGTAGCAGAAAAACTATTTTCTTTTCGCTATGACTGATACAGCAGCTGCAGTTGACACTTAAACAAGCATGGTGTTCTATTTAATGGTACTTATGACGACAGATGAAAATATTATAGGGTACGTATGAACGCAGACGGTGGATACGTAAAACGCCATACAAACTGCAGATACGTAAAAGATGAAACATAAGTCTTATGATGGGAATACTGTTGATAACTTTAGTTTTTATCTTAAACAGAAAAACTATGTAATAAAAGTTATTTTAAGTCAAGGCTAAATAGAAAAACTTCAGTATCATTATGATTTCTGTAAAATTATCTTTTTATTAATGAGGTACCGGACTTACAAAATCATAATACAAATAGAGGCATTACTCCGCAAAAATATATGTGACTTGCTGCATTTGTATGTATTACCATGAGAAACAAGCATGGCAGGAGTTTTTAAAAGTCGATAAGTTTGTCGGTTTTGAAGTTATTAATATTAATAACACGTCTTTTGATCAACGCAAAAGCTGGGGCGAGTACAACAACCCTCCTTATTCTTAAAAATGTAATTACAAATGTATATAACATTTTACATGAGCGTTAAATGAACATGTCTGTACCTGTGGATTATTTGTACTGACATTGTCTCTAAAATGTTTCTACTACTTTCATATGAGATGTAAATACTCGAATACGTATACGATAGTTAGTAATGAAATTGGTCATTGACTAGTTACTAGTGTATGGGAAACTTGACATCGATGATTTAAAGACTTCGATGCAGGAAACTTAGAGACCCCATTATCAATTCATTCTCTAAACTAGAGATTACCTTTCACCCTCCCCCCCACACACACACACACATGTCTCCTATTATTCAGCATTATTCAGTAGAATTGAAAATGCATACCACTAAACTGTAACAATCTAATGATATACATAAGTTCAGGCTTCGCACCAATCACTTCATTAGTTTTCTGGCCAGCGATATAGGATTAGTCGCACAAACATATTAGAATATGAGACATCAAAAGACATAGTTCCGCAAAATTTATTGAACCGTCACATGCTGACGAAAATGTACAACTACGCTTGACAATGACCACTCAAGTGACTTTTTGGTAAAATTCAACTCCAACGTTTAGGAGAATTAGTAACTTTAGACATTATGAAATATGACACATCAGGGTTGCAACTTCCCTTGAAATCAATGAATCGGTACATGCCGACGACAACTTGTGTTCTATTAGGTTTTGTGGAAATCTGGCCAATGGTAGAGGAGAAGTAGCAAAAATATCATTAAATTTGAAGAATCAATGGCCATACAATGTAAATCCCCTGAAAATCACTGAACCGGATATGTGACGGCGATATGCATAACTAAGCTTGGCACTGCTCAGTTATCTTAGATTGAGTGGAAATCTGTCGGATGTTATAGGAGAATTAACCATAACATCATAAAGTCATATGTATCAAGGGCGGTTATTCCACTGAAAAGCATTGAACCGGAACATGCCGATAATATGCACAGTACGCTTATAAGAAGTTTGGTGTAAATCCACCACGTGATATCAGAGGAGCTGCGTGGACATTCTTAATGACAAAAACAGTGACAGACTGTATCACTAATAAATAATTATGTCTCTCACGGAGGTTGAATATATAATTATTATCAGTATATACATGCTACATCCTTCTGCACAGACTAAACATCTGCCATACTGAATGTAATTAGTTTACAAAACCAATATTTATCCTGATTGGAAAACACATATTTACACTTACTACTTGTTACACATCTGCCGTTATACGTATCCTCATTTCATATTAATCTGCGTTCGTACGTATCTCCCTCGGTCGTCAGACGTATCCGTTTAACTTCACCGACCTCTATAAATTTGCTTATATCAAAACGATACCACTAATTCCAAAGTCTAGGGCTGTTTGTATTGATACCTTATACATTTGTCTGTATACGTGTCTAAGGTCATTTATATATATTGTTATTATAAGCAATTAAATGTCATATTTGGCAACATTACTGTAGTTTTTTCAACATTTTAGGGAAATTCTTTAATCAAAAGGCGTCAGTTTATCATAAAACTTCATACATGCTTAGTTTAAACATATTACTACCTATATCAAGCAAAAGATCGGAGCAATAAAGAGAAATAATAAAAATATCGGGGTTATTCCAGCGTGCCTGTCATGATGGTCATGTATATACATCTGTCGTCAGTAGTACCCATCTGCGTTCGAAGTAGTCGAATACCCGGGGTGCTAATGCATGCATGTAGTAAGTCAACTTCGAGTATACTCCATAAAGTCAAGGTTGAGTGGCGAATATGAATACCGATTCTATACTTGACAGCCACTCAATTGAGTGTTCCTCAAACTTTCCTTGAGCATTCCTCCAGTGAGTTCAAGTGGAGTATGAGTTTGAGTTCGGACTTAGAATACGTGCCTATGTCAGATATATAACTATTTGAATAAAATTGTGTAAAAGCAAGTATATTCAAGAAATACAATTTAAACATAAATAGACCGTGTAAAGGATGAGGCGTAATATAAAATCGATATCACATAAGTAGTTTTAAATACAGTTGTACAAAGAAGTTATCAGAAATGGTCGAGTGGATACGTTTACAGTTTGCCACTCACGCGGACAGGGTTCAAGGCCCACACTACGCTAAAATACTTTTTTGGCTTTCCCCTTTTTTCTTTTTTAAGGATCAGCATGAGCAAGAAACATTATTACTGTTCATATTTTATCCTTGTGAACATGTAAACTATAAATGTAAATAATGCGAGTTAAATGATGTGTATCTTGAATGGAATATACTTATATTTATTGTTTTCTTTTTCGCACATGTATTTAAAACAGTAAAACAAGCACTAAACATTTTTTGTTGAGAATAGTGCTTTGCACAAAGTTGAGTGCCCGATAATTGGTTGCCCGATATGGCTTTAAAGAGAAAAATTGTACCCCTTTTCTGGCCTCATTATAAACAAGCTATGGACGCAGTCGATAAACTGACAAGTTAATAATGTCATCAGAGAACCTAAGTTTATCCTCTGAAAATGTTACGGGTTTACTAGTATTTGTTGCTACACTAAATACAAAAATGTTCATTTTCCGCCCGAGAACTGGTAGGAATCCAGTATATTTAAAAAAGCAATCGAAGAATGTTTAGTCATTAAGTCAAAGGCTGTGTAAGTGCAAAAAGCAATCATATTTCCATTTATCACAGCGTAGATTGCGCCTGAAACGTGAAAAGCTTATCGGCGTAGATTGCGCCCTCTATGAAACGAACGACAACTCTTGCTTTTCAAAAAAAATTGACTGTATCCACAGTTTTCATCTCAGAATTACCTCAATTTTTAAATGAAGAGAGACGCATATATTCGATCTGGTGATAAAGGTAAAGTGTTTGTTTATTATAGTGTCACCCCTATTTTTAAAGGGCCAGCCATTTCTGGCTTATGAGACACCTTTTTGAGCACATGTACCTCCCGAATCCTATCCTTTTAACGCCAGGCACTAGGCAGGTAGGCATTTAACTAGCTTGCGGCTTAGTGTTTAAGTCTCCATGCATCTTTTACTCAGCACGTATTAAATATTGCGCTACTGCGACCCGCAATAATTGTGTCAGGGCGGCATTTTCATTTATTGCTCTAGTTCGTTTTTGAATAGGAAATCAACAAGAGCTATCGTGAAATTGAATTGATTTAGAGTAATCAACTCCATCCGCCATATTTATTTACTGTAGCAGCGGTCGTTGTACGTGCCAAACGGGATAAAATGTAATCACACATGGGCCTATAGTGGTCAGTAGTTCAGGGTAACTATTTTCATGACGATTATTTTACTGTACAAAATACATGACGAAACTGAAAGATAAAAATCAAATCGAAAACAAAATCATTCAGCCGTATTAAGCACGCTTGTGACCCTTCAACCGCCAATGAAATGACGAGAAGATGTATAACATTTTTTGAAATAAGAATTTACGCTGTATAAGGCACCTTCTGTTTGTATAATGCAGGGTGCATAGAATTACCGAAAACAACCAGAAAAAGGGCCGAAAAACAGTTTATGCAGACCGAAAACAACCGTCTCTTTTTCAAAGATAATGTAAAATTTATAATTTAAGTTTTAAATAAATGAAATAATTCGTAAAAAGTGAATTACCAATCAGTACTAGCGATATAATATTATCATTAGAAAAACATGTTTGTTTTCGGTCGGCAGTATTTGTTTTTCGGTCTTTTTTGGTCAGTTTACTATATTTGAAATACGATATTTACAAATTTCTTCATTTATCCTCGGAGCTAGACAATAAAATACTCTTGTGTTTTCAGTCATTTTTGAATGTGTTAATAATGTAAGTGCGTATATAATTCATATCTATCAACATAATATGTTGTTACCTCCAAATTGATTAACGGGAGCGGTTGTGTAGAGGTTTAGGTGTCTGCCGCTCATCCCGGAGGTTGCGGGTTCGAGCCCCCCCCCACCCCCCTCAAAGGTCACGACAGTACCTCCTCATATGACACTAGTACTGGTATTTCCAGGAAGCGGACACGAGAGTGACTCGATAAGCTAAAAGCTTTCTTCACAATCGAGCTAAAATAAATTAGTATAAACAAAAAAAAAATAACATTATAGCATGTATAAGTGTATGTATTAATTTATACTTTCTCGGTCAGTGAATATCGGTCAATAATTCGAGATGCATCATGTGACAATGTATTTATAAGAAAAACAATGATTAAGTTTATTTTCCTGATACACATGTCGCGAAAGATATTTATTAACTATTGGAGACAAATTTGACTAGTGACCGGTAAGCTCAGTCTGATTTGATTTGAAATATATTTTATCAAGGGCCGTCCATAAGTTGGATGAGACCCCGGCATGTCTCCCGTCATGCCTTTGAAGCTAAAAAAGGAGAAATCTACCTGACTGCAATTTTCAGTCAATACCGGCCAGTTTTCCAATGAGCATTCAGCAGCCTATACTCCGGAGGTAGTGGTTTACTCAGCGCAGCACACGCAAGGCATAATTGGCGTCTCTCAGCCGGAATGTGCGATCACCCAACTACGGGTGCTTAAGGTTAGCTCAGTCGGGAGAGCATAAGGTTTAACAACTTTGCAAGGGAACGTACATGGGTTCGAATACCGGTCAAGGTTCTGTTATTTTGTCCACACCTTATGACACTTGGCGCCTTCTAACTGAATAAAATCCATTATTACTATAAAAATCTAGCTAACAATCGCTTTCATTTACTAAAAATTGCGTCTACTATCTTTTTCAACGGTAGTTCTTGTCTGTCGATCTTTCAATATGACTCAATTCTCGGCTCTGTTCAATTTGAATTTGATAGCTTCGAAGCGAATGTAACTGATTTTAACCAATACTTAACCATAGTATCCTAGTCTATACATGAAGGTATGATTTCTTTTAACAAAACATAGGGGTTTTCAATAGATAACGTGTGTTCAGTTGCAAAGAAATATCCCTATCAAGGTTATTTGAATCTTTTCATAATATGTAAAGCATCCTTTAATGTTATATTTATTTCATAAACAGAATGTATGCGTGACGAAAATACATAAACAATTTAATACTGAAGTCATTATACAATGTGTATGAATTTTGCATTGAAATTCGTATGCACAGCACGTTCCTCTTATCCTATCAAGAAGCATAACCATTTTGAGTAACAAAGCAACATTTCAAGTGTGTTTCCCGCCTTGCACTTCATCATTGCTTAGATAATATTATTAGTGTATTCCATGGACATGCGGTACAGATGGAAATATTCTTCACTGAGGGTAACTATTCTGGCCGGAACGAGGCTCTGAAACGTTACTCAGTGGCAATAACCCTTGAAATGCAGGTCCGTTCAAGCCTATCGAACTCATCGAGATCTTGTGTCCACATTGTGTTTACATTTGACTGCTACTGCTTAAAATGTTCAGGTACATTGTTAACACCTTACATGTGACAGGCGACGGACGGTCACCGAACCTTCAGATAAAATGAGTTAAAATTTTACATTTTGGGACAAATTGTTAGATGAGGGTTATGGTTGGTCATGCGTTATGTCTCGTCATGTTTCGTAATCAGCACTCTGCATAAGTGTATTGAAATGTATTGCCCAGGTTATAACTAATGCTTATGTTTGGTACTATTTGTATTTTATTTTAAATGAGTATTACAACAATTGTTTGGTCTGCAGGGTCTTGTCTTCCGAGGCAACTGTTTGCGTGGTGCCAGTACGCCAGCACGACATATTTGAGACCTCAACACGCTAATTATGGGGCGCCAGAACGGCACATTTCTGTGTACTGTTGTCGTCCGGGCGCGTATGAAAATGTCATATCGATGCTCTTTTTTGTCGTTCTGGCGTATTGGCGTACTGGCGCCCCGTAAAAATGCGAGCACGCATAAAAGAAAAACAAGTGGGACGATACGACAAATAATGTAATCGCAAAAACGACAAGTGTAAAGTTGGCGGTCATGACGTGTCGGAGGGGTGCCAACACGGCAAATCAAGAATTTGTCGTTCTGGCGTGTTGGCGCAACCACCAAAACGACATGTATGTCGTTTATCGTATTGGCGCACTTTTGTTGTCGTTTTGGCGCCCGTCAGCCCTTCAACATATATGTTGGCGCCAACACGCCAAATCAAGAATTTGTCGTTCTGGCGTGTTGGTGTGTTGGCGCCACCGCCAAAACAACATATATGTCGTTTATCGTATTGGCGCACTTTTCTTGTCGTTTTGGTGCCCTTCAGACGCGCCAACACGCTTAAACAGAATGTCAGAAATAAGCCACCATAATTATACAGTAGCTATGTTATTGACATAAAATATTTTTTCTATGCTTATTATTGACGATGACGAAGATGCATTAAAGCTTCACTTTAAATCTCATGATACATTATTTATGTCTATGAAAACATAAAATGCAGACATACATGTACATTGTCATTCAGAAAGCATTTACTGCACTCATTTTAATTAACATATTACATAAAATGCTGTGATAATTCATCTGTCAATGATTTATTCGGGCGAAACATTTATTGCCGATATAACATCTAAATTTCAAAATGTTGACTTGTCATTGAAGAAACTTAAATTAACATTTACAGTAGTCGTCCTGAGTCTCCTGACGCTACCTTTAAAAAAACGTGCTGTAAATAATTTAAATCAAAACTGAACTTGTTGAAGTTATAGAACTCTATTTAACAACTCTAATGAAACGTCCAAGGACGAACTTGAATTTATGAAGCATTTAATCGAATTCTGTTGGAGCACATAATTGGCTTCAAAGAAGTTCCGCTTTAAATCACTGAAGATCGGCAGAAAATGTTAATCAGCTGATAAAATAAAGCTCGGAAATTCCCGATTAGATGCAATGGCTTTTAGTTAACTTTCTTTGTTCATTTTCATAGTGGGTTTAAGCAAAACATATTTTTTATCCTTTAAGATTACTAAATTTTATAGAGAAAAGTTTCCTACCTAGTTAGTTCTCCAAACACAATACCTTCCGGTTTTCAAGTACATAAAGTTTGCTCTGGTTGTCGGATTCATTCTTTGTACTGGCGGTCCATTCGCATTCAATGTGAAGCTCATGGTATTGAAAGTCCATTTGCATTAAATGTGAAGCTCGTAGTATTGAAAGTCCATTCGCATTCAATGTGAAGCCCATGGTATTGATAGTATTTGCATTCAATGTGAAGCTCGGATTGAAATTTAATTATTCAATGTGAAGCCCATGGTATTTATAGTCCATTCGCATTAATGTGAAGCTCATGGTATTGAAAGTATTTGCATTAAATGTTAAGCTCGTGTATGAAAGTTTCGCAATGTGAAGCCCATGGATGGTACCATTGTTCAATGTAAAGCCCATGGTATTGATAATTCATTTCTTTTATTCAAAATCCCATGGTATTGATAATTTTTGCATTCAATGAGAAGCCGATGGTAATGACATTGCATTCAATGTGAAGCCCATGTATTGGCAATAATTCTAATTCAAAACTGAAGCCCATGGTATTGGCAATCCATTCGCATTCAATGTAAAGCCCATGGTATTGATAATTCATTTGCATTCAATGAGAAGCCGATGGTAATGACATTCGCATTCAATGTGAAGCCCGTGGTATTGGCAGTCCATTCGCATTCAATGTGAAGCCCATGGTATTAACAGTCCAATCGCATTCAATGTGAAGCATGTATAGCTCATTCGCATTCAATGTGAATGGTATTGGCAGTTCATTCGCATTCAATGTGAAGCCCATGGTATTGCACCATGCTTCAATGTGGAGCCCTGGTTTGATAGTCCATCGATTAAATGCGAATCATTGTATTAACAGCCATTCGCATTAATGTGCAGCTTGTGGTATTGATTCATTCGCATTCAATGTGAAATCTATTTTGGTTAATTCGTTCAATGTGAAGCCCATTAGTTGACGAATGTGGCCCTTATTGACACTTCATTTGCATTCAATGAGAAGCAATCGTTTTACGGACTGTGAAGCCCATGGTATTGTATCATTTGCATTGAATGTAAGCCCATTCAATTTGAAGCCCATGGAATTGACGGACTGTGAAGCCCATGGTATTGGCAGTTCATTCGCATTCAATGTGAAGCCCATGGTATTGATAGTCCATTCGCATTCAATGTGAAGCCCATTCAATTTGAAGCCCATGGAATTGACGGACTGTGAAGCCCATGGTATTGGCAGTTCATTCGCATTCAATGTGAAGTCCATGGTATTGATAGTCCATTCGCATTCAATGTGAAGCCTATGGTTTTGACGGACTGTGAAGCCCGTGGTATTGGTAGTCGATTCGCATTGAATGTAAGCCCATTCAATTTGAAGCCCATGGAATTGACGGACTGTGAAGCCCATGGTATTGGTAGTTCATTCGCATTCAATGTGAAGCCCATGGTATAGACGGACTGTGAATCCCTAGGTATTGGCAGTCCATTCGCATTCAATGTGAAGCCCACGGTTTTGACGGACGGTGAAGCCCTTGGTATTGGCAGTCCATTCGCATTCAATGTGAAGACCATATTATCGCACATTTATACGAAATGGACTTTCTTAAGTTAGATATTTTTTATTCTTTTTGGCGTTCATGTCTTGGTTAAATATTTGGAAAACTGATCCTGTGTATAGTTATGTTTTACTCGTTGTCAATTTGTAATCTGACTTAAATATTCCTAACACATTGAACGTTCTAACTCCACAACTAAACTACACATCATGTCTCTCAGTTTATCAGTGTACACTAAAAATAATTAGAATTATTGAAATTACACATTTGTTCACATTTTTTTTATAAAAATGTAAAATCCATTGAGAGGATTATGAAAACCTTGTAAATCCATTGGAGGGATTCTGACTACTGTGCCATTTTTGGACTGAGGGGATTTTGGTTGTGGGGATTATGAGTGTCACCCTTTGGGAACATGGATTTTCAGCAGAATATCAAACGAGATTATGATTAAAGTATGAAAGTCTATTGACACAGAATTGTGTCATTAAGAATTGTGTTTAAAGGAAGCATTAATGTTCTGATCAATCCTGATTGAACTTGGCCCAAGCTACATAAGACTCTGCCAGAATGTTTGTCTTGATTTAAACTATAGACAGGTGCGATTTGGTGCTTCTAGAATTAGAATGTCATATGACAGAACTGATTCTGAATGGAACGATTCTTGTTTTGTAATAAGCTAAGCTCTTCACTAAGGACATAATCAAAAGGTCAAAACTGTTTTAAAGATTACAGCACAAATGATAACCTTTAGATGTAAACAGACTTAACAGAACGCATCAGAAGTGCTTCTAGGAATCAATTCCCAAATCAGAACTACCAAATCGCACCCATCTATAATGTCAAACAAGAACTATCTATTTTGAGTACATGAAAGCGATTGGTAGCTAGATTTTATAGTAAAAATGGTGTCAAGTTTAATTTTTATGCAGTCAAAAGGCACCGAGAAAAAATGTTTATCCTGACCGGGACGCGACAGGAATACAAACTTATTCCTTGTTTTTTTATTTATCAAATATGCTACTCAAAATAGTGAGCGTAATTCGCTGTTCGAGAAAGTATAATTACTCTGCACTTATAATAAACATTAGTTTGGCGGTAACAGCATAATATGTTGATAGATATGAACTATTTAGGTACTAAAATTATGAATTCATTCAAGAAAGACTCACAACGCAAGATTATTTTATTGACTTTTTTATTCGGTATTATCCAATTACCGATATAAAAACATCGCACTGTGTAATCGGGCCTGAAGTTTCATTTTATCTATGCGGTTATTGCATTTTATTTAAAAGAAGGTAGAAATGTTTGCTTCCTGTTTTTATAAATGTAGTGTACATGTGTGAACTGACACACGCCATAACATAAAAGTAAACTGTAAGTGCTAGCAATGGAATAGAATTGTTTTCGTTTCGGTCATTATTTCCATGGTTGAATTTATAGATAAATCAAATTTGAAATGTTTATTTCATTCAAAGTTTATTGTGGCGTTTCTCAGTTCACTTCATCAATGTTATTCATTTTTGATAAACACTATGCTTAAGGGCCAAAAAAACATATGCTTAAACAAGGTCTTGATGAGCATACAAAGTTAAACTCTCTGCTTAAGTGTCCATAAATACCGTCGGGCAATGTTATAGGAACACTTGCTTGAGAGCATACATTGCTAAACACTATGCTTAAGAGCTACTAAAGATAGATATATTTTTAAAGAAATAGACAGGACATCATACTGAGAGCAATTGTTAAAAAATGTTTAAGTGCAATCCAAAGAAAGACACTTCTTGAGAGCTATCAAGAAAACACTATGCTTGAGATACAAAGATAAACACTATGCTTAAGAGCAACCGAAGACAAACACTATGCTTAAGGCAACCAAAGACAGACATATGCTTGAGAGCATACAAAGATAAACACTATGCTTAAGAGCAACCAAAGACAGACACTATGCTTAAGAGCAACCAAAGACAGACACTATGCTTGAGAGCATACAAAGATAAACACTATGCTTAAGAGCAACCAAAGAAAGACACTATGCTTGAGAGCAACCAAAGACAAACACTATGCTTGAGAGCAACCAAAGACAAACACTATGCTTAAGAGCAACCAAAGACAGACACTATGCTTAAGAGCAACCAAAGACTGACACTATGCTTGAGAGCAACCAAAGACAAACACTATGCTTGGGAGAAACCAAAGACAAACACTATGCTTGAGAGCAACCAAAGACAGACACTATGCTTGAGAGCAACCAAAGACAGACACTATGCTTGAGAGCAACCAAAGACAGACACTATGCTTGAGAGCAACCAAAGACAAATACTATGCTTAAGAGCAACCAAAGACAAACACTATGCTTGAGAGCAACCAAAGACAGACACTATGTTTATTTGGAACCAAAGACAGACACTACTTAACAACCAAAGACAGACACTATGCTTGAGAGCAACCAAAGAAAGACACTATGCTTGAGAGCAACCAAAAAGACCAAAGACAGACACTATACTTGAGAGCAACCAAAGACAGACACTATACTTGAGAGCAACCAAAGACAGACACTATGCTTGAGAGCAACGAAAGAAAGACACTATGCTTGAGAGCAACCAAAGACAGACACTATGCTTAAGAGCAAAAACAGACAGACACTATGCTTGAGAGCAACGAAAGAAAGACACTATGCTTGAGAGCAACCAAAGACAGACACTATGCTTGAGAGCAACGAAAGAAAGACACTATGCTTGAGAGCAACCAAAGACACTATGCTTGAGAGTAACCAAAGAAAGACACTATGCTTGAGAGCAACCAAAGACAGACACTATGCTTGAGAGCAACCAAAGACAGACACTATGCTTGAGAGCAACCAAAGAAAGACACTATGCTTAAGAGCAACCAAAGACAAACACTATGCTTAAGAGCAACCAAAGACAAATACTATGCTTGAGAGCAACCAAAGACAGACACTATGCTTGAGAGCAACCAAAGACAAACACTATGCTTAAGAGCAGCCAAAGACAAACACTATGCTTAAGAGCAACCAAAGACAAACACTATGCTTGAGAGCAACCAAAGACAAACACTATGCTTAAGAGCAACCAAAGACAAACACTATGCTTGAGAGCAACCAAAGACAAACACTATGCTTGAGAGCAACCAAAGACAAACACTATGCTTAAGAGCAACCAAAGACAAACACTATGCTTGAGAGCAACCAAAGACAAACACTATGCTTAAGAGCAACCAAAGACTGACACTATGCTTGAGAGCAACCAAAGACAGACACTATGCTTGAGAGCAACCAAAGAAAGACACTATGCTTGAGAGCAACCAAAGAAAGACACTATGCTT
Organism: Saxidomus purpurata; assembly: GCA_022818135.1. NCBI lineage: Eukaryota > Metazoa > Mollusca > Bivalvia > Venerida > Veneridae > Saxidomus > Saxidomus purpurata. Next base: position 38,362,389 of record JAFMSR010000007.1, read on the forward strand.
GAGAGCAACTAAAGACAGACACTATGCTTAAGAGCAACCAAAGAAAGACACTATGCTTGAGAATACCAAAGACAAACACTATGCTTGAGAGCAACGAAAGAAAGACACTATGCTTGAGAGCAACCAAAGACAGACACTATGCTTGAGAGCAACCAAAGACAGACACTATGCTTGAGAGAACCAAAGACAGACACTATACTTGAGAGCAACGAAAGAAAGACACTATGCTTGAGAGCAACCAAAGACAGACACTATGCTTGAGAGCAACCAAAGAAAGACACTATGCTTGAGAGCAACCAAAGACAAACACTATGCTTGAGAGCAACCAAAGACAGACACTATGCTTGAGAGCAACCAAAGACAGACACTATGCTTGAGAGCAGCCAAAGACAGACACTATACTTGAGAGCAACCAAAGAAAGACACTATGCTTAAGAGCAAAAACAGACAGACACTATGCTTGAGAGCAAACAAAGACAAACACTATGCTTGAGAGCAACCAAAGACAGACACTATGCTTGAGAGCAACCAAAGACAGACACTATGCTTGAAAGCAACCAAAGACAGACACTATGCTTAAGAGCAAACAAAGACAGACAAAATGCTTGAGAGCAACCAAAGACAGACACTATGCTTGAGAGAAACCAAAGACAGACACTATACTTGAGAGCAACCAAAGAAAGACACTATGCTTAAGAGCAAAAACAGACAGACACTATGCTTGAGAGCAAACAAAGACAAACACTATGCTTGAGAGCAACCAAAGACAGACACTATGCTTGAGAGCAACCAAAGACAGACACTATGCTTGAAAGCATACAAAGATAAACACTTTGCTTGAGAGCAACCAAAGACAGACACTATGCTTTGGAGTAACCAAAGACAGACACTATGATTGAGAGCAACCAAAGACAGACACTATGCTTTGGAGTAACCAAAGATAAACACTTTGCTTGAGAGCAACCAAAGACAGACATTATGCTTGGGAGAAACCAAAGATAAACACATTGCTTGAGAGCAACCAAAAAAAGACACTATGCTTAAGAGCAATCAAAGACAGACACTATGATTGAGAGCAACCAAAGACAGACACTATGATTGAGAGCAACCAAAGACAGACACTATGCTTGGGAGAAACCAAAGATAAACACTTTGCTTGAGAGCAACCAAAGACAGACACTATGCTTAAGAGCAACCAAAGATAAACAATATGCTTGACAGCAACCAAATTCCATATGGTCAACAACCTGAAAACAAAATTGCTCCTCCATAGTTCATCATATTAAAGTTTGAAAACAAAATGTTACAAACAGAGAAGTTTAAGTTGTGAAGTCCAATGTATTTCGATTGCCAGTCTATATGTAAGTGTATGTTTGTCATTGATTTGTGGTTATATCATAGCTTTCTTCAGCTTGTTGAAGCGATATGAAAACAAAAACAATACAGTGTTATGCTGTTGAACATCCATTGATATCGGAATAATTTTCCTATTTATAAACTGTTTATAGTGATAAAACTGTACTTCAGTTTAAATTAGATACTGGTAGTAACGTAGATGTATATATAATAATTTGTGAATGTTGTCTGAAATAAGTTTGCTTGGATTGTTGTGCAGGGGATTTCTTTCTGGAAATATCTTTTTAGGAAATAATACTCTGATAATTTATGACCATGAGTTTGCCAGGGAAATGTTACGATTGTTTTCATAGACCAAACAGTGGACAAAACCTTTTACGGTCTGCATGTTCTGATAATAACCGACATAAAACATACCTGGATAGCAAAGGAGCGGTCGGTCAAGGCGACAGCCTTTCTAATTTCGATGGCCAAGAACTAATGCAGAAAGTGAACAAATTAATGGCTGACCCGCAATTCTTATCTGAGATGAGATGCAGATATCTGTCTCTGGCGAGGGAGAAATTTTCCAACAATAATTTTGATGCCATACAAAGGGTTTACAAAACTCCTTTTCCAGGTTCCTTTGGGAGGAATAAACTGGATCTAGCGGAGTGTCCAATGGCCAACTCTTTTCTACCTGACAGAATAACGGATTATCAACGATTAGACATGCACAGACAGAATTTAGTAGACAATGGAACAAGCATAAAACAACCTGGGGATATTGAATCAACAGATACAACAAAGTCTGAACTGAAGTATAGCCCTGCATTACATTCAGGGCTTTCTGATGAAAAACAGTATTTGTCTGCGTATTACTATTGTGACAGATTTGTAAACTTCAATCACAGTAAAAATGATACAAACCTTATAGATAAATATGGAACTCTAAGAATGGGCCAAATAAGAGACGAAGGAAAATGTCAATCTCCCAAGAACCTTATTAGAGAAACTATAAAAAGAAATCATATAGACAGATATGAGGCAACTGACATGACTACTGACAGCAGAGATCTGATCACTAAAAACGGTGTAATTCTGTCAGATACAAGAACTTGGAATACAGGAGAAGCGAATAAGAAGAATAATACTGATCCAAAAACACAATTAAGATACTTCGCACCGTATGAGGATTATGAAACGGACGACGAAGTTGATGCTGACTCGCTGCTTGCTAAACATCAGAGATATTACGAAAGCATTTTGAGAACTAAACGATTAAAGAAAAATAATGGAAAAGAGGAAAAACTGCCTCTTTCATACAACGAGTTTGAATTTAAAAGCAGTAATTCAGCATTGTCGTCACATTTGAACAGTTCAAATGATGGTAAAGAATTCATTTACATTGACTTTGATGGTAACAGAAGTGAAGCAGTTGTTGAAAGTTCATTAAGAATGAATTCAAATTCATGTGCTGATGGCACGGACGAGCAAGTTGTGGCGATTGATTATTCAATGAAATAAACGACAGAGAAAAATTTCGAAAGTAACATTTTGAGCTTAACTGTGTTTAATTAAAGAGAGAACCAAGCTAACGTCGTCTTTAAGATTGACAAATGGGCAGATGTGAACGATAGAAAGTGTGAAAGTCCTTTATGCTCCGAATGAGTTGCAATCACCTAAACTTCTCATAGAGAATGTACATTGTATACAAAACCTTTCAAGAAACAAGATTATTAGTCTGCTGTAGTATTTATTTAGTTTTGTAAAGGTTTGGTATTTTGTTTGTTCAGATCAAATGGGTTTCAATTGGATTCAAGCAGCAAACAAGGCTAGAAGGTTCAGCAATATTGTGTTCGATGCTCAACAAAAATATAGTATACAAATGTACTATATTAAACAACAATAATTGGAAAGATGCTACAATGCTTTTATAATGGCGTTTTTACAAAGACAAAGAAAAGAAAAATTTCGAAAAGACAAAAATGGAGATAAAGTTTTTAACATGAAACATGAAATCAGATAGTATAGATAATGAGGGAGTTAAACATTCAATAAAGTCATACAAAAAACTTTTGAACTTGTGTTAAATGCAAAAATTGAAGCCAGGAATTTTAGTAAGTTTCAGACCATGTCAGTGGAGTTTTTGCCAATGTCGGCCATATGGGAACATTTTGCAAAACATCCCCGAGATGTTGCCTTTTACTGCATAAACTCTGTAGAAAATGCTTATGTCTTGAATAAATTGAATAAACCCCTGAAGAATCAACTGTGTTATTGTTTTTGTTCTTTATACCCAGGAGATGCAAGTGACTTCACTGACGTCATATAAAAATGAAACAAAAAGCATGTCATGTTGACGTAACACTTTTAACGGTGCTGATAATCTTTTATTTGACATTTTATATTGGAAAGGAATATAATAGAAGGTGTACTATAACAATCAGTCGGTCGATTTCTCATTGGCTGTGTAGTGCGGGTTGACATGTCGTTTGATCCTATTCTACACAGCCAAATCGGAGATACGACCCTGATTGTTATAATATTTCGTTTTCCTGTATCGGTCAGAATTGTTCGACAGAAAATAAGTAGCAGCATATTTCTACCAACACTAGTAATAGTGGTAAATATCAATCATGGCATTACAGATTTTTAGGAAGACAACACCATTGCAAGTCTCAATACAGAATCTTACTAAAATGTTTGCATTAGTTCCAATTGATTTGGTTTTTTTCCATTGTCATTGTTACCAATATGTTATAACAAATTATAAATACAGCAAACATCTATGTACGGTCATTGTCAATTAAGGAATACAAATGTTTCTTCTGTATAAAAATAAGTACAATATTTTATATTCAATGGCAGTGACATTAGACTAATAGTTCCATAGGTGTTGCCAGCTCGCATCATCGAGTCTATTTACTATGAAAACAACCCAAAACTGCAAACATCTCCATAAACCCATAAATATAATATGAATACTGCATCTAATGACACTGAAAGGAACATCATTTTGGTTTGTTTGATTTTTTTTCTGTATAAAGTTTGTGGTTTATTATTTACCAATGAACAAACACCGAACAACCTTCACATTTCGAATCTAGTAGAATATTGAACAGTCTCGTTTCATTCTATTATATCTAAGTAACAACCACCTAAACTTCATCATTCACTACATTACTAAAAAGTTGAATTGTCCACTTAGAGGTAAGAATCTAGTGAAACTATGTATGCATGTTTATATAGCAGAGGAAGAACTCTGATGTGACTCGTGTTTTTACTAAACTCCGTTTGTAACGTTCTCGCTTAAAAGAGTAGACACCAACTACGTGGGACAGAGCGTTCTATATTGACAGGAACTAAAAATTCCAGGGTCATTATTGGTGCCTAATTGATGAACTAATCACATTTGTTACTTTTGTTTAAAGTAAAAAGTCGGCCTTGTTTCATTTATATTACAGTACACATTTTACTTTTTCTAGCCTTCAGTCCAAGATATACAAAAAATATAGAGGACATTATAAGATTTATTAATTAAGATACTACTATTTCCTGCCACATGGTACAATACATTTTTAGAAAACTGATAATTTACCATATGAATTTGACTCTGAATTAAATGTTTATAAGCATAAAATAGCTCTCGATTTATTTTATTTTGACTTATCTCTGACAACGCTCACTTGTAATGCAAAAAACATGTTGCGACCATTTTAGAATAGCATATGCCTTAGCAAGCACACGAGTGACTTGTCGTCGTTAGTCTTGCACATGTGAAATACATTTGTTTATACTTTTCATCACTTTTTGATTAAACTATGTGAAACATGACTTACTTTATTATGAAAAGCTTTCTAAAATATATACGTTCGCTTGCCCCATTAACATTATAATCATTTGGAAAAACTGTAATGCCATGAATGAATATCTACAAAATAATGATAATATGACGTTTCTGTGTTTCATTCGCCAAGAACGCATCATAGTGTATCAGTACTAAAACATTTTAGAAGGAAGGAATCTTAACTGATAAGATATAAACTTGTGACTTGTCTTCTTACGGCGTACTCAGATAATTATGTAGCGTAATGAAGATGAAATGGTCAAAGAACTTTGATGAAGACTTCTCTTTAATGTTTTGACCACCACCTTGTAAAATGTTTGATGGCCTTTGACAGAATAGAAAGCCATCGTATTTCTTTTTTAGAACTATGGTGCTATTTTACAACATGAGCTGCATAAAAAAAAACGTGTCAATCTTTTGATTGGTTAAACTGACTGCTTAAGTACTTCAAAGCAATTCGTGTTAGTGCCCTTTTCCACCTTGGTTTCAGAGTTTCGCTTGTGGTAATTTCAACTTCATAATAAGCAACTTAATCTTGGAATTCTTCCGCGAATAAGAACTGTAACTCCATGTGCATTTAATCTCAACCGTTTTTTTGTTATTCTGTGTTGAATGTCACATGTATTTAAGTTATGCCTGAAAATACTTATTGTATACGTACCGTATTATGTTTATGGATGAGACTTAAATAAATACATTTATAAACAATATAACATTTTAACTGGGAGCTGTACAAATTACAGATGTTACAAATGGTAATATCATGAATACATTAGTACCTCAGCTGTTGTTTGAAAGATCGATGTTTTCACGTATTAATTTTGAAGTGGTGTTTTGCTAAGATTTCTTAGGTAAACTAAAGTAATAACATGACGTGCACACAAATTATGCACCATTACCCTTGGAAGTAGCACTATAAAATGCTTCACTACTCTTTGCATTTGCACGTTTTTTTTGTGCATTTCGTCTACCGTCTAGATTTGTATCAACGCTGTTTTGCATGTTTAGAGTCGCTAAAATTAAAATGAATCATTTATTATATTCCTAAGACGAATGAAAAGAAAGTATTTTAGAGGATCAAGAGGTGATTCACAGGAGATCAAAACAGCAAAACTTAGATAAAGCTTGAAGAGGTTACATTTTTAGTAAATCATAATGTTTGTATACATCACATAAACATATGCAATAAGGTACACCTGTGCAAAAGTATTATAATGAAAGCGTTATTTCAACAATCAGGTTAGATGCCCGGCTAAGCAACGTGTTGTCATGCACAAAATGGCTTTTAAGCACATTTTAACAGTTTAAACTTGTTTGTATGCAATTAAATGTTATAAATTAATAGTACAATAGTTATGTTATTTTGATTTATGTACTCAAGAATTAATTAGTTATTAATTTATTATCCTGGGTTGATAGGTCAGTCAGAGTTACTGTTCAATATTCTTCCAGTCACATTCATTCACTGCCGTACTTGCCTTCAGCACTAGTGATGAAATTGCAACCGATCAATGAATGCAAGTAGAAAACCAAACTGAATAGATAATCGACTATTAAATGATTTAAATAACGAAGAAAATACATTTTCTACAAACCTCATTTGGTTTAAACAATATTTATTTATCAAGTAAGTTCACATTTACATAATACAAATGTATATGCGTTGTACAGATAACAAAACTAAACATTTGAAAATGGTTGGTTTGCATTATGTATCAATATATTCGATTCTAGAAATTCAAACAGAAAACCTCATTTATGATCCACTCTCCGCTCGTATAATAAGAAATGCAAAATACCAAAACGTTTGTTCAAATTGGAAACAAAATGTTTACTTCCACTCCTGAGAAAAGATATAATTGGATACAGTTTTGGCTTCCGTGTTTTCACTGCTCTATAGACATTTTCAGGATGATCTCTCTAAGAAACATAAGAACCGGGAGGATAATTTAAACAAGTACCATAAAGCCATGAAAGTTAATATAGATTGCATATATTTTAAGACGATTTTCATGTTTTATTGCATTGTTTGGAAATCGTGCTGATGGTCACATGACTAAATCATGGACTTCTCTAATGTATGTAAGACTTTGTTTTGAAACTGTTAAATTCTTTCATTTACATGCACCATGTTTATCAGTAATTCGTGTAACACTTAGTTTATAATGGAAATTTCAGCGCGTCCTATTCAGAAAAAGATCGTGTCCTGTTAAAGTGATGTGTTATCCTGTTCAACTGGATTTGGATTTTATGAAAACGACAGAGTATGTAATGTTATTCTGTCAAAATCGCCACTTTTTTAGTTGAGTCGCGCAAAAATTCGAAAGTGTATTACCTGATGTCATGAAATCTTCTTGCGGACGTAATGTTGTACATCGTATGTTTGTAAATATGAATGTCGAGCGGAACTCCAAAAGTTTAAATTTAGAGTCAAGCAATCTTACAGTTATGTAAAGTTTGTTGGGCAGCTGCACTAAGGAACGGGAGAGTTATTACCCTTAAATAAGTTAAAATTGGCATTTTATGTTTCGCATGTAACTCTAAAATTATTTGACCTAAATGCATGAAACCCACTAAAACTCCTCACTCTTACAGTATTTGTGGCATCGATGAAGTATTCTCTTCATGCACGTGTGCACATCATGAATAATAATGTATTCTGCCTATTCTGAAAAAAACTAAGGGCCATAACTCTGGCAGTAATTGCGACGCCGACAATTCCATATGATGCAAAACTACATCTACAAAAAAATATCATCAAGCTTTTCTGGACGGACTGACGTACAGTCGCACTGTCGGGCCTGCATTTTATCTCAGCGCGACAAACGATCGCCGCGAATATTGTGTCGCATTGCCATGCGTCAACACATAAATAGCATGTAACACATAACAACTTTATACGACGCGCGACTATGCGATATGATACGCGACGGTTTCAAACGACAATGTCGCGATGTCACACTGCATTTTCGTGCGTCGGCCGGTGTTAAATTAATATTCTCCTGTCTGACATATCCGTAAAGTTGGTTTGCAGTTCGCAGTTCGCAATTCGCGATTCAAATCGCGAACTGCGAACTGCAGACTAGTTGCCAGTTTGCAATTCGAATCGCAACTGCGAACTGGCAACTAGTGTGTAGTTCGCAGTCCGCAGTTCGCAATTCGAATCGCGAACTGCAATCTAGCTGCCAGTTCGCAGTTCGCGATTCGAGTTGTGAATTGGAATATGCTATATAGTTACTAGTTCGCGATTCGATTAGAGAATTGGGAACTGCCGAATAGTTTCCAGTTCTCAGTTCGCGATCTGTAGTTCGCAGTTCGCGATTTCCCAGTTCTCAGTTTCCGATTAAAATGAAGACTTAGTCTAGTTGGCAGTTCGCAGTTCTCGACTCGAATTGCGAATTGCAAACATAAAGTGACATTATGCACATTTTTATTAAAGTAAATTCCAGCTGAAATAGGTGTGTGTGAAAAGGGTAGAGGAAATAATAACTTTTGACCCAGTACAACAAACTTTTCCTGCTACCAGTCCGAAATAATAACTTTCCAAATATTACTTTTCCTATTTTGACTGGGAGAGTCAATTTAAGAAATAAACAAAATGCACGTCGGAGTTGCTTCCCTTCCACTGCCGAGCAACACTAATCACACAAGGGAGATCACTGCCAAGGAAGGAATTATTATTTTATTAGTCCATTTCTTTAATTTCTAAAGCACCAACTTCAAATATTAATGCTGTATTATCATTAGTTTAACACATTTAAATGCACAGCTATCGAAAATTGCTTTTATAAAACTGTCACCAAAAATACACTATGTGCAGTAAGATGAGCATAATGTCACTTTAAGACAAGTTCCCTGTTCGTGATTCTACTTGCTTCCAACTTGTGGATTGAAATGCGAATTGCGAATTGCAAATACAAACCAGTCAAATTAGCGGTTTAAATGAAGACTATATGCCAGTTCGCAGTTCGCGAGCCGAATGGCGAACTGCAAATCAATGCGGGATTCGAATTGCGAGTTGCGAACTGCTAATCACAGTCGACTGTAGTTGCCAGTTCGCAGTTCGCGATTCGAATCGCAAACTGATTTCTCTCTGCGAACTTGCAGCTAGTCTTCATTCAAACCTCAAACCAACTTTACGGATATCTGACCTGGTATAGCGCAGCCGTGTCCGGTGCGCCCCGTATACATCCTAGGGCCGGTCATCTGAGGACGACGGACGTTTTTCTTTTCCAGCTGTGACTACCAAAGGACAATAATGATCGTAAAAGCCCCGGGCATTTTCTATAATAGTAAAATATGGAATTTTGGGTACCTCCATTGATGGGCCGCCGTGACCGCGTTATCGAACCTGTGGCAGACCTTTAGTCCTAGTCTACACTAAATTGCGGTATAAGAGTTAAAGATCTTAAATTGCTGGTAAATAAGCACAAACAGTACTATGCATGCGCAGTGGCGTGTGATAAGCATAAGTGGTTATGTGTTTATTATAAGAGGTCTCTTAAAGTATATGTTGGATTTACAGAACATTTCATATACAAGACATAAGTAAATTATGTGATAAAACAATACTTGCTCCGTAACTTTCAAAATGAATCGGACTTGGGAGGTAAATAATGAAATATTTTATACTATTTTAATAAATTCCTACCAAATTCATAGTTCGGATACATAATTTTATTTTCAAAAATATTCATTTAAAAACATATTTTGCTCAATAGTGCAGCTTGAATTTTGAAAAAGAGCGTGCGTAAAAATGTTTGAAACCGACTTTGAAAGGATCCTAGAAGATTTGAGAGGTATGAAACGTGCTATTTAGAAAAAGACGGTATGTCTTGTAGCTAATGTAAATAAATTAGATATACATGTAGTGACATGAGACTACGCGTGAGACTACCTCTGGGTTTCTATTAGACTTTTTCAAGCGCTTCCGAATGCCGCTTCCTGGATAAACAGATTATGTTTTCGAGCGTTCATCTCAAACTGTCACAACCGATGATTCAATGTTTGACCGCGTAGAGGGTATAACTGGTCTTATGTTTAGAACAAACAATTTGTTCTGTTCGATGACTTCTTGTTACAGCGTATTTATTCGGTTATTTGTCGATGGTGTATCGTCCACTGTCTTTATATTGTGTCATATAAATATGATGTTCTGTCAATCTCATAGATCGTGCGTACGCAAGAGTGTACTGTAAACCATTCGATTGTCCTTGTTTTTGTTTAAAATGAAACTTTTGATTTTTTGACCAGATCTATTGTTTTCTGTTCGTGTTTCTGTGCCATTTTGCGCACTTAATATTCAATTATGCGTAAAACTCGGATGGTAGTGTTGCTTTCAAAAATGAAAGTAAGATAACGGCAGCTCCTCATAAAGCAATGTATCCAATCTGTAGTAAGTAGAATATAATTCTACAAAGTAGAATTTTTCCTCTCGTTTTTCATGAATCAGACCTTGCTCCAGTCTTTTTGATATTTACTTATATATAAGAAACACGTTTATTGTCCGTAGTCCCCGTCGACCCTGGAATTTCTCCCCGGTGAACTTGCCATACACACATGAGACTACCTATGGGATTCTAAACTATTTCGGATTCGAACCGGGGACCTCCGGATTGGTAGTCCAGGGCGTTAACCACTCGATCACCGCGCCACCCAAGATATCTATTTTGGTTTACATTGTTTATAGTTAGAATTAAAAAGAAATTTCATGACAATTTATAAATTTCATAACTGCATAATTGGCAATCTTTTTTGCAAATACGGAATGTTGTTTTTCTTTTTCAGGATTACATGGACTATGTTTTCGGCGAAAGAAATTTCACCTTTAATCTTTCCGACTTCTACGATAATTACGCCTACGAACTGGAAACCTTTAGAGGCTGGGAAAGAAAAGTGGAAACTCTGAAAATACTAAACAAAGCTTTCACTGTCATCTCCATAATGCTCGGTGTACTGGACTTGCTCCTACTGGTTACTGTTTTCTCCGCGTCAGTTAGAAAACGATCCGCTGGCTGGTACCTGTATCATCTCAACTTTGTTACCATTCTTCAGGTAACATTTTCTCTTCCGAGGCTTGAAGGTGACCTACATAGCGTGTTCGGTACCTGTATGTTTTTCTCGTTTACAACCTGGACACTGTCTACTGTTTACAGCGTAAACTTAGTAATCATGAACATTGAAATTCTTGCCACCATTTTATCATCAAATCAAAGATGGAAGCGATATCCAGAGAAACGTTTTGTTATATCGATGACTGCCACGTGGATTTCATGTATTTTACTTTCAATTATCATCATGTTCTTTGGACATGATGAGCATACACGTATACCTATATGTTTCCATCAAAATAAAATGGGTACGCTTTTAGGCATTATAGTGAAAGACTGGATACCGGCCTTGTTCGTGTTTGCTCAGACAATAGCAGGATTAGTATTATTCATCCGCACGAAAAGAAGTCCTGAAAACTACAGGCACATGATGGAAAGTCAAAACAGTCTACGGTCATTTAATGAATGGTTTGCATGTTTTCTAACATGGAATTTACTTATAACACTGACTGATGGGATGTTGTCCGAGATTTATCTGATGTTCTTCAGACAAGGCATTTTTCTTGATATCATATTTCAAATGATCGTGTTTTTAGTTCGTACAGGACTTCCACTGATCTGTCTAATGATGGGGCCAGTTCGTGAAACGTACACGGAATGGACAATGAAAGGGTTTCAGTTTGTTACTGGGGCGAAGCGTTCGAGCCAGTCGAATACTACAGATACACAATCGTTGCATATGGAAACCTTCGAGTAAACGCTTCAAAGCGAGCGCCGATGAAATATAGTCTAAACCTGCATCAGAATATCTCACGAGTGGTAGATGTTTACGAGTGATACATTCACGTGTGCTTTATAATAAGTGATATGTTGCACACAGCAATTGACGTATGACTAAAAAGTTCACATTTTGTGTTATATAGTCGTGAAGTATTGAGTAGTACAAGCAAATGTTACACAATGAATGCTACAGAATTAACGATGGCGTTGGATATGAAGATGTGAAAGAAAACGCTATATACAGAGAAATTAAGAGGACTAAGATATGCATACCAAAAGACATTTTTGCCGAGTTTCATGCTGTCTAGACACAAAATATTTATTTTATAGACAAGACAGGTTGTACCGTCAATCGTTTGTGTCACAGGTTACATACCCACATTCAGCACTTTCATAGTGTTTAACACATGATTGCTGTTCCGTACTGGCATATTTAGCATTTAAGTTTTAATATCATTTGATATCGATTTCAAAATGCTAAAGTGCTAAAGGTGTATCATACGAAAATCCGTATATTCATTACGTACTTATTCATAAAATAAGCTGATGGATTTGCACAAATTTTACGCGGGTCGTCACTTTTGACGTTACATCTATACAGCGAATGCTACAGACACGAAAGCTTGTAATACGGATATGTGCGACTGAATTTATCGCATGCTCCAGAAACGAAAGCTTGTAATACGGAGATGTGCGACTGAACGGTTCATATCGCATGCTCCAGAAACGAAAGCTTGTAATACGGATATGTGCGACTGAACGGTTCATATCGCATGCTCCAGAAACGAAAGCTTGTAATACGGAGATGTGCGACTGAACGGTTCATATCGCATGCTCCAGAAACGAAAGCTGTGTAATACGTAGATGTGCGACTGAAATCGTTTCATAACGCATGTTCATGAATACGACGGTGCGGGTATATGTAGATGCTATGTGCAAATTTTCTCACCAACATGTCAGTACACTTATTCAATATGACAGAGTGCGACTCATTGTATAATGCAGTACTTGGTATTCTCACTCATCATGTCAGTACACTCACTCATCATGTCAGTACACTCACTCATCATGTCAGTACACTCACTCATTATGTCAATACACTCACTCATAATGTCAGTACATGTACACTCACTCATCATGTCAGAACACTCACTCATCATGTCAGTACACTCACTCATCATATCACTCACTCATCATATCAGTACACTCACTCATCATGTCAGTACACTCACTCATTATGTCAGAATATTAACTCATCATGTCAATTTACTCTCTCATCATGTCAGTACACTCACACATCATGTCAGTACACTCACTCATCATGTCAGTACACTCACTCATCATGTTAGCATACTCACACATCATGTCAGTATACTCACATATTATTTCAGCACACTCACTATTCAGAACACTCACTTTTCATGTCAGTACACTCACACATCATGTCAGTACACTCACTCATCAAGTCAGCACATTCACACATCATGTCAGTACACTCACATAGTATTCCAGCACACTCACACATCATATCAGTACATTCACACATCATGTCAGTACACTCACACAGCATGTCAGTACACTCACTCATCAAGTCAGCACATTCACACATCGTACAAAGCTGTCAGTACACTCACTCACACATTCACAATCTGTCAGTACACTCACACAGCATGCCAGCACACTCATCAAGTCAGCACACTCACATGTCAGTACACTCACTTATCATGTCAGTACACTCGCACATGATGTCAGTACACTCGCATATCATGTCAGTACAATTAACTAACAAAATAATTGAGATCAAACTTTCCTGACAGTAATTTTACTATGAAATCCAGCTGCTCATCTCTTTCGTATACTCAAATTCGTGCCGACTATCTTTCTAAAAAAATAATTATTGTTTTAGAAATGAGGCCCTTAAGGGGTTGTAGCACTTTTCTTAAATATTCTTTATAGAAACTATAAACATTTGTTTCCTGAAACTATATTGTGCTGATGTGCTTAATTTAACTTACAAAAACTGAGGTCTGCTTGACTGTAAGATGCAAAAAAAAAGAATTACCCCTCATAGGTGAGGCCCCAATGGGGTGGTGAATATCTTTCAATGCTTCTTTTTGAAAGGGCTTGTCAGAATTTGATTTTGTTTGGCACAAATAATCAACTTTGTATTCTCTAACAACAGCAAATTTAGAAACTGGATTTTTACTGAAATGAAGGGGATATGTAGTGCTTTTGTTACATAATTATTTTATATAGAAACTGTCTGAAACTAGAAGTACCGATTGAATTTCTGTACTTCACTTGACGTTGTGAACCTGTCATACATTTAGCGTACTTCACTTAACGTTGTGAACCTGTCATACATTTAGTGTACTTCTCTTAACGTTGTGAACGTTCACTTAACGTTGTGAACCTGTCATACATTTAGTGTACTTCACTTAACGTTGTGAACCTGTCATACATTTAGTGTACTTCTCTTGACTTGTTGTATATATACGTGTGATGCAATTAGTGTACTTCTGTTGACGTTGTATGTATTATCATGAATGAAATGTACTTCTCTTTACCGTGTATATATATATCATGAAATTAGTTTACTTCTCTTCCTGTATTCAAAAATGTCTTTCTTTACCTTGTATATATATATCATGAAATTAGTTTACTTCTCTTCACGTTGATGTTGTGTACATTAATCGTCAATTAAGTTTCACTTGTGCCATTTTGAATATGCATTGTATCATATATTTAATAAAATTTATAGACATTGTGTGTCATATTTCATATGCCGTTGCCTTTACATGTATATGTAACAAAGAGGCCCTGACACGGTGTATACATCGTAAATTGAGAATTTGAGTTCCTCTTAAAACACTTTAATATAGATAATAAAAGATTTGCAGACTGACGTTTGGTAGCACTGTCTAGATTCTGATCAAAGTGATGGTCTTTGGTAAGTTTTGAAGATAGACTTCGTGAGGAAGGGTATAAATAAATTCAATTTGTATACATCGTCCGATGCCTGGAATTATAGTAATGTTCATCAAATCTTGTGGCCGGTACATTATTGAGTTGGGTCATTACTACATTGGCTAATTTACATATCAACCAGAATCTATACTTATCAATAGACTTGTTTCACCTTTATCCTAACATAGGCAAGCGGGATACTTAGAAGGCGGAGTAACATGGACTGTGGTGATACGTGGGAACATCGGTTGACTTAACCGTATGCTGCGGGCATGTACTAATGAAAACCATATTAAAACAATAGAAAAGGACATGGTGATGGGGCCACGGGGATGTGACCGGTGTTACAAGGGCTGCATTGATATCAGAGGGCACGGGGTTGAGTTCATGGAGTTGCGGTCGATATGAAGGGGAAGCGTTGTTGCGACATGTTGTGTTGATACTAAGGGCACATACATTAATTCGTAGACATGCGGTATATTTACTAAGCGGTGCAGCCTGTGCTGCAGTGATACGTGAGGACACGCGATTGAGCTCCTGGACCTGGGTACACATACTTTTCACAAAGAAGAAGTGTGACATGTAATTGTATAGATAGCACAGGGCACTGAGCCGAGTCCCTAAGGCGGGTATGATACTTATAGAAACGATGTTACCAAACTTTGCATTAATACTAGAGGACACGTGGCTGTGTTCATGTAAACGCAGGAGGCACTAAATGGGGTGAAGCAAAGGGCTGTGTTCATGCAGGTGGAAGCATGCGTTTGTACGTTTGCTAGCGGGGATAAATACAAAGGTTAATAAACGCAGGACTGGTCGCGTGGAAAGAAGGCTAACGAGGCTAACTTCAGTGACGGGGCGCGTGGAAAGATAGCTAACGGGGCTAACTTATGTGACGGGGCGCGTGGAAAGAAGGCTAACAGGGCTAATTTCAAGGGGCTTTAGGGAAACTAGGCGCCACGAGGCTAACCTCACGGGGTTGCGGAGTAACTAGGTGCTACGGTGCTAACTTCGCGGGGCGCGGGGAAACTAGGTACCACGAGGCTAAATGCACGGGGTTGCGAGGTAACTAGGTGCTACGGGGCAAACTGCATTGGGTTGTGAGACTAAACGGGACTGTGGGCTTAGTTTCTATACTCGTTGTCTTGATTGCAATTCACACTTACAAGCTACCGCAAACGATGAAAATGAAAAAAGGCAGTCTTTTCAAAATATATTTTAGAGTAGGCTGTGTAATCTGATTCTCACCAGGGAGGACGCAGGGTCTAAAGTCCTAGCAAGCGAGGCGCAGACGACGATTTTAAAACCTTTTTGTGAAAACAGATACTAGCGCATATGAGTCATGTGACCTGTAAGAATTTATAGAGGAACTTGAGAAAAAGTAACAACCTCATTAACGAGGTAGTCGCACTTACATTCTCAACCAAGCATTCGCGGTCTAGAGTTTACATTAAAAGTACTTTCTATATAAAGTTAAACACTTTGTAAAACTGGATTATTTATTGTTTTCTACTTAAACAGCGATTCAGCTTTACATGTAAGTGACATTTTATCTTATTTGTTTTCCTAGCATAGCATAGCACAGTACAGTACAGCACAGAGTAGTTTAACATAGCACAGCAGAGCTTAGCACAGCTAAACCATATGAGCGCGGAAATAGATACTATGTAAATCCCTTAAATTAACTGAATAGACAATTTTCAGGTTTCAATAAATGTATGTTCTCCGCCAGCTATATAGGAAAAGAGCAGTCCCCACCCCAAGGGACCTCGTCTTTAGTGGTCAAATTCTCAATCTAGCAGCGGGGTTTCATTGGTACCAAATCAAATTCTGACAAATGCTTAATCAAAGAAGGATATTATACAGGCTTCTATTTCCAGATATGTTTAATTCAGAATTATGTGTTTGCATAAAGATTTACCTATCTATCACTTTTTTGAATGATCCCTTTAAAATAAGGGAGACACTTTGTCACGACTATTATTTCAAGGCAACAACTTGATGCTGCTTATCTCACTCTGTGATGTGAACACTTAATCTTTTTCAGGCCACCATGGCGCTCTACTCTGGCAATTTCTCCGATTACTATGATTATTACTACGAAATCGAATCATTCGTTACTTGGGAAGAAGGAGATGGGGTATTAAACCTAAGAGCACTGAATAAAGCTTTCATTGTCATCTCTATAATTATCTGTGTGCTTGACTTACTCCTGCTGGTTACCGTGCTGTCTGCGTCAGCACGTGAACGATCTGCAAGCTGGTACCTGTATCATCTCACCTTTGTGACAATACTTCTGATAGCGTTTTCACTTCCGAGACTAGAATTCGAAGAACTTCATAGCGACTTTGGTTCTTGTATGTTTTTTTCGTTTACAGAATGGACTCTAAATCTTGTTTACTGCGTAAACTTCGTACTCATGGACGTTGAAATTCTCGCAACTATTTTCACGTCAAACTCACACTGGCAATCAAATCCGCAGAAAAGATTTTTTATTTCAATGGCCACGGCATGGATTTCGTGTATTTTGTTCTCGGCAATGGCCAAGTTCTTTGGTCACGAGGAAAGTATTCATTTACCTATTTGCTTCCATGAGAACAAAACTTCTGAAATTATGGGCCGAGTAATGAGAGACTGGGTACCCGCAGTTCTTGTTATAATTTTAACACTTGCTGGATTGGTGTTATTCATCCGCACCAAAAGGAGTCCCGACAATTACACACATATTTCGGCAAATCAAAGCAGTTTACAGTCATTCAATGAATGGTTTACGTGTTTTATGACATGTAACGTTTTAGTGCTTTTAACTGAAGTATTGATGTACGTGATGTACACCTATATATTTGTGCTGGGAATTGATGGAGACATTATTCTACAAATGACAGCATTTCTAGTTCACACTGGACTTCCATTGAGCTGCCTGTTGCTGGAACCAGTCCGGGACACATATATGAAGTGGATGGTTACAGGTTTCCAGTCTGCGACCGGCGTTAAACGGGCAAGTGAGCAGACTGATGCAGACACCCAAATGTTAAATATGGAGGCGTGCGAATAAATGTAATAACTGTTCATACATTCATGGGAATGTTCAAAATATACTCTTGTTTCCATTTGAAACTAGTAATACTCTTGAACACTGAAACGAGAAAAGACCTAATGATGTGCTCCTGAAAATATATGCTGGTGTATGGGTCGAAACCGTTTAATATTTTCATAAAGAAAAGCAAGGATTTAATGTCACGAGTTTAATTTATAACTACACATACAATGTACATGGAATAATCCTGTATAATTTCTGAACCACAAAACTCCCAGTATCATGTATGTTCAACGCTGCATTTGTTTGTGTATTAACTGAAATGTTCATAAATATTTCAAACTTAGAATCAGGTTTTACTCTTTCTTTTAAGAAGAAAACGAGACCAAAA
Organism: Saxidomus purpurata; assembly: GCA_022818135.1. Lineage (NCBI taxonomy): Eukaryota > Metazoa > Mollusca > Bivalvia > Venerida > Veneridae > Saxidomus > Saxidomus purpurata. Next base: position 38,380,799 of record JAFMSR010000007.1, read on the forward strand.
ACGTTGTCCATGGTCGGGTAGTTAAAGCCGCTATCACTGTAACCTCGCAAGAGATTGAAGGTCATGGCCAAGTTGTCTCCATATAGTAAGCTCAGTTTATCGGAAGTGAGCAGAACTTCAGGTTACTTAAGGTAGTGTGTACTCACTGGTTCTTTCTGCAGAAGTGAGCTCAATGTCAGATTGCTCAAGAAAAAGTGAGCTAAATATCTGCTAAGCATCATGTTAAGCTTAATGTCCGATTGCTAATGGTGAAATGAGCTCAATGTCTGACTGAGCTCAATGACAGTTTGCTCCAGAAGTGTCAAGATGGCTCGATATCGCTCAGCTGACAAAATGTGGCGGAGTTCACAAGGGTTTTCTATGATCTGACTGAGGTGACCTTGTTTTTGATACCATATGACCCAGTTTCGAACCTGACCTAGAGTTCTTCGATACATACATTCTGACTGCTTTTAAAGATACGTGGGGGTCAAATATGGCCTCTAGTGTTCACAATTTTTTTCTATGATTTGATTATGTGACCTAGTTTCTGACCCTACATGATCCAGTTTCGAACTTACATAGAGTTCATCAACACATACATTGTGACTTATTTTCAAGACATTTAAATACAAAATGTGGCTTCTCGGGTGTTCATAAGATTTTTCTATAATTTAACCATGTATTTAACCCAATGTGACCAAGAACAGGAGACCTAGAGATTATCAAGACCAATTTTCTGACTGTCAGAATAGTTGGGATCAAATGTGGCCTCACAGGTGCTTACAAAGTTCTTTCTATTATTTGACTTGTTGAACTAGTTTCAAATTCATATAAAATTTCATGCAGACATACACTCTGTCCAGGTTTCGTGAAGATTGGGACTCTATAATGTTCACAGGGTAAGTGTGGACAGACACAAATTTTGGAGACCACAACAGCTCACCATTGCATTGCCTTGCCTCAATAAGCTGACTATTTCATCAAAGTTTCATATACATGTAAATCCTTCAGGGGATAAAGGTGATACAGTCACTTATCTGTAAGATGAACATCTTGACCAAACAAAATCCTCCAAGAGGTAAAGGAGATGAAGTGATACCTGATCATCTACATGTTGCATGCAACCTTCTGTGAAAGTTTCACCATACTAAAATGAAAATTGTGACCTGTTGAGTGTTATCAAGGAAAAGCAAACGGGTCACTGTGACCTTGACTTTTGACTCAAACGGCTTCTACTCAGTAGCATTCTCCTATCTTTGAAGACTGTGGGTCATATGATCTCATTTGAGCGAGTTTTCTATTTCGGTCACGCCTTTTCTCAAACAAAATAGGTTTCATCTTAGAGTTGCAGGCAACCTTCTGAGCAAGTCCGATGAAAGTTGAATTTAAACCGTGACCTGAAGAGCATTATCAAGGAAAAGCTAATGGAAATTATTGTGACCTTCACTTTTGTCCAAAAAAAATAGGAATCATCTACATGTTGCAAGCAACCTTCTGAGCAAGTTTGATGAAAGTTAAATGAAAGTTGTGACTTGTAGTGTCATCAAGGAAAAGCTATCGGAAGCCACAGTGACCTTGACCTTTGACCCAAAAAACAAAAGCCCTGGATCATCTTCAGATGGCAGGCAACCTTCTGAGCAAGTTTCAGGAATGTCAAATGAAAATTGTGACCTGTAGGGTGTTATCAAGGAAAAATTTTAGGGACAGATGGACAAACCACTATGGCATAAGCTCTGCTGGACCGTGTCCGGTAGAGCTTAAAATGAATAATGGAGTGGACACAAAAAACAATCAATAAACTGCCTCCTACTTTGTTGGAGTATAATTAAATCATGTTAGATGTGATATCATACAAAGAAGGGAATCCTTGGGATGTATGTAGACCCAAAATGGCATTTTATACAAACCCTTTACATTGTATATGGAAATCTGACTTCATTGAGACAACATACCTTCTCCTAACTTGCAACAACATGGACAAACTGAGTACATCTTTAATCATTATTATATTAACGTACTTTTTAATAAATACAGACATATGAAAGTACTTTTTATAAACACAGACAATATTTCCATTTCAACAACAAAGACATACAGGTTGAAATTCATTTAATAAATATTAACAAGTGCATAAAAATATACAGGCTGCCTTTAACAAATTAACTTTTCTAAAAAAACCTTAATACTGGTACATCTAGATCTGTGCTTAACCTGGAGCTTTAATATTAAGTATATATATTTGTCCGACAAGTAAGTGCAATACTAAAGAACATGTATATAGATTTATATATAGAAAGAGAACATGCTGTAACATCTGCTGCTGTCTTACGCCCACGTTAGAAAACCTTTATGTTGCTAGAGAAACAAGATTTGCTATCCCTTCTACCTACTGCCAAAAAGTTACAACCCAGAATCAACTACTGCACTTTGTATCCATACTAGAAGGTGTCCTGCAATATGCTAGGTCTCTGACCACCTTCTGTAACCATGGAAACACTACACTGAAAGCATATTTATATCACTACGTGATGCAATCAGAAGTTACAATTACTTTTTCCAAGTTTCTATTGATGCTTTTTTATACTGCTGATTTAAATGAAGCCATTCTGTCTTCTGTCTTTACTTGATCGAGAGTTCGGAGACTTTATCAAAAGCACTATGTTTTATTTGACAATGTCTTCATATTTAATCATACTGTAATAATGTAATTATCAAGTGTTGTAGTTAGTGGCCTGTACACTGTCTTCACTTGAAACTGCAGTCTTTCTATCACCTTGTTCTAATGACTCTCTATTTCTAATCTGAAATGACAGTACCAAACATTTTTATCTTCCACAAACACATTTCAATAGAACCATGTCCAAGGGTTGTCATAGAATACCAGTACTTACATACCTTACAGCATTCTCACATGTTATTGCTTACAGTAGTATGTAAAACTGTCTAAACAGATAATAAAGTTGTGGTTTCTCCCTTGAAATTGAATAGGTAACTAAAACTATCCACACAAAAATTCTTGTAAGCGACCCTAGTTTTAGAAAAACTAAGGTCAACTATAACAAATAATTTTTTCTAAATGAATATCTCACAAATGAAGAAAAAAAAGAGTAGTTTTTATCCTACAATTTAACGTGTTTTCAACAAAAACATAGACACATTACTTGGTATATTTTATGGAACACAAGATTTTGCTGTTGTATATTATTAAAAAGCTTCTCATTTTTGGCCCTTAAATGATCTTCAATCCTTTAATCCTACACAAACAAAAATGCAGCCTCTACTCAATGTGGGACATCAAGTCATCACACATACATGTATGCCCCTAAACCAACATGTCCTATACGTGCGAGTCTAAACTGAATCATTCTTTCTATTAAAAAAACCATGACAATTTCCACTGACCTCAAAGGTTTGGCTACAAAATGTTTTCTTTCACATAAATGACCGTCGACGCGCGAAAATGTACCTTCGGACATTTGTTAAATTATTCGACAATAATTGATAAAAAAACCCATAAAATTTACATTTTTGTCACCGTCTTTAAATGCAAAACCAATGATAAAAACTGATAGCCACTATATTTTCCTCAACAGAAACATACGATTTGTTTCAAAATCCTCCAAGACCATTACTATGGCAACACCGATTTGAAATGATTCTTTTTTTTTTATTTTGGCAATACCCTACGAAAAAGGCATATCGTGGAAAGAAAGCGTGAACTATTTCACCAGATATGATATATATTGAAAGAGTATATAATGTTGCAACCAAAAATAAATGAATCTGTAGGAAATGATTACCGGATAGTTTACTGCCCATATAAATTGAAGTGAGTTTTGACGTCAATTGTGGTATGTGACGTCTTTTTGAGAGAACAATGACACCTAAGGTATACCTTTTCAAAATGTTGTAGTTTTGTATGTACTGGACGCAGGTAACTGAAATTTTCCAATATTGATATTGAAATATTGATTGTTCAAAATATGCAAGAAAGCTTGTTTCCAAGTATTTTGTCCGAAGGCCCATTTTCCTGTGTCACTGGTCAAATGTATTTCTTATATGTCATACTTTCTTTATACAATACAGGGGTTAGCTTAAAAGTAACAGAATAGAACAATTTTTCCTCCAGTGTTACGACACTCAATGGTATGTAATTATACGTAAAACATACCAGTAAGTACTCATAAATCTCAGTCTACATGTATGTCAACAACCTATTACCAATGACATATACTTATAATTCAATGATCAACATTGCTGAAAGAAGCCAAATTGGCAATTAGAAGAGTAATTGGCTGTTTTCAGCAAAACGCTGCTTCCCTTGTTATGGGAAAACATCAAGAAAACACTTAAAGACTCATTCATTAGACTATTTCGAGATTAGCATAAAGCCGTCTTCCTTCTACAACCGGCCGTAATTAACCTTGGCGGATGACCTACTGACATCTCTTCGTAGAAAAAATGGTTTTAGTCTTTTGAATATACATGTATTCATATTTCTGTAAGCAAAATACATGAACTTTAATTATAATTCTCTGCACTTGTATTTTCTTAAAAAGTGATGTTCAAAATCTTTTTCAGAACTATGATATAAAACATTTACCATTACAAAAATATATAAAGAAGGTTATGAATGTGGGCTTACAGTAGCGAAATACCAAAAAACTGCCATGAAAAGCCCTGCCAAACACTTTTTCATGGATATCTAACAAATACTGATTTCATTTCAAATCTCCAATTAGGTACCGGTATCCCAAAAGTTCAAGTCGCAGGATCACATTTAAAAGTAGCTCTTATCTTACCAAGATACATGTAGATGTTTTACCGCCTGAAATTATCTGGATTCGTACCAAAATCATTACAAACTTTGCTTTTTAAATTGATGTACATGTTAGAAATATAGTGTAATGAGTTTTTTGATGATATTGCAAAAATTGAGAAAGATTTTCTTGCAACTCTTTTTCATGAAGAAATGACTTGAAAACGAAAGAAAGACATAATTATGTCAACATTGTTTTAGAGTGAATGGAACATGTTTCTATCATAATCCTATCAGTAAATTTATTTTTCTGTATCAGTAAAGTCAATGTGATCCTAGGGCTTTAAACTTAAACTATTTGAACTTCGGAACTACATTTTACTGACTTCTTTTTCCCTTTTGTTACAGGAAAGAGTGTACTTCTATATCACAGAGTAAAGGGAAGTAACTGCTACAGATTACAACAGACATTTTGTTTATATGGGTTTGATGCCCTTAATCTGAATCACCCCAATATTCTAATCCAGACAAACAACTGGCAGAACCAGCCTGGCAACAAATGAATATGAAATCATAAGGAAGCAAAATCTTTCATTAAATTTTCATGTAGATATCTGAAGTTCCTCTGTCCATTTTCTAGAAACGTTGCTACATGTACATTAGAAGCTATGTTTGTGACCCTGGCAGGGTTTTATCCCCTTGCTTTCTGGTAGAGTGACAGACACCTGTATAAATCAAACCTCAGTCAGAACTTAAAGCCACAATTTGAAATTACCTTTTTGGACAACAAAATAAGACTTAAACAGGAAGCTGTACTTCTGATACTTTTTCAGAATTACAATTTATTACAACTTAAGTGTTTTCAGCACCATTACAAAAATTCCAAAAGCAACTAGAGCTATCACTAAATGTGATTAATACCCCCAAAAGACTGCTTTATAAACTGAAGAAGTTCGTAGTAACATAATACCTTGCAAACAAACTAAAAAGAGATATTGTTCTTGGCAATAACTCTGTAATTTGTCAAGATAGAGTTATGGTTCTTGTACACTGCACTTCCTCTCATTGTGCTTGACCATTGTATGAAGTTGTATTGAATTCCAACCAATAGTTTTCGATAATGCTCCAGACAAGTAAAAGTAACAAAGGGCAATAACTTGAAAGAGTATAGAGTTATTGTTCTTTCACACTGCACTTCCTGTCATTGTGCTTGACCATTTTATGAAATTGTATTGAATTCCAACCAGTAGTTTTCGAATAATGCTCCGGACAAGGAAAAGTAACAAAGGGCAATAACTCTGTAATTAGTCAGGATGGAGTTATGGTTCCTGTGCACTGCACTTCCTCTCATTGTGCTTGACCATTGTATGAAGTTGTATTGAATTCCAACCAGAAGTTTTCAAGTTATGCTCCGGACAAGGAAAAGTAACAAAGGGTAATAACTCTGTAATTAGTCAAGATGGAGTTATGGTTCCTGTGCACTGCACTTCCTCTCAATATGTACTTGACCATTGTATGAGGTTGTACTGAATTCCAACTAGTAGTTTTCAAGTTATGCTCCCGACAAGAAAAACTAACAAAGGGCAATAACTCAGTAAATACTCAAGATAGAGTTATAGTTCTTGTACACTGCACTTCCTCTGAGTGTGCTTGATCATTGTATGAAATTGTATTGAATTCCAACTAGTAGTTTTCAAGTTATGCTCCGGACAAGGAAAAGTACCAAAGGGCAATAACTCTGTCATTAGTCCAGATGGAGTTATGGTTCTTGTGCACTGCACTTCCTCTCAATGTGCTTGACCATTGTATGAAGCTGTATTGAATTCCAACTAGTAGTTTTCAAGTTATGCTCCGGACAAGGAAAACTAACAGGGCATAACTCAGTCATTAGTCAAGATAGAGTTATAGTTCTTGTACACTGCACTTCCTCTCAATGTGCTTGACCATTGTATGAAGTTGTATTGAATTCCAACTAGTAGTTTTCAAGTTATGCTCTGGACAAGGAAAACTAATAAAGGGCAATAACTCAGTAAATACTCAAGATAGAGTTATAGTTCTTGTACACTGCACTTCCTCTGAGTGTGCTTGATCATTGTATGAAGTTGTATTGAATTCCAACTAGTAGTTTTCAAGTTATGCTCCGGACAAGGAAAAGTAACAAAGGGCAATAACTCTGTAATTAGTCAAGATGGAGTTATAGTTCTTGTGCACTGCACTTCCTCTCAATGTACTTGACCATTGTATGAAGTTGTATTGAATTCCAACTAGTAGTTTTCAAGTTATGCTCCGGACAAGGAAAATGCAACAGACCGCCCGACCGACCAACCACCGGGTGACTCCTATATACCCCCCTACACTTCGTTTTGGGGGTATAAATATTGCAACTAGATAACTGGCAGGAAAGGTGTTGGAAAAAAGGCCTAATGTATATACCATTATTATGTTAAAGTCTTCTGTCAGGGCTATTCAAGTTTTGTGTGATTGTTGTATTTTATCTCAGTGTTACTGATGCAAAGATTGGCAAGGGCAACTGTGACCATTATGGAAATTACTGCCATGTCTCTTTCTTAGAAGTGGGTGAAACAAACTAGAGCTATCACTAAATGTGATTAATACCCCCAAAAGGATTGCTTTATAAACTGAAGAAGTTCGTAGTAACATAATACCTTGCAAACAAACTAAAAAGAGATATTGTTCTTAGCAGTTCCTCTCATTGTGCTTGACCATTGTATGAAGTTGTATTGAATTCCAACTTGTAGTTTTCGAAAATTGCTCCAGACAGGGAAAAGTAACAAAGGGCAATAACCCTGTAATTAGTCAAGATAGAGTTATGGTTCCTGTGCACTGCACTCCCTCTCACTGTGCTTGACCATTGTATGAAGTTGTATTGAATTCCAACCAGAAGTTTTCAAGTTATGCTCCGGACAAGGAAAAGTAACAAAGGGTAATAACTCTGTAATGAGTCAAGATGGAGTTGTGGTTCCTGTGCACTGCACTTCCTCTAACTGTACTTGACCATTGTATGAGGTTGTACTGAATTCCAACTAGTAGTTTTCAAGTTATGCTCCGGACAAGAAAAACTAACAAAGGGCAATAACTCAGTAAATACTCAAGATAGAGTTATAGTTCTTGTACACTGCACTTATTCTGAGTGTGCTTGATCATTGTATGAAGTTGTATTGAATTCCAACTAGTAGTTTTCAAGTTATGCTCCGGACAAGGAAAACTAACAAAGGGCATAACTCTGTAATTAGTCAAGATGGAGTTATGTTCGTGTGCACTGCACTTCCTCTCAATGTGCTTGACCATTGTATGAAGTTGTATTGAATTCCAACCAGTAGTTTTCAAGTTATGCTTCGGACAAGGAAAACTAACAAAGGGCAATAACTCAGTAAATACTCAAGATAGAGTTATAGTTCTTGTACACTGCACTTCCTCTGAGTGTGCTTGATCATTGTATGAAGTTGTATTGAATTCCAACTAGTAGTTTTCAAGTTATGCTCCGGACAAGGAAAATGCAACAGACCGCCCGACCGACCGCCCGCCCGACCGACCGCCCGACCGACCGACCAACCACCGGGTGACTCCTATATACCCCCCTAAACTTCGTTTTGGGGGTATAAAAATGAGAATAAGCAATACACCTCATGCAAACTGATTAATGATAGACATAACTGTGAATACCTGATTTGGTGAGTCAGCTGACTTTTCTAAACTTTGTATCATCTGTTGTGATTCTATCAGCAGCTTGCGTAACTTACTGGCAGGAGACGATTCAGTCTACAACATCAAATACAGCAGCTCTTATTCACAGTAACATAATAATTATAAATATATGTAGTAATTTCTGATCACTGCAAGATACTTTTTCTGCCTTACTACGACAGTAGGTAAAGTCAGAAAGTGATTTAGTCAATTTTTAACCAAAATTTTATTTCTATTCAACCATTCATACCCTACTTCAACCTTTTTGTTAAAAGTCCCAGGAGCACAACTACTTTTTTTTACTAAGAAAGAGGTCTTATGGGTGTAAATGACTTATTTGTACCAAAAGCATTCCTAATTTTGGTTTTTAAATCAGTAAGTACATGTTTTCTGTATCAGTAACTTCAAAGTGATCCCGAGATTTTAACAAAATAATTCTCTGCCAAAGTACATGTATATAGATTAAGCTAAGGACTGTCACACTTACCTCCTTACTTATGAGACAGTCCACGAGTCAACTGTATAAAAATAATAGAAAGACTTACATTTTCTATAAAGAAAACTTACTGTGGATACATTAGCACTCTTTGTTGGTTTTTCATCCCAGATACTGTCATCAATGTCATCCAGATCTTCTAGAAATGAGCACAGCTTGTTATCAAATGTATACTTCTTTTCAAACTCTATATCACAGATTACATCCCCACCAGCTAAATTGTCACCTAATTTTTTACCTAAAATACCATCACATAAATACTGTTTCAAATCGTCTTTAGCACCTTTCTTACTTCCTGTGATGGCATGGTCTTGGTCTTTAGCATGATCTGTTTTGTCCGGCATTTGTTTTGTACCAAGATGTTCAGAAAGAGCATTTTCAGCTCTTTCTATGGATTTCAATACATTTTCAGTTAATTCACATTTAGAAGACGATTTTTCAGGACCTGGATCTATTTCTTCAGTATAAACCTCAATAGTTGTCTCCTGAATCACATATCCATCTTGCCTTTGTGGCGACTCAAATGCAGGTTTTGTTTGAGTTTTTGGTGGAGTCTGCAAAACTTTAGCATTGGATTCAATGTCACCAGGCTCTGACTGGTATTTCTGATTGATCGCGTCTCTTCCTGCATCCCTACTATCAGCCATTTCCACTTTAGAACTAGCTTTATCAACATTTGATTCTAAGCGAGTGTCTGACACATGTCTCATGTCACTGGCTATCACAGGTTTCTGAGAATCATAATGCTTAGAAACTGACTGGTTTTCATTTCTATTTGTTTCAACATTTCTCTCATTATTATAAGACTGATACAGTTGCCCACTAGAATGTTTAGAACCAGTCAGGTCAATGCAGTTATTTTCCAATGTATTTGGCACTGGCTGGTTCCCCGTATGGTTTTCATATAACTGAGACTGGTACCCTGAGCTTTGTGTATGTTGATGTGAAGCAGTCATGTCTGGTTCCCTATATTTGCTGGAGTGAGTGGAAGGAGATTTATTTCTACTGGAATGTCTCTGACTGCCTGAAGAACGTTCGAGAGAGTATTCTGAAGCCTGACTTAGTCTTCCTTGGTAAGAACCACTCAACCTGAAATTCAACATGAAACAGACATGTATACATGTTTATTATTACATCACCAAAAATCGAGAAATGTAAACTCAACTGGCTAAGAATTTAAACTTTATCTGTGTGTGCAGAAGCTGTAGTTTCAATTGTGTCAAGCTTTTCAAGAAATGTTCACTGAAATACTTAGACTATCCAGAGAAAGTCTTAAAATAACTACAATTCAGTGTAAAAAAACAATTATACAGAGTGACTTAAATTAAACACAATATATTTTCTATTACAGAACTGCACTTTTTACATGAATTTGAATTGTTTCTTGGATAATTTACCAGTACTGAAAAACTTTCATTTTGCAAAAAAGATCAAAAGATCCAAAACCAGATCAATGAGCAAAATCTAACTTGGCCTGTGCTTGAATTCCGGACTTACAATTTAAATTTAAACTGATTTATGCAGAAAACTAAAACTTTAAAAGCAAAGACCTTTAAATGTACATGTATAAACAACAGTTATATTGTGTGCTTCCCAGTGGCAGGTAGGCAAGAAGAATAGAGACGAGATGAGACTGTCCTGGACCCATATTGGTCACAACACCTGAAGGATGCCTTTTTGTACAGCATTCCTTATAACTGAACAGTGATGCTGACATTGTGTTACAATGATGACAAGGTATAACTAATTACTGCTGCTCATCAATACTGTTTTGTTGTCTGTATATGATCTCCTTTGAGTTGTCTAACTGTAGCTGAAGACTGGCTACCTCTCTCACCTGTCTGTCATACAACTGGAGGAGAAAACACAAAATCACTCCATAATTACATACAGTAGCTGCTTATAGCAAAAACTTTTATTTATAGTAACAAACTTTTATCCATCAATGTAATTTTGTAATTTTCATTATTTATTTTAACTGAACCAGTATCTACTTTGTGAATTATAAGTTTACCTGAGATTACACAAGTGTTCCAAACCCATACAGTGTACTTATAGTTTTTAATTAGATTATACAATAACAAGAACATCTCAGTACAAGAAGCTGTTAGGGTAGTCTATGATTGATGCAAACACTAAACATACAAATAGAGATTACCAGAGGTAAATCACTGTGCTCAGGGTAAGTTTAGTATATCATTGCATTGGGTTGGGGATAAACAATTCTAACCTGAGGCTTCATGACAAGTACAAAGAACGAGGCAAAATCAGCAGACATAGTTACGTATCTCATAGGTAAGAAAAGTTAGTCTTACAGTCACACTGGTAAAAATAATGCCTTAAAAAAAAAAACATCTCAAAAACTCTGAATTTACAGGAGCACAAACCTCTCTGAGATTGCGTAGTTGTGTATCTGTTCTATCTTGTTTCACTCTCATGGAATCTATCAACTCATCTTTACATCTCTCCATCATACCTTAAATAATCAGTAGTAAAAGAGTAATGTGTCAAACTGAAAAAGTGTTTCTTCAATCTTCTTTTCATGTATGTTGTATTAGGAAGTACTAATCTGTAATATTTGCTTCAATAGAGCGTTCTTCAAGTGTATAATAGAGCTTTATGATTATTTAATGAGTTGTTAAAATAAAGAGAACAGTGTTTCTTGGTAAGTTTTCATGAACATTGTTTTTGGTAAGTTTTCATGAATAGTGTTTCTTGGTAAGTTTTCATGAACACTGTTTCTTGGTAAGTTTTCATGAACAGTGTTTCTTGGTAAATGTTCACAAACAGTGTTTCTTGGTAAGTGTTCACAAACAGTGTTTCTTGGTAAGTGTTCATGAATAGTGTTTCTTGGTAAGTGTTCACAAATAGTGTTTCTTGTAAGTGTTCACGAAAAGTGTTTCTTGGTAAGTGTTCACAAACAATGTTTCATGGTAAGTGTTCAGATAGTGTTTTTGGTAAGTGTCACGAAGTGTTTCATAGTAAGTGTTCAGAACGTGTTTCTTGGTAAGTGTTCACAATAGTGTTTCTTGGTAAGTGTTCACAAACAATGTTTCATAGTAAGTGTTCATGAACAGTGTTTCTTGGTAAGTGTTCACAAACAGTGTTTCTTGGTAAGTGTTCATGAATAGTGTTTCTTGGTAAGTGTTCACAAACAGTGTTTCTTGGTAAGTGTTCACGAATAGTGTTTCTTGGTAAGTGTTCACAAACAATGTTTCATGGTAAGTGTTCATGATGTTTCTTGGTAAGTGTTCACAAACAATGTTTCATGGTAAGTGTTCATGAATAGTGTTTCTTGGTAAGTGTTCACAAACAGTGTTTCTTTGTAAGTGTTCACGAATAGTGTTTCTTGGTAAGTGTTCACAATGTTCATGGTAAGTGTTCAAAGAACAGTGTTTCCTGGTAAGTATTCAACTTTATTACAAAATTAGTCAATTCCTATTGGTTAATAAATGATTGTTTTTTTCACAGCAAGAAAAATGTTAAATGACTGCAAAGAGTTTTCATATGGCACCTTGTTGTGTGTGTATTCTGTTTCTCAAAATGGATAATTAAACTTTTAAAACCACTTCCTACTTACTTGCTTCTTTCTGTATGAGCGCTAATTGTTGCCTGGCTGACTTATTCTCCTCCGCTAATCTGACTAATTCCTTCCTTCTATGATCCATTTCAGCTGTAAATATGAATACATTGAAATGTTTTTAACTAAAAAATTACCAAAGCCCAAACATTGTACAATCATCAAAATACCAAAGCTTAAGTAACAGTACCTACCCACATACTGAACTCAATGTAGAACAAGCTCTTTCAATTCAGATATCAACTAAGCTGTATCAGTTATATCTTGGTTATTTAAGCTCAAATTCAATTTAAAGACAGTTTATTAAATGTTTTCACAATAAATAAGTTTGAACACTGTACCAGCTAATGTATTAATTTCCTCCCTGGAATGTTCAAACTTGTGTTTCCAGTCTTGTGAGTGTTTGAGTGCCTCCCTCTCCCTGTCCTGGCACTCCTTACACTTGAGATCTAGTTGCTGAAGACGTTCACTCAGTTCCTTCATGTGACCAGTGGCAGACGATATATCCTTCTCCTATAATACATGTATATTGGGAGGTATAACATTGATACCAGTCTGAAGAAACCAACCTAAGAAAGAACAAGTAGGTCAGGATGACCCTACTTCACTCACCTGAGTACAGAGTGCTAACAACAGATTGACTTATAGTAATCAGTTAATTATGCAGGAGAAAATAAAACTGAACTGGCGGCAACAAGAGAAAAGTTTTTGCTGATTGTGTACCAAATTTGAGTATCAACTCACTGAAACATTTTGTCTTCACTAAAGACATGACGTTAAGATATTCATTTATTCCTGCAATTCCTTCTGGACTTCTTTCCTGGATCCTATTGTATCACAATACAGGATTCTATCCTGTGCTGGTGATTTATTTATCCAACAGCTACTGAACTCATGAAATAAGAAATCAGTGAAACTTCATTCTGTCTGAAAGCAGCATAATTATATAACATTGTGAATGCCACAAAATGAAAGTGTAACCCATACCTTTAGTCTGATACTGGCTGTTAATTCTTCCTCCCTGACTTCCAATCTCCCTACTTTGTTAGACAGATCCTTTATATTCTCCTGTAAACTCTCATTCAGTCCCTGCATGTAGAAAAGCAGTTCATAATGTCACAAACATCTATATTCAGTTTAGGCCAGCATTTTTTTATCTTCTGGTTTACGGGACCGCCGACTCTACTTTTTGGTCAAACAAATAAAAATAAAGTCCCTTTCCATAATTTTATATTCATTTTATCCGCCTCAGTTTCCTAAGCGTACACAAACATCTTTTTTCAGTATCAGTAATGTTATTTTGATCAACGGGCTCAAAATATTTGTTTTAATATTGGTTCCCAAGCTTACCTATATTACGTTCTTAATGTCACAAACATCTATATTCAGTTAATAATGCACAAATCGCATCTATGAGTTCGCAGTATTTTAAATTGAAAATTATCAATATTACAAGAACAAAGCACAATCCTTTATCAGGAGTTTCAATTTATAATCGTCGTCATTAATCTTGTTAATATTCGTTTATAATGACACAAAACACTCTAGTTATTCATGTTCATAATGTCGAGACAAAGTTGCATGTCCTGAAGGATTTTCGGTTTGTTGAATTCATGTACTAAATTTTTAATATTAAAATCAATTACTAGAATATATTGGTAATAATTAAAATCTTTTATTGTCAGAGTGATAAAGAAAAAACCTCTAGGTATTCAGCACTTGTAACAGAAATATAATGAACAAACTCTAGATAAAGTACATGATTTCACCAGCAACCTGGATTATATTCATAAAGTGTCACTGTATAACAATTCATGGCCAGTTTATAATGTCACAACCATCTATACTCACTTTATAATGGTCCAAACCTTGCTAGGTATTCAGTTTATAATGTCACAAACCAGCTAGCTTATGGAAGGTCAGGTTGATAATTTTATTCTAAAACACTACAACCACATTATTCATACAAGCAACAACTAATAAACTGCTATATATCAGTTTATAATGTACAAACATAGGCTATAATCAATTAATTAATGGCCAAAATATTTTACTTTGAAGGTTTATGAAAGTAACAAAACTCTTTTCGGTATTTCATTTTTATATTTTGGTCGACAAGCTCTATATTAACTTTTATTTTAATTTCACAAACATCTATATTAAAGTTTAAACCAGAAAATAAAAAAATGCTGGCCTTACCATTACAAAGCTAGCTAAGTTTTGAAACTATAGTACTCAAACATATTACACATGCAGCACTGAAACAGAAACTTTCTTATTATGTTGGTGATGTAAACTGGAGCTGTCTCGTTCATTGTTCCCCACCTGAAAGGTATACTTAAAATTTGTACAAACACACTTGACTGACCAATGCATCCTGGAAACTGTTTAACAGCATGTTTCTGTAACAGCCAATAACCGTTCTCTTCCATACAAACTATATCTTTATGTTACTGCAGTTACTTCCCTTTACATGACAGTATTTCATTTTAAAGGCAGATCACTGGGTATGACATTGCATGTTTAAATTGAAGAAATCTTGTACTATGGTACGTCCTAGAGGAAGATCTTTCTTGATCATGATAATGCATGATGTACCTGTACATGTACACATTAATAAATCCTGAACAAACTGATTTCGTTAATCATTACCACAGTAGCACCATGTAACATTGTAATTAAATGGGAATGTGATAACTAATAAATTTAAGCACAATATATCTAATGAAATTGAAGCAGCTAACAGCCCCATAAATGATTATGCGTGACGTGATATGTTACGAACTGACTGTTATATATAGCCCACACACACAACTACATAACAACATTTATTTTACAGCACACAAAATGGTAAAATGCTAAAATATATGAGAGTGTATGTGTACCTGAAGCTGACCAAGTTCTTCCTGGTACTGGTTATTTTCCAGTGTTAACCTGTCTGTCATAGATTTGTATTTCTCCAGATCTTTCTTGTGTTCAATCTCGGTTGACTTCAGCATCTTCAGGTTGGTGACAGCATTACGTAACTGTGACGCTTTCATTCGCAGCTCCTCTGTATAAAATACCACCATCATGTTATTGTTGTACTATTCTTATATTCATATTGTATCTTTGTATGCATGACACAGATTAATGCCAATTTTTTATAGTTTTATCAAATTTACTGTCCTGTATTCTCACTGACCTCAATGCAGTTTCATTTGTAATACTTTGAATTAGTACACACCCATACATTTTGTATAATGTACATGTATAGACTCATGTATATTCAAAATTTAACAGTTAAACATTAATGTACACTATGATCACACTGTAAGGGTGAGTGGGCTGGTAATGGTCAAAATGCACCAGCTTGGTATGTATATGTAAATGTGAGTAAACAATAAAAGTAACAATGACATTTCCTGACTTTATACCCAGATTCCTTGGTTACTCAAGTTTTGAAATAAGTAAAAACTTTATCACTTATCAATCATTTATGAAATAACAATATAACCAAATATTTTGTACTAATATTTTTTAATTGTCTTTAACACTTAAATTACCAGCTTGAACTTTTGGCATTCAAATAAACTACTTCTGGAAAAGTTTAAAATAGATTTTGAAATGATTAACATTGACCAATATATCCAATAAGGACACAAAACTGTGCCCCTCTCAAATACATTTGAATAATAATAAACTCTCTATTTTGAGGGGCTACCCATTTGGGTATTTTTCAAATCTTCAATGTGGGCCTCTATAAAACATATACAGACAAGAGCTGTCAGTAGGACAGCGCGCTCGACTTTTTTTAGTGCTTACCAATAAAACAAAACTTTGACAGTTAAGGGCACACAGGACTTTAACTAGAAATTTTTAAGTACAAATCAAGAAACATTTTCACAGAGTTTCTTCTCTTGCTTACGATGGTCTCAATGGTACATAAGTACTCCAACTTTCAAAGTAATATCTCAAATGGTTAAGTCAACAAGTGGACAAGAATGAAAATTTTAACTGAGTTATATAGTCAAAGACGAGCTAAAAAGCATTACAACTCAAAACAATTTAAAACAAAAAGTTATAACCTGCTGCAAAAGAAAACCATATAAAAATTGAAAAAGGTTTATGTATATGTACAAGCAATTTATCAAGTTAAACTGTACTTAGCATCACTAACCAGAAAACTTCCAATGACAATATGACTGTTTAAATGGATTTAGATTTTCAGCTTTTCATACATGTATATTATGTGGAGTATTATTCCAAATTTTAGGTCCTGAGTAAGACAGAGATTTTCTATAGAATTCAAGATTTAGGTTATGGAAGAAGCAGTAGCATTAGACATCGGAAATCTGTTGCAAATGTTTTGTGGCCCATTGTCCTCTTGAACAGATTTATTTTAAATTCTACACAGAACTGGCTATGTTTTACCCATGAAGCCGACGAGGCACCAACTTAACAAGAGCTGTCACATGACAGCACGCTCGACTATTCGAAAGCTTGTTGGTAAAATGGGGTTTTTGTCTAAGAACAGGAGTATTGTGTAATTGTCTATAAGAATTAAGGTCAAAGATTTGAAACTTTGTTCAAAGACCTTTTGTAAATGTACTTGCATTCAAAGCCTTACTCTGGATTCTGCAAGCCAACTGGAGGTAGGATGGGGGGATATTTCAAAGAAATACATGACCTTGTATATTTGATCATGAATAATATTGTAACTTTTTCAAAATTGATATGTATAGAATTTAAAAAGCATGACCGCTTCATGCTGCATAATTATTCTATGACATTTCGAAAGAAAGCAATTTTGAGTATTTCCATTTTAGTCTGGAAAAACTGTGACAAAATTCTAAGTTAAAAAGGGCATAAATATGTCAAAAATCAAAAATATTGGTGAAGATAGTGACAGTAAACATACATTTTAAGTTTCAAGTCAATTCGTTCGATAGTATTCTATCTTTAACAAAAAAATTCAAAGTTACAAAGGGACACAAATCTATCAAAAATCAAAACAGAGTTATGGGGATTATTTCCTCAGGTGTATATGTTGATGGTTGACACATATTTTGAGTTTCAAGTCAATACGTTTGATTGTATTCAAGATATTTGACTTTATAAAATCTTTTACCAAAAATTCTAAGTTAAAAAGTGATATAAATCTGTCAAAAACAAAACAGAGTTATGGGGATTGTTTCCTCAGGTGTAGATGTTGATGGTAAACATATATTTTGAGTTTCAAGTCAATACCTTATATAGTATTCAAGATATTTGAATTTACAAAAAAAATTACCAAAAGTTCTAAGTTAAAAAGGGGCATAAATCTGTCAAAAATCAAAACAGAGTTATGGGTATTGTTTCCTCAGGTGTATATGTTGATGGTAGACACATACTTTGAGTTTCAAGTCAATACCTTTGATAGTATTCAAGATATTTGAATTTATAAAAAACTTTAACCAACGCAGACGCCGACGCCGGGGCGAGTGCAATAGCCTCCTTATTCTTCGAATAGTCGAGCTAAAAAGGCTTCAAATTTTCATGGCAAATCAAACCGAAATAAACTAGCATATACTTTACTATATTGAAACTGATTCCAATCTGAAACAAGTACATGGAAAGAAATAGTGGTAGTAAGTACAGCATTGTCTATCACTATGATAAAGAAAATTCTAACTAAATACTAACAATAGAAGACATTAGTGCAGAAAAATTATGTAAAAACAGTTAAGAAAATAAAGTAAAGCTCTGCAACTACACTTAGTCTAGTTGATAGTTGACCAACCAATGCCCATGTCTGTGATAATCAATTCTATAAATAGATACTGAATGTGTATCTAAATGACAAAATCTTTTAGTAAAAAGCAATGACTTTATCTAGAAAGCAGTTGTACTAATATAGAAAGTCTACAATATAATATGTCCAAGGAAAGTCTATTTGAAAAGTTTTAAAATCCATAAAAATGAAACAAATGTTACTAAAACTACTATTTACCATATCTGTCTGTAAAACAAGCAAAAGAAATGTTGTATACATGCTAGATCATTAAAAATCCTGTTCCAACATACATGTATTTACTTGTATTTCCTTGTAATACAGTATTTAGGGAGCTTTTTTCAGGACATTTCCTTTCAAGGAAACATAACAAAATTATAAAGAACAATTGAGTGTTTCTTCTTATATCTACAACAGACACATATTGGTCTTCTGGACCTTGCATGAATGGGAAATGAACAATCTTTTCAAGCAGGCAACTATTCACTTTCTGTCGTAAGTATTTCATTTTCAGCTAGAACACTCAACACCTGAACCATCCTGAAACCATGATTTCATATAATATGCTCAAACCTGTCTGAAACCAGGAACCTATACTTTATGCTTATCTGCACTGAGGAAGCAATGGTTGTTGGACGTATGAATGTTTTAATAGTTTTTCAACAAAACCGCTCTTTCACCTGAATTCAAAAGTACAGGAATTCTTTTTTCAAAAAGACATGTTTGATCTCATACCTATTTCTCCTGTGCAGTAGGGTTGAAAACCATCTTATAAAAGATAAAAGTTGTGTAGGAAGAATAGCACAGACATCCTAAAATTTGACAAATCAAGGGCAATAACTCTGCTAAAAGTCATTGAACCAGAACATACTGATGATATTGTACTGATCACTCAAATGAGGTTTGGTGGAAATGCAAAAAGAATAGTATAGGAGTAATAGCACAGACATCGTAAAATTAGACAAATCAAGGGCAATGGGGTGGGGGTGGAGGGAGACATAATGATTGCCAAGATAATTATGCTAAGATCCTTCAAAAGCTTTTTTATAATATTATTCTTAGATAAAATGTGTTAAGTTTTAGAAAATAAACAGTGGTTGTACAGTCAAATGTGTTTTATATAGACACTGAAACAGACATTGTCACTGCACACAAAGCACATCACCATACACCTACAGATCTGACAGCCACTCTTATGTCGTATATATCACACACCTAAATCTAAACACACCCAAGTAACCATCTACTACTTCAAAACCTTGTGTTGCTTATAGTTGTCTACTGTGCAAAAGTATTGTAAAATCTATTGTTGTTACATTTTATACCATTTATATGATGATATAACACAAAGGCTATATGGGTTACCATGGGAAAATCAAGAACATGTTGTGTAAATACAGAACTACTCAATACTGCCTGTTCTGTACCTTCATACTGAGTGCATTTCCTCTCAAGCAACTCTATTCTATTTCTATCTTGTTGCCAGGCAACCAGTTGTTGTTGATGTGATGTCATCATGTCACTAAGTTCCCGATCTCGGTCCTTCAGTTCTCCCATCAAAAGCTGTATCTCCTGCCGCTGTTTCTGCAGGGTTGTATTCTCCAAGTCGGACAGACTTGTATTCTGTAACAGAGTTATATATGCATCAAAAACAACATTTTAAATACAGCAAAAGTGAGCTCAGTGGTTAGGGCATTCACCCCCAGAACAGGAGGTTCTGGGTTCGAATCCATGCCTGAGTATGATGTGTGTCCTTGGGCACAGACACTGATTCCACACATGACTCAGACCTTTGACCTACTAGCCTCAAAATCAATAAGGGTCATTTGCTGGTCTTTACCAACCTTCACATCAAGTTTCAAGATGGTAGACCCATGCGTTCTCAATTTACTGTCCGGGAACAGTTTTGCTACTCTGGGTCACTGTGACCTTGATCTACTGAACTCAAAATCAAAAGGGGTCATCCGCTGATCATGACCAACTTCAACATCAACTTTCAAGATGCTATGCCCAAGCGTTCTCAAGTTATCATCCGGAAGCCGTTTTACTATTCAGGGTCACTGTGGCTTTGATCTTTGACCTACTGACCTCAAAATCAATAGGGGTCATCTGTTGGTCATGACCAACCTCAACATAAAGCTTCAAGATCCTACACCCAAGCATCCTGGAGTTAACATCTTGAAACCACTTGATAGACGGACAGATAGACCGACACAATACACCCCTCCTTCTTCAAAAGTTGGCATAAAAAACTATGCTGTAAATTGCAAATGACAACAAAAAATGAATACCTAACAACTTATACAGTTCATGCTACAGTGAGCCATGAGTCTTACAGTAATATGTCAATGAGACTTACCTGGCTTGAGGCTGACAAAGTCCTGTTATATGAAGCACTGGAATTTCTTGGGCTGTTTATTGAACATTGAAAGTATCTCTTCCTCTCACTACTACATTCTTTCATTTCTCTGCTAACTCTTGTTGAACCATCTACCTTCACACTGGGTTGTTTTGCTGTTCCACTTGCATCACAATTTTCCCCTACAGTGCTTGTATACCGATATTCCTGCCCTCGGATTTCTTGTCTTTTGTTTGAATCTTCACTTTTTTTTGCCCGAAGCTCATTAGACAAATATTTTGACCTGTTCACATGGCTCGAAAATGCGTTAGAATTTTTAGAAAGGTCATCAGCTTTTATCTTCACATGTTCATCTGGTCTGTGTCCGTATTCTGTCCTGTTTTCTTCATTTTTAGAACTTCCCATTAAAACCTTTTCCTCATCTTCAACAGAAAATAGCTGTCTACTCTGCACATCTTTAGGTCTCTTAAAAATATCTCCTTGTTCTGATATTTTTCTTCTATGATCTTGTTTTGGTGAACGTGATCCTTCATGATGATGTGCCGAATCAACTGAATTTCTAGATTTCTGCCTTAAATTATCAACATCTGAAAGGTCTTGAATATTCTTACTAGAATGTTTTATATCATTTCTATACTTGTAATTCCTTTGTCCCAAACTGTGTTCTTCAGCTAGTTGTCTATTATGACCTTGACCTTTTTGTGCACTATGTTGACCTTTGACCCTTGGGTTAAGGTCAGAATGTCTAATAGATTGTAAACTCTCACCATCAGTAAAGTCATCTTGGCCTCCAGGTTTAGACAGAAGATGTTTCAAGACATTTTTTGTTGAGGGAAGTGGTACTTTAGTGCCCTGTTTCAAACATATTGGAAAAATGTGACCATTCTTTAAATTATGTACATATAGAAAGTGAAAATGATGGACTGCAGTGAGCTACATTTGTAATCTTGCAACTGCATTGTGACAAGTAGTTTACATTATCAATTTGTATATACATGTTTACACAGAGAATATTAAAATCTATACAAAAATATATTCAATCATCAGGGGAAGGGATTTTTCAAAATTCTAAAAAATTTATGGCAGGCCTGATATGCAATAAATATGATTATTAAGAGAATCCTTTGTTCTAAAAACTTTTCATTTAAAAAGATATTGGCACTTTTAACTTTTACTTTCAATGCTTTTTACTTAACTATTAAACACATTAAGAGGTGTGTATAAAATAAGTTTAAACTACATTACCTTAATTGGTGTACTATGAACAGGTATGTCCTCTGTACTAGATAGAAATGGAATACCTGTGTATGAAAAAATAAGAAAATTTGTATTTACTTGCACACTGAACAAGCACACTCAACAAAATAATTTGTATATGAGTTCTGGCTCTATTAAATATACAATTGTAATTGTATGTGATACATGTATGTGCATTACAAAACTGTCAATGTGGTCTTAGCTTTTACATTTCTCGAAAACAGTTGTATTTTATTCTGGTTAAACATAACACATTGTATAATCTATTTTTTATATATTAATTTGTTTCAACGTGAATGTTGAACAAGTTTCAGCAGGTATTGAGACATAACACACGGTGAAAAACCCATTCTAGATAGCTTCAGCAATTTATATCACTGGAATCCATTTATAGATGTGTGAACTGAAGCATGTGGGTGGCATCACGTCTTGCCAAAGGGACACAACTCCAGTTGTTTCTCTGTAAATTGAACCTAGCTCACTTATATTTCTAGGCAGGAATCATAACCATTACCGTACTAAGGACCAACTGATTGAGTGACAGTCCACTTCAGTATGTTTACTTCAGAAAAATGATTCATTTGAATGATTACTGAACATAGTAAAGAAATGTTACATGTACCTGCAAATTTCACTAAATATAAAGTAAGATTAATTAGCCAACAATAGCCGACTGCCTAGTGTAAAAATCACATACAGTAAAAGTGTTCCAAAAGACCAAACCATGACTAATTAAGTACACTAGTACTTGATGTGCAGTGACTAAATTAGTCAACAAAAATACCTGGACAACTTTCAATGACTACATTAGTAGACTAATACCTGATTCGTCAGCCAGTGTGTCATCCATGGCATGTATTTTTTTCTGCATCACCCATCATCTGAAATGTGAGAATCAATCCATTTAAAATAATGTTTCATACTCCACTTGAATCACTTCATTGTCCTAAGGTTGCAGAAGGTTGACAAATCATTACAGGCTATTGAATATTGAATCAAGCAACAATAAACCATGCAAGTCACATACATTATACAATCATACCTTGAAAATACACACACTTGGTGCAGAAAATGTCTCATTATCTCATTCATAGCTGATAAAACACGGTCTATTTCAGCTTGTTTACTGGTAACTCTAAAGCAACCTGGAAAAGTTTTGAGAACAGTCAGTTGGGCAGTTTTCTCAAACTACATGACTGCAGTCTCTTTAAAATACAATTTTAGTCATTAGCTACTTCTACTAGAAATGGCCAAATGTACATGTATTAAAGCTTGACACTGTTTTATTTTTCCTTAGAAATTGTAGTTTTATAATTAGTAAAGTGCAAAATCAATGACTTGTAATAATGCTCTAATGTTCTTGCTAGCTGAAAATCTATTTTACTAACTTAAGTAGAATCTGACAAATAATCAATTTGGCGTGAATAGCAAAGTAACTCTTACACTTTTAACTGAAATAGTTTCAATTTATGTCTGTACTGTTCATTTATTAATTTTAATGCAGATTTAGACCTTGCTTGTGTCATAGACATCATTAGAATTAATCACTGTTGTAATAATTTTAACTTCTACTCTGATTTTTATGACATGTCATAAGTTTATTTAACATGTTTAACTGGTCTTGAAGTTTTTTTCTGTTTCACCCAACTTTCTGCAACAATGAGAATTTCATCAGGACTTTTTCATCTGGAATCTCCTGTCACTTCTGACAGGAATTTATGAATAACAGATTTCTGAGATGCTTTCTGTGAAACAAGAGGGCCAAGATGGCCCTATATCACTCACCTTGGTACAAGTCCACTTGCTTGGTGGAAGATCACTAGATAATGTTATATACCAAATAGCTTTTCCTATATACGTATGTGTGTGTCCCCCCTGGGCAAGGTCAATTTTGACCCCAGGGGCATAATTTGAACAAACTTTGAAGAGGTCTACTAGGCAATGCTACATGCCAAATATCTAAGCTCTAGGCCTTGTGGTTTCAAAGAAAAGATTTTAAAAGTTTTCCCTATATGCCTATGAAAACTAGGACCCCGGTGCGGGGTCAATTTGACCCAGGGGTCTATTTGAACAATCTTGGAGGGTCAGCAATGCTACATGCCAAATATCTAAGCTCTAGGCCTTGTGGTTTCAAAGAAGAAGATTTTAAAAGTTTTTACTATATAAGCCTATGTAAAACTAAGTGACCCCCGGTGCAGGGTCAATTTTGATCCGAGGGTCATAATTTGAACAATCTTCGAAGAGGTTCACTAGCCAATGCTACATGCCAAATATCTAAGCTCTAGGCCTTGTGGTTTCAGAGAAAAAGATTTTTAAAGTTTTCCCTATATATGCCTATGTAAAACTAAGTGACCCCCGGTGCGGGTCAATTTTGACCCGGGGGTCATAATTTGAACAATCTTGGTAGAGGTCCACTAGCCAATGCTACATGCCAAATATCTAAGCTCTAGGCCTTGTGGTTTCAAAGAAGAAGATTTTTAAAGTTTTTACTATATAAGCCTATGTAAAACTAAGTGACCCCGGTGCGGGGTCAATTTTGATCCAAGGGTCATAATTTGAACAATCTTTGAAGAGGTTCACTAGCCAATGCTACATGCCAAATATCTAAGCTCTAGGCCTTGTGGTTTCAGAGAAGAAGATTTTTAAAGTTTTTCCTACATATGCCTATGTAAAACTAAGTGACCCCCTGTGCGGGGTCAATTTTGATCCGAGGGTCATAATTTGAA
The DNA here is from genome assembly GCA_022818135.1 of Saxidomus purpurata. Lineage (NCBI taxonomy): Eukaryota > Metazoa > Mollusca > Bivalvia > Venerida > Veneridae > Saxidomus > Saxidomus purpurata. The sequence goes on from JAFMSR010000007.1 coordinate 38,405,415, forward strand.
CAATCTTGGTAGAGGTCCACTAGACAATGCTACATGCCAAATATCTCAGCTCTAGGCCTTGTGGTTTCAGAGAAGAAGATTTTTAAAGTTTTTCCTATTTGTTGCCATAGCAACCAGAGTTCTGCATGGAATGGAATTCTTTGAACAACTTTGATAGAGCTTCATGCAAGGAACATCCCTGCAAAGTCTCATCAACATTGGCCCAGTGGTTTCAGAGGAGATGTCGATTGAAGAAAATGGTTGACCGACGGACGGACGGACGGACGTACGACGTACAACGGACGGAATGCGATCCTAATAGCTCACTCTGGCACTTTGTGCCAGGTGAGCTAAAAAGACACTGAATGGTACATTTATGGGAATGTTGGACATAAACAGGAAGCACTTGAGTTTTCAGACTCAATTCATTCCATTCTTCGGGCGGAAACTCAACAAAAACTGGCAAATGTAATTGAAGAAGAACAGAATATTCAACCAAAATTAGACCGATTTACAACCTGTTACATTTCTAACTATACAAAAGTTGACAGCTTTTCTGGCGTCACTACAAATCAAAGCTTTGGATTCAACTGGCTTATAAAAGACCTAAATAACTGGAAAGAGGGTCCATTGACTCAGTTGTGATGTCCTTCAGATTCCTACAACAGGCATAGGCAAGTACCTAATTTCAAGAATATAGTGTCCGCCTTTAAAACAGGGGATTTCATCGCTGGTAATTCTGACCTGATAAAAGTATCTGGCGAAAAGACATATCATACAAACATCGCTATAGCAAAGGAAATTATTGAATCTGAACGAATTGTCGTTGTAGCAAAACTTGGCTGTTTTGTTCTGAATCTGATGGATGCATTCGGTAGAGTTTATACTGCTGAACTATTCCAGAAATAGAAATGTTCATGTCCCATTCCATATAGGGCATGCTGCCACATACTGCCTGTGAAGCTAGCACTTACTAAGAAGACTGACAACCAAGTAAAAGACATCGACCATACCTCCTCATATGACACCAGTACTGGTTTTTCCAGGAAGCAGACTCGAGAGTGACTCGATAAGCTCAAAGCTTTCTTCACAATCGAGCTAAAATAAATTAGTATAAACTAAGTAAAAGACATCAATTTAACATTACTGAGGGAAGCAGCTAGAGGGAAGAAAACACATGGACAGAAATGTTACAGGGTTGATATTTAACTGTTTAAATATATTATCCCATTTGGAACCTCTTTCTGTTTATCCCCACTTGAGGCCTCTTCTATTTGTTTTTTACGGTTGATGTGTTTTGTGTATCTCGTTGGCCAGATGTGATCTGGGTGAGCTGATCCTAAACAAGGCGCGAGGGTTTGTCGCGTTCACACAGTTCTTGGGAAGGAAAGGTCGTTTTTGGTCTTTGGCCAGATTTGAGAGTCCTCAGATTGTTTCAGATGTTTTAAGGTAAATAGCTTGTTTTGCTGAATTGGTGTAATTCTTTCGTTGAGTTATTCTTTTGTACTTTCGGTTTGTGGCAATTTCATAAGTTTACGCGTTTTACATTTTTTGTCAAGTTAAAAGATGGCAGTCTCGAATGAGCAAAACTTTATCTTCTGGTTATCGGTTTCTGAACATTTAATATGCATGTATTAACCATAACCTTTGTTGTCAACAGTAACCAGCACCAACACCAGCATGGATAAGTGACATAGTCAGTGTGTGTGATAGAGCTACATACATGTATGGTTTACAGATTTCATAAATCTGGTGAGTAAATATCTATGTATTGTATAGGAGTATTTTTGGTAAAACCCAGATTTGTATGTATTTTTATAAATTGTGTTTCATTGTGTTATTTAATTTATAACTATAATTCAAGGAGACCACTGTGCTATATTTGGCAAAGTTTCTATGGAAAAGACAAACTGTATATTAGTGCTATGTCACATGTTCTTGTGACTATAGAGAGATCAGACTCTTATAAAGTGATATAAAGTATTTGCGGATCAAAAGAGAAAAGGACTCTTTTTATTATAGAAGTTGTAAAATGCATTATTTATAAAGACAGATTAAGTAAAGTATGTTGTATTTACAATTTCAGAGCCTTTCTTGTACGAGGCGTCACAGTTGTCACAGTTGTCACAGTCACTAGTTGCCAGTGTATTATATTATTATGCACAGAATAAATGGACATATTGAACCTGTAATGTAGTCTTACTCGTCTGTAGATAATAGGGATATCTCCAGAACCCCGGGTATAACAGAAACAACCGCAAAAAGGTGATATCGAAATTGACAACGAAATCACAGAACAGCAAAAAGTATCGGAAGTTATCACGGATGACTCCGAAATCAGGGAACAGATCAAAGTCTTGGAAAATACCAATGATGACTAAGAAATCACTTTAGATCAGATTGCACACATAACAGCTAAACAAATAAGAAAAAGCATTGACTCAACAGGAACAAACCTTTCAGAAGGAGCGCTCAACAGAATAAAAGGTACATTTGAAACTGGTTGGCTCAATGATTCGGTCATAGACTGTGCCCAACTACTTTTACACAAACAATTTCCGTTAATAGAAGGATTTCAATTTTGTTGTTAGGCGCAATAACCTTGCTTTAAACCAGTTTCAGACTTTTTTATCTAAATTTTGAATACACATCCAAATGACAATGGTCTACATTGGATATTCAATGGCAACAGCCCCAAAGGATTCATCTATGAGTGCTATCAGAATATATGACAGTGGATTAGCTCATCGGGTTTCAACAGGTGTTGAACACAGTATTGCAAATCTACTTTGCATTCCAGAGGATGTAATATATCTACGTTATTCTACGATATATATTTCACATGTAGAATGCCGGAAGAAGGTTTTATGTTTCTATGTACGGAATGTCAGCAATGGTTTCATACAAATTGCCAAGAAATATGAGTTTAAGACTATCAAAAAGACAAATTAAAAAATCTAAGACAATAAAATGTATTCAATGTAGAAGTTAATAAATACTTATTTTAAATTAAACCTGTGTTGATTTTTTATCACAGAAAAGTTCAATGAATCATGGAAAAAAATCACAGAGGAATTACAGAAATCACGGAACTGACTCGGAGATATTACAAAAACAAGTGAGCACATGTTACGTACAAAAAGCTGCTGTGAAATATAAGTATAATTTAATACTGATTTTGTGTAGATATTTCATAAATTTTATTACAAAATCGTGATTAAATTATGTATTCCAACAAAATTATTGGAAAAATGACATAAAAAAAATAATTCCGTGATTTCCGTGAAAATCTGTTATTTGTCAACGGCATGGTATAAAATATAGAACCGGCTACCACTGCATATGTAATTGTATACAAAGTTTCACATTCTGATTTTGCGTTAACAAAGTAAAGAAATATTAAAACACATGTTTATACCATAGCTCACTGCATAATGGATTAATATGAATAGGAACTATAAATATGGTTCACTAAAACCAGTGTCTAGAGAATGGACTTGGGTTCCCCTATCACTGGCACTGCCTAGAGAGTTCAGGACAAGTTTATTCTGCGGGCCTCTGTGGGCCTGGTGCGGGCCTAGTAAAAAGTGCTAAAATGCCAGTTTAGGCTTTTTGAATCGAAGACTTTACACCAATGAATTAAGCGTTTGAATGATTTTAAGTCCTTTTTCTAACATCTTAGAGTAAACTGCACAAATTCCCTTTGTATTCGACTTTCCAGCTGCGGGCCTATTTGAGGCCCGCGTTAAAAATACGTCAGTTGTCTATTACTTCAAACATCAACCTCTGCTTGATACAAAATGTATGAAAACATCTTTCACTCAAATTCACATATATTTTCACTTTTTCTTTTGCTAAAATTGCTCAAACACATGTTAAATAGGCCCGCAGATAGGCCCGCAGAATAAACATGTCCGAGAGTTCATGCCCTTCCGTTTCAGTCCAAAAGAAATGCACAGTCTCATGCTTCAATTTATCAATCATACGACGAAATTAATTTATTTTACCAAAATTAACAATACGCTTATTCATGACTCCTTGGCAGTGCTTAGTATATCCCGATTAAATCTAAGTACGAACATAATTTGTACGAGATAACTTGGTACGAATTGGTATGCTTGATAAAGCACCGTTTCGTCCAAACCTTGCCGAGTTGAAAGAAAGAAATCAATGGTAGGTAGTATATGTGGCTTTTAAATTTACCTTATGACACTTATTAAAAGTAGTCACCAGAAATGCGTATGAAAATACCGAGAAATTCTCGTTTGTTTACATTTTTCGCATGTCTATGCACGCCGCGCATGCCCGTTGGGTGACTTGATAAAACCTGTTTCACGTAATGTACGGTTCTTTTTCTCAGGTGATGGGCTGATGGCTAACCATTATGGCATTGCGTGGGGGTTTAAAAAGGTGAACTACCAGGCCTGCCCAGCTAATCAGTCAACCAAATAGGACACTGGTAGTGTGATAGTTAAAAAAACCCTATCTTACACCTTTAAACCTTAAAAGCCCATAATTAAAACAGTATATTTATCTGTGCAGAATAAGAGGATAGTAAACAGCAAAGTCAAAAACAGGATAAAAGCAAGTGTGATCAGATTTATGGGTTCATCATCGATGCAACCAGTGCTGACTTAAATCCGGAGATAATCAGTTCTGACTACATGCGATGTAAGTGTGTCCCAATGTACTACTGTTCTTGGAAAGTATGAACATTTGTAACAGCCAATTGATGTTGTTGGAATGTGGTATGCAATATGGTTGAAATACCCTGAAGTTTTTTAAAAACCATTCAAGGTAACATGTTTATCTGGCATTGATGCATACGGGCTTGGATCTATATCTGGAAAATCTGTATCATTAATTTTGGTTAATACTGAGGAGAACTGTTTGTTTTGAGCTTCAGTTCATGTAGTTCATGTAGCATCGAAGCCAGATATGGAATCCATATAAACAAATCTGTTTTTCTTGGCCCATTTGTTATGTTTTCCCAGTTTTCAATTTATTTATTGTTTGTGAGGTTCCGGTTCCCTTGTATTTCTCGGTAACATTTTTTCCAGTTTTATTTTTTAGAATATATATATATATAAATCCACAGAATATTTAAAACTCAATTGTCTTATTGATTGATACTTGGAACACTTTTTTCAGTACTTCACATTTTCACTCGCATTATTCACTGTTTTGTGTATCACTGTCTAGTGTTTTCCAAGTTCAGCCTTGTCAAAACCATTATCTCTCAGGGATGCTTCCCCTGAAGATTCGTTTTTCAAACTTTTTGTGAACCCCCAAAATTTCTACAAGAAATCCGGGTGCAATACCTAGCTCACTTTACGAATAGACCTCTTGGTTGTTTTACATGCCCAGCGTATAGCACCGATACACGTGAGACTACATCTGAGTTTCTAACCAGTACATCTCTAGACATACTCGTCTTCCAGAGCATTCATTATATAATCTCGGCAAACCGCTGATAAATGAGGATGATATCTAAATGGGTGGGAACACTGAAACGCGTTAAAAATGCAGCGATTCAGGCTCCAACGAAAATGTTCCGATTCGTGTTTCATGGGTCATTTTACACAGGCGTTTTGGAGCTATTAAAACATAAGAGAATCTCTTATCGAACAAAATGTTGAGTTTTATGTCACCTTGTACCCACTCTCTTTAAAAAATTAGATTTTAAGGCAGAACTTCGCTCATCCAGGGGTTGCGTCTATGTACTATTTCAGTAGTACTATTTTAGTAGATGTCAAGTGCCAGTACCTATACCATTTTTATATTTGACCAGAATAAACTCAACACGAACTGGGTGGGAATTCCAGAATATTTATCGCAATAAGTACACAAAAGCTCAGATAGATTCTATTGTGGTCGTGTACAAGTTCACAGAAAGAAGATAAAGCATAAATAGCGAATGCAAAATTATATACTTCTTCAACAGTCGCTTTCTAAATTTTCATAAGATGACCAGTTCTATTTTAGTCTTAGCTGCATGTGATTATTGATAGCGGTCAAAATGCTAGGTCAAATAAAACCTCAAAGACTGTGTCCATGATTCCTGCCATTTTAGAAAGTCTTTTGAATACATGTATTTGAAATTTCTGCGTTGAATTTTTCACTAAGAAAACACATAAATTTGTCCGATAAGAGATACTTTTATATTTGTAATTGTTCAAAAACGTCTGTGAAAATGATCCCTGAAACACGAATTGGAACATTTTCGTTGTATCGTCAATTGGAGCCTGAATCGTTGTATTTTCGAAGGGGTAAGTTTTGCCTATAAAAATACCAAATCGGTAAAATGTTAGTATATGCTTACGACATTTGATCAAAAGTTTCATGCCAATGCATATCTTTTATGCTAAACACCTTAACTTCGATAATTTTGAGCAAAATCCATGCATTTTGGGACTGTTTTGCACTTTTTACCGTTGAATCCTCTGAATTCAACTTGCGATACTTTCACACGCATCGATGTCTGAAACAGCCGACCAGCTACGGTCATGCAGGAAAGAAGTGAGCATTCCGTAAGGGTATTCGTTTCTTCGTAAGTTGCGATTAACCATGTAAAATACACGAATCTGTTATACTGACTTGGGTTTTGTTTACTAAATCAGCCATTTTTTGTTGCAGCCTTGTCGTTACGTTAATCGCAGTAGTATCGTTAAATTGGAGCCAGTGCGTTTTGCCGATACAGTGTGACGCGGTTCAGATGGAAATAGCCGTCACTGACGGTAACTGTTTTGGCGGGAACGAGAAACGGGGTCACTAGGGTTAAGTTCACTGTTACTCAAAATAGGGAAATGGTTTCCGCTCAATAATGAGTAAGGAGTGACCAATTGCAATGAAACTCTTTGTGTAGGTAGCGTGTGTTGAGAGGAAGCTTGGTATTGCATTTGGGGTCATAAGGGTCCAGGTCAATGTTACAAAAAAATATGTTTAGTCTTTTAATTGTTTAAAGAAAGCAGGGAGGCCAAGGTCACCGTTACTAAAAATAGATAAAACATTTTGTTTTACATTTAATTTGTTTTAAGCAAAAAAAAAAACATTTTTTTTTCGAGGGGTGGAAGGGTCAAGGTTAAGGTCACTGTTACTAAAGTTGATTTTTTAGTTTTTAAATTGTTTAAAGCAGGGGCAAGGTCACTAAAATTGATTTTTTTAATTTTTAGATTGTTTAAACTTTTTTATTTTTAGATCTTTTTTTTAATTCTACAATTTCTACAGCGCCGTTGAAACCTGCTTTGGTGGCATTGCCGGGTTTTCTTTTATTTCTATATTTTAGTTTCAACCATTTGTGGTTGTACTGCTGGATGCTTTCAACTGGATTACTTATGTTTGTAAGTACGCTCCTGATCAGTTCCCCCAAACCTGATTTGGGGCAATAGTTGGTTTTAAACCTTTTTATCGACTACATGTTTCTGTTTATTTTCATTTCCAGAGTATCTTTTTTTTTCTTATGACAGTTTTTAGGCTTATATCAGGAGCAACAAGCTCCTTACAGCTATTAAAGGTTAACTTGCCTTCTATTACACAGTTCATTTTGTGCTTTGTGATATCAACACTACGTAATATTTTATTACTTTAAATGCTATAAGTGTGATGCTGTTGCAAGCTATATGTTGTAGAAACAACAATCCCAAACACTGTTATAATAGAGAGACTGCAAGAGCTAAATAAACCAAATTGAAATTTGCCCAAGATTGATTTATGAATTCAGGGACACACTGAATGTACCACAAACAAACTTTATAGAAATCTCCATTGACTTAGGTATCCGTCCTGGAAATATACAAGTGCAACAACTATATTCAAGTTAAGTAAAAACAAGTATAGAAAATAACTGCCTGATTACCAGTGCACTTACCTGGTCATTAGTTGTTCAGGAAGTCAGTAGTTGAAAAGGAAGTCACTTGTTACTAGTACAAGTCACTAGTTTCTAAGGAGGTCACTGGTTGCTAAGAAAGTCACTGGTTGCTAGGGAGGCCAATGGTTTCTAGGTTAGTCGCTGGTTGCTATGGGAACTCATGAGTTTTTTCCTATAACTCTACATACAGGCAATGAGCCCCCAGGGCTTGGTGAATTTTTTACCAAAGGGATCAGAGGTTCACTTATGAAATAATATCTATTAACATTCCTGTGAAGTTTGGTTGAAATTGTTTATTGCAAGAAAATTTGAACTGACACCGGTCAACTAACGTCGGACGGTGAGCGGTCAAAATAGCTCACCCAACGCACTTGCTTAAATGCAGTTGTTGACTATTTAGAGAAAATTTGTCGTCTAGTCATGACGGATTCTAGAAAAGGGAAATCATGTATTACATTTCTTCTATAATGTACTGACTTTTCAAAAAAATACTATTTTCAGGATCTACTGACAAAAGCAGTATATGGAAATAAAGCCATTGGAGTTTTAAGCTACCCTTGATAAAGTTTGCAAAAAACTCTTATATGGAGACAAAGCTTGGGATTGCATTTGGGGTCACTAGGGTCAATGTCACTGTTACTCAAAATAGAACTGTTTATGTGCTTCCAACACTTTATGATGTCATTTTGTGGGTTTCTTGGTTAAGAGATGCAGTATTTTTACTTCCATCACTTCTACCCTGAGTCTTGGTTCTTAAGGGCTGTGGGCCAGATTTAATGTCTTAGCACAGGAACTATCAAACTGGTAAGGGTATATCCACCAGACTGTCTCCAAGACCAAAATGTTTATCGGCACGTGAGGAAACAGGAATGTCTATCGTCACACCTTTAATTGCCACGTAAAAAGGAAGATCGAAATCGCTTTCGAGGCGAATTCAAGTCATAGTGTAAGGAGTGTCGAATTTTATTTCATTTCTTATTTTCTTTAGAATGACAGCATTGATTTTGAATCATTTCAAACTTCTGAGTAGGTGGTTCTATGCTCGTTAAAGCAATATAAAGTTTGCAGCCACATGACTTGGTCACTTAAAGCTGCAATTAACGGTATAGTTATCCCTTTGGTGTACAGGGTTACTCTTTTCCGTAACTAACCAGAACATTCTATAACTACACAAAATTCACTTATGCCTTCGATTCTTGTTGTGGGTCTGCAACACAAACATGTTACTTTTTCTGAAAAAGAAATGTCTTCTTGCAGGTAATTCAGGTTTCCTGTTAACTTTATCTTCATCCTTCTCAAATTTGGAAATAGTTTTGCTAATTTTCTTCAAGCATGATACAAATTTCCTCTTACGATTTATTTAAGCCACTTAATTAATCCATAATATTTTGTATCTGGTAATTGTTATATGCCATGTTAGCTTTTGCCATTTATGGAAATGCATTTGTCAGAGGCTTTGGCTATTGAATAAACTTGGAACTTGAACGTATCTGCTGAAAATTGTTTAGAGTACATTAGTACTACCGGAATATGAATATCTCCGTTCACATTTTAGATAAAACAAATTGTTTTAGTAAAAATCCCAAAAACTACTTTACATTGCTTTTCCGATATGGTGGCGACGTCAGTAAACCGTGACAACCTTTGTAAGTAACAATTGCATTCAACAATTTCACAGAATTCGGTGTGAAGATTATTTATACATATGTAAGAGTTAGTTTACCATTGCTTATCTCTACATAAAATCTGTCAAAAAAGCTAACGATTGTAAAATACTGAAAATGAAAATTGTTTTATTGTGTAAAAAAACACCTTAAGAAGTCAAATATCAGCTTTCATAAGATCAATGATGAACTGATAAGCAATGATAGCCTAAACTAAAAACATTGTAATATTCTTTAACATAATTATAAAAGACAAAGTACAAAATATCATATAGGCAAAATGCGATTTACATCTTCATCTAAAACTAAAACATGCAAGTGAAAGATAAACGTCAAACCAACGAAATTGTTCGTACTGGATACTATGTAACTTTGTCTTATCGAAACAAAAATTTACTAAAAGAACCAAATGATAAAAAAATGGTGGAAAAATAATCACTACTGCGAAATTACGAACTGCTTTTTTATTTAAAACTTTGAGTCAAGTTAAAGTTATTTTGTGCATTTATGTTACATGTAACATTTAAAAAATGTGCATGACTTAATAATGGTAATAATGATTTCATAAAGGAACCTGACTATTTATTCATATGAATCATTACATTTTAATTTATCCAATTACAATTGACATTTTGATTATTTTACGTCAATATTGGGAAATATATCGAGGAAACCATGTATTTGCATTTTGTGAAATAACAATTAAAATACTTAAGGCAGATCAGATCTATTTTAGGTTAACTTGAATAATTAAAATCTATTCTCAGCCATTGTCCTGATGACATGGGGTATTCGAAAACTAGGTAGTTTGTACAAAAAACATATATTACAAATATTAAATTACGGTCGCTAGACCACATCAATGAATGGAGATTACTTTAATTAGACGTGTTAGTATTTATAGATAATAAGGACATGTTCAGTCAAAACAATAGAGTAGGGTTGGATTGTCAATCACGGGGAGGAAACAAGTTTAAGGGTTATCTGGTTAGATCTCAGGGGAAATATTTAAGTAACCACAAGAACATGAAAGAAACAGGAATGTTTCTTAAATTAACTGAGTAATAATTATGAGGGAGCGGACACGTTCAAGATTAGGTTTTACAGTAGCATGCATTTGTGTTCGTGTGTGTGAGTGTGGGGATGCACACACACATCCTTTTGAGGGAATAAAAAAAATTAAATATTTGTTAACTTCCGTTAAGATGTTTATTAAATTCCATTTATTTAATTTTTTATAAATTCTAAAATAGTTAATGCACAAAGTTAACCACATAGACTACTGAGGTTTTATGAAGCTGTGTATTTATTTGTTGTACATGTATATTGTACTGCAGAGGAAGCTATAGTAGTCACTAACATATAAACGTATAGTCGATTACTCGACTGTCGCGTGTTACTCTTGAATTCCTTTGGTTGACCCCGCAGTTCGTGTACAATATGTAAAGATAAGTTTTTAAAAGGTTGGAATGCTAATCAGCGAGTATCTTAAATACCATTATGATATACACGTCCAAAATAAACGAAGTATTTTCAATGAAATGTAATTAAACTCGTAAGCAATTACCGTACAAGTACTAATAAATGTCCGATTCATTGTACGATTTGTAACTGATGTTAAACAATGTTAAGGAAGTGGAGAAATAATTGTGTATTCATTTTTTTCAACTTTCATACATAAATTTAGATTCCAACCAAACGAAAGTCATAACATAACTCGTCCCGTTTGCAAGTTGAAAACTGATAATTGTGAAATCTGCAATAGACAACGTTTTGACGCGCCAAATGTGCCAGGGTGAGGTATTAGGATCAACCGTCGTACGAATACCATTTCCTTCAAACGACATCTCCTCTGAAATCACTGGGTCAATGTTGATGAAACTTGGCAGGATTGTTCCTTGCATGTATCTCTATCAAATTTGTTCAAAGATTTTTATTCCATGCAGAACTCTATGTTGCTATGGTAACAAATATGATTTTTTTTTCAATCTTCTTTGAAACCACAAGACCTAGAGCTTATAGATATTTAGAATGTAGCATTGTACAGTGCATGTCTACCAAGATTGTTAAAAGTAATTGACCCCGGGGGTCACTTGATTTTTGATAGGCTAGTTATATAGGAAACACTTTAAAAGTATTATTCTCTGAAACCACAAGGCATAGAGCTTAGAAATTTGGCATAAAGCATTAACTTGTTGACCTCTACCAATACTGTTCAAATCAAGTCCTGTTGGTCAAAATTGACCCCATCCGGGGGTCACTTGATTTTACATAGGCTGATATAGGAAACAAAATAAAAAATCTTCTGTGAAACTGCAAGGCCAAAAGCTTAATATATATTTGGCATGCAGCATTGCCTAGTGGACCTCTACCATATACAAATAATAACCCGAAGGTCAAAACTGACCCAAGGGGTCACTTGCGTTTACATGGGTTTCTATAGGATTTCTATTTTAAATCTTCTCCTAACCAGAAGGCCAAGAGCTTAGATATATAGTATACAGCTTTGGCTAGCGGACCTCTACCAAGTTTGTTCACATCATAATTCCCGGGGTCAAAATTGACTCTGTCAGGGAGGTCACTTGATATAGAAAAAACTTTTAAATCTTCTTCTCCAAAACCACAAGGCCTAGAGCTTAGATATTTGTCTGTAGCGTTGTCTATTGGTCCTCTACCAGGATCGTCATTCAAACAGGACCCTGAGGTCAAAATTGAACACGCCCTTCACGGAGGGGGGGGGGCACTTGTCTGTATATAGAGTTATATGAAAAACCTAGCTTCCAGTGAATTCCCATAACAACTAGTGACTTCCCTTTGCAACCGGAGATTTACCATTGGAACCAGTGACTTTCTCAGCAACCAGTGACTTTCGTAGCAACCAGTGACTTCCTGAATAACCAAATGACTTCCTTAGCAGCCATTGACATCCGTAGCCACAACTTAGTCCCTAGCAACCAGTTCATTCCCCAAGCAATCAGTGACTTCCTTAGCAAGCTTAAGCATCATCTTGCCTCCAGTTACTTCTTTAGCAACAACTGACATCCCTAGCAACAAACAACAGTTGTCTTTGGCAATCACTGACTTCAGGTAGTGACTAGTGTTTCCCTTAGCAACCAGTGACTGCATTGGTAGCTGGTGACATTAAGTGGCAATTGACTTCTTAAACAACCAGTGACTTCCTAAGCAAATATTTACTCCCTTTAGCAACAAGTGACTTCCTTAGGTAAATGCACTGGTAGTCATGTGAACGATATAGTGCCATCATAGCCCTCTTGTTTTTAATATAGTTATGTTAAATTTGAAATAATATTCTATAAGCGTTGTTGTATTATTCTAACTCTTTATCGTTCCGCTGCTAGATATTAACCATTCAGGTCTTCGTGCCTCAGAACTAAAAATCGTTGTTGATTAGAATGAAAACCGCTAAAACAGATATCACTTCTTAAACAAATTCAGTTGTTAAAAATTGTTTAATTTAAAATGAACTTCTTTATTAAAATCAGATCAATTAGTTTTTCACATTAACGAAAGCTGCTCGTCAGATTTACCTGTTTTGGCTGGAACAACTGAAACAAAAGCCCTCTGGCTCATCTCTTTATTTCAGATGTCTCGCGAAAACTATTAAAATTTACGGAAACCTTACAATTTTGTTGTAACGTAATTTTCATAGGCTTATTACCTATGTTGAATGGCACCATGCATACTCCTTCTATAATATCCGTTTATAAAAAGGTAGACAACCAGTCCAAGTTACTAACAACTAAAGCTTGTTGGTTCTGATGAGGCTTTTATACCAATAAAATTGTTCAGAATATTTCAGCTTTATCAATCAATACGTAATTTGGGGATCTTAGCAGTTTCACCCTAGGAGAAATCCTAGGGTCGGACGGGACTATAAACAATCTAAGTTCGTCAGTACGTAATTTGTCAGTTTTGAAGTCTTTAGTGTGATCACTTAATTACATTTAAAGATTATAAGATAGAATAAAATATAGATATATAATAAGTATTTCAACATAACATTTAATTTTATTAGCGGTTAGGTAGACTGAGGCATGTGTGATTTAGTGTGTCATATCCAAGAACACAATTCATGTAACCTGGTCGAGCATTAAACCCGGACCCTGCAGGCTGCACTGTTTCTATGACGCATCTCCTAGGTTGGGTTGGTAAAGGAATGTAACACACGTTTTTCTATCTACACCACACCGCAAAACCTACATTTAATAGAAAATTTTCATAAATATACTGGTATTTTAAGTTCCGACAGGGATTGGATAAAGCAAAGATGTTACAAGCCTTGCAGCTTTAAATCAAATCAAAAAGCCTTGCAGTGACATTCCTATAATTACAAGAAACGATTTTCCGCCGATTTTTGAAACACTATTATTCTAAAAAAGTTCAAGTTGACCGCATCGCCCTAAAATGTTGTGTTCACAGAAACTTTCAAGGAAAAGTGTGTAATGTAGCCATGGAAGGCGAATACAACCAGGAACAATGATGTTTCCGCATCTCATTCATTCACTACAATTATTCGTGTTACCTGATAGTTAAGCAATCACCAAATCATGTTAATGTGTACCTTACAACTTTAGAAACGCACCCATGGCGGCGGGGTGGCGTGGGGGATTGACGGGTATTTAAATGTAATTGCACGCAAGTGTAATTTGGAGATTTTGCTATTCCTTTGTTTCATTCAACAAGTTCATTACAAAGTGCAAGCATACTTTCATTTGAAAACATCAATAATTTACAAAAAAGAACAATTTTACCCAATGTTCAAAATCTATGAGTTATTACAACAGTTGCATTTTTAAAGTTGTTGTGGCAGTTCTGAGCACTTTTATGTTGTTGTGGCAGTTCTGAGCACTTTCATGTTGTTGTGGCAGTTCTGAGCACTTTCATGTTGTTGTGGCAGTTCTGAGCACTTTCATGGCTATTATTTCTGTTAAGATATTTGTCAAACGAAAGTAAACTAGATAACCATGCAGACATTTATTGCGATAATTATGCCGTTTACACGACTTTATTCGAGAGCCTTAAGTGGAAATGTTATAGCAAAAAAGTGTCGTCATTCGCATGTATTAAGTCATACCTTTTTTGGATTTTAAGTTTATTTCACTTCTCTGCCAAGCGAAGGTTTACGGCACGATCATTAATATTGTGTCTAAGGCTTACGTTAGTAAATTACAGATATGCACTGTTATCAGTTATATATGGAAGCCTTGGAGGGCCACTTTTGAGTTTCGACTTACGGGTGTTTTTGACTTTTAAGTTATGACTTTCAACTTTTGACTTTTGACTTATGACTGCTACTTTCAGACACTTTAAGAGGAATGGTACTGCATAAAAGCATAACGATCTGCTGTGACAATATAAACTGGGATTCGAACCTGCATTAAGGTTTTAAATGATGTTTGTGCGTAGCACTGTAAACTTGTTTGCTGTAAATAAATGAACTAAGTTACTTTTTTGTCTTTGTCATTTATTTTAGTATCAATGAGCCGTGACGGCGCGTCAGGAGGCGACCTTGGGAGCCTCCGCGTGAGCGGCGAGCACTCCCGGCTCGGGAGGCCTTGTGGGTGTCCTCTTTCTTTAATAATAATAATAATAATAATAATAATAATAATCTCTTTATTTAAGAAGCTAGCTCATAAGCATAATGTACATAAAGCAACATATTTCTTATCTACCATGAGACCTTCTTTTTAACAATGATAATATACAATTGAGAATTTTCTTTAAGCGGGGGTTGGGGACTTGACCCCAAGGCGTCAAGCCAACTATGAAGGAACTGTAAAAATGTTTTTTTTTTTCTATGGTAACATTTTTAAATTACTTTTTTATGTTTCTATGTTCTATATGTTAATTCACAAGGTATACCGAAGGAATTAAAGTGCTGTAATTGTATAAGTTATTGTTATTTGTTGGTCCTCAGTAGCAGGTTCCTAGTATTACCTGAACCTGCCGCTGGAGGTCCTCAGTGAGGACCGTGTATAGGGTTAGGGTTAGGGTTAGGGTTAGGGTTAGGATTTCTTTTTTCATAAGTGATAAGTAATAAGTCAAAAGTCAAAAGTCAAAAGTGATAAGTAATAAGTCAAAAGTCAAAAGTCAAAAGTAATAAGTCAAAAGTCAAAAGTCAAAAGTAATAAGTCAAAAGTCAAAAGTAATAAGTCAAAACAAAAAGCGTGTTAAAACACGTTTTATTTTGTTACTACTGACACAAATGATGTAACTTTTATATATTATAATTGATTTTATTAAAATCTTTTAAATAGAAATTGTATTTATTGAGTGTTGACGTGTTTATATTGTTTTAATAAAAACGCCAAAGAGGCATACAGTGTTCTGTCATGTCAAAAGTACGGCGTCAAAGTCATAGTAAAGTAAACCCGCAAGTCGATTAAAAGGGGCCCCCCAAGCCCCCCAGTTATATACACGATGGTCGATTAAAGCAAAAAGTAGCGAAAATCATTGACCCAATTACCCTAGAATTATCATGTTTTCGCCAATTTCCGGATGACGTCATCTGTACATGAAATTAGTAGCATGATAAAGATCACAAAACTCAATGTTTTAATACTTTCTGTCTGACCGTCCATGAAAATTTCTTTCTATTCAGTATACATAAATTCAAACAGTCCGGTTAATTCTAGCTAACCCCTCGTAGATGTTTTATGAACCGTTGTTGGAAAATACGTAAAATCTAGCGATTTTTTTCATATCAAGAACGTTTAGCGGAAACTTTTCCGTATGGTGAAATGGTCCAAGGACATCAGATATATACCCTTTCTTTGTCACTAGTTTTCAATACCCCAAAACTTGCATGGCCGTTATATCGTTTAAAATATTGCTATTTTTTTAAATAGTGGGACCTTAAATAGTATAAAAATGGGTCCTGCATATTTAAGGGCGTATACTAAGCATACTGTATACGTTCAGTCTGTGTTCCACCAGATTTTCAGTATCAGAGTAGCTACGGTAATTGAGAAAATGGTCATGTTGTGGTATATAGGGCACAACAAGCGGGTGCAAACTGACTGACAAATACGTATTCATGGTTGGGTATGACGTGTGCAATGCGCAACATTTAAGTAAATTCCTAAGTGAATGAAAATAATTTTGTCGATCCATTATAGAGCGTGCAAACAGTTTGCGTCGTTTAACTTAAAACTGTTTTTATTCAGTGTTCAGTATTTGAAATAGCCTTCAGCTGTGAGGATATATTAAGTTCTCCCTGGTCAGTGGCACTTGTAAGGTAATACATGGTTTGCATAAAATTTATTTTATTAAAATGATGTTGTTTTTTTTATTATGACTTTTTACATAAGTGATCGCTTAACCTAGTTTCTTTGTTTATTCCAAACGATTTTAAACCTAAAAATATTTTAAAATACGATATTTTCGGTATTTTGTTAAATATGATTTTTTTTTTAAGGATAGATAACTGAATTAAACAATATTAAACAGATAAATAAGTGGACACGTGACATTCTTGTGATTCAGACATAAGAGCATTGATCAAAGTTTAGTAATTTAATTAATTTACACTGTCTATCGCTCGGAATGAAATCACTGTATGGTGTTTGTCAACCACTGCTATTTTCAACATCTTCATAGACGGATTGGTTCTGAGACAGTAACAAGGACTCGTTTACATTAATTTTTTTATTTTGTTTGTCAGATCACAATTAAGGTTCATGTTGTAATAAATTCAACATATTTCACATATGTAAAAAGGTTGTGTTGAAATAAAATATTAAACGGTTTGCACTGATTGAACACGACAGATTTTTTTTTAAAGGCGAAAACACGACACACAAAGGGCGCAAACTCTACGCAATTTTTTGCGAGTTTTCGAGTTGGCGAGTTTTAATACGTTGTGTTTTCGCCCTTTATTTGTCGTGTTTTCGACTAAACACAAAAAATGGCAAAGTAGCTATTAGTCGTGTTTCCGCTTTTCGACTTGGCGGGGCGAAAGGGCGCAAACTCTACGCAATTTTTTGCGAGTTTTCGAGTTGGCGAGTTTTAATACGTTGTGTTTTCGCCCTTTATTTGTCGTGTTTTCGACTAAACACAAAAAATGGCAAAGTAGCTATTAGTCGTGTTTTCGCTTTTCGACTTGGCGGGGCGAGAGGTCGAAAACACCGCAGATTAAAGGGGAAAACACGACAAAAAATGCGAAAACACGACACAAAAGGCGAAAACGCGACAAAAAAGGCGAAAACGCGACAAAAAAGGCGAAAACACGACGTACTTTTCCGTCGGGTTTTCGAGATCGCAGGTTTTAATACGTCGTGTACAGTTTTAACATTCAGATGTTAAATTACATTTAATTCTAACACAAGCGGCTGCTTTTCCTATATAAACATATAGGGAAAAGCCTGTATTTTATTAAACGATAAAATACAGCACGTTTTTCCAAGGACGACGTGCCGTAAATGACGTAACGACGTGACGTATGTAAACAAGCGCGTCCAATCGTATCTCGCGTTTTAAGGTTACTATGATGAACTACTACGCGTTAAATAAAGTTCGGGATTGTTTTCAAAGAAAATAACGTGTGAATCGAAATAATAAATTGTTCCTATATTTATCGTTGAATAAAATACAGTCAGTCATTTGATGCGACAATTAAATCATCGTGCACGCACTCGTGATTTAATTACTACGCATCCAAATTCCTGACTATATTTTATTCAACGATAAAATACAGGGAGGCATTTATTATTTCTTAATTAAAATACGTCTACAATGTTGCAAAGAACTGGAGAGCATGCAAAAGGTATCCACGGCGGAAAAGTAATTTAACCGTTGCATCTAGTTTTTCGTGTGCTTTTCGCAAAAAGAAGCAAACTCTGAAAATCGGCGTAGGTATAAGGACATTTTACCTTTAAAGTTATTACTTGTTTCCAATAAATAAGTCTGCATCGCATCATTTGTTTTCTTGTTAGTTTTAGACTGCCTCTTTGACTTAATACTGTCTTTAAAGATAGCAACGTATGCAGATTTATAAATACACTAAACAAATATAGAATTCTTTTACTTTGGCGATAATTATAATAACTCTAAGTTGTAGGCTATGAAACTAAATACTCTTATCAAAAAAGTGAAATGTTTTGGTAATTCGTTTAAACCGTAGTCCATTTCATGGTCTCCTTTGGACATTGTATGTTGACCAGCCCGCTCTCAATCTTATCGCAGTAATGAATGGATTTCGTTCTTGACCGCAAATAAACGAGATTTGTATCGTGCTTACAACCACATGTGAAATTCCGTGCACGGACATTCACATGAATACGCCTTTAGTATAATTTAAACACGTGTTAAAAGTGAGGAGTCACTTTCGTTGATGACGCTAGTAAAATGCGACTGACTATATAGATCTGATTGTTTCGACAAATATGGGGGACATTGTTTGTGCCCATTTGGGCATTATATTTCATATTCTAGGAGTTCATACAATTGTCTCGGGAGTTCTTATCGCCATTGACTTTATTTTAATCATCTTCATACACTGTCAGTGATTGGTCCAAATACACACGGTTGCTCTTTCGTAGCTATAGGTGTTTTGCTCAATGACATATTTTGTGCCGCCTGGCCCGACATTGGACTCAAGTCCTCTTGGTTGCGAACCAAACGATGTAACCACTATAAAACAGGCGGGTCCACTACCTCTCGATTTATACATCCGCCTGCGTGGTCGCTGAATTTAGATCATTGTCACATCTCATTGATTGAGGATCATTGATTCGAGCATGGTCAATGTCCCTTAATATGAGAAAATTGGCAGTTTCTAATGGTGGATAGGTTTTAGCACTGGTACTCAAGAACGATGGTTAGGTAAACTGTCCGCCAGTAAACATACACCTTAAACGGACAACAACAAAGATTTCGAGTAATCATACTCTTCTAACTGTGTTGTTTTGTATACTTATTTTCGACACCGAAATCAGTTAGAAATACTGAGGTATTCTGTATTTTCATTAACATTATATGAAACATGATCGACAAGCGCTACGAGGTCGTGACATAAAAGAAAGTGAACAGCCTCCATTCTCAAGTGGTACGAACTTTTACGCTTAGGTCGAGTGGATATACGTGCAGTCGCCTGATTAACTTACTGTGAAAAATTGTAACCTATACAACAGTTTAACTAAATATGGACAACTCTCTCTTACGCCGTAAGCATAGCTAATTACATGTAAAAACCTATATATGAGCCGATATTCTTCATTTTAATATTAATGTTTGGGAATATATGGGTGCGAAAGCTGTTTCAATGTATGTTGAAAGTATTATTTTACGTTATCTTTGTCTTCTTTCGGTTACAGTACACCATCTCCACGCGCCGTTGGCCCGGACCTAGTTGTTAAAAACTTTAATAGACGGTTGCCATAAAAGCCGGTTAAAGTTACGTGACTAACATAATATATATATAGGGTATAATATGTATAAGGGTGTTGGCAGTTCCTTAAACTGTCATTCCTGGAGAAGATGCCTTAGTGTAGTTAACATGGTACTGAAAATAAAGGCTTTAAATCTGATAAATCAGGAGATATTACATAAACAGTTTTAAATATATGTAAATTACACAAATGTTGATGCTACAAGATAAGAAAACTTCGTCAGTACTTGGTGAAACACCTTCAGCCTCTTGATAAAGTAAAGTGTTTGTATGGCTAATAACTTTTCCCATAACTTCACGAACATAAACGTGGAGAAATTAACATCAAGAGCAGTAACAAGTGGTTCTTCTGAATATATATAATGTTCGAAATCGGATGTTTGGACGATAACAGGAAAGCAAATAATTCACACTAAATGGATTTTGTTCTATATTGAACGGTATATTGTTGTAATACTTAAATGATAATAAAACTTTTATTTGATTGAATTGTATAATAATATAAAGTATAAGTTATGAAAATATAAAATAATTGTAAAATTTAATATATGGTTAGAAATTGATTAACTGATAAGAAAAATTTGCAAATTAATTTCACGGAACATTTTTATTCCCGACTGACCCGCATATACCGGTATTTGTGCTGGTTCCTAAAGAAGAGATACGAGTGTATATTATAATCATGTTACCTGTAAACGCTAGGAACCAGGCAGTAAAGCATATGGTAGGCTCATCAGCACAGCACGATCCGTTTGTAAACAAGTGGTGCTATAAAGCAGCGCTTGATAGATTTTTCTTGATCAGTATAGATAGGAAACGTGTACCGTGGTAATGGTTAATACTAGAGGCATAGCAAATATAAACTTCATATTGTTATTGTAGACGTCTGTGATTTTTTATAGACATTCGCTAATGGATATTGCTTTACATGTTTGGATGTACAATATAGCGTGATAGTTGAGGTGCTTTACCAATTCCTTTATTGGAATATATATAACAAAGTAAGTACCGGTAAAGTAAATGCTATAGGTTTTGCAAATCAGAGATATATTTTTGTCCTATTTTTAACACTTTAATTTATTCTTTGCAAAAAAAGTAAGCAGTATATTTTAAAGGGATCTAGTCATAACAGCTCTGTTGAGTGTTTTTTTTCTCAAAATGCAAATAAATTTCTTTTTTCATGACAACTTAAAATTTAATGTACATTGACTATGGTTTATTTTTGAATCGCCTACCGGAAGAGTAGCAAGGCGAAATTTAACTACGACCTGTCTGTCTGTCCGTCCGTCATGCTTTATATTCTAATTTTCTATGATATTGTATCGGATTTCCGACCTTGAATACAAACAGGTTGCAAGGAAAAGTGCAATCCACAAGAAATGTATTTAGTTCTTCTCTTACACCACTATATTAGTTACTTCTGTTATCTTATTTTCTTGCCAGTATCGTGTCACCGTGAAAGATAATGCAACGATAAGGTACATCACCACATATATCACACAATTCTTTTTTCCTTCAATTTAGGGATATCTGTTGCCGTAATAAGTATATATCGGTTATTTTAAAATTGTCAGTTTCGTCCTTCGTGGTTTTCCTATTCCTGTGGAAGTTTTGCAGTTTGTAATTATTATCACTTAACTCTTGTCTCTCATCAGGCTGATGATCAAAGAGCACGCTAATTAATTTCATGTGTATATTATAACATTCTGAGATGTATTATTGTTATATGTATGATAGATAAACTAGATAAGCCTAGACAAATGAGGTCTGCGATAATAATTAACCTGTTATATCTTCCGCACAGTTTGCCGCAAACATTTCTGTTGAAGTGTCTATGCAGTGTATCTAAAATTATTAAAGTTAGAAAAATGAAATAGTATAAACTGACAAAAACACCGTGGTAAAGAGGTGAACGGTCGGACTCTTCAATGAGGTCGCGGGTTTAAAAACTTTCACTATCCGACAATCATTGATTGCGACAAGTATATCTCAAAATCGCGGAAACCGTCATAGATCCAACCACAGTCCAGACCGGATATGACTTAGAAATCATCGGAAATCCGTGATCTCGGAAGGAGTACAAGTAGTTATCGTCGAAATAGCAGTCCTTTTTTTTTTACTCTGGCCAGTCCTCAGGAGTCAATGAAACCGCCGTCCCGGAACAAATACAAGGCAGAAATTATGAACGATCGTGATTTGCACTGTTTAAAGAACGTGTCATGTGCAAATGGGTTACTAAGATGACCGCCGTGCTCTTAAATCATTTCAACTGCCAATTTAGCAAAATTGTGTTATCTATGATACATCTAATTTCCCGTGACAGATTGTTTCTAGCATGCATGTCACTAGGGCAGTGATACACACTGTAAGCATTAACAGGTTAGCTAATTTATTCTATCTGCAGACTCCTCTGCGCTTTGCTGACATTAATTATCCAAACAAGACTCAAACTGTGTCTGTTTATACTCCTACAATAATTGTATAAATTACAGCTAAGGTTCGTTTTTTTCTTTTAGCTGTCTTAACGTATCCCTTGTTGTTTTAGATTGTCTCTACCGACCTTTGGATTTCTGCCTTGTATTTGTTCCGGACTGCGGTCAGACCCGGCACGGCGGTTTCATTGACTTCTGAACATTTTGGGATCATGTTTTACTTATCCATACTTGCTATAGTTTTTAAACTATATGAAAAGACGTCAAACATTTATTGTTCATTCGAAGCTGCGGGAAATTCATAAAGTTGTGTTTGAAATCTGAAATCTGACCAATTTACACCGAAAAAAAATTGCAGCATGAAAAATCAAAGTAGGGTCAATTAACTGTTTTACTAAGATAAACATGAAAGATAATCTAGTGCATTAAACTGTTTACCACATACTTACATATTTGAAGGTCACTTTCTGTCTTATGATACAGCACTTCATTCAACATACATGCATCTAGAACGTGCCGGTTGAAGAAACATCGTGATGCCGTCCAAAATAAACATCGGTGTTTTTCCACCTATTATATGAACTTGGTACGACCAGGCTGTGTGTTGGCTAACCCTCAAAATAAGAAATATGTAATTACATTCATGGTAATACAAGAATGTCCGTGGCTCGGCTTTGACAGGTTTAGAGGGGACGGCTCACTCGGGCTAAGTTGCCAAATGCTACATTTAAATAAGCATATTACTGCAATAAATAAATATTTTTTTCTGATAACCGAATCGGAATGGGAGTGCCCGTAGAGACAAGTCTTTTTGTACAGTATTCTCGACTATATATTTTTTCTTTCATATCATTTTCATAGAATTTAACACAGACGAGATGCGATTATAAGTCTAAGATATATGAATTGTCCATTCTCTGAAATAGACTTAGTTGTGTACAAAAGCCCTGTGAATTTCAACAAACGGGTATGTCTACGGTCTGTGTTATAGATGACCATTTGTATAACGTGCCATATTAAAGGTGCCACCCGCGGACGACTGATCCGTGATCTGGCAATCAGTTACATCGATCGCAATCACTTTGAGGTTCAATGTTCATTAGGTACAAGACGAGGAGAGATTGGTTCGTGAAGTAGTGATGGTATATGAGATAACTTAGACTTAAGTTACCGCTTCACACTGACACGATGATCTTTTTACAGATTTCTCAAAGGATAACAGAGATTTCACCATCATTACATGATTAGTTGTCTAAACAAATTGAAATAATTCCAGAATTTTGTCTACACATCATATTCCTTATAGAACACTTTTTCTTATGTTTACAGATAACAAGTTCGTGTATAACGTAAGCCATATGGTGTTCATGAAAGCACCAATTTATGTTGCTTCTTGCAAATTCACAAAATCATATTGATAATTCTAAAATTCACAAAGAAATACAGCAAACAGTGTACTTCATATATTGTTTTTTTCTATTCGTAGATACCAGCAGTCGTTTGAGGAAAGATTTGATACAATCGGCCACATAATATACATACACAGAAAACGATGAAGTTGTCACGGACGCTACAGGGTGCAGTTTTATGTGCCCTATTCTTTATTGTTTACAGTGAGGAAAATGATCAAAAACAGTCAAAAAGACGGAGATGTCGTTGTAAAAAATACATTGACAATTTAAATAAAGATATTGAGAAAAGGTTCCAAGTTTTCGAAAGCAAATTTGCACAAATGATTGCGCACCAAAATGACATTACAAACACAACTCATGATATTCAAAATGACCACACTGGTCAAAAACATGATAACTTGTCAGCAGATATGAATAATTATAAAGACAAATTACAAAAAGAATGCCAAAGTTTAAGACAGTTGCAAGACAACATATATTCACAAGAGAAAAATGTTGACAATTTAAATAAAAGTTTCAAGTCTTTGGATTATGTGGTTCGGAATTTGACAGCGATTGTTGAAAAGCTGGAACAAACCGTAAGACACAGCATAGAGAAACAACCACAACCGTGGTCAATGCCAAAACACAAGCACAATAAAAGACGGAAGCAGGAAACACCACTAGAGCCAGAAAAAGGTAGCGCTAGTAAGCCAGAGACATATCCAAAAGGTAAGCGACGGTTTACATACTTTTGCCTAGTAAGCCTGCTCAAGGTCGGTTATATATTTTGCCTATTTACCCCCCAGCAAATATTTGACTGTATTATCTTAACAAATTGCTTGGTATAGAAAAGTCTGCGGTTTCGCAAAGTCTGATTGGGACCCATCATGTAACATTATATACGTGTTGCATTTATAGCACTTGATCATGGTATTACTACTTGCTGTAATTGTATGAATAGGTCATTACTCCTGTTACAAACATGTTACCATTTATCTATCTTTTTGCACTAATCACTTAAATTACTTATAACGATGTCGTAACTTATAAGATTTTACATTAGAAATTGATGACCTCAATACACACTATATACTGTATTATGTGTTTCTCTTCTGATTTGTGGTGAAACCGCAATGTTCTGTATGTGAAAATTTACTTGTCGCACTTTGCTGAAGAATTGCCTTAACTGCTGTATTTTTCATAGGCTGTGTGAGGTTTACGGTTTTCAATAACACATATTATTTGTATGACTTTTGTTTTGTGGTGATCGGGGATCTGGCCTTTCATTTCTTTTTATATAAACCGCATCTTCTTTACTGGACGGCATCTACGAAATGTATATAGGAATGTTAGTAAGTAATTGTTCCTATTAGTCTATATACAAAACATGAAAAAATTGAAACATGAGGAAACAAGCTCTAAAATGTGAGTTTGAAATATTTGTACACGAAAAGCGACAGATGAACAACAGGAAAGTACACTTTAGACAGAACAAATCATAATACATGTACAACACGAGTACATTTAAAGGAAAGTAACCGTCTGCTTAAAAAATCCTAAATCCGAAAAAGATATTATGATTATTTCTGTGTTTCCAACAGAATGTGTGTACTATTGATGCTGGGCTCTATTTTTCCAATAACCATTGAACGGCAGCGACACGAACAGCCGGCCTCCGCCTGTCTCCGTGATTTGTCATAATTATTGTTGAAGTTACATAGGATATGATTCATGTGATATGTTTAATTGACAGGGACAATTTTGCGGTGTACATTGATACATTCAATAGACTTAGCATCGACTGTACAGAATACAATACGAGTCATCCAACGATAATTAATGTAATTTATATATTTTTAATTTGTTTTGTACAGTCAGTCCTGTAAAATGTCAACGAGATAATGATTGTATTAATTTTAGCACTGCTAAGTCACCGACAACTGAGTAATAGCATAGGACTGTCACGCAAAGAGTCATGTGCTATCACAGACAGTTAACACCGATTAATTTGCTAAACCAATTTGAAACTATATAAAGGTCCAAATGTCCACTCTTTATTAAATATTAAATGAGTGGACTTTTGGATTGCTTCATAATTATTCTCCCTGTAGAGTTACTATTTACATATAGTCATCATGCCTTGTCTGAACTAAAGAAATTCTGTATTCGTTCAATATAAATAAAGAAGATGACTTTTTAAAAATGTGTTTTGAGAAATGTTATGAATCAATATACAAGGGACAGGAATAATGTTGCCAAGTGTACTGTTGTAATGGTGTAAAAAGGATAGGAAATTTATATCGTTATAGAATTCTTTCTTCCCACACGGATATTTCATTTATTTATTTTATCATCTTTAGGAAAAATTCTATGTAGACTTCTTAAAAGAGTAATGATAATCAATAATTGATATTAAGACCTTTTGAATATGATATGACATATGAAAATATGAAACCAAAATACATTTGAAATTATATAGAAGTCTGCAGAAAAGGCAATATAAAGCCGTGGAAAGAAAATTGCAAGCCGCAACATGTCTGAAGCCCTTTTACAAAGTGTGTTGTTAAGGTCTTTTTCAAGTATGCAGGATGAATCGTATTCTTACCCGACGCTCAAAAGCTTGTTCCGAACCGACTGTTGTTTGTCCGCATTGAATCAATGTGTTCATTTTGTTACAAAAACTGTTTCGTGTTATTTTTCGCTATGTTTATCTATTGAATATGTTAGAACCTAGCTTTCAATAAACATGCAAAGACTTGATACAGATGGCGCCTTGTTTAACTCTAGATAAGATGAGTTATTTTTTTAGCTTTTTTTCTCTTTGAAATCATCCCTTCTGTTCCTCTTCACTAAGTTTACGAGTTGAACCTCTCATATGAGTTGAATAAACTTCATCTTTCATTTAAAGAAACGCTTACCTTTGACAAGATGCCCTAAAATATGCCCTTAGCATTTGTGTTCGCAGCATTAAACGTGGCGAGTTATATGACTTTATTCATTATATCCAGTCACTTATTTAAATGAAAGGTATTTTTACTAAGGCATTCTAATACGAAATAGGTCTGTTCAAGTCGAGCCTACGGAGAAAATGCAATTCTGTTGGGAATAGCATAAAAGCATAGCTGCAGCCTTTCCTTAAGTTCAATCCGGCTGGGACATATTTGTGTCTAAGTTATAATTATGCTATTTGTAATAGTTTGAAAATATTTACATTATATAATTGCTCATTTATTAAAATGTCAGTTTTGATTGATATAACTATCTCGGGGGGTCTAATTTCTTCTCTTTGGGCACAATACATATAATAGGGAGAGAAAGCTAAATATGATTTCTGTTGATTTGTCTGGAATGCTTTCATGATGATTTAGTTCTGTTTGAAAATCCAACTTCGTTTAATTGTTCTTGTTTTGTTTCTGGGCATAATACGTAGTCAAGAGCCATAGACATTCCAACACCGGCATTATGTCATAACTGGTTCCCGGCCAGGTACGATTGTTATACTGGAGATCATGATAGTCACAGCCTGCATCGTTAAATGCTGTTGGCAAAAACAGAGATATTAAAACGGCCTGTCATAAACCAACACGGCAGAAATTTCAGACAGTGAATATTTGATACTACCTTATAGAAAATACTTGCATGTAGCCCTGGAACCATTACACCGTCACACGGCGGCTGCAACATGTGCAGAAGGTTAGTGCGTAAAACGACAATAAAAATGTCAATTTTACGGCCAATAAAGTTTTGAAACTGCATTTCTGCAAAGATACACAAGTGTTTTGCATCAATACCCATCATACGAGACTGGTACATCTGTCTACTAGCATGTCAATATTTTTTATGAATTATATATGAAAAATGTTATCCTATATCTGACCTATGGTTTGTGAACGTGTTAGTTATTTAACGTTTCTAGTGAAATGTTTTCTAAAACGTTTTTCTATAGTTAATTCTGAATGTTGTTACTCCTTAAGTTACTAATCCATGTTTAGTAGTAATTAAATACTCCTTAGGAAAGAGTTTACATAAGCTTTTAGCTTCCTTCTCAATCCTAATAATTATGTTTGTTGTATTATTATGAACTATATGCATAATAAATATTGTTTAAACCAAAACGTTTTTCCTTTCCTATAGAAAACGATTTTCAAGTAATTTTGCAAAGTCAGCTGCAAGGCTTAACAAAGAGTCGGAATATACCCGCCCTATCTTTAAACCAGAACATTTCTCAATTAAAGCGAAATAAAAACTGAGTAGTAACCATTATTTGACCGTAGAACGTTTCATACCACTTGATACTAATCATAATTTGTCCTGAATGAACCCGGACGATGTTAGATTTCTCGCAAAATAAAGTACTTTAGTCAATGGCAAAGGTTACGGCTAAATATGGAATGATGTTGGTATCATTTTAAAGGATTTTGCAGTCTGTACTGAAACTGACTGTCATCGCGTTTGCAATTCTTCCTTTGATCACGAAAGAAAAGATAATTCTTCTTGGTATATTAGCGGCTATAAATTCGAAACTTGCGTTGGAACATGCAGAATGCATGCATGCATGTGCTCAGGAGGCAGATGCTAGTTGTTATTCTGGCAATGTTAACTGTATAAATAAACTATCTTCTGAAAACCAGGATCTGCAATACAGAGAAATGAACGTTAATGAAGTCTTACTCATGCATCTATGATTCATAACAATATAAAGGTGTACCTGTACAAGTCGTGACATTTTTATACTGCGGTTACAAATGCCCTCGTATTTCCAGTGATTATAAATCCGCAAGAAGAAAAAAAATACAGGATGCTAGTGCAGTATAATCTGCTGGTAAATAATAGAAGCCAGAAATAACAATTTAGAAGAGTTCCTTTTTAAATGGTACAACGGATAGTCTTACAAAATTTCGAGATTGTTGTCAGAAGGCGTTGACATTGATATTTCTTAAACCAATATTTTTTCGGCGCAGCCGTATTTAAGCTCACTTTTCTCCGGAAGTCGGTCCAATGAAATGACAAGTAAAATGTTTAACTTTGTTTCTGATTGAATATTTCACTATGTTAGGCACCTTTTATTTGGATATTATCGATTAAATAAGGGGACTGAAATATTCTTGCGTTTTCAGTCTTTCACGAATGGTTTTATAATTTTAGTACGACGGCCAATATTTCTAGTAACATACAAGGATTAATTCATGCATTTCTACATACATATAGTTAATACTTTTGTCGTCAATTCTCAACAATCCTCGCTAATACAGTGGTATGTATCCCCTCCTGTCACGCGATAGAGCGGGGTTCAATTCCCCGACGGGGAGTATCATTTTTTGATTGATAAGAATATCAGCAACTTTGACTGCTGTGGGTCCGGCCTAATGAAATAATTGTTGAAAAGTTTGGTCTAAACTTTACTGTATCTCCTAAACACCTTGCTGGATTTTAATAAAACTTCCCAGACAGCATCATTATAGAAAGTCTTTTTGTGCATATAATGATCTGGGGTCACTATAATTATGTGAAAGGTTAAACAGGTGCATTATGATAAAGTTTGACAGGAATTATTACTATGAAGTCTAGCTATACCGATCTGTTTTATATACTCAAAATCACGCCGACTGTCATTTTTTAAAGCCTTATTCTTGTTTGTTCTGTGCTCAGCTCAGTTGATATAATTGTTACAAGCATCATAAATATGTAGGGGAAATGACCAGATATGTTAATTTAAACAAACTGTATGATGTGGCCATCTCGCACAGTTCCGACGACTAGACAGTATTGACCATATTACCATAAAAATGATGCAAAACAGGTTTCTGAGAGAAACAGTAGAAAATTGGTAAATTTTATTCATATATAAAAAAGCCATTAAGTGCACACACCAAGGGCCACAAATTGATAGCTTTGGCAACACAGGCCATATTTTATTGCTTGTGTCTATTGGCTGGTGTTCGAGATAAAACAGTCACGGGTTTTACCAGAACTTTTCTGTCATTGCAAATTTGCCTTTTGATTAGATATTTGAATATGATTATGTGAGTGTACTAAAGACAAAATCCATTAATTCACATTCCGTTGGAAATAACTTCATTCCTAGAAAGTGTCAAAGATATGGAAAGCCTGTTTCGCCATAGCATTTCTGAAATAGCTTTTTCACAAACATTTTCTGGCACATTGATTATTTGCTTATGATGTTATATTCAAGAAAAAAGTGCAGGTTGGTTTTTATCAGAACGTTTTAGAATGTAATTTAGTCGAAGATATATTGCTTAACCTGCGGGTTTCTTGGTGCTAGCAAATTGAGAGTTTGTTTAGACAATGATTAAACAAATTGACAAAAACGACTCAAGTGAGTTTATAAATTGTTTATGAAATGAGATGGGAAAACCATTCCGGCGAAATTTTCAAGGAAATTAGTCTAAATGTAACAATGTGCCGCCTGTTGCAACTGAAAACTACGTCTTACTTCAAGACAGCCAAACGCTTTACAGTTTCTACATCTATTATGTTCGTTCTTTTTTAATGTAAACAACGATGTCACCATTTAGTTAAGCTTTTAGGGGAACAATTTGCTTTTCAAACTGTTTTTGTAACGATGATCTCTAGGAATCAAAAAGTCAAAAGTACGGTATCCCGCCAGAGCTATGGCCTTTCCTCCAATAATCTATTTATCAAGATTGCGATGCGCGAAAACTTTGTACGATGACGATAAACGAAATGAAGTAAAATTAGTTAGAATGGATAACTAAAATGCAAATATTAATATGTTGGTAATATTATATAAAGCTGCAGAAGGAAGAATACAGACGATGTCCTATCTCATGGAACACGGAAATCCTAGGCGTATATAGACTGGTATCACAATGATAAGAAGAGATACCATAGAAAGCTTGTAAAGAAAATCATTAATTTGTGTTATGTCGACGACTTTCGGTTGCCTTCCAACACACTTCGCTCAAAAGCTGGTCAGCCATTGATACGAGCACCAGTACAAGTGCTGTACTTTCTATTTTAATATACTCCTTTTAAATGTCGGACCAATTTGTGATGTTTTGAAATTCGTTTTGATTCTACTGAAACAACACAGAAATAATTAGAATACTTTAATTCCACGTAGTATTCGAAGGTCTAGTCTGAAAACACTACAAAAATTGATGTGTTGCGACAAAATGGTGCAGAGCTGCATTGCCGAAAATAAACTACCAAACCAAACAGAAAACAAAATGCAAACAGTACAGTTCTGCCGTATAGCTGCGAGATACTTATAATGCCAAACACTCGGTACCGCGGTATGCTATCAGAAACTTCCGTGAGTGAGATTCAAAAAAGCAGACCTTGGATAACTAAACAAACAATTGCTCACATGTATCGAAAAGTTGCAGGTTTCTGATATATTTATACCTGGAGGCCGAACTTGCGAAGTATTTTCATAGGCTCATGGGTATACAAAAGGATGTCAGCATTTTAGAATATAACCCATCCCCTTGGCCATGCTGCTTCGGCCTTTTCTTTTTCGACGGTTAACCTTCAACAAGTTCGGAACCCACGCGCTGGCGGAGGCGGTGGCACTACTTTGGATCCAGCAGGGTACATGTATATCAAACATAGTTCACATGTGGCTCATCATTTTTCTTTCATTTACATAGTTTGATTCTGTTTAATGTTATGTGATGTATCACTTTTTGAGATAAGCCAAACATTTCAATGCCATCACAAAACTATTTGGGGTATTTTGGGGGCTATTTACTATAGTAATTAAGATTTCATGTAATCTTTACAAAGATTACTTAAAACAGATTCTGCATCTGTAGATAAAAGATAAATGCCGGATGTTAATAACTTTAGCAGAAATAGCGTATGCTGTCAAAATCATTTCAGAATTTTCAATCAATTCTGACGGCAAAAATGCCAAACAAGATATAAGAACGGCTGGTGTCGGCATTTTGATATTGAAATGATGATTGCAAAGGTCAAGGTTGACTACTCAATATTACACACGCAAGTTTGCACTAACTATGGTCCACTCTATTCCTGCTTCATATACCAAAACTTGTGACTTCATTTCCACAGACAAAATAAGTGCTGTGACCCCAGTTTGCTTATTCCCCGATAAATAAAAAAAAACGTTAAGTACTTCAATCTTTTTCCTTTCTTCTGCCAAAACGGATAACTCGATACCTCATTTTTGCAGAGTGCTTTGTAAATTCGAATTGTGATTTAATTTATAGATTTGTAAAATATTTTATCACCCTCTTGACTGACGTTTATATATGGGACCATAATTACAGGAATCGTTGTTAACAGTGCTGATAAGAAAATGAGTTTTATTCTTTCGAGATGTATAGCAAAAATTACTTCAAAAAAGCATTTATCTTAAGTTTTTATATCAGATATTATCACAAACAATTTGAGAATTAAATATAACAGGTGAAATGTAATAAATGATATCTGTATCTATAACCTGTAACACTTGTAAAGAGTTAAAAATGATGGCGTTAATTGCACTTAATATATCACTACTTATTATTTTCACCATTTACCTAAATCTAGCTTCAGTCAAGAAAATATTATGTATTTGCAAAGCGAACGTGTTGTATAGTTAACTTCGTTCTGGTGCAGAATTTATTTAGACAGAAATTGAACGAAATTAGGAGGAGTCGTAATAATCGCATTGTAGATATATATAAATTGCTACATTTTGAAGAGCATCATGCTGTTCGTCTTTTGGGTAAACACTGTTAAAACAGATCCAACACTGACCAAGTCATATTTCACTGTCTGTAGCAGGTGTTTCTACAAAACTTTCATTTTAAGAGAACGCAATAATGGTTGTGGGTAAATCATGGCAAAGACTGTATTTGGAAACAGCTGCAGAATGCTGGCTTTTCAATATACTGAATTTTGCTTTGCTATGTGTTCTAAGGTGTGATTAAATAACTGAACTTAAAACAACCCCATGCGCATACTGTACTGAGTGATTGTATTAAGGATTTGAGAATGATCTTTGGGAAACATTTGATAAGTAAATGACTTTTTGGCTTGGAATATGATAAATCTAACGTTCTTGCACTATTGCAAAAACAGGAAAGCGTTCCTAAAGGGAGTAAGCCTCGTTAAAACACAAACTAGCTGTTACAAGATGTGTCTATACACCATGTGTATGTGTGGTCGTCCTTTTCTAATAATTAGGTCGTTAGCCTTTCATCATTGCGTGAGGGTTTGTGGCAGGAATTAAACCACACACTTTCAGATAATTCAAAGTTATTATTTCTACACTGTTTTATGACATTTTTGTGAGATCTTTGAACTGTACTGAAACCATAATTCAATTTTCATTAGCCACCTCTTAATAATTCATTTCTTTGTGAAATAAAAGTGCAATTATGATTCCGCTTGGAAAAGGTGAACTGAAACATTGCTACATACAGTGTAGAAGGTTTGGCTGTTTCATACAGAGCAACAACGATACAATGTACAGTTCGATTACTTAGTACTACATCTATATTTACATGTATATAGGAGCCCGTGGTCACGATTGTACCATTGACATCAGAAGCCAACTAAGAAAACATGATCTTATATTTCCCAGGATCTTAACTGTTAAGTTTTTTTTCCACAGTAGTGCACGGATATCTGGAAAAAAGTCATTTGTCTACCATGTTCTTCGGTGGAAAAATATAAAAGTTAAGATGTCATTTTTGTTATTGGACGTCTTAATTATATCAATGTAAAAAGACAAACCGAGCTCCTATGAGTTAGAAATGGAGGCCCTTAGAAGTAAAGAGCTATTTTATGACATTTTCTATTCTTTGTGGACAAATATGAAATCGCTTGATAGCAAAAACTCCCAGTCCGACGTGTACTTACGATTCTAACGCATTTCCGGCTTACTCCACCGCCGTACCATCAAAAATGTCTGAAATATCAAATTGACAAAACATCATCTTTGTCGAGCCGCTTGCGATAGCTCGATAAAGCTGCCCAAATGGCGGTTTGATGTGCGTGCGTGCGTCT
Organism: Saxidomus purpurata; assembly: GCA_022818135.1. Lineage (NCBI taxonomy): Eukaryota > Metazoa > Mollusca > Bivalvia > Venerida > Veneridae > Saxidomus > Saxidomus purpurata. The sequence continues at coordinate 38,439,161 of JAFMSR010000007.1, forward strand.
CTGCGTGCGTCCGTGCGTGCGTGCGTGCGTGCGTGCGTCCGTCGGTCCGTCCGAGATTAGCTTGTCCGTGCTGTAACTTATCCATGGATCAAGGGATTCTTAAATAACTTGGCACAAATGTTCATCACCATGAGACGGAGTGTCATGCACAAGAACCAGGTTCCTAGGTCTAAGGTCAAGGTCACACTTAGAGGTTAAAGGTCAAATTCAAGAATATCTTTGTCCGGAGCATTTCTTCTTCATGCATGGAGGGATTTTGATGTTACTTGGCACAAATGTTCACCGCCATGGGCTACCCTTGTTAGAATTACTTCCCTTTGTTTTACTATAAATAGCTTATATTGTAACTTTTTATTACTGGCCGTAGAGAAAAATCCAGACCACTTTTCTGTGGTACAACATGCATGTTACATCAATATTTAGGTGTATTTTGACCTATGTCTACTTGGTAAGGAGTTAGCTCTTTTGACATATGGCGGCTCGACATGTTGCACGTGGGCATCTAGTTTTTTTTGCAATCTCTGATCAACGTAGTGCTGTATACATAAATTATTTACGTACACCTGTTCACAGAAAATGCTTTATCTTTGCAAGAGTTTAGCAATCAACGACATATTGTAGATTATGCACAATATCAAACTAAAACAAATCAGTGATAATCTGTTCTTTAAACACACGATGTTTGTAGTATTACCTTCAAAGTAAAAACTGACTTTTTCAAGGTGAGATGTTTATATCATTTTCCCTGTGAGAGTATCGGCAGTCACGCCCATTTGTTTATAACTTCTATATGGACAGGTAGCGCCTGTTTTAATCATCAACCATCGACAACAACACGGAACATGTTCCACGATACAATAGCTACTGTCAGCCTCCTGGTTCTAGATGCGACTCATTTACTACAGACAGTGTTCCAAATCATGTGTTGAAAGGCTTATCTGTTTGGTATTAGTCTCTTGTTTTAATTTCGATGTTTTATCTAACAGTCTGTTGAAAGTCCGAGCATCGCTTCTGCAGGACATAATGAATAAAGATTTCCTTACCTAGAGATGTCTGCAGATTGTCACGTGCAATTTTGAGGAGACAAATGAGAATGTTAAATAATTATATTAGCTGTTTGACCATGTTCCTTGGTATTATTAAAAGAGATCATGTAAGTGCTTCTCTATCCTGGACTAAGAACTTCTGCTATTACTATTTGGCTGTTTCCTTATTGCTTTTTAATCGATTCATCAAAGTATTGGATGCCATGATACGGGTAGATAGAACTAAAATCGTGCATCAAAAGATGCTATTTTGGCAACCCAGTTAAAGAAAGTTATTCGGTTTTAAAGTTATTATCCTTTAAACATTGCATAAATCTCTGGTACTATAGTAATAATGTATTTATTGCGAACGTGCATTGATTACACAAAAGCCATGTTAAGATGGGTCAATGTTTATTGAGTGTTATTACGAAAGAGCGTGCCATAAATAAAGTACAAACATCTGTTGCTTTCGGCAATAACGTCCGTAAATAAGAACAAACTAATCAGTGGTTTTACCGTAACGTATATACTTGCTCCGTGAGGTCAATGCTGTGTGGACTTTTCACATATAAACAGAGTTTGTCCAGTGCACAGTTAAATTTCTGGGATTTTTTATGAACCTACTAAGTGGGGGTGTTAAAAGTGTAAAGTCAGCTCTTGTTCGTCCGTCCGTGTGCACTGCAAATCTTGTGTTATTAATTGTATCACTGTGAAGATTTGCTTCAAACTTCTACAAATGAACGTTTTTGACGCTAAGTGGTTCTCAAAGGAATGAATTTTTTGCGTTGACATTTTTTAATAAAACGATAGTGCTATCGATATGTTTTTACTATCTAGCAATACATTGGCATATTTAAATGTTTGAAGCACAATACTCGTTACCACTGAAAGCTGTATCTATGAAGCGCGCTGCCGAATCAAGAAAATGATTATTTGTATACAGTTGTTACATGTTTTGTTCCGACATTCAACATTAGACTTTCAAAATGTCATATCACACACGCCATGTCAATTTTATACCCTGTTGGACATCTCGTTTCTTCACCGCATATTCACAACAGTTATAAAGAGGATTTACGTTCTTTGCTCTCGCGGGCGATTGCTGTGAAATGTACATTTTGGCAGTCCGAAGCAAATACAGTTTATGTTGCAAACTATTCTTAACCGCAAAAAATGTATCTACTCACGGTATAGTCACGTGAAAAATTCAAATACTGCGTAACTGCACATGCCAAAAATAACGGTTATAGGAACAGCTGTATTCCATATACCCAATGGTAGTTGCAGAAAACGCACAATATGCACCATCTCGATTGCGCAAGTCTGACGGGTTTCAAGAAATGAAAAATTCATTGCCTATTTTCAAGTTTGACATTTTGTCTTAAACACGAAAGAACTTGAACAAGTTGTGTGGAAAACGATTTCACAGACTTGATAAACAAACAGAATGCTTTATCCGAACTTCACTTATGTCTACAAACTCGCAAAAAGTGCAGGGTGGTGATAATGTAAACGCTGTCATAAAAATTGGTAAACTGATTTATTTTCAATTAGAGGTTGAGAAAACCTTTTAAAGGGTGATAATTGTTTTGCTAGATATTTTTTGTTGCCAGACTTAATGTGCCAGTTACGAAGGAGATAGCGCTGGACATTTATTGCCGAGAATGATATGCCGTCTCGATTTTTGTGCGTCTATAATTGTTGATTTGATCACAGCATATGAAACATGTACTGTTACATCTGTGATTGTTGAAGTTCTGTTCATTCTCATTCAAGAATTCCGTTATGTCTGTACGACTCAAATAGATCCTTCGCATACTGTATACGTCAAATACAAAAAAATAACTTACAATCATAGAAATTAAAAACACAAAAGTATTGTACAGTCATACATATCATAGATGTACCCAAAACATATTTTGTTGCATACAGACGTTATAATTATATCGGTATAGCAGACAATAATACCGTAGAAAATGGAGCCAAAATCGCCAATTATGTGTAATCAGTAACCAATGGAGCTAAATAACAAACTGCGGCTCAATTATTGGAACGTGCTATAAGCCGGACATATATAATAGAATCTACGAATTGCATGATAGAACTATACATCTTTATACAGTCTGAGAAAAATATATGCTTCTGTTGTACGTATGTCTTTAATGAGCGATCATGGATAATAAACGGAGTTACCCCGAAGGGGCAGGGGGAGGGGGGTGTGGGGGGGGGGGGCTAAAAATATGCTCTTACATTTACTATGATAGATGGCCGGGGGGCTAAAAATATGCTCTTACATTTACTATGATAGATGGCCGGGGAGCAATGAATACAATGCTAAAAATTGTGTCACTGTAAGGGGTTACCCCTGTTACCCATTGATGTAGGTAACTCTTTTTGACATACTGTATTTCTAATGTTTATGTACAATGTATAATTTATAAAGATATACTAGTATAACACAACGCGGCCTGATAATCTATGTTATTACATTGGGCTGCAGAATGAGGCCCATTTTGGTAGTCGTGCTTGTATTACTGTTGCCATTATTAATGATTCTGAAAAGGTTTATGCTGTAAGTCTCTTCAATTATTACTGTCTAAATAAATTTTGAGCGCATAGCTTAGTTCCTGCCTTCAATGCTTACACATGCCCTATCCATATGGATACCCTTCTTCAAGTCTATTCGGTTCATTACCTGAATAGTAAATAACCATAACCAAAAGTCAAGTTAATAAATCGTGAATGCCACTCTTGACCACGTATTCCAGAAGACTTCCAATTGCCCACTTTGATAAAACGAAAAGAAGCGAAACACTTGCTCTAGGATTTCTGTCAGTTTTGTAGAAAAAATCCTTATCAAGAAGAAAATCAGCATTTTATTCTCACAGATGATTGGTATGAACTCAATGGATAGACAATAGAATAGTAATTGTAATTTATGGCAAATGAAAATCCCACCTCTTGGGTATATACAAGGAGACGCCAGAGAACAAAACTGTTTTTTTCTCAGTTGCAATATCACGTTGATTTTTTGTGTGAGATTTCCTATCAATAACTTGTTCTATCGTGATTGATAGGATATTTCATGCCGAAACGAGGTATATCACTGTAAAACAGAACTGTTTCCCCACTCATTCAAAATAATGTTATACCCACAGGGAAATCTAACGAGTGCAAAATTATGAAGAATGTATGTGTTACTTGTTACTCTTTCCATACCTTACAGCAAGTCTTTAAACTTTGCTTTTAATGTTCCTTTTAGGCTTATGTGTTCATCAGCTTACATAGTACATGTAGGTCTTCATTGACGACGCGCTTTACTGCTGATTTAACAAAGGTCATCCATTATCTTGTATAAGAACATTACTAATTCATTTGCATTTGTCATTAACCGTCTGTTCTGGTATGTGTATTTTCGGTCCATCTTCAATAATCTTTTCTCAGCAGCCAACCGTGTTCGTGCATTACTTCTGTGAATCATTTCGTTTCAAGCGTCCCTGTTTGTCTCCATCTCCCAGTGGTATACATGTATTTCAGCTATACGTTGGTTTCAGGCCGCCTGTACTTTGATTCTTCATGGCGTTAGGGGTTCCCCAAGGGAACCATGATAGTAACCCAGCAAACAAAATGACCTTAAGACAGGAATACGGATTAGTAATCTGTAGAAGCCGGAAATTATGTTAAATAAAGATATAGTTAAAAGCAATTTGCTTAACGCGCGCACCCATATCACAGAGTTTTTTTTTCTAAATAAAAAATAAGTAGGAGATAAGAAAATATAGAAAACACAGTACTGTAACGACCCAATAACACAGCAGGCTTTTCCCCCTGTGCATTTATACCGATAAAAATGGGATTGATGCCTAAACATTATGATAATCCAAATTTATATGATTTCAGACTGTAATGAGGTGTACCAAAGTGGCAGTATGAAATACCAGGGGGATTATTATATAATGGTGCAGCCCGAGAAGGCGAACTCCCCGTTCAAGTCTGCCTGTAAGGTCGTGGATGCAGCAGGTAAGTCTGGATTGGTGGACGGGGTACATGTAGTGAGAATTTGACGCTTTTTGTAAATAATTAGAGTGGCATCGCCTATGTTTGTCACATGTTTTGGCTTGACTTTTTGTTAGTTGCTTCGAAGGAATTTAAAGATCTACTTTTGAAATATGAAAGTTCGCGTTATTTCAAAAATAACTTTTAGAGATTTTATAAATACTTAAAGTATAGTTACGCCGATGAACTCACCCAATAATGTAGGTAGACTCAATTTAAAATATACATCGTTACTTATGTATGAACAATATACACTGCGAGACACAATGCAAGCTGTAGGTTGTTGAAACATATATTCGATTAAATGGATACTTTAAAAACAAATTTTACCGACCTGTATAAGATAGATGCATTAGCATGATAATTAATAGTGTACATTCTGTGAACAGGGTGGACTGTGATACAGAGACGGATTGACGGTCGGGAAAACTTTTCCCGCGGCTGGGAGGACTATAAACGTGGATTTGGAAATCTACAGAACGAATTCTGGATTGGAAATGAAAACTTGCATCAACTGACAACACAAGGTACAATTTATATTCAAATGATGTCTTAAGTATAGGTAACAACTGTTATAAAACATTTCATTTTGAATAGTTTTCTCTTTTTTCACTTCTTTTTTTATATTTATACAGTCGCAAGCACGTGGTTAGAATGACTGTTCAAATAAAACGGGGTCACATGGCTGTAGCGGGTTTTCTCGGGTCGGGTACGGGGCGTCGCGTACCATCAGGGTTTGGGGTTCCGTTGTAATTCACGTTGTAATTGTATAGTTTACCGTTACCTGAAAAAGAAGCAGAAATCAGACAGAAGTAGAGTTAAAGTAAGCTCTTATATAATGTTTAAGTAACACTCAGAGCTCATTTTCAGAACCCAACGCTTTGAATGATAAAATTCCTTGTTTGATAAAGTATTCATATCTACCGGCTTTTATTCGTATAAATGAAATCCTCTATTATAGAAAAAGTAACAAAGTAGAAGAAATGAGATGAAATGTGGAAACCAGGAATTGTTCGTTATTACTGAAACTTTGTTTTACAGTTAAGTCCGTATTAAGCATAAGTTTGAATGTGCGAAGTATAAACTGAGAAATTCTGACAGTTTTAACATACGTAGAAACTACTTGTTTAAATAGAAGTATGTACATGTAAACATTTACTTACGTGGGTCAACATAAGTTCCTGTAAACTGGCGATTCGATAAACGGCTATTCCGCCGATTACTTGGACTATCGGCTCCTCTCGTCGGCGTCATTCCGTCGGTTCTGTAGGCTGGATTACGAATGTCTTGCATTGACTGAGCCCGAGGGCCGTTTTCTAGAATTTGTATGTTGTTTACCGGTGCAGTAAATGGAGGTTGACTGTCTCTCGCTTCGCCGTCACGTTTATACCAATATGGCGGCGCCGTTTGTATCGAAAGAGTATCAGGTTCATTTCTTTGTAACGGGTTAGGTGAAAATCTAAGTTGATCGTCCTCCTCGGAAATAAGTGATAGTCTTTCACTCAAATCATCGTCGTCACCTCGTGCTTTCTGTCTGCTTAAAGAATTTGCAGTCCAAGGGTAATTAAACTGTGTTTCTTGGGCCGGCTGGATGTGAGAGTAATTTGTATGCGGGCACGTGAGTTTGTCATAAAACATTGATGGTATAGTGTGTTTACTTGTCCTTGGGAAACAGTCGCACACAGCCTCGTTCCCATAATCCCAAGGCTGCTCGTGCAGTTGATCATACATTCCGCGGCGAACCTGTACCTCAATACGCGGCGGACGCCGTGCTGGTGGCCGATTCGCGATAGGGTGTCGATGTGTGTATTGTTCCGTCATCACGATCTATTTATTATATCCCAGGTTACAATTATTTTAGATTTTATTCCAAATTCATTTTTATCACAAATATAATACACATACAGCAAAATTAGCTCTCCTTGCGCTTTCTTCTGCTTTCAGGCAGTATTTTTTCTCGTGGTATATTATGATCTGTGTGCTTTATCAATCCACCTACGTCAACAAACTCCTATAAAAACAGAACAAAATTTGTGAAAACTGTTATCAAAATTCAGATATAGAAACGTTATCTGAAGTGATTTACAATATTTAGAATGTCTTAACTAAAACACGACTATTCAATTTATGAAATCTTTATGATATCAGCAGAAGTACTTCACTATATGGCTTACTTTTGGTCTGTTTATCTTTGCACTTACAGTGTATAAATACATAATTCAATTTTTCACTGCATCGTTCAACGTTTACTTCTCAATATTAAATGATTGAATGAGCAAGTGTTTACATTTTAAAGGTATATTGGATATAAGAGACTTCTGTACTTACGGTAATGAATAGCATACTATACGCATTAGAAAACGTTCAAATACACTTTATAAGTATATCATAATATGCTTTTATAAAGGCTTTTCAAATTCTGTTTATATCAAATGAGCGTCACTTCTACGTTTTCACAGTAACTAGCTCCAAAACGGACGAAATGGTCATGTGATGAACTGGAAATATTTTGCATTTTAATAGTTTTAATTTCATATTGTAACGTAACAACGGTTTCCAGAACATTGATGAACATCTGGTATATTTAATACGTATCGGTTTCAGGCTGAAAGTTTTACTGAAATCTAAACAATAGACGAATATTGTTTCCGTAAAGTTTAATGGTCGCTTTACCAAAATTTAAAGGAATTGCACTCTAGGTAACAAGTATGGTTTCCGTTTCCAGCAGATAATCCGGCAGTTTCTCTCTCTTTGATATCACAGAATAATGATTATGCTCCGCATTAGTGCAAACAGCGCGCACAGGTGGGTGCATAGTTTACTCAAACATGCACGGCATTTTATGAGTCCTTATCTGATCTATTTAAACAGAGCTTCTAAAATCGCATAATGCCGAGCAAGTTATCTATGTAGAACATTAAACTAATATCCAAACATGGCTTCATTAGGAGGAATTCAGGCGTTGTACATTCCGCGATAAACAACGGATCGGCAGTAGATCATTATGGCGTGTAGTAGTAAACGTCTACATTAGAGAAAACACGTTGATTTCTTTTCTTTTCTTTGAATTGTGTCCCTTTGGAATAGAAATCATATCGTTTTAAGCGTTTATTATCGTCTTGTAAACATCGGTTTTGAGTTCTGATGCCACAATGGCCATATGAATTAGAATATTATAACGCTTGAATGGGTATTATTCCCCCTTGATAATGATGAAAGCGCTTTATAACTTTAAAGTCATATGAACAGTATAATATTTGTTATTTTCTCCTGATACTTTAACAACTGTTACATGTATAACAAAACATGAACAATATAAGAATATTGTCAAGAGCGTCGTGTCCTTATTTATTACAGGTGTCTATGAAGTAAAAATTGAGATGGAAGAATGGAACGGGAAAAGATACTTTGCAAAGTATGACCGCTTCAAGATACTCAGTGAACAAGAGAATTATCGTCTGCAAGCGAGTGGGTACCATGGAACAGCTGGTGATTCTCTGACGCCATATTGGAGATCCCATGATGGAATGCCATTCAGCACACGTGATCGAGACAATGACAACCGTTTCTATGACAACTGCGCTGAGCATTATGGGGGAGGTTGGTGGTACAACGACTGTTTTGAAAGTAATTTGAACGGCCGATATTACCAAAACGGATCTCATAACAATTATTTTGTTAGAAATGGAATTCAGTGGAATTCAATCCATTCATATTCTTCACTGAAATTTGTCGAAATTATGATCAAACCGTCTGACAATGCAAAACTTCCGAACGAAATTTGAAAAAAAGAAACCGAAAATTTGGCAAGTTAAAGATAATTTTAACATCGTGCTGTTTCCAATAAAGGTGCAATATTTTCTTTGAGTAATCGAATTTTTGACGAGGCCATGCATAATCGTGTGTCACCAAACGGGCCCTGTTCGACGTTCATATTTAAAGACGCGGTATATAGCTACAGCCGTGACATTTCTTATAGATGATCGCGGTCTTTACTTTCGCAAAAAGAAAATTTCGGCAAAACAAAGAACTGAATCTGCTATTGTTGATACATATGCAATTGTATGTTAGAAAGTGGAAGAAGATTTCACTTTTTCATTATTTCGTCGATTTTTGAGGACAATTTATCGACATTATTAGACACGTGTACAAAAGGGGGGAAAACGTGAGGGATTGAGGATACGGTGTATAAAAGGCGTCGGAGAAAGGCGTCACAGAAACAACTATAGATTATGAGTTGTATTTCATTTTTTTCTATACAAGTTAGTAGCTATCACATATATTTGTGAAATTCAGAAGATGGTAGGAAAGGACTGACTCAACAGAAGAGTGTTTTAGATAAGTACGGGTAACGGATCTTTCCTCCCTGTAGCATAATTTGTTCATATTTAAACATGTCAATGTATATAAACTTTAAGATTCAAACATTCAATCATTCTCATCACTACTTCACATAGTCATTTTTTTTTCATGCAGTCACAACATGTCGTTGTAAAGAATGTGATATTTATTATGAGCAGTATATGTGAAAAGTTAAAGCAGCCCTTACACAGTCTCTAGATATAGTAGTGACTGATAAAAGGCTTGCTTTACGGATTAGATATTTGCTTTTTTCACAAAAGAAAGTGTTTAATGTTTTAAATGTTATGTACATTCAATATTCACTCGATGCAATACTTTATGTACCATGAACGAATGATTCATTGCTTTGACTTCTTAAAACCGACACTTTTGTTTTAATCAAGGCAGATACGAATAGATTCTACATATTTTCAAGATCATTTAGTCATATTTTCACTCTTTTCAACAACGTGATTCTCTAATAAAATCACACGGAAGTTATCAGCATTCTAGTCATGTTAAATTTTGTTTTAAGTAAGTGCAAAGATATTATAAAAGATTAGCGATGTTGCTGGCTGTAACAGTGATAACATGCAGGCAAGTTTAATTTTATAATTAGCGGAACATTTTTTATCAACTATTCTGCACACCTGTTTAAATATAGAGGATCTGGTTAGCGGACATGTTTGAACATTGCTTCCGCGGGCATTTAAGTCTTTCAAATGGAGGCAGCCACTTACAAGACTGAGTGAGTATTTGTCCGTTGTTTGAATTAAGGAACAAAGGAAATGTGCAAGGTTCTAACACGACCGCCATCAAAACGTAGCTATCTGTGACTGAATACTCGTTAAATCACGACACGTGCGTTTTGCGCTGGTCTAACGTTTATAAATGACCAAATTCGTCAGAAGTTCAAGCTGACTGTACTGTTGTTGTTTAAATACTTCCAAGTGCATGGGAATTACTGGTAAATGTTCAATACAGTAACTGTATGTCTCTTTTAAACCCTTCTGTTCATGTTTCACGTTTGAATTTACGACAAACGATTGTTTATGCAGAAAATGTCATCTTCTTTATTCATTCAATTCATTGTACTAAACATTAAAAATATTTATTACAATGTGTATCTCTTTTGTAATTTTTGTATTTCGCTTGTCTGTGCAACATGTATGTGATCATTTTTTCTAGTGCCAATTTTGGAATATAATAAAGTTTTGTTACTTAATAATTTCGTTGAGTGTCATTGTGTGGTTCTACTGGATCATTTCTGGTCAGAACATGTACCAAGAATTTATCAAAACGTGGGTATCAAGTTGATTTAGCCCAAGACTTACAGAAAGTCTTTACTTTAATACGGCTCCAGGAAGCTGATTCCTTTACCTGGATAAGCGACATGTATGGGTCTGTCAGCTGCACCTGTATGGGACGGTGAGTAACTTCGACAATGTTGCCACTTGGCACGGTGAATCTGAGATGGTGCGGAGTTTCAGTTAGTTTCATTATCTCAAACGTCAATAAACCACAAATAGCGTTAAGATCACTGACCGGATATGCTAGATTTAAGACAAAATACACTTACTCGTTTGAAAAAAAATACCAAACGTCTTTCATTCCAAAACAATAGTCACATTTGTTTCAACCGGAACTGACTTAGAGTGAAGCACTTCAGATACTTGTAAAACAACTCATTCCTTATTGTGAAATGTCTAAATACGAATTTGTTGAATATGACAGTTATTATAAGTAAAATATTGTATACGAACCTGTTTGAAGTTCAATTCCCTCTATATTTAAGCTCTATCATGACCAGAATAAGTGTGAAAGGCAGCTTCACAAAAAGATTTGTGAAACCGAGTACATGTGTAGATCTATTTTTCTAAATATTCAGTAACATGAAAACTTCAAATATCGATTTCCAAAACTGTAAAATCAGTTAACCTATCTCTATACAGGGCTATTGACAAGACAGCTAATAGAATTTCATTTCAAATGAAAGAATTTGAAAAGAACTTTCATAGAGAATTAATTACCCGTACGTCTCAAAAGAAAATATGAATTATTATTTTAGGAAAGGAGACAAAACTCGCTCAACTGAATATGTGTATACAAAATAAGTGGCAGAGCAGTTGTAGAACTTTACTGAATATCAAAAAGTGATAGATTTTTTCCTCTTTTCTATTTAAAACAGGTAAAATGTGATTTCAGAAAGAGAAAAAAAGAGTTAAAAAGAACAGACAAACACAAGTGTAATTTTTAAATGTATTCCGTATTTTAAAGTTTTTTTTTCTTTCTCTTATCCATGCTCGATACACGTGTAAGCAGGCAATCAAATATCGGGCTGTTAAACGGGACATTGTTTCTTATAAAACCAGTGTAACAAAAAATGGATGAATAAATCAAACTAAAATTTGCGCTAATCATATTCGGCTGTTTAAATTTTTCAATCAGCCATCTAATTTATTATTTTTTGTGTGTCCTTTTTAGAGACCCGCATTTTTAACTCTGAAGTCTGAGGCACCTTAATCAAATCTTGAGCATATTCATCGTTTAATGCATGAAGTCTGGCTGGTAGACACTCGGAAACTATTTTATAACGAAGATAACGTGTACCAACAAGCATTATCTATATAATGTAAACAAAAATCTGAAATTTCCATTCTATATTTACTAGTGAATATGACACCCAGAGTCTGCACAAAAATGACATCAGTCCATTTCCCGGATTTTAGTCATGTGACATCAGAGGAATATCCAGATTTTACGTAAAGAGCAGATCAGTGGTCCAGCGGTTTACGAGCTTGATTTGTAATTCAGGTTTCGTAAGCTCGAGCCCCCACTAACATACCTAATGCTCTTCCGGCTCTGTACACCGGGCATGCTAAAGAAATATTGGGGACGTGTTCTATATCCTGCACTATCCCCCGAAACCTAAAATAACTAACTTGACTCTTCTAGGGGCGTTGGTCATATGGATTATCCGGTACTAACGATAAAACTCTAAAATTATTTTACAGACACTGGAGGTCACTGTTGTGAGTGGTATGGAGGAGAGGTACTGTTATAGAAGGGATGACCTCCATCCTAGTCAAGCGAATGACCACCTGCATCACAGTAAACGATTACTTGGATACCTCTGTACAAAAGGGAGGAATCCATATATTGGGACGAATATATACTATATTAATATCCAGGTACACTGTGCTGATGAGGATTTCTTTGACCACAAATAATCAGATGAGTCTAGCCAGAAGATGCTTGTAAATTGCCAGGAAGTTTTAACTTTCTATATTCCTAAGAGTCTCTTCGACTTGCTGCTTTTGTCTGTCATGTCTCCGAGTACCTGTGAGCATAGAATCAAACCACTTCCCCAAACACTTTATTGGCTTGTTTACTACAGAGGGTAAGTTAGTATCTCCTCGCTCTGTATGTACATGTCGGTGACGTTCCTCTTTCTTACAACCTCGCATCTCGACTTTCCTGGTTTAACAGCTGCCACGCCTAGGACACTGTCTCATCGAGAGCGTGCCTGGATGTGGGTCTCAATGGTGACTGTTGTCATCCATGAATCCCCTATTGGATGTCAGGCATATTACGGTGTATAAAAGTGCTGCTTTGATGATAATGTTCATACCTATGACAAGCAAGATGACAGAGATAGTGCATCCAGTTAAAGCCACGCCCCCCGTTTTTGTTGGAAACCTGCACGAGAACACAGGTGAATGTTACTAAAGTAGCTCAATGTAAGGTTACTGTCTGTAAGGCCATCTTAATTAACTGTTGGGAAACTAAGCCATAGTATGACTAAACAAGTCGTCAAAGGATACCTTTGGTCCTATTTACTGTACACACTCTCCAACTTTTCTTTGAACTCCGGTACTCAAACACAGTGTAAGCCATTTTGTGGGGCCTATCTATGTCACTAACAGTCCATTTCTAGCTCTGAGGGCTCCTTCAATCCAATACATTGTAAACCAATTCTTAAGCAGTGACATGCTCACAATAATGCTACCTTCATGCTCATTTAGTTTAACATAAATGTTTGAAATATACCGTTCCGTAAGGATATCAAATCTATGGAATATATTTACCTAGATATGAAACAGACAGGGAACTGGATGCTAAATACAAATCTACACAGTTAGATTTATCATATAACTTTATTTGAATAGTTTATTGCTTTTTATATGAGAAAGCTGAATAAATATCTGTAGATCTAGCGATACAGTAATAAAAACAGATATAAATCAAATAACACAATTTTCAACTTCATACTTTTAGAAATAAACACACTGTTCAATCTAAGAAATCAAGCAATGTAAAATAGAAGTAAACATTTTGATGTCTAACCATGTATCAAGTTTCATTGTAATTTCTACCACTTCAAGTCAAAATTAACAAAAAAATCTATCAACATGTGGCTTAACAGTTATGTAACTGTTCAAAGAGACCATCAAAAATTGAAGAAAGACATTTTTAACTCGATTTATTCCAAACAAAAGAAATAGTACCAAGGTAACAACTGCAATATATGTAAAGGAATTTGTCCTATTTGGTGCATATGATAAAGTGTAAAACCATCAGACTATTCTAGTCAAAACCTGAAAATCCACCCAATCTCTTAGTGATAATTTTATTTCCATCAATAAGAGAAATAACTCAGTGTATCTAATTTCTAACATGCTTTCAAAGCTTTTGTAATGTTTTAAGAGCTTTTCTCTACCAGATTAAAATAGGGTCATTTTGAACAGTAATACAACTATAAATACACTGAACAAGCTCCTAAATTTGGCACTATCGACCACGCCCAGCACTATCGACCACGCCCAGCACTATCGACCACGCCCAGCAAGATGTATTTTCTAAACAAACTATATATACCTTCAGTGCTTGAATTTAGACCAGCTATAGGTAATATCTTATCATCAATGGCTGAAGAATTACTGTAAAATCTTGTAATTCATCTTCCACAAAGTAGTAACATGCTTGTCTTATTCTTTCTACCTTTTGTTCTTAATTAATTCTAAGACAATGAAACAACATCAGAAACACCTATATATACACTACGAAAACAAAAGCTAAAACAAAAGGGCCATCTTGGTGCTGTATTGCTTATCTGTGCTTTTTTTACTAGATGCATGGGTATTGCCCAATCTCATCGTGTCCCCTTCTTTTTGACTTAACACCATCTCTTGAGCAATCTTGGTACAGGATCACATAACATTAAAAAATGACCAATGGTTTCTGCGGATATTTCTTAAAAGTATACTGTAGACATACTGGAAAAACTGTCACACCATTTGGCAGTCATGTTTTTGATGAATCAATATCCCTTAAACAATCTAAGTAGAAGATCACAAAAGAATCAATCATGTAACAATATTTGACAACTGGTTCACTGGTATCAATAGACAAGTGATCAATGGTTTGCTAAGTTTACAACTTTTACACATCAAAGAAGATAAGCCATGCACTCTTGTGGCCAGAATAACAACAAACATTGTAGAGGACCATGCTATAATTATATCTAAGCTTTTTGGTCTTCAGTTTTTGGCATGGAGATTTTTAAAGTTTTTTTCTTCTTGACTGCCATGGAAACCAAATGGTATTCTTTGACAATTTGGTAGAAGACAGTGCCAAGTTTCATTAACCTCGATCCAGTGGTTTCAGAGGCAATGTTGTATAAAGTAAATAACATACAGCCAAATATACATTGGACTGTGAGTGGTCACAGTAACTCGTTCTGAAGTTATTCTCAATTTGAGCTAAACAACAGCATCAGATCACTTTAAAATATAAATTCTACAACTGTCACTTTTTTCCTGACATTATCTTTCCTTTCTTCAATTCAACATCATATAACTGCAATCTAACAAGTAGATGTCACAACTACCTTTCTAAGACAACAGAAAAACCCTGTAATTTTAAAAGTACATTTCCTATATATTTGAGGATCCATTACAACAGACAGAGGTTGAAGAGGAAATCACAATGTGTCTACAGTCTACGGCGGGGATATTTAGTTACAGTGTTTTAAGCCACATGATAAACTAGAGTGTCTATAGCAGGACAATACAACCAACATTACGAGTCTGGCAATGCATTATTTAATATGTTCTCAAAGCTTGCTTAGTAAGCAGTGAAAATTACCTAAATGAACTGTGTTTTCTTTACGAGTGTCTAGAACATGTGAGCAATATTTTCCCTGTATTATGCTATTTAGCTCATTAATGTGTAAACTAGGAAGGATAACAGGACATCAACCTTACCCTGACAAATGAACATGGACAATCATTTCAATAAACAGTCTCCATTATACTTTAAAAATTATAAGAATTAAAGATCACAAGTTTTTAGGAAACAAACTACCCGTACACAGAATTGTGGACCTTGGCCTTCTGTAAGTGATTGAGTTTACTGAAGCTAAATGAGCATAGTGAGTTTCATTGAAATACTGTGATAGTTAGGTAGGGTGGATGAGGAAGCCCAGTATGCAGTGTGATTGTCTGTCACCCACTACAATCATACAAATACACAGTTTAAATAAAATCTCTTTTGAAAATTCAAAAAGATCGTAAGCACAGGAAAATGGTGTCCTTTGGAAATATCTAAAATTTTAAGGCAATAAGTAGTCAACCGAGCAACAATGTGCATGTACACACCCAGGGTTCTTTAGAGAATATTACAAGTTTACATTTGAAATGATTTCAACATGAAGATGTATAATCTAAAAATGTAAAAATTTCAAGATAAATTTCAAGCTGAAACCTTAAATTAATATCAACAAGGAGACAGTATTACATGTCTTGTATTAAGTGCATAAATGTGAATGTACTAGTTGAGTGAAAGTTATAAACTGTTATGTATGTTAAATGCTTTTATACAGTGATGGATACGGAATTTATAGAAGGTAGGTAACATCAACTAAGTCAGTCCGACTCTCAACAAGCTCATTTTACATTCTTCAGATTAAACAAACAAAAGCTGATAAACAGTGTATTCACTTAGAGACATTGGTGAGAAATATAAATATGTTACATAATGGTAATTTTTCTCATACTAAGTGGACAACTATTCTACAGAACACTTTTACTGCTTATATCATATTTATAAACCATCAGCAAGTATTGAGTCAATAATGGTAAAACAATGTTTAATGCTTGGAATCTCCTATCCTGATATCACACAGTCATACAAGAGGCACAGATGACACTGATAAGAATATAGTTTAGCAAAGAGTAGAGTGGCTTCAACATCGGACAAAACATGGCACTTACAGAATGATATCTGTGATAAATATGTGATTAAAAAGGCTATATGTATAATATGGTGACTAGCACAGACTAATAAACTTTGATAGCATACAAGCGTTGAATGTTCATGTACATACCATGACTGTTCAAGTACATGCGATGAATGTTCCAAGTACAAGCGATGAATGTTCAAGCACAAGCAAATTTTTCAAGATAGAAAATATAACCTATCCACAACAAGAAAGAAACTTGAACAAAATACGTTGAACACAGAGGGACCTGTGTACCTGGGTAAAGCACTAACTTGCCTAAAGCTGCTGCTATTGTTACCTCTAAGCCTGTCTTTCAGTAAAATACCTTTATAAAGCAGCCAACTGCTTCAAGTGGCCAACACATGAATTGATAAATGCTTTTCTTTATTAGACTTTATACTCAGTGCAAGTTTCCTTTACATTCATAATACCACTGGTAACTTCAATACTTTTTTTTTTACAGTTTAAAATATATTTCCACATTTTTTCATTTATGTACAAGATACTATTGTTCCTGGAATAGACCAGTAAAAGACTGCCACCCTCTGTATGAAACTACCACTTCCTAATGTAAAGAGTCCAGTCCACACTAAACCAATGACCCACAATCAGAGAACTGTTAAGTCAGCAGCCAGTAACTAACTGACACGAAAGAGGCGGGTAGCTAAAGCACCACTTATGTTGAAGTTCTTTAGTTAACCCTAAATTTCTTGTTCATCAAAAATTCACAGAAACTGAAGAAAGATTGTAAGCCTTGTGCCCAAGCCATACCTGATGACATCACAAAAGCTACCAATAATTCTTAAATCAGTACTAACTGGCTAGAGCTATACTTGTAAACTACGTACAAAAATATTCTCATAAAGGTTTCAATAGGTAAACAAATACATAATTATATACAGCAACAAAAATGCTTAATATATACATACAAAAACATCTCAACAAATACAAAAGGCATGTGAACATCTGACCCTTACCCCGCTGTAACCAGATATATCTGCATGCTGTATCAATGTAGATGATGAAATTGGCCTCCGTACCTGTACAGACCTAACCCCAGCCACACTACTCCCCTATATAACTGGTAATGTTTTACTTATTACCTCGAAAACAAATGGTTATGGTGTTACTGAAATCAGACATGTTGGTTTTATAAACTTGACAAGGTAAAGGTCAATGAAACAAAATATCTAAGAAATAAATTTACATATCAACTATTAGATCACTTCCAATTATTTTAAACCTATCTAAGTAAACAACAGTATTTCACATTTCCCTGAATTCCCTTTCTGCAATATGTACTACAAGTTTTACATGATGCAACATTCAAATAGATTTTTTCATTCAAGTAACATTGACCAGTCATTTTCATAAGATACTGCAAATTGTGTAATTTGTCCAACTATTCAATGTCACTAATTTTGCGAATTTCCCTCTTCCCTTATCCAACAATCTCGTGTCCGATTCATTCTCGTAGATTTACTATTAGAGAATTCTCCTTTTGCGAGTTTAAAGTTTGCGATAAGTCTGTATGCTCACAAATCGCGAAATTTTCATCATGCAAAAAATTACCCAAGTTACAGTGAAGAACTGTGTATGAAGTAAGGCGGCAGACACAGGTATACATACATGTAGGTAGATATATATATGTCACTGTGTGAATAACCAACTCAACTGTCAACTTTCATTAGATATGGAGCAGGTTGTTTCAACTAAAACTTGAAAATGATATCTGATCAGTTTATCTGTGTGTAGATATGGTATGTAAGATAACATGCAGGATTCTGCTGTATCTTGTAAATACAGTATGTGTCTGCTACTGTAACACACAGCAAGTGACAGCATGATATCTGTTTCTTACATTCACCAGATCTCATGCTACATGTCCAATAGTACAGTTTTACAAGGATGGAAATAGTTTGGTTGACTGCTTTGTTTTTCTCCAGTAACTTGTATCATACTTCCATTAGTTAATGTTATTTCAGATACATCAAACAATGATAACTTGGTTTGAGTTTAAACTGTGGAATGCAATTTCACTGAGAAACATTTAATACACTGATAGATTTATCAAGATATTTGTGTGTGCTGTGATATAGTTACATAACTCAGATGCCGGCCTCCCATACAGGTTCAACACATACACTTGTAAGTAATTAAACCGACCTTACAGCCTTACATGTGTTAACTAGTTAAGGTCTGTTGAAAACATCTTTTGTTATAAGGTATCTGGTGAAAACAGTTTCCAGAAAGCCTGCCCTTCCTAGTCCCTATCTGGCACAGACATGAATTTCATGCAAAGCACAGTGAATAATTCAAATGAAATGTTTCATGTACTGACAAAACTTGTGTTTATGCTAGAATAAAGCTTATTTCAGAATCTCATATTTTCACACAATTTCTGTGCCTGTATAACTCATTAACTTGATCTATAGATCAGCACTGCTCAATGAAGCATGTCCATACTTACATAATCTCCCTTAAACATGCAAAACTATCAACTGTTTTCCTACAATTAGAAACAGCACTGGTGGGACCTCCTCCAATATTCAACACTTGCAGAAAGTTCAATTGGCTTAGTTGACCTAGTTTGTGTCAATTCTGTGACTCTACATACCAGAACTGTCATAGTTACATACAGGTGCGGGACAGTTTATAATTAACAAAGGCAGCAATATGGTATTGTAAATATGACAGGTGAAATGATGAAATATTGTTGTTTATACTAACATGCCTTTTTACCCAAACAATTTAACAAAACAAGGATGACAGTATGGCCTATCATTTTGTTCTTTAAATGTCCCCTTATTAAGCTGCTTCAAGCAGAATGCACACACAAAGTGTTCCGGGTGGAACTTCTTATACATGGCTGTGATACATCGACCAGCAATTGGTTTCTGGCATCCCGCACACAGGGAACCACGCTTGATATGATAGTGTGTCTCGCAGTATGGAAGACCTTCATAGTCAAAGAAACTGCTACCTCCAAATGGTTGATGACATTCCTGTAAATAATGACAATGGTACAGTCCAAACAGTGTTTTTTGAAAAGTATCAAATCTACACTACAGGTAGTTGGTTTTGATGACAGTAAAAAAACAAGAGCTGTCCATAAGACAGCAAGCTCGACTATTGTGGGTGTTTGCTAATAAAACAAAACTTTTATCAGTATAATAGCAAAACAAAATTCTGCTAACTATTAAGTATAAACTAGGAAAGTTGAATCTAAAAAGTCAAAATCTATCACTATATATTTAATTTTTGGTAAATTAATTGTTTGATACAAAATGTACCCTGAACCTATTGCTGAGTTTGATATAACTACCATAAGTGGTTACTGAGATATGTGCATGATAGTACCTTGCATGCAAAACTTTAACCAAATTTTCAAAAGTCAAACAAGGGCCATAATTTGCACTAAATTTAAACAAGAGTTACCTGTCTTGACTGTGTGACACCCCTTAAGACTTAACAAAGTTTCAAGTCAATATCACAAGTAGTTACTAAAATATGTGCATGATAGTACCTAGCAGGCAAAACTTTAACCAAATTTTCAATGTCAAACAAGGTCCATAATTTGTACTAAATTTGTACAAGAGTTATCTGACTTGATTGTATGACACCCCTAAAGACATGAACAAAGTTTCAGTCAATATCACAAGTGGTTACTGAGATATATGCATGATAGTACCTAGCAGGCAAAACTTTAACCAAATTTTCAAAGTCAAACAAGGTCCATAATTTGGACTAAATTTATACAAGGGTTATCTGACTTGATTGTATGACACCCCTAAAGACATGAACAGAGTTTCAGGTCAATATCATAAGTGGTTACTGAGATATGTGCATGATAGTACCTAGCAGGCAAAACTTTAACCAAATTTTCAAAAGTCAAACAAGGGCCTAATTTGTACTAAATTTAAACAAGAGTTATCTGACTTGATTGTATGACACCCCTAAGACATTTACAAAGTTTCAAGTCATATCATAAGTGGTTCTGAATATGTGCATGATAGTACCTAGCAGGCAAAACTTTAACCAAATTTTCAAAGTCAAACAAGGGCCATAATTTGTAATAAATTTATACAAGAGTTATCTGACTTGATTGTATGACACCCTAAAGACATGAACAAAGTTTCAAGTCAATATCATAAGTGGTTACTGAAATATGTGCATGATGTACCTAGCGGCAAAACTTTAACCAAATTTTCAAAAGTCAAACAAGGGCCATAATTTGTAATAAATTTATACAGGTTATCTGACTTGATTGTATGACACCCCTAAAGACATGAACAAAGTTTCAAGTCAATATCTAAGTGGTTACTGGTATGTGCATGGTAGTACTTAGCAGGTAAAACTTTAACCAAAGAAGCACGCCGCGCCGACGCACAAGGACTGTAACTCCCCCGCTAACTAGACACAATGTTCATAAGAGACAAATGTCCCCACTCAACATCTGTAGTCATTTTGCTCACTGTTGTTCAAACCACACTTCAAATATACAATGTATGTCAACAAAAAATATCTGCCTCTGTGAAGGAAACTGTGTTACAGTACCTACAAGTACAGAACACATTTTGAATGGTTTCATGACTAAACAAAGTGCATCATAACTGATTATAGAACTAGCATTGTCATTCCTGAGGAGTTATGTGAACCATAAACTTCCCACTTGAAAAGAATGCCATTGTTTTTTTCAAAATCTGGATTTATAATTCTACTTATGTGCAATTATAAACTTCACATGCTAATTAGCATATACAGTAAACTCTGTATATAAAGAACTCTTTGGGACCATTTAGATTTGTTCCTTATCTCAGGAGTATGTTATATCCATATAGTATTTTCATATTTTACAAAGAAGCAAAAAAATCGGGGCCAGGAAATGTGTTTGTTATATCGGACATTTCCCCATATCCGGAGTCGTTTTATACAGAGTTTACTGTACTTTATATATTTTTATACAAATTAGCCATGTGTTTACTTGTTCAAACTTACCCAGCAAGCAAAGCATTCTGGATGCCAGTGTCTGTTTAGAGCAGAGATGTAGTTCTCCACTATAGCACGCCCACAGCCTCCACACTTCGGAGCAAACATCTCAAAGAAATCAGCTCTATAAAACAACAAAAGCAATTCTTTTACCCCACAAGCATTCGCTTCAAAGATTTTTTATCAATGCCAAGTTATTGATGTCATAAGCAATAAATGATATTTGTTTAAGTCTACATCAAAGAATAGGTATAAACAGACACAACTAACTAAGCATCTTCATGTTGACTTGCTTGAACTACATTGTCTGTATAGCACACACACACACACAATGTACAAGTAGGCACTTCAAAATGATGTTACTTTACATCATATTCTATTGGCACAGAAGTGACACAGATTTCTCAAAAGATGAACAAAAAGTAAAACAGTTCATATTGTGATTAAGTTTCTAAGTATCACTGCTGCAGACAAAGAGTTAGCCTATATTTGTCAGATTAAAAAATCAAATACAGTACATAATCTATATATTATTGGGTAACTTTTGTTTTTTAAGTATGTATATATAGTTTTAATGTTCGTACATATTATAAGCAGGAGCCATAAGAACTGTTATCAACCATTAAAACTGTTTATACAGTAGCAAATGTCAAAATCACTATCAAGTCAACCCTATTCTAATGCACAATGTGTTTAAATGTGATAATTTAAGCACCTTCCATTTTAATAATAATAATAATAATAATAATAATAATAATAAATTTTTTATTTCATGAAGGTAGCATATTAAGACAATGAATAAAATTCAACCTTATTTACAATATGGCCTTCAAAGAAAATCACAAAGTAAGCAAATAATCAAGAAAAATATACAAAAATCACATGAAATATATCATTTCCGAAAACTATCATACTACAAAATCAATTCATATTCAGTCTTCTCATATACTTGGCAGGCACTCTGGCTGCTATAAACTAAACTGTAGATTAAGTAGGTACTTTTTTAAAGTTGATTTGAATGTATGAATTCAACTGTGGATTTATTTTTCACAATATCTGGAAGATCATTCCAAACTTCAATGGCCGTTAACA
The DNA here is from genome assembly GCA_022818135.1 of Saxidomus purpurata. Classification (NCBI taxonomy): domain Eukaryota; kingdom Metazoa; phylum Mollusca; class Bivalvia; order Venerida; family Veneridae; genus Saxidomus; species Saxidomus purpurata. Next base: position 38,461,949 of record JAFMSR010000007.1, read on the forward strand.
TGAATGTCTGTTTCAGAAAGTTTGTTTTTGGCTAGGATATACTAAATCTTTTTTTGTCGATGATCTCTAACTATAATGTTTGTTGTTTGAAAATGTGATTAAGTTTTTTATATATGTTGGAGTAAGTCCTTGGGTTGATTTGTAAACCATTAATGCAATATGATATGTAAATCTGTTTGAAAAAGATACCCAGTTTAATTCATGCAGTTATTGTATTGCAGGAGTTCCAATCGGTTTATTAAGAATGATTTTTGCAGCCCTTATCTGTAATTGATTTAATTTGTTAAATTCTTTTTGACTACATTTATTCCAAATAATGCATCCATAATCAAAGGTAGACAGTATATATGCATTGTAAAACATTTGTTTCATTTCTGCGGTGAGAAAGAATGATACGTGTTTTAATAAAGCAATTTTATTTGAAGCTTTCTGCAAAGTGTTTGATTTGTTCAGTCCATTTTAAGTTTTCGTCAATGTAAACACCGAGCAATTTTTGAGTTTTGACTTGTTTTACATCAACATGATCAATTTTAAGGTTTATTTGATTTGCCTGACTTTTCTTTTGAGTAGTGCTTATTAACATGTACGTAGTTTTCAAAGGATTTATTGCCATATAATTATTCTTACACCATACATTTATATTATTAATATTACTTTGCAGTATTGTTTCAACACTTGAGACATTTTTGTTTCTGACTGTTTATGCATTAACCGTCACAATTTAAATGATGCAACCAATCAGAATCAACGCCACAACGCGTGTTAGAATACCCTTTGTCCACGTGAAGTAACAAGTACCTGTTTTTCATGAAGGACCCCCCAAGTATTAAACCTGCAGTGTTCTTTGCTGAAACTAGAAGGGGACTTATATAGCCAGTAGAAGGCACTAAAGCTCTTTAGTAAGTGATTCAAATACATTGCCTTCCCTTCATAAAATAGGTGTTTATCAAAAATACCCGATGCTATTTTTGCTCTTTGTATCTAAAATTCTTCTATTAGTACATAGAAACCATGTGAAACATGAAATATTTGTTAATTAAAATTTGCATTAAATATTCTGAAGTGTTGCCAAAACTGACAATAAAAATCTATACAAACTCACATTGTTTAACAAGACTGAAAGGAATTTTAAGTGGAGGAGAAAACATTTTATAACTAAGTGAACAAGTTACCAGTTTTCAGCGAGGTAACTGAATTATTTCCTCATATACAGGTAGGCAAGCACAGCTTCTACCATTTGAACAAACTGGCAAGTGAGGTTTGGTATAAGACAAGAGCGCCAAACTGTCACAAAATACACCCGTCCAGGAGGTATAACTCAGTATCTGGTAGTTCATAGGTTTTGTAAAACATGTTTGAACTATGAGCAATCAAGACTAATTTCATTATTTTTCGGTAATTCAAGGGCAATAATTCAATATGGCCTTAGATATTGCTGGTAATGGAACTTTGCATAGATTTTATGCCCATAAATATTTTCACCAAGTTTGGTTAAGATCAGATGAAAACTGTTTGACTTAGAGAGTGGACAAGGCTGATTTGACCAATTTTCAATAATTCAAGAGCCATAATCCAAAACAGCCTGTTTGAAAACACATTATGCCCACAAATATTTTCAGCACGTTTGGTGAAGATCAGATGAAAACTGTTAGACCTAGAGTGGACAAGGCTAATTTGGCCAATTTTGGATAATTCAAGAGCCATAATCCAAACGTGCCTAAGGCCATTTGGCTGGTTATTGAACTTGACCAAGACATTATGCCCACAAACATGTTCAGCAAGTTTGGTGATGATCAGATGAAAACTGTTCGACTTAGAGAGCGGACATGTCGATGCCATCCGCCTGCCATAGTGTTCCCAAAGCATGGACGTATAAAAAAGAGATAAGTAATGTTAAGTCACCAAGTCTAACCCACTCATCAACAGATGCCCTTATTATTTATCGGAGATATTTATACAGACCATAGAAACAAGTACCTCATTCACAAACTATACTGCAATACATATGAATTACCTGCAATAAGCTTTCCCATCTTTTTCATGAAATCCTTCATCACCAAATGGCCGACCACACTGTGCACAGAAGAAATGCTCAGGATGCCACGTGTTGTTCAATGCTGTCACACATTTCTGTTAGAAGAAAGTACAGTTGTTTTATATTTAGATAAAAATAATTTATTTAAATAATATGTGAAAGACATGAAACATTGAAACATGTAGCATCATAATTCTGATCACAATTTCATTCTGCAACAACTTCTGTGAAAACATTTGCTCTATTACCTTACCTACTGTTGTTGTAAACAGTTTAATCACTGTTTCAACCGAGTTTGGTAATTTTTACAGACGGGTAGTTTAACCTAACCATCTTTCCTGGGTAGAACCAGAACTAGATTACTATCCTTTGTATGAAACTGCCATCTTTCTCACACAAAGATACTTGGTCAGTAGCAGGACTAGAATCCATGACCCTCAATCAGTGAGACGTTACAGTGATTTCAAGTCAGCGACTCTTCACCACTCAGCCATGTGCAAGATATTACCTTACCCAAATCCAGATAGATCGTAATCAGAGTGGACTTTCTACATAAAATAGTTCTATCAAAATCACACACACAAACTTATAGCAAGACAAGACAAAAGTATAACCTAAATCAACTCATAGAATTTATAAATTAATGCACCATGTGCATATGAAACTAGAATAGCTAAGAAACATTTAAACACAGTTTACTGTTTTGTAATTTTGAAATTTCCAACTGCATGAAAGATTTTTAATGGTCGCAACAATTTTCAACTGTGACGGCATTAATGACCATAAAAACCGAACATACAGTTAAATGTCAGTCACTCAATATTTAACCATATTCAAACACACAATACTCAAAAATACCATTATCAGTGTTATATCTAGACTATAAATATAATAATTTTTACAGATTTTGGATCTGTATATTGGAAATTTAATTCATGTAAGCAATCAGAATCAAACATTAAATCTGAACGGCTTCAGAATGCAACTTTTCAGGCAAATCTTTATATAGTCGAATTTGTTATCTTTGGAATCTTGAAAAAACTAGAATTGTGTCCAAAGGACACGGATGCCCCCACTGTGCAGATGTGCTCATAAACAAGAGCAAGCATATCTGTATGTAAGTTTTTTGTGGAACTTTTTTCTTCCACTGTTTCTTTCTGTACATATACCTAAAATGATCTACAGGTAACCTTATGTACATGTTAAATTAAATTACAAATGTAAAATTTATATGTTCAATTATTTATATGGTATATAGTGAAAAAATCAACAAAGGGCCATAATTCTGTTAAATTTGGTCGCAACAAATTTATATGGTATATAGTGAAAAATCAACAAAGGGCCATAATTCTGTTAAATTTGGTCGCAACAAAATTTCTTCCTTTTACTACCATCTAACATTAAAGCTGTTCATCCCTGGAAGTTTAAGCAAAATCTGCCATCCGGTTTAAGAGGAGTTGCGTTCACATATTTCTATATGGTATATAGTGAAAAACTTAACAAGGGCCATAATTCTGTTAAATTTGGTCGCAACAAAATTCCTTCCTTACTACCATCACACTTAGGTTGTTCATCCCTGGAAGTTTAAGCAAAATCTGCCACCAGTTTAAGAGGAGTTGCGTTCACAAAATTTCTATATGGTATATAGTGAAAAATCAACAAAGGGCCATAATTTGTTAAATTTGGTCGCCACAAAAATTCCTTCCTTTACTGCCATCTACACTTAAGGTTGTTCATCCCTGGAAGTTTAAGCAAAATCTGCCATCCGGTTTAAGAGGGTTGCGTTCACAAAATTTCTACATAGTATATAGTGAAAAAATCAACAAAGGGCCATAATTCTGTTAAATTTGGTCGCAGCAAAATTCCTTTCTTTACTACCATCTACACATTAAGGTTGTTCATCCCTGGAAGTTTAAGCAAAATCTGCCATCCGGTTTAAGAGGAGTTGCGTTCACAAGATATATAGTGAAAAAATCAACAAAGGGCCATAATTCTGTTAAATTTGGTCGCCGCAAATTCCTTCCTTTACTACCATCTACACTTAAGGTTGTTCACCCTGGAAGTTTAGCAAAATCTGCCATCCGGTTTAGAGGGTTGCGTTCACAGATTTCGGGCGCGGACGGACGGACGGACGGACTGACGGACTGACGGACTGACGGACGGACGGACAAGTGCAACGCTATATGCACCCCACTTTGTGGGGGGCATAAAAAGTTATTATAATGAAAAATAGTTTCAATTGTACAATGTTTAACAAATATGACCAGTACTCCATACATGTACGTGGGTAGACTTACATCTACAATGGGTCCATTACAATAAGCACATCTTGGAGCAAACAGTGAGTGGTAGTCTCTTTCACAGTATGCCTGACCATCTCGTTCATAGAAGTTCTTTGTTCCTAGTGTCTCATGACAGTGTGCACAGTTAAAATGTTCAATGTGCCAGATCTTGCCTAAAGCTGTTATTACCTGCAACCAACAGAAAATATAACACATAACCTCAAAACGATATTTAGACCATTAAAAATCAAATTTTAAATAATAAAAATTTCAATAAAATTGTACACAAATTGCAACAATGACTTAAAATAGCAAAAGCTAGTAAACATGTTTTCTCAAATTTCAAAGTATTTCTATTCCTTTGAAGTACATTTTTTGTACTTCTGTAGATAGAGCTCAGACAGGGACGCTAGCAAACACCACTTAGATTTTTTTATCAAGGAAAGTTGCTGCAGGACTGATATTTTACACACACTGAAATCTAACTGGTTGTGGTCTGATGTTTTTCTTTAAAAAAGAAAGGAATTGTTGTGTATATGTATTTTGGAATAATATTATTATATCCTATAAACTGAACATATCACTTATTACACACATACTTAATGATTACAAACATACTTAATGATCACTTATATCACCCATGACTAAATCTATCACTTGTTACACACCATAACTGAAGCTACCTCTTCAGCACTGGTATCCATCAACAGCTTGGTGGAATGAGGCATGTGTTGCATATTTAGTACTTTTTATGTACCCTGCCCTAGGACTGAACCAAGGCCCTCTTAGTTTGGCAAAGACGGATGTAATCACAGGACCTGCTTTTATTGAATACATACAAGAGCATCATAATAAAGTCTACTGTTTCATTCAATATAACCACATTAGCTTACCTGGCCAACTACTGGTTGGTTACAAGCAGCACACAGTCCCTTGGTTTTTGTACTGACACCCTGTTTGTTCAGATCGGACTGTAAGTCTCCTAGCATACATTCTAACTGACCACCTTGAGCAGACCCAGCAGATACATTACCTGTTATACTGCTACTCTGAAAAAACAATACAAAACTGGATTTAAATAATATTTAAAAGTATAAATAATTCAAGTGTTAATACTCTTATATAGGACACTGACACCAATTGTCAACAGTGAAAGGCAGGTTACATATACAGGATGTTTACTATCAGGTCAGGTATAATCACAGGACAGTTAAGCTTACTTCAACAGAACAGCTTCATTTGAAGGCAGCTGCTGGTGGATTCCTGGCTTGCTAACGAATGAAACTAAAGAAAGTTGAATTCCGAGCCAAACATCAACTTACATCATTTTGTATTCACTGATGCTCATTGTCTTGCTGGTAACTGTGAACTGCTTTTATATGTATGTTACTGGTATTTTGCACAAATGAAGTGAAGTTATCCTGGATGCTCAACTAGAGATGAAACATCCAAGTTTTTATTTTGCTACTACAAGCTATGTGTTAGTACTAGACACAGTCTGGTTCATCCTGGAGCTTAACTTGTATATAATACAAATATACTAAAGGGGCATTCCCTACATATTTTCTCAAAACATTAAAAATGAGCTAAATGTATGTAAAATAATATATACACGTAAATAAGTTTTTCAAGAAAAACATTTATTGAGAAATGTCTTGTTTACACACGGTGCACTAATTTAGCGATGTTTTATAATAAATCACTATCTGCCAAAAAATTATAAAACAAGTGTTTAGGAAAGTTTTACGGAACTACAACACTTACATCCTGTCCAAGAACTAACTTTTTCACATAGAGAGTTTGTGAGCATAGACATATGTCAGCTCACCACACTGTTTACTGCCTGTATGAAGCTATGAGTATTTTCTATGAGATTCGTATTGATTTTACCTGTAAGCTACTGTTAGCGCTACTAGACTGGGACAGATTTCTGCTTTTCTGTGGTTTAGCGTATGAAGGTTCACTACCAGGTGATGGAGACCGTCTCATCGGGTTTACAGTTGCCTGCTGCTGTACTGGTGCATTATCTTTCATCTGAAAAAAAGAGATTAAAGGTGGATAATCAGATTTTGGCCATGTAACAGATTTGTTTGAAACTTTAACATCTGATCATTTACACTCATTTATGTTCACTTAGCACTTAATTCAAATAAGATTTTCACTGGAGGTATTTTTAAATTTTGATTTCCCTATCCTGGTTGCCCAACCAAGATAGTTATTTTATCATAAGTACAAATTTGATACACATACTTTGCCTAAGGAAAGATATGAAAATGAGACATATTGTATTATATTTGTAAAATATTTGCATTAGCAATTATATATTAAGAAGGAATTCATGAGAAATGCAAGTTTAAAAATTATTATTACCTCCCTTTACCTATCTTGGCTGCGCAACCAAGATAGATTGGAAATAAAGGAATTCAGAAGCTACACATAGTTTTAAAACTTGCCTTTTGGTTCAGAATTTTTCAATATTTGTATATCTATCCAATGCAAATGTAAAAGTTGAAATTATATTGAAATAAAAAGAAATACTCAACTTTTTGAATACTTTCATATTAAAGGGCAGTAATAACAAAATTTTATAAAAGTTAATAAAATGTAAATTTCTAATAGGGATCTAACTCTATGTAATGGGTCTTTTTGTTCCTTAAATAAATCTCTAACAGAATATACAAAAAGTAAAAATTGTCATCAAATGTTGCTTAAATGTGATTGACCACCTTTAAAATTAATCAGGCAAGTAATAAGTACTTCCTGTAAAAAGACATAAGAACACTTAATTTTAAATGAACTCTTCTCAAAGTCTAAAAAACTGTTATATGTCTGAGGTCATTACTTTAACAAATTAAACAATATAGCCACAATGAGCAGCTTTTTTGTTGCATACTTAGAGATGCAACACTAAATAAATGTATTTGTAATTTTTGCTTTTCGTTTAAATGAAGAGTATATTTTCATCGTATCTAACTTTTCTGTGTTATGTTCGTAAGACATCAGTACTTCACTCGAGTACATGCACATGAAGTTCTCATCAACGTTTCACACTAATTAACCCAACCTTTATACATCTGCAGTATTAATTTTCACATTAATATCATGGTATGAAAGTCCATGAGCATGAGCTAAAATAATCAGACAAACTGAAATCAAACAACACTTACTTTAAAGTCAGACAGAGATGACATAAGATCGTCTAGTTCCTGGGTGGCAGCACTGCTTGCTTGTTTAGGTTCAGCATAGTTATAAGGTTGAACACGTTCTTGTGGAGGGGCGTAGTTATATGTCCTTACTGGTTCTTGCTCTCGTATTTCATACTGGTAGCTGTTTGTTTCACTTCCTTGTTCCTGCCCTTGTGTTTCATACTGGTAGCTGTTTACTTCATTTTCCGGTCTACAATATTACAGTTACAGAATGTTAATACAGCAATAATACCCTGTTCAAGTCACTTCTAAAACAATATTGTTCTTTCTTCCTCGCTATGGAATAAATATCATCATTGAAACTCTGTTGTTATATTGCCAGCACAATAGAAAACTGGTTAAAGACATAATGGTACATAGAAAAACTAGCAGATATTTACCTATCAATTCAAAAAGACCACACCCACATTCTAAATTCTAATGAACTCTTATTAATGAATTTTCAGGACAGATTTACAATTTACTAAACAGCTCATACTTTTATGAATCATTTCAGTGTAGAAATTTCTGAGAGCACATATACTTAAGAATTCTCCACTACATATATATATTTTATGTATGAGTTTGTTTCAATTTAACAAACTGCTAAATGCACCATTGTGCATAAAGAAAACAATCCCTATTCATTATATGTAGAAGTGCTATCATACAATGGTACATGTGCACTTGTCTGTAAGTGAACTGGCACTAACTATTCCACATCAAACAATTTACAGATGTCAATTTCAGTCTGGCCACAATGGAATGCTTCAGATCAAATATCTAATACACAAAATGTTGGGCTATAAAAGTGTTTTATTTTGATGAAGCTTTTAGCCTTCTGTCAATTACATGCAGACTGTCAGTGTTTCAAGCTGTTCTTTCCAGTTCAAACATTAAGGGAGAAAGGGGGAGTAGGGGGATAGGGAGTAGGGGGATAGGGCATAGGGGGATAGGGAGGAGGGGAATAGGGCATAGGGGGATAGGGAGTAGGGGGATAGGGCATAGGGAGATAAGGAATATGGGGATAGGGAGTAAGGGGATAGGGCATAGGGGATAAGGAGTAGGGGGATAGGGCATAGGGGGATAGGGCATATGGGGATTGGGAATAGGGGGATAAGGAATATGGGGATAGGGCAAAGATGGATAGGGAGTAGGGGGTAAGGGGATATTGGGATAAGGAGTAGGGGGATAGGGGGATAGGGGGATAAGGAGTAGGGGGATAGGGCATAGGGGGATAAGGAATATGGGGATAGGGAATAGGGCATAGGGGGATAAGGAGTAGGGGGTTAGGGCATAGGGGGATAAGGAATATGGGGATTGGGAATAGGGGGATAAGGAATATGGGGATAGGGCAAAGATGGATAGGGAGTAGGGGGTAAGGGGATATTGGGATAAGGAGTAGGGGGATAGGGGGATAAGGAGTAGGGGGATAGGGCATAGGGGGATAAGGAGTAGGGGGATAGGGAGTAGGGGGATAGGGCATAGGGGGATAGGGAGTAGGGGGATAGGACTTAGGGGGATAGGGTGTAGGGGGATAAGGCATAGTGGGATAAGGAGTAGGGAGATAGGGCACAGGGGGATAAGGAGTAGGGGGATAGTTCATAAGGATAAAGGTGAAATGATTCGATGCGATTCATCAGAATTCGACTACCGCGCCCACGATCCATAAACGATTCAATCCCGGAAATTTTCAATTCCATTCATTTTTTAGTCCCAGTTCCCCTAACTGTAATTTAGTGCCGGAATTCCAGCCTTCAGCCATGTTTAGTCATGCCAAAGTCACTTCCCCTGTTGCTTATAATTGTACTATAATTGTAATAAATGAAATACAATGGGTTCCGTCGTGCTGCTGAAGGACCCCCCGAAAAAATTATGTTTAAATTGTGGCAACATTTTGTCTTCAGGGCTGAAAACGCTGAAATTGTTGACATATTCATGTAAAAAATCGAATTGAAAAAATTGGTATTGGAAAAAAATAATCGAAATTGAATTGCATGTCAGCTGAATCGTTGCAGCCCTACATAAGGGGGCTTGGAATAGTGTGATAGAGAGTGGGGGGGATAGGGCATAGGGGGGGTAGGGAATAGGGCATAGGGGGATAGGGGGTAGGGCATAGTCAGATAGAGAGTAGGGGGATAGGGAAAAGATGGATCAGGAGTAGGGGGATAGTGCATAGGGGGATGGGAGAAAGGGAGTAGACAGATAAGAGTAAGGGGATAGGGAGTAGAAAGATAGGAGTTGGGTGAGAGAGTTGTTGAATAAGAGAAAACAATGGCTGATTATACTATGCTTCGGAGTAGAAATCAATTCTGACACTAAACATGCAACAAAATATGACTAGATGCCCACTCTCTACGGCCAGTAATAAAAAAGTTACAATATAAGGTATTTATAGTAACAACAAAGGGAAGTAATTCTAACTAGAGCTATCACTAAATGTGATTAATACCCCCAAAAGGATTGCTTTATAAACTGAAGAAGTTCGTAGTAACATAATACCTTGCAAACAAACTAAAAAGAGATATTGTTCTTAGAAGTTCCTCTCACTGTGCTTGACCATTGTATGAAGTTGTATTGAATTCCAACTTGTAGTTTTCGAAAAATGCTCCAGACAGGGAAAAGTAACAAAGGGCAATAACACTGTAATTAGTCAAGAAAGAGTTATGGTTCATGTGCACTGCACTCCCTCTCACTGTGCTTGACCATTGTATGAAGTTGTATTCAGTTCCAACCAGAAGTTTTCAAGTTATGCTCCGGACAAGGAAAAGTAACAAAGGGTAATAACTCTGTAATGAGTCAAGATGGAGTTATGGTTCCTGTGCACTGCACTTCCTCTAAATGTACTTGACCATTGTATGAGGTTGTACTGAATTCCAACTAGTAGTTTTCAAGTTATGCTTCGGACAAGGAAAAGTAACAAAGGGCAATAACTCAGTAAATATTCAAGATAGAGTTATAGTTATTGTACACTGCACTTCCTCTGAGTGTGCTTGATCATTGTATGAAGTTGTATTGAATTCCAACCAGTAGTTTTCAAGTTATGCTCCGGACAAGGAAAAGTAACAAAGGGCAATAACTCTGTAATTAGTCAAGATGGAGTTATAGTTCTTGTGCACTGCACTTCCTCTCAATGTGCTTGACCATTGTATGAAGTTGTATTGAATTCCAACTAGTAGTTTTCAAGTTATGCTCCGGACAAGTAAAAGTAACAAAGGGCAATAACTCAGTAAATACTCAAGATAGAGTTATAGTTCTTGTACACTGCACTTCCTCTGAGTGTTCTTGATCATTGTATGAAGTTGTATTGAATTCCAACTAGTAGTTTTCAAGTTATGCTTCGGACAAGGAAAAGTAACAAAGGGCAATAACTCTGTAATTAGTCAAGATGGAGTTATGGTTCTTGTGCACTGCACTTCCTCTCAATGTGCTTGACCATTGTATGAAGTTGTATTGAATTCCAACTAGTAGTTTTCAAGTTATGCTCCGGACAAGGAAAAGTAACAAAGGGCAATAACTCTGTAATTAGTCAAGATGGAGTTATAGTTCTTGTGCACTGCACTTCCTCTCAATGTGCTTGACCATTGTATGAAGTTGTATTGAATTCCAACTAGTAGTTTTCAAGTTATGCTCCGGACAAGGAAAATGCAACAGACCGCCCGACCGACCGACCGACCGACCGACCAACCACCGGGTGACTCCTATATACCCCCCTAAACTTCGTTTTGGGGGTATAAAAACAAGGGTAGCCCATGGTGGTGAACATTTGTACAAAGTAACATCAAAATCACTCCATGCATGAAGAAGAAATGCTCCAGACAAAGGTATTCTTGACTTTGAACTTTAACCTCCAAGTGTGGCCTTGACCTTAGACCTAGGGACCTGGTTCTTGCGCGTGACACTCTGTCTAATGATGGTGAACATTTGTGCCAAGTAACATCAAAATCCCTCCATGCATGAAAAAGATATAGTCGGGACAAAATCGGACGGACGCACGCACATACATCGAACCGCCAAAAGTGACAACTATATCGAGCTCACCGCAAGCGGGCTCAACAAAAAACCAAGTCAATTAATTGGTATCTCCCACCAAATAGGTTGACGGGAATAAAGATGAAACAGCAGTTTCAACACCATGCTAGACCTCATTTCTGAAGGGGTCAATTTTCATTTAGAAAAGGGTTTTGATTTTTATGAAATTAAATCAAGTTCTGAGCATTGGTTTCCAAGAGGAACTTATGGAAGTTTCTATATAGATTATGTAGGGTAAACAGTGGACCCAATTTTTACAGGGATCTTTGGTGAACAGTCATTAGGTGACCATTTGTGCCAAATTAAGTATCATTCTGACAACCACAATCAGAAAACTTATACATTAAAGGATCTATAATATTGAATATACAAGGAAAGGTATGGAGGGCCATATATCTAGCAAAGATGCTAATAGCAGTCGGACTTAAAATTGGAAGGTCAAATTTTGTTTAAATATTCCAGAACCATGTCTTACATGGGGCTCTGGATGGATGGAAAGCTTTGGCAAGGAATATCAAGAATGTCAAACTCTCAAAAATACAGAGGCCAAATCAGCACATCCCAACTGCAAAACAGCTGTGCTAATATTTCAGAGAAAAGGCTCTCTTGTAGAAGAATACTGCCTCTTAAACTGCATTTGGCAGATTACACAATTAACAAATATGGTAAATACATTAAGCCTACTCCTTACCCTGAGTATCCACCACTTGGCGTCTGTGGTACAGAGCTTTCAAGCTGATCTAACAAGCTGTCAACAGTTGATCCCCCACCACCACGGCTGGGCTTTGGAGCAACAGGTGGTGGCATTTTATCTAAAACATGATAAAAACCTTGGAATTATTTTTCTGCAGAAGTATCAAAGTGCATGTCATCTAATATATAGTGAAAAATTGTCCATGTAAACACCTGTAATATGTGATGTTTATATTACTGACAATTGTCCATGTAAACACCTGTAATATGTGATGTTTATATTACTGACAATTGTCCATGTAAACACCTGTAATATGTGATGTTTATATTACTGACAATTGTCCATGTAAACACCTGTAATATGTGATGTTTATATTACTGACAATTGTCCATGTAAACACCTGTAATATGTGATGTTTATATTACTGACAATTGTGAATCATACAAACATTTTCACACATTCCCTTGAACATTTTGTTTTTCATTTTACTTTTCTGAAATTAAGGGAAAAAATCATTGATTCAATGGGCAAGAACTCTGGAATAGTCAAATAGGTACAATCTTTTTTGCTAATTGCAAACATAGAACAATATAAGCAGGTGAAGTTAAAGCATAGGAATACATATATGAGTAAAAATATCATTTAATTACAATACATGTACTTTCAACCAGCTCCAATTTTTTAACAATCAAAATTAAAGGGCAATAACTCTTTGTTTTTGACAACATTTTATTTGATACTTGGCAATATGAAAATATGTTTAGTACTAAACTTATAATGCATGCATCCATTTCTTCTGGATATTGGGTTAAATTGATATATTTTAAGCAACCCAAGGCATATAATTTTCAAGTCCAAAATTTTGACCTTGTTTATTGACTCAAACTTCCTGTGTCAAATTTCAATCTAGTATCAGCATTAGTTTTACTGACATGACACATTGTATGTAATTATTCAACCAAGGTGTGCCAGAGATGCTGATGCCATGGTGGGTAGAATAGCTTGCATTTTTCTTCAAATATCCAAGCTAAAAGAAATTTGTTCAAATATTTATTATGTACTAGCATTCAAATTGCATTTGAAAAAAAAGCATAAAATTGATACCCGAGGGCAACATGTTGAGCTCACTACGGCAACTGTTAAAACAAGAGGGCCAAGATGGCCCTATATCACTCACCTGGGACTTATGACAATACGTGACCCCATGACCTAGTTTTTGACCCTGGATGACCAATGTTCGAACTTGACCTAGATTTCATCAAGGCAATCATACTGACCATGTTTCATGAAGATCCAATGAAAAATGCAACCTCTATTGCATACACAAGCTTTTTCTATGATTTGACCATGTGACCTAATTTTTTACCCTAAATGACCTATGTTCAAACTTGACCTAGATTTAATGACAAATGTAAGGCAACCATACTGACCAAGTTTCATGAAGGTCCAATGAAAAATGCAACCTCTATAGCATACACAATGTTTTTCTGCAATTTGACTCCATGACCTAGTTTTTGACCCTAGATAACCTAAGGCAATCACACTGACCAAGTTTCATGAAGATCCAATAAAATGCAGTCTCTATTGCATACACATGGTTTTCTATGATTTGACCCCATGACCTAGTTTTTGCCCCTAGGTAACCAATGTTTGATCATGACCTAGATTTTATCAAGGCAATCATGCTGACAAAGTTTCATAAAGGTCCAATGAAAAATGCAACCTCTATAGCATACACAAGGTTTTTCTGTGTTTTGATCCTGTGACCTAGTTTTTGACCCTAGATGACCCATATTCATACTCAACCTAGTTATCACCAAGGCAATCATACTGACTAAGATTCATGAAGATCCAATGATAAATGCAACCTCTATTGCATAAACAAGGTTTTTCTATGATTTGACCCCCTGACATAGTTTTTGACCCTAGATGACCCATGATAGAACTTGACCTAGATTTTATCAAGGCAATCATACTGACCAAGTTTCATGAAGGTCCAATTAAAAATGCAACCTCTATAGCATACACAAGGTTTTTCTACAATTTGACCCACTGACCTAGTTTTTGACCCTAGATGGCCCATGATCGAACTCGACCTAGATTTTATCAAGGCAATTATACTGACCAAATATCATGAAGATCCAATGAAAAATGCAACCTCTATTGCATAAACAAGGTTTTTCTATGATTTGACCCCATGACCTAGTTTTTGACCCCAGATGACACAAATTGGAACTTGACTTAGATTTTATCAAGGCAGTCATACTGACCAAGTTTAATGAAGATCCAGTGAAAAATGCAGCCTCTATTGCATACACAAAGTAAAGTGTTGACAGACAGACGATGGACACCAGGCAATCACAATAGCTTACCTTTGAGCACTTCCTGCTCAGGTGAGCTAAAAACATGTATGTAAAGTTTTTTAATTTTGTACCTTCCCATGTGACCTGATATCATACAGATTGTGCCATTTAATCATGGTGATCAATTATTTTAAGTCAGTTCAAATCATTTGAGTAATGAAGAACAACGTATTGCATGCAAACATACTGCCTCAACATAACAAACATATTATTGTACTTGGTCAATTCAAAATCTGAGGACAACGTGCAATACACAATCCAGTCATAGTGAACATTTCCGAATTCCAGCATGCATTACCAAGTTAGTCTGGACAAGGTATCAAGAAAGGCTGAACAGATGGATGGACAAACATAGTATTACACTAAACTGCCATTTGAATACTATGCTGACCTCTTTATTGCAGAAAAAAAGCCAGTGAAATACCTGAGTGTATTTAAACACTGAATAATTGCTAATGAAAGACTGCTTTGATTTCAAGTATGGACTTAACTGTTCTTAACAGCAATGAGTCACTGTTAAAACATTAATTTTGAAGTAATACCAGATCACTTCTGTGATTTCTCTGGAGGTCTTTAATGAGGTAATTAACTGTTAATGTTAAGCAGTTAATCAACTTGTTCCTTTTTATATGATGATTGTTTGTCAGTTACAAAGAATGAGCACTGGCAATGTTACATGCTAAATGGCATTGTGGTTTCAGAGAGGAAGATTTTCCCTATATAAGCCTATATAAAACTAGGTGAGCCCAAACTCACTATGATTTGAACAGTCTTGGTAGAGGTCCACTAGAAAATGTTACATGCAAAATATCTTAGCCTTGGGCCTTCCATCTTTTTGAGAAGATTTTCCTTTCTGTTGCCATGGCAACCAGAGTTCTGCATGGAAAGGAATCATTTTAAAAAACACTGATAGAGATCCCTGCCAAGTTTCAAAGGAGATGTCGCTGTAAGGAAATGGTGAACGAATGTATGATGCCAGACAGTGAGTGATTCTTATAGCTCACACTGGCACTTTCATGCTAGGTAAGCTTAAAACACACCAAAATGTTGGTACACTCATGTTATATAATTTTATCAGCAGTGTAGGATTTACCTGGGCTTGGATGTTTCTTGTCTACCTCTGCCATGAATTGAGCTGAGTTGAGATCAGACAAGAGCTGATCAAGCTCTGACAGGTTATTGCTGATGGCCGACATGCCTTGAGGCTGACTGAGCTGATGTTGGTACTGCTGGCCTTGAGGGGGCTGGTACTGCTGGCCAGGAGGGGGTTGGTATTGCTGGCCTTGAGAAGGGGGTTGGTACTGCTGGCCTTGAGAAGGTGGGTACGGCTGGCCCGGAGGAGGTGGGTACTGATGGCTAACTGGCGGCTGCTGTTGAAAGTGAGCTGAAGATGGTGCTTGCTGATACTGGTTTACAGATGGCTCTGTGGAGCTCTGAGATGACTGGGAAGAACTGGAAACTCGTTTCTGATAATCACGTCGAATATTTTGGGTCTCATATAATGGCTGAAAATAGAAATGAATTCAAATATAATGACTCAAAACAACCAGTTCTGCATAATGACTTCCCCTAATCTGTTGATGCTTCAAATGGACTCTGGTAAAGAACAAACTTGAGATTTCAGTTCATGAATTGTGTATATTGCAGCAATAATATAATTAATTATACAACACCAAAATACACAGGTACATGACTTGTAATGGATTAAAAAACAACACAATTACATGTTTTATCTGAGTAAAACATATGTTTTAATGTATTATGAAAATACTGGGGCTCCTTACATTAGTCTGTTAGGAGCTCAATATAAACTAAGACTACTTGAACACTCAACATATGCTTTTTTATGATAGAATTCCACCTTTTTTAAATTAATAACGTGAGCTGTTCAAAATTAAACTGTAACTTGGAAACTTCTTTCTTTGAAGCCTAGGCTACCTATTTTTAAAATTATGTACATGTAATAGGATGGCACATTCAACAGACAACATTGAGTCACAAGTCATCATTGAGTAGAACCTCAATCAAAATATCCTTATGTAAATACTGAGGCTTATTTAGTGAAATATTGTTATTTCATTGGAATATTGAAAAGTATTTCAAAAGCTCTCTAATTTTCTTTATGTATCTTCTGGTCTTTAAGCAATTTAGCTCAGCAAACAAAGGCACTGCTTTTTGTTCAGAATGAAAGAACTGATTATCTACTGATGATGAGTAAACAAATCTAACTGATAACACATATACACATACCTTTTGAAAACCTCAAGTATGGCTCTTACATTGATGTATCTAACACTTACCACATCATCTACCTGGGGCTACATCAAATGATTATATATATATATAAATCCATAAACATGTGTGTCATTTACATAGAAATTTCATATCCTTTACATTTTAAGATCAATTTTAAGTTTATTTTATATTTTTGTAACTACATAACTGCAACACATAAACCACAGTTACGCGGTTAGGAAATTACACATTATATAGATAATGTAAGTAGTTACATCCTGCATCATATTTTCATTTCCTTTTCAGTGTTATCTATCTACCCCCTGGTGAACTAAAACAAGTCATGGCCACACAATTAAAGATTTTTTTGAAGGATTTATATTTAGCATATAACCTAGAGTCTAGAACCAAACTTAAACATTATCCCCCTTCACACATGGCAACATTGAAGAAGTGAGTACAGGAAGAGAATTCTCAGCAAATATATGAAACAAGATGTTCAGTGTAACATTCTCAGCAAATATATGAAACAAGATGTTCAGTGTAACATTCTCTGAAAATATATTTAACAAGAAAGGGACCTTTTTCTCTGTATTTACAGTGACACTGTTACTAAGGTATAGTATAGTATGCAAATGACTATCATTCAATGTTGCCTGTTTTTCTCTTGGATTTGTACAGAATAAAAATATTTCCTTTTCATTGAGAACTACTTCCGTGAATCTCTTATTCATACTGGAAACTTGTATGAATCATACATTTAATTGTGTTTGAGTGGGTGGGGTGAGGTAGACAGTCATACTGATCACATTTGCAGTTTCTTACAGAAAAGATTCTAGTCATATTCCTTCCCAGACCATTTTGAGCAGGTTGTTACTTTCAGTACACATGTAGATATTTGAAAAGATGTTGTTTATAAGGTAAGAAAGAAGTTAGCTGTAATGCAGGTGATCATGTACACAACTTAACCAATCCATAAAACACCCTTTCCCTGTTTGATTTGGGGAAATTTCCCAGGCTAAAACTTATAAACAATCAGAATGCAGAAAATTTAAGTTATTAATGGAATATAAAATCTCACATTCTATCAATCAATATTCTAAAATAAACAAAATTAACAAATATCCCACCCAAAATATAAGACAATGTACTTAAAATAACAAATTGAGAAGGCACTTAAATCTACCATTTACCTGAAAATTAAATATTTTCCGTTACTGTTATACTGTCCATCACCGTTTAACACCCTTTCTGATACCATTTAAGGATTTATTGTTATTAAATCTTACATGTATTGAAAGTACTCTGCATAAAGTATGTATGGAATGCCGGCTGCTGATAAATGACACAATACTCCACTACCATAAAATTGCCACAAATCACTTAAATTTTGTAATGATATGTAGTTTACATTTAGAAAGACATGTTTTACATTAAAATAAACCTGTACAAGTTGATATCCTGTCTACCTGCTGAGGTAAATGACTTTCACAGTCACCTAGAGTTTGGCTCGTGACTCATTTATATGACATAAGATACTTGTTTTGGGTATTTTCAGCTCCACATGTCTATCTAAAATACCCCAAATATAGTTCAGTACAGTAAAGTTAGGAGAATGTGCCAGTGATGTGACAGATGCATCAGCCATTATGTACACCAAAGTTTACAACCATTGCTCGGATAGGTAGAGCAGGTGCACAGAAGTGAATAAATTCTTTATAAAAACAGATGATATTTCCATAATAATTAATGGAATCTTCTGCTGTATCACTGTTAAATTATCATACATGTAGGACATCAAATGTATGTTTAGTACAGTCAGCTAAAATAAACCTTTTCCATCTTTTGTAAAGCATTTTCATCTTAATAAAATCAATTCCAGGTATGTTTGTACTACACTTAGTACAGTACTCAGAGTCTCTATAAACTGAAACAACTTACTACATAGCTATATTCTTAGTTCATCCAAACAAAAAACACTGACACAAGATTAACATTCCTCTCCCAGTTAAACCTAGATTTTTTCTAACCACCACAAAATCTCAACTAAAAACCTGCTGATGAGCCCTACATACAGGACAAAACTACTAAAATACTGATGACAAATACCTACAATATTTACATCTATTTATTACAGCTATATGTGTGGAAAGTATCTGTACCCTATCCATCATTAGATTTATGATAACAGGTGCTGGAAAAGTGATATCTAACTGACATCTCATACATAAAACAACAGTGTCTACAGGTATATTATAGAAAAGCATACTGAGCAAAACTTTCTAAACTCATTTCAGCAGAACTTACTTAATAATTTTAAACTATGTAAAGAATCCAAAACCTCTGCAAAATAAGAGGGCCAAGATGGCCTTATATCACTCACCTGGCTACACAAGGTCAGCTATTTTCTAACCTGATTTGAACAATATTCATAGAGATGTACTACAAAATGTTACATTCCAAATATCTAAGCTCTTGCCCTTGTGGTTCTAGACAAGAAGAGTTTTGAAGTTTTGCCTGAACAAGCCTATGTAAAATCAAGTGACCCCACAGCGGGTCAGTTTTGACCAGGGGGTCATGATTTAAACAATCTTGATAGAGGTCAACTAGGCAATGCAACATACTAAATATCTTAGCTCTATGCCTTGCGGTGCTAGATAAGAAGAGTTTTGAAGTTTTGCCTATATAAGCCTCTATAAAAACAAGTGTGTCCCATGAAGGTCAATTTTGACCATGGGGTCATATTATGAACAATCTTGGTAGAGGTCCATGAGGTAATGCTTCATACTAAATATCTAAGATCTAGGCCTTTTGGGTTTAGAGAAGAAGATTTCAAAGTTTTCCCTATTTAAGCATACAAGTCAAGTGACCCCCAGGACAGGGTCAATTTTGACCCAGGGTCATTATTTGAACAATAAAGGTAGAGGTCCACTACGCAATACTACATGCTAAATATCTAAGCTCTAGGCCTTGTGGTTTCTGAGAAGAAGTTTTATCTATCTAAAATCAAGTGACACCCGCAAGGGGTCAATTTTGACCCAGTGGACAATCTTGGTAGAAATCCAGTAAGCAATACTACATGAAAAATATCTAAGCTCTAGGTCTTGTGGTTTGAGAGAAGAATTTATTTTCTCAATTCTTACATAGACAATTCTGCATGCCAATTTTTAAGGGAGAAAACTAGGACTCTATGTCACAAAGGGGAAAAGTCAAATTGAGTTGCCTCTTGCCATGCTGTTTTTAGTCACATTTCTGTTTTAAAAGATCGTTTTCTTTTCATTGTTAAACTAGAGCTATCACTAAATGTGATTAATACCCCCAAAAGGATTGCTTTATAAACTGAAGAAGTTCGTAGTAACTAATACCTTGCAAACAACAAAAGAGATTTGTTCTAGCAATTCCTCTCATTGTGCTTGACCATTGTATGAAGTTGTATTGAATTCCAACTTGTAGTTTTCAAGTTATGCTCCGGACAAGGAAAAGTAACAAAGGGTAATTACTCTGTAATGAGTCAAGATGGGTTATGGTTCCTGTGCACTGCCTTCCTCTAAATATACTTGACCATTGTATGAGGTTGTACTGAATTCCAACTAGTAGTTTTCAAGTTATGCTTCGGACAAGGAAAGTAACAAAGGGCATAACTCAGTAAATACTCAAGATGAGTTATGTCCTTGTACACTGCACTTCCTCTGAGTGTGCTTGATCTTGTATGAAGTTGTATTGAATTTCACTAGTAGTTTTCAGTTATGCTACGGACAAGGAAAGTAACAAAGGGCAATAACTATGTAATTAGTCAAGATGGGTTATGTTCTTGTCCTGCACTTCCTCTCAATGTGCTTGACCTTGTATGAAGTTGTATTGAATTCCAACCAGTAGTTTTCAAGTTATGCTTCGACAAGGAAAACTAACAAAGGGCAGTAACTCAGTAAATACTCAAGATAGAGTTATAGTTCTTGTACCTGCACTTCCTCTGAGTGTGCTTGATCATTGTATGAAGTTGTATTGAATTCCAACTAGTAGATTTCAAGTTATGTCCGGACAAGGAAAAGTAACAAAGGGCAATAACTCTGTTATTAGTCAAGATGGAGTTATGGTTCTTGTGCCTGCCTTCCTCTCAATGTGCTTGACCATTGTATGAAGTTGTATTGAATTCCAACCAGTAGTTTTCAAGTTATGCTCCGGACAAGGAAAGTAACAAGGGCAATTCTCTGTAATTAGTCAAGATGGAGTTATAGTTCTTGTGCCTGCACTTCCTCTCAATGTGCTGACCTTGTATGAAGTTGTATTGAATTCCAACTAGTGTTTTCAAGTTATGCTCCGGACAAGGAAAGTAACAAAGGGCATACTCTGTAATAGTCAGATGGAGTTTGTTCTTGTGCACTGCCTTCCTCTCAAGTGCTTGACCATTGTATGAAGTTGTATTGAATTCCAACCAGAGTTTTCAAGTTATGCTCGGACAAGGAAAATGCAAGACCGACCGACCGCCGCCCGACCGACCGACCAACCGACCGACCAACCACCGGGTGACTCCTATATACCCCCCTAAACTTCGTTTTGGGGGTATAAAGATCCATTTCTAGTATTAAAATTATTTCTGTAGGTCATAATTTAAACAATCTAGGTACAGGTCCACTAGGTTATGCCACATGCCAAATATCTAAGCTCTGGGCCTTCCTGTTCTTGAGAAGATTTTTAAAGTTTTTCCTTTCTGTTGCTATGGAATGGAATTATGTGAACAACTATGATAGGACTTCATGCAAGGAACATCCCTGTCAAGTTTCATCAACATTGGCCTGTAGTGGTTTCAGAGGAGATGTCGTTTGAAAGAAAATGTGAACTAATGATGCAAGACGTACCCCAGACGGTGAGAGATCAGGTGAGCTAAAAAAAACTTTAGCAGTCCTTGCATAGACCTCTGTCAAGTAACTAATTATATACTGCAAAATTAGCTGTGTTTAACTGATTCATTTAATTGCCTTAGAATTAGAACTCCAGATATTTTCCCCTATTTCGGTTACTTTAAGTCGACAATGCAGCATGAGATATAACCTAGTAAACCCCTTTATCCCTGAAGACAGTTATATTAAACAAAACCAACATTCTGACAAAGTTTTACAAAGATCTGATAATTACATCAGTTGCAAGAATGTTAACAAAGTTTTTGTCCTGTTTGTAGACTAGAATCTGATGATCCTATATTGTTACTCTGGCAGATTTTATCAAAACCAATTAACATTCTGACATGATTTATATTGATGATTCCAAGAGTTGCTATATTCTAAAGAAAATTTCCTCTTTAACACATGACCTTGGTTTTCGATATAAAAAAAGAACAAGTAAATACCCAAATCTACATTTTATAAAAAAAAATATGTTGTCCTCATGCATGTTGGTGGACAGATGGATGGACAGACAGACGGGTGACTGTAGCTATCACTACAAGACATTCTACAGCCTCAAAGACATCTAAGCTAAAAACATTATGAACAGAATTGAAACAACTTCAAGACAATAAAGTGTTTTACAGGATTGAAGTATGACAACATCATTACCTGTTAGACTGCTACCTGTATAAAAACAGCTGACTCATTCTAACAGAATGCAGAAGTACTACCAGTCTGTGAGCTATTTATAGATTACTAGAATTCTAACAATCTGTTCAGCTATCTGACAGGTGCCTGTTTTATGTGAATTTTAGACTTGGCACTCTACCTTGACAGGCACTGTGAAATTATTCCTTTTAATTTAAGCATTAAATGTGCAGTTCCTCTACCCATCCATTTTTTCTTGGCACACTATTTTCAGTATGTACACTGTAGACTTCACATCTTACTTTTTTATTCATTAGTGCTGATCAACCAAATGGAGCATTAAAGTTTAATAAAAACAAATAAACAAACAAAAAACTTTACCAGAAAATAACAAATATCCAGAAGTTGATGTGGCTATAATATAAAATATATGAGAGACATCAGTTGATGTCATTATCTGTGTTAAACAGACAGCCACTAGGAATGAAGTAGTTCCTGTGAAATACTGTTGAAATCTGGGCAATGGTTTCTGACAAGAACTGATTTTAATTTTGAATCATTTAAAGTGTTTTTTTTTTCAATTTATAAAAATATGTTAACCTGGTAAATGGGTGGGGGGGGGGGGGTGAGAGGTGTCAATGCCACAATACTCCTCACCACATTTACTTGAACAAAAAAATCTACATGCTATTTTATGCCACCCACTTTTATGCATGTACATCACAAGTGCATTATCAATTTGAAATATTAAAGACGGGTCAAAAGTTTGTTTACATATTTTCTTGTAAACAATTACTCCAATTCACTGATGTATAGATTTTGAAGATGTTGAATGGATCCTTGCAAGACTTTTCTTAAAAGGTACAGGGTTCACTGTGGTTCACTGTTGTATGGTTTACACCTATACCTCCTGAAAGTGTGGCCTATAGATCAAGATGAGTGCTACCTTTCTCAGTTCTCATACAGACATAAAACAGACAAATGGAGAAATTCTTAAACAGTTATTGCTAATGCAGGAAAAAGACATCTGGACAAGACTAATGAAACTACAATATAGCTGGTATGCTTACACATATCTGTAAGTTTTAGCATATTAAATTTTGATGGCAACAACAAGAAGAATATCAAAATCTCTGATCTTTCTTTCTAGTCAAACAAAAGCAACCAGGAGGAAAATAAAGCTACACAATCCTGTAGATTAAAAGATTTAATAACATGCTGAGCAAAGCCAGGAAACTTACACACACCGATCATTTTAAGTTTTAAGGATTTCAGCAATAATGTACTGTGTTTATTTGATAATTTCTCAAGATGCGTTTTAGTGCCTTGCAAAATTTCAATTCTACCTAATAAATTCTCCTCCCCCCATTCATACAGCACTTATGTTCTGTTACAACACTGCATCAAACAGATTATCAACCTATTAAGCAATTTAATGATGCAAAGCAAGCTAAGCAAAGATACATGACTGTATAAGAAAATCCTTCAATATATAAAGACAACAGTTCCTTTGATATGTTCAATACTTCAAAGATGCATCTATGTACAATCTCAAGCATGCATCTTTTACAGTCCACTCAGAGACAATGTTTCAATATGTACTATTGCCTATGTTCCTCACTGGTGAACTGAAATACAGTGTCATGTCTTTCGTGGGAAGTTTTTTCCATGTGTGGAAAGTTTGTTTGCATACTGCAATAGTATACTTGCTCTAACATGTGCTTCATTGGGCTGAGTTTTTTCCCAGTATACAAAAAAGCATGTCTTTTATTTGCATTAAAATACTCCAGTCCTGGTCCCAGAAACAACAAACAGTTGGCTTGAAATTACAAGTTCTGCCAATACATAAATGTTTGCCTTACCTGATCGTCAAACTGCTGAGGAGGAGGAATTGTCTCTGGAATATCTTGAGGTGGTGGAGGTAATGGTGGTGGGGTCTCACTTTTCTGTCTTGGGCTTGTGTTAACTCGCGACGGACCCTGGTTGTTGTAAGAAATATGGGCTGTGGTTGACTGGAGGTCAGCTAACAGTGCATCTGAAAATAACACAATCACAACATCATTACGTTGTATAATTATTTGTGCTTGAAAGAAAATAACATAATCAATAGATAGAGATCTAGTCAACTACTTCTTCAACTTAGTAAATAGATTATCCTTCTACTCATTCAGTCTTGTCTACCTACCAGTTTTCATCTTTGAAACATGTCAAATATCAACTCAAAATCCAAGCTCTATAAAAGAATGTAAAACATGAAATTCCTCCTCAATATCACTGCAGTCCCATAATGAACTCCAGCTTACAGTTCTCACCTG
Source organism: Saxidomus purpurata (assembly GCA_022818135.1). Lineage (NCBI taxonomy): Eukaryota > Metazoa > Mollusca > Bivalvia > Venerida > Veneridae > Saxidomus > Saxidomus purpurata. The sequence goes on from JAFMSR010000007.1 coordinate 38,486,621, forward strand.
TATACATTCCAGTCAATCACTGAAAAAATATATATCCCAATTACACTGAACAGACCTTAAATTCTAATTTCCTTTCACACTTCAGAAATTTCCTCAGTTCCTTTAACTGCTAAATTCACATTTCTAAATACCTGCACATACTTATCATTTCCTGTTAATTAACTCTGCAGGAACAAGTGAAGTTCATGTGTAAAACTGATGATTTCTGACAAGGTGTGCTTTTCTTGATCACTGAGGAGATGCTAAACTAAGGGAGGAAACTGCTTCTGCACAAGCTCAGACATTCTGTAAGGAATTAAGTTTCAAAGCAGGGTCAAAAGTAAATAGTACATAATTCTGCATTTTTTTACTAGTGAATTATATTGACATGTAGCTGATCCAGTATAGTTATTCTAAGTAGACCTGTCACATTTACAAATTTTGCACACCAACACTAATAAACAGGATTAAAACAATTACCACTACTTCAAGATAAAACAAGGCAGGGTTGGAAACAAGAGCTGTCAGTAGGACAGCGCGCTCGACTTTTTAGTGCTTGCCTATAAAACAAAACTTTGACAGTTAAGGGCACACAAGACTTTAACTAGGAATTTCTAAGTACAAATAAAGAAACATTTTCACAGAGTTATCTTCTCTTGCTTACAGATAGGTCTCATGATGGTACATAAGTACTCCAACTTTCAAAGTAATATCTCAAATGGTTAAGTCAACAAGTGGACAAGAATGAAAATTTTAACTGAGTTTCTAAGTCAAAAAGGGCCATAATTCAAATAAAATCCTTGACAGAATTACCTTCTCCTGCCCATGTTTTGGGATCATGATGGTAAACAAGTATTCCAACTTTCAAATTAATATCTCAAACAGTTTAGTAAAAAAATGGACTGGTACGAAAAAATTAACCAAGATTCTAAGTCAATAAAGGGCCTTAATTTTTAAAACAAATCCCTGACAGAGTTACCTTCTCCTGTCTACAGATGGGGGTAATGATGTTAACATGCATTCAAAGTTTCAAAGCAATATCTCAAAGGGTTAAGGCAATAAGTGGATTTTACCCATATTCAATGTATTTCTAAGTAAAAAAGGGACATAATTCTGTCAAAAACTTTGACAGAGTTATGAACTCTTGTCTGTTGATGTAGGTCATGATGGTTAACAAGTAAGGTTAGTTTCAAAGCAATACCTCCCATGGTCTTGAAATAAAGTGAGGTGGTACGAAAAACTTAACCAAGCTCAATACACTTTCTAAGTCAAAAAAGGGCCATAATTCTGTCAAAAACCTTGACAGAGTTATGTACTCTTGTCTGTAGATGGAGGTTATGATGGTAAACAAGTATGGTAAGTTTCAAAGCCATACCTCTAATACTTTTGAAATAAAGTGGGGTGGTATGAAAAACTTAACCAAGGTGTGACACCAATGCCGACACTGACGCGAGTAGGATAGCTCCCCTTTTCTTCGAAAAGTCGAGCTAAAAACGGGATTTACTTGTAAAGAACAGCCGGCAGATTTTAATGGGAAAACCTGGCTTTTCCTAGGTTTTACTAAGCAATACTGGCTATTACATTGTAACAAGAAACTGTCTTCAATTCTGAGAGAAATATCCTGATTCAGTGCCACATCTGTTGACTTTTTTTACTGGGAACACTAAGCTGACCAAATCTTTGATCAGTGATGCTAACACAAACCTAGTAGTTTGGTGGTTGTCTGTGAAATGCTCATTGACCATATAAAATGCTGGTCTGTGTGACTTTGTCAAGAAACATTTACATATGCCTGAAACATCTGCATCAGATGAAAGAGCTTTTTATCAAACTTTGGACATGCAAACAAAGTTGAGAAACAGACTTGGCATTGGAAATAGTAACAAAATTAGTGTATTGTTAGATGCTGAGGAAACTGACTGGTAGATTGGTAACATCATAATTATATGTAGTAAATGTATATAAACTGAAATGTATATAAATGTGCATAGCTATTTTTTCCATGGTTTATGTAAGTGAAGTAGTGAATAGTTCTCTGCACAAGTGTTATGAAATGAATGAAAATTGCCTAAGGTAAGATTAAGAATAGGTTAACTGATTACATGTTCTGCTTGGACCTAATACATTCCAACAGTCTTTGATGATAGTCGCGTTGGGAACATTCATGTGAAGTTTGGTCGACATTGGTCAAGTTTATTTTCACGAGAAGATTTGAATGGATGCTGGACGACGGATGGTGACTGGTCACAATAGTCCACCCTGACTTGTGCTCAGGTGAGCTACTAAGTCTTTATGAAAACCAGTGATCTCTTGGGTTTGGTCAATTTTGACTTCAGGGGCATAATTTGAAAAAATGGTACATTAGACAATATCTAAGCTCTAGACAGTGTAGCTTTGCAAAAGATTCAATTTAAAGTTTTTCCTATTGACCCCCTGGTCAGGGTCAGTTTAAACCACAGGGACATAATCTATTGATTCCCTCGGCAGGGTCAATTTAAACCCCAGAGACATGATCTGAACAAACTTGGTACAGGTCTACATACTAAAATCTAAGCTGTAGACCTTGTGGTTTCAGAGAAGATTTTGGAAGGTTTTCCTTTGAAGTCTTTGTGAACCCATTTCATTCTGGCACCTAATCAGATAAAAATCCCCATTAATATCTGAGGTTTTTCCAATAACTGATAAACAATTTTTGATATTTGGAGGTTAGTCAACTTATCTTGACATAACTAAATAAATTATACAAAAAATGTACAAAAAGTATACATTTTATTAAAGAGCATTAAAATTCTCCATCTTTTTACGTAATTTTTATTTATAAATATTCACAACTTTTTGAAATATCAAAGAATATAATTTAAACAGATTTAAAAAAATACATGGGAAAAAATTGTGAAGTTTCACCTAAAAAACTCTGTATGATGTCACAGAGACATGGCATATATTTTAATGTACAAAATGTTCAGAATTTAAGACACTACATGGTGCAAAAAAGTTCATCTAAAAATTCCAATTATAGCAAAAGTTATGCACTTTGAAAGCAATTTTGTTGTTAAGTGACACCTGCTCCTCACATCCCCTGGATTGGTCAAATAATGACCAGAGGGGCAAGATTTGAACAAAACTGGCAGAAGTTCACTCGATGATGCCTCACACAAAATAGCTAAGCTCTAGGTCTTGTGGAAGTCAGATATCCAATTTTGGTGAAAGTCCATGAAGAAGTTTGAACGTAGTCATTTGACGCAATTGTGTATGTATGGATTAGGATTGCTTCAGAAATGTGAGCGCTAGAGTATATACATATCATCTGAAGGACAACAGCGTTGGTCAAACAAAGTCATTATCAAGGATTGAAATTTGCATGCAAATCTGTAAAAATTTATTTCCCTGTAACATCAAAACAAGAGGGCCAAGATTGCTCACCTGGCTACCATTGGCTATAAAACAAGGCCACCAATAGCAGAAAGGGTCAATTTTGACCTGGGGGACATGATTTGAACATTCTTGGTAGAGGTCCACTTGGCAATGATACATGACAAATATCTAAGCTCTAGGCCATGTGGTTTCAGATATAAAGATTTTTAAAGTTTTTCCAATATACACTGTAACCCTATAATGTAAAATCTAGAGACCACAAGCACAACTATTTTTTTTTTGCCTAATGCTGGAAGTATTGATCCAATATCATATATAGTTGATTCATCTGCAATTTTAATCCCTACAGTCTCATAAGTTTATATCACCCTTCAAACTAGCAATACTGTTTTATGATCAAGTAATATACATAAAACACAATGAATACTAATAATCACCTTGCACCAAGAAATGACAGAAATGAAAATAAACGTAACACATATGTGGATTATAAACTTTTGACTTTATTATGAGTTTATACATATAACAATAGACATCAATTCTCATACATTGTACTGCAGTATTTCAGTTATCAATATTCATTTACCTATTAAAATTACAATGGTCACTTAACCATGTTTACAGTATGTATACTTTGCTGCTAAACCAAGAAGTGATTCTTGCTACATTTGATATATTTGCTATATGGGAGCAATATGCAAATTTCCAAGAGAAAAAATGCTTCAGTCAAATGGCAAAGATAATTTGTATGATTAAGACTATTAGTGGTGATTTGTATTCATTCATTATTCTTAGTGTTGTTGCATTCCTGCATAGAACACTTGAAGCACTTTAGATATTCATGTTACACATTTGTGAAATGAATTCCTAATTGCTCAACAGAATATTTGAGAACTGTATCCCAATTATCTAGAGCAACCACTAATAAATTGCAGCAATATAGTAGCGGATAGTAGTACTTGCAGCTGTTGTAACACTGTGTGCCCTCCCCTCCCCATTATCCCTATGACTATTTGTCTACACATGTATATCATATTATTCAACGTGCATTTTATAACAGTTTTAACAAGAGGGCCATGATAGCCCATTAATCGCTCAACTGTGTACCATTGCTCCAAACAACAAGAAAGTAACTCAAAAGGTCATGATTTGAACAATCTTGTTAGAGGTCCACAAGACAATGATACATGGTAATATTTGTAATTGTTTAATATGCATATCAAAATACCAGCGTTTTTGCATTGAAGTGACTCGAAAATTATTGTGTTTGCAGACTAATGACCGCTAATTTTCGCTACCGTTTATAGAGTTAAAGGGAAGATAATCACAATTCAACTTTTAATTGTTCAAACTATTGTTTAGCCTCAAACTTTGAAAGAAATAACTAAAACAAGAGGGCCATGTCAGATGGCCCTATATCACTCATCTGACAACCATTGGCTATAATACAAGGGGTCATGATTCTAACATAATTTTTAGAGGTCCATTACACAATGCTAAGTAACATTCCAAATATCTATTATCTGCCTGTCGGCTTTGTGCTTTTTTAAAAAAGTTTTCCCTATATAACCCTATGTGAAATCAAGTGACCTCTCCCCCCCGTCCTGGGAAGGGTTAAATTTATACCAGGGGGTCATGATTTCATTTTGAACAATCTTGGTAGAGGTCCACTAGACAATGCTTCATGCTAAATATCTATGCTCTAGGCCTTGTGGTTTCAGAGAAGATTTTTTAAGTTTTTCCTATTCTTTGCCATAGCAACCAGAGTTCTGCATTGAATGGATTTCTTTGAACAACTTTGATAGAGCTTCATGCAAAGAACATCTCTGCAAAGTTTCATCAACATTGGCCCAGTGGTTTCAGTGGAGATGTCGTTTGAAGGAAATGGTGGACGGACATACGGACGACGGACGGAGAGTGATCCTTACAGCTCATTCTGGCACTTTGTGCCAGGTGAGCTAAAAAGGCTTGCTTGCAATGAAAAGTTCAGCCTTTCTTTTCGACCCGTTCACATGAGCTGCAGTGATTATGGCTTTTTCAATTCGTAAACGGTCCCGAAAAACAGCGCTAATATATCTTAAAACACGCCAATTTTCCAGCTACTTCTCTGCATAGACTCCGTTACTTGGTATGAATTACAGACGTTTTGGCCACATGACCCGTGAAAATCGAGAAATACACGTATTTGACCCGCAATGAAAATGTCCTGTGCATCAACTTGACCTGCGCGAATTTTCATCATGCGTCTCGAGTCTCGTCAATTTCGCTGTGTCAATAAAAAATTTGACTGTCCTCTATCAGATAACATATGTGGGCGTTGTTACAAGTCTCGGCGATTACACTGTCAGTCAAAATCGATTGTCGTCTGTTGGTTAATATACGAAAGTAGGACTACTGACACGACTCGGTGTATTGTAATTCACAGATCGTTGGAAACATAAAATGACAATAAAAGCATTGTTTTGTTTGTTTTTTTAAATTAAGAAGTGACTTCTGTGTTGAAATATTTACTTTCAAAATTGTTACGGATGTAATTTTTTCTCTACTCTTTTACACATTTTTTTGTACTAAAACAGGGGAGGGGAGGCATGACGGAAAATCACGGACATGTGAGGTCGCGAAAATATGTGACAAACGGGGAACAACGTAATTTTCAGCTGATACAGCCTAGGGATGAGCATATATCTAATTTAAGAATCATTAGAAAATACTACTGAAAAGCAGCAGAACTCAAACAGAAAAATATGATATGCAAGCCTAGGATATATTACCTGAACCCTTGAAAATTTAGGCTGAAGAGTCAATGACCCTTGATTTTCAAAGCCTACTGAACACCCTGTGTGGGGATACACATTCATAATATGAAGATGTTTATATGCTTATATATATATAAATCAATTAGTTATAACTGAACGTTTCACAAATAATTATATCCAGTTAAGAATTTACAAATTTACATAACATAAAAAATGACACGACATAAAAAATGACATAAAAAATACAGGTGCCAATCAATCAATTAGAAAATTTAAGTCTTGGCACTTATGTACCTATGATGCACCATATATAAGAACCTTATATGATTATATTCTAAATGAATTGGGATTTTTAACTAAGGTTTTGTTAAAAAAAGAGTTTCCAACAATTTTTTTCCAGATAAGTCATACTCATAAGTGAAAATTGACTATCTTATTTTTTATCTTTTATTTAATATTTGAAGTTTTGAAAATCTATATGATTTTTATGTAATTTAGACCTTGGCACAAATGTTCGAATATCTTACCTTATTCAAAAACATTATGCAGCCGCAATAAGTTTTATATTTATTACAGCTTATATTAGATATATAGAAGCAATCATGGTATGCAAAAATAAATATTTCATACTCAATCATTGATTTATTTATTATCAAAGGCCCTTAATTATTTCTACAAAATACCACTAATAATTTGATATCAAGATTTAATTATACCATAAAACAAAAAAATACTTACATCTAAGGAATATTATATACTCTTATAATGTATACTGGGGCCAAAATGGACATAAAGTGAGGCCGAAATGTCATGCGGCCGAAACGTCATCACAATTTCCTTGAGGCCTACAAACTTACGGGGCCGAAACTTCTGGATAATGGATTCGATATGTATCATTGTGAAACAATAAAAAATAATAATTGAAAATGAGGCATTTAGTTTGTCGACATTTCCGAAAAACAACTGTGAAAAGCCGATAATTAATCGGCAAACCAGTGATGTGTTTGCAGAAACACCACAAATTAAAGCATGATTTAATCCCATTAAATTAATTATTGGGTGTTACGACTGCCTACCTGCGCAGTTATTATTGGAAAACCTCACAACCTAATTGGTCGAGGGAATTTGTTCCGCACAATATCATTTGACTGGCGACGTGATTGGTAAAGCGAGACTGAAGTGTGTTTTGACTTCGCCTTCAGCCTGTCGATTTGGCTGCAGTAGGTGCAAATAGTTTGTAGATTTATTCGGGCGTGTCATTTACTTGGTAGCGATTACGGGAAAATTTAATCACCTCGGGGTCAAACGCGGGCACAAAAACAAAATGTGTGTACCGAGGGATGATCAAAGTTTTCATGCATCACCTTTGAAATTCATGCGTCCAAATACTCTTAATTACATATACTATGTAAGTGTTTCCACGAGCCCCAAAACAAAATCAGGTTCACCAGCAACAGCCAAATTGTGCTGTCAAAAAAATCTTACAAATTAATGTCAAATATTAACAAAAAATCTGAGGGCGACAGTTACCTAGATCTTCCATCACTTTTTTTGTGTAGTCAGTTGATCTACTTGTGCTCATCAACCAAACGTCATTGAGAAAAGGTGTGTCCAACCACACAACTTTGTCAACTTTTAGTCCCCTTTTCTCGAATAAAGAATGAGCTTGAAACAATGTCTACATGAATTTCACATTATCATCAAATGTCTTGATATAAAATTAGAAATATTTTAAGCAATGACGTTGTAATTTAGTGGAAGTGTGACGAGTGTCAACAAAATTTAATATTGCCTTTACAACAGGAAGTGGAACTTATAGTTCAAATTAGCGAAAAGGAAAATTAACACCAGAAAGACGGGGGTCACTTAAAATTATGTAGTGGTTATAGGTAACTTCCAACAGCCTTGCTTTTGGATTAACCCTTTAGCGACGTGGTTGTGGTGTCCGCTTCCCATGCTGACGGTCAGGGTTCGATCCCAGCTGGGGACATAATACTTTTCTCCTCTGGAATTACTTCATTGGCGACGAGGATGGGTTTTACAGAAGTTATATCTTTGCTTTTTTGTTTCAGATCAGCATTATGGCCGAAGGGAATAAAGACTTCCAAGGTGAAGTGGATGAATACCTGTTAGGCAGTCGTGTGTTTAGGCCTGCGGAAACATTTGTTAAAGATCTTTCTCTTTGCCCAAGATACGTAGGAGTTGATGACCAGTCAAAAGAGCTACTTGAGTCTCTACTCAAAATGGTCAATCTCGTCAAAGAGAAGTTGAGAAACAGTCGTAACTAAAGCGACACATACATTGGCTTAAAGAAGCTTCCAAAGCTATGGATGCGTATTGTGTAGCAGACAGGGACTGGATCTCAAAACCTAAGAGGGATCTCTGAGACCGTCCTGTAGTTATATCCCAGGATTATAATCCAGAAAAAGATAGGAAAGATATACGGTACAAGACACTGTCCAGTCATAAGAGGATATATGCCTGGAGAGAGCTGCAGAGGAACTGTGTCTCGACGACATAGACTTGGAGCTTGAAGAAGAGCTACTGAGCTCTCCCAAGTCGAAGCCAAGATATCATTTGGCCACGTCAACTGGCATAGAAGACAGGGAGGTAGACCAAGTACCCCAACTGTCAAAGGTCTCAAGTTGCCGAAGCACGCCAAAGAAAAACAAGAGAACTTCTAAATTCTCCCCTATCAGAGCTCCTTCGGAGGGACCAGCAAAGAGCACACGGTTGACCACTAAGGTTTCCACAACCGCAGGAAAGCAGATCCATGAAACTGGACATAGGATGCAAGGTTCTAGGCACTCAAACCAAGCAAGAACTCGTCCGGATAAAAGGGCTTCCAGCTCTACAACCCAGGCGACAGGTAAAGCAGTACAGACAACAGACCTCAAGAAGAGAAACACTATCTCTGTGTCCCAGACACAAGCTTCGTCAGTCTCTGAAATCAAACGTACAGTTACAGTGGACCGAAAGCAGCTTCAGCTTGGTAAGAGAACAGCAAAAGAAGCCATGTCTCTTACTATTTCCACAACTGTTCATAAGAAGCCAAAAACTGATGAGGTATTTCGTCAGGTGAAAGAAACGGTCAAAGACATCCAAAATTCAAGGGAAAGAATGAGGAAGTTTTGGGTTCCAGATTGTTTGGAAACAACGTCCTACATGAAGGTTCATGCCTTTGACATTCATATTCCCGAATTTTCAAGGAATCGCTTAAGCCTGACGACGAACAAGTACTGCGTGGCAGAAGAAATGCTCAAAATCAAGCGGCTAGATGGCTTTTAAGCAGACCAGCATCTCTGGATGAACTAGTTTCTTTCATGGCAATCCAGAAAGTACTAACTGTAGCAGACAATACCAGTGTCTCTACTACTCAGGCAGAAGCTATGAAACTGTGTGCCTTTCTTCGGGTCCCTGTTCCAGCAAACTTTACATTGGAACCACCAAGTTCACCCGTCGTCTTGATTCACTGGAAGGCAGTCTTTGTTGGTACGTGGCATTCCCTGTTTGATATTATTTTTGTTTTTTTGGTAATTACTGCAACGTTAGCCGACGATGAACGACGTTATTGGCAAGATAATTTTCAAGCGCCAGATGACGTACAAGAGGTACATAGCGCAAACTCAGTACCAGACGAAATTCTGCCAGAGGCCTTCGATAGCCATTTCCACCTTGATAGGACTCTACGAAAACTACAATTACTATAATTATATCAGTTGACTTGCAGATTCTTTTTTTAGTTCCGTTACTTTGTTATGGATATGAAACTCGAGGAATAGCGAATTCAAATATTGATCAGTTACAGCTGAAATTTTACAAACTAACTATAATATAGTCTTACGGTGTCATAGACAAATTGTCAATTTTCAGGTTGCTGCAACTGAAAAAGGTTCAAAATAGATAAAACTTACGAAACTGCAGGTTGGTGATGATAATCAGTTGGGCGATGGATTTCTTTATTTATTTTGTCAAATAGCAGGGATTTCCCGTGCAAAAACCGGTGTTAGGTCTTCGCGACAATTATGGATCCAGATTTGCATGTGCAATAGTCCAGTCTGATCTGGATCTTGAATGTACAGTTATCAATAATTGACAACTCGAGTGGCATTGGGGTGCTTGTAGATATAATAGCGTTCCATACATGGTGATGGCACTAATTGCTATTATCTGTGCGATGATAATAGGCATCGCGATAATGACTTTCGCAGGGCAGCACTCATTTATTCTGGCTTGAACGATTATCAGGTGCTAAAAAGTTTGTAATAACCGATGCATTTATTTATTATGCCCCCTTCGAAGAAGAGGGGTATATTGATTTGCAGATGTCGGTCGGTCGGTCGGTCGGTCTGTCCGTCCGTCTACCAACTGGCTTTCGGATGATAACTCGAGAACGCTTGGGCCTAGGATCCTGAAACTTGATGTGAAGGTTGGTCATGACCAGCAGAGGACCCCTATTGTTTATTAGGTCAGTATATCAAAGGTCAAGGTCACAGTGACCCGGAATAGTAAAACGGTTTCCGTATGATAACTTAAAAATGTTTGGACCTAATATCTTGAAACTCGATGTGCAGGTTTGTCATGACCAGCAGATGACCTCTATTGATTTTGAGGTCAGTAGGTCAAACTTCAAGGTCACGGTGACCCGTAATTGTAAAACAGTTTCCGAACGATAACTCGAGAACGCTTGGGCCTAACATCTTGAAACTTTATGTGGAGGTTGGTCATAACCGGTAGAGGACCCCTAACGGTTTTAAGATTAGAAGGTCAAAGGTCAAGGTCACAGTGACCCGGAATTGTAGAATGGTTTCCGCTCAATAAATTAAGTTAGGAGTGACCAATTGCAATGATATTTGGTTTGTAGGTAGTTTGCGGGGAGAGGAAGCTTGGTTTGCATTCGAGGTCACAAAGATCAAGGTCAAGGTCACTGTTACTAAACCAATACTGAAGATGGAGGTGAATACAAAAGGCTCATTGTGGTTATGCTGTTTTATTTTTTTTTAAATCAATTCGTATATAAACATACGTAAGCCATATCTAAGAGATTAAGACATGGCGCGAGTATTAATCGATTTATTTAGACATAAGTTTTAATATAAATAAACTGAAGTACATTGTATTGATTTACTTTCTTACGTTCTTTGGTTATTAATCATTGTTTTAAAGTGCAATGACTCTGAGCGATCGATATAAAGCCATCATGACCCTCTTGTTCATTGTCTTTGTCAAACTGTCAGAATTAGTGTCTTGGTTGATTCTATGTCAAGTTCGAATATTGGCTATCTCGGATCAAACCTAGGTCACCAAATCAAATCAAAATCAAAGCGCTGTTGGCTCTGAAGACATGTGGGCTATAGATGGTTTGGTGGAAATCAACTCCGCATCATCTTTTGAACGAATTGTATTTCAATGTATTTATTTCATGACATTCCTTTCGGGAGTGTGTAAACTTTTAAAAGAAATTTATTTTAGGTGAATGTAGATGTAATCGTTCGCAAATAAGGTTTTTCGGCGAAATTACATCATAAATTTGATAATCAAACTACGAACTCTCATATTTAGCTCCGTACGTTCCGTAAATATCCGCTTTCCGTGACACACATATGATTATCTTCCGTAATAAGCGTTAGTTTACATCAAGGTAGTACACCCCTAATGGGCACTATTTGAAACCTTGAAAAACATATATTTTTCATAATCTACATCTGTTAACTGACTAATTTTGAAGATTTTTCAACATTTAATGAAGATATATCGTGCATTTGTGTACCTTAAAAAGTATGCAAGTATTTATGTATATTTGTTTTTGTTCTAAGGTTCCAGAAAATGTTGCTTTCAATGTAGAATAGCAAAACATTTATTAAAAGTCTATGAGTTTAACACGGGTAACAAAAATGTGCATTATGCCAAAAATATGGGATACAGTTGGCCTAATTTCGTCCCGAGACATATCACACATATAAAATTATAAGAGTGTAGCAAAAAATTCGGAGTAGGGGCATCACTACTGATTATGGAACTTTTATTTGTAATATATGAACTGCAATATAAGAAAAAAAGTTTTACCATCTGCTTTTTGAGATATTGAACTTTTAAAAATGATCAAGGTCAACTTTTATATGTTCAAGTTATTTGTACAGCATGATAAAATAAAGGAATTTCAATTTAATTACTCAAAAAAGAAAAAAATGGCTCCCGCCAGGACCTCTTGATCTCAAAGCGGACACTCTACCACTGCGCTACGATACAAAATGTGCACAAATATAAAATCCAAAGTATTCAAAATGGTCCTAAAATAGGAAATACTCTACCTATGCAGCGCAGTAGTTTCTAAATCGGAAGTCCGTGGGAAAAAAAGCCATGTAAATGAGCCCGTAATGTATGCACTATTCTGCAATCGTATGAAGCTGTTTGTACTGATTTTTGTTATATTATCTTATCGTATGCTACATTCAAACAGCAGCTTAATCTGGTCTATCTTGCACTACTTTCCCATAGCGCAGTTTTACAGTTGCTATCAGCACATTTTACAGTTCAAAATTGTCTGCGCTTTTGAAATGTAGCATGCTAACTATGGCCTTGGGGCTTACAGTCCCCAGGCAAAAAACGTTTTGTTTGCAATAGATGCTGCATTTTTCATTAGACCTTCGTTAAACTTTGTCAGAATAAGTATCTTGGTAAAATCTAGGCCAAGTTTAAATATCGATTATCTCGGGTTGAAAACTACTTCCGGGAGTCAAATCATAGGAACCCTTTGGGAATGCAATAGGGATTGCATTTTTATTGGATCTTCGTGAAACTTTGTCAGAATGATTATTTTGTTAAAAAAATAATTAAATCAAAATATGGGTCATATCAAATAAAGGAAAATCTTGTTATCACTCTAGGGGCCACATTTCACCTCCAATCATAAAAAAAATGGTCAGAATGGTTGTCTCGATGACCCCTAGACCAGGTTTATTATTAGGTAACATGAGGTGAAAAACACTCTAGAGCCCAAATTTGATTACCAATTTACATGAACATTGGTCAGAAGTTTGACTTGATGTTTTGAATCTGAGTCAATAATTAGTAAACCATGGCAAATAAAAGAAAAAGCTTGTGAACACGATAGAGGTCACGTTTTGCATTTAATCATCATGACAATATATCAAAAGACTTTTCTTGATGAGCAATGTCACTCAGGTGTTTATGGTCACCATGGCCCTCTTGTTGCAACGCTGTTATTTTTGGGTGGCACATAGCGAAATGAATACACGACTTATCATTAAAACTAATATTACGAACGAGTTTCTGTCAGGTAAAACATCATTCATGCTAAAACGCACTACATGTACATGTAATTCGTTTGATTGACGAGTGACTGAACGGACATCGCCGTGTTATCAATAATAGATATACATGTATCTTTATTCCTTTAAAAGCCTTCGCTTTAGTAAATCAGAATATCACCGTGCATAAGCTAAGCTTGCTCGTTTCTAAATTGCCTTACTAATTTGGACAGCAAAGAAATCTGCAGCTTCCTTCATCCCGTGAGCTATCCTTATTATGCCTTGTAGGCGATTCAGGCATAAATCTCCATCGATGATGGTGTAAAAACTTTCAAAGCTTTTGAACAGTACATCCGGCAGATTTGACATAGTTTCTAATGATTTTTTCGATATACATGTATTTCATCTGTTTGTCGTACCTATATCATTAAAAATTGTTTCGATTTTCAATTATTAAGTCATGAATAATCGATTATTCTGAACGTGTCTTTTGCGACGCAATATAATCTTCTATTCCTCAATGTTGGCAATTGTAAAGAGCCTTCATAGTCATGAAGCCATGTAAGCTTCTGTTATTTCATAAGAGACATGCCGCCAAGTTCAACATGGTAATATACTGCATGGCGATTTTGTACAGAGGATATATGAATCAAAATATGGTAACAGAAGGTAAGGCCACCTATCATGCCTTTCACACTAAGTGCCCTGAGGTACCGACTAGTTATAGTTTGCCTTAAAAGTAGAGCCTCACCTTCGGAGGATTGACATGTGTTTCAAGATTTGTAAGCAAATAATGTGTGTGACTGCATTCAGTTCTTTCTGTATCTAGTGTCAGACACAAAACTGTATCCATGAATCCTTTTCTAAAAGCACATCGATATTGTTCGCACTTTAAATTATTTTATTTTAAGATTTCAAGATTTTATTTCTAATGTCATGGCTCATTTAGAGCATGTGACATAAAGCAATACAAAACACATTAATTGAACTGAAAAAAAGCAAAAATCACAGTAACAGTGAAACACATGACAACAACCAATGCAAAAATGCAGCATTATAATGATGACTTCAGGGCACTATAAAGGGACAAAGCGATTGATGTCGAACTAAATAACCGTCCGACTGTACGTCCCCTACATTTTTTCGTGTCCGGACTGTAACTTTGTCATGCATTGAAGGATTTTGAAATAATTTAGCACAAATGTCTAGCACATCAAGACGACGTGTCGCGCGCAAGATTCATGTCCCTACCTCAAAGGTCAAGATCACACTTTGAAGGTAATGGAATCCTGTATATATGCACACATTCGTGTCCGGACTGTAACTTTGCCGCACATTGAAGGATTTTATATAATAACCTGGCACAAATGTATAGCACATCAAGACGACGCGCTGCCAAATGCATGTACGCCACGGTCCGCATGCTGGTACCGAGTATGAACAACATTTTTCTTATACGTAGATATTTTGATTTTTTTTCTTCTTTTAAATTATTTAGAAGTTTGCTAGTAATGACCGAACATCTTTCATTTTGGATGACTTTTGAACAAATTGTGAGCATGCGGACATCGGATATGAACAATCTACATTTTGTAATCATTAAGCATTGCATGAGAGTAAAAGGCACATTCGTGTACAGTACATACTATAATATCACATGACTTGTATTGAGATAATGAAGCATTTTAAATAAAATTATATAGGATAACATTGAAAAACAATTTTTTTAGATAATTCAGACAAAATATAACTAATGAGAAACATTATTCTACTATTTGGCTACACTTCTAAACCAATTTCAATATAAAAGATCGGTTCAATAAATAATAAGATAAAATTTCTATAATAAATATGATAATACGGCTGAGCAATTGCGACTTTTTAGTTAACAAGTTTCCTGATGAAAGGGATGTAATTGACGATTAGTAAAGGTGACATGCGATACATAGAATACAGCGCTATTTCAAGTCAAAGGTTTTTTACTTGACTATCAAAGTTCACACTTACTCATTAGCGGTGTATTACAACTTTATAAAGGCGCAGTATGTACTATTATGAACATATGTCAATTTCTTTTTTTAGTTTTTAGTATATATAACCTGGTTTCAATAATAAAGAGTTTGTCTGTCTCGAAGAAATACCGTGTACCCGTGCGTAAAAAGGTATTTAATTATAAAAATGCACGAGGAAATTTATCTGAGGCAAAATTAAATAACAGTGTATATCTTATAAGTCTGAAAAGACTGGCTGCGTACAAAGGTTTTATGTGTCTCTGTATATGAATGCATTGTATGTATATATGTATGTATGCATGCAGATTTGACTCTAAATAAATAAAAAAAATCTTTATTTTTTCAACTGTTCAAGGTTTGTGAAAATTTCAATGGCGAATAAAACAAATCTGGTATTCTTGCGTTATTATCTACCTTTATGATGAATATGAAGTAAAATAATTACTTAGCTCCTCTTTTTTAAATAGCAATTATTAAATTACCTCAAACAATAAATTATATACATTAAATTATGTATCAACGATAGTGTAGCAAATAATGTTGCATCAAAGCTATATAATATATTGCTATGAAAAGATATTATATATAGAATTCAAATTCAGATATGAATAATTGAAATATGGCAACGTAATATTTCATTCACTGGCCTGACATAAGATATTGTCCAAGCTGAAACGCGATTGAGTAAACCGTGTGCTTAATTGATAAGCATTATACCTGGTATGAATAAAGAAGCACACATAACAAGGATATTTAGGCATTTTGAAACTTTTTTATTCCATATTTGGAAGATAGGAATTTCTTGTATGTATTTTATGAGTTTTATAGTTGGTACCGAATTTCACTAGGAATTTCTTAGTTAAAAAAACAAAATATTTATAACTAATTTATAACTACCATATAGCTTGAGAAAACGCAATTTATCACCAGAAGCACGTGCGAAAAAAGAGATTAAAAGTACCCTTTATTATCAAAGTGTGCCGTCGTGGCACTTGTTGCTCAATCAGGACGGCAAATGCATATAAAACACAAATCAGGACAGGTGACCAATTAAGGAAGATGTAATAATCTAATAAGTACAACGTTTGTAAACAGTAAATAGTGATAATTTAGATAATGGGATTAATATAAGCTGGATATTTTTCCTCTTAGATTGAAAGACCAAAATATCTGTTAAAATGATTTTGAGTGATTTGCACACATTTTTTGTTCGATTTAATATGACTTTGATAGCAAGCATTATAATAATACTTGAAATAATAGTTAAGTCTAGGTAATCAAATTAATAATAATAATGTGTTAAAAAGTCGACTAAAATGAAGATTTTCTGTGAAAAATAATAGTATTAGAGTGGGGGAACCTATGCTGGAAGTATTTTGAATGTATATCAGCTGTTCAGAAAGCAGGAAATCCTAACCATTTTGATTTGCCTCAGCGAAAACATAATGTTATCCCTGCTAATTCGAAACAAGATGTTGATGTGCGTCATCACGTACGTGACTATGTCGTTCTGGGAGCTATTGACACGACACATGTCAAAACTTGAAATTTCACCACGAAGGGAACCAATGCTGGCGGTATGTGATATTTGACAACCAACAGGTGGGAAACAGTTTTTAGAGCCTAAATATTAACTAACAAGAGATTACAGTTTCCATAGAATATATATTTTTATACAAAAGAAATAAGTTTTATCAAAAATGCTAACTTTAACTGGGTGATTTTGATGTCTATATTTAAGAATTTTTCTAGCGAAATTGATCGAGTACAATTGTATCGGTTGCTGTGACATCACAGAGCTGCACGCACGGCTATCACTACGTTTGCTGTTAAAGCATTTCATCAACTGTCAATGCTGAATGTACCCTGAAACTTTTTTTCTTCATCTGTTTTTCTGTAAATAGCCGTGTTTCGGAGATACCACCAGCATAGGGATACCGCCAGCATAGATTCCACCACTCTCTAATAAAAACTTGAAAAATCCTACACGAATATGACTTTGTGTATATGTGTGTGTGTACATGATTGTGTGTGTGTGTCGTGTGTGTGTGCGTGTGTGTGTGTGTGTGTGGTGGTGGTGTGCACTTCTGGGTGCTGTGGGGCTCGTTTTGGGGAGGCTGCGTTTTTGGTACGTGGCATTCCCTGTTTGATATTATTTTTGTTTTTTTGACTGCGCATATTATTATAATAACTCATATTTTGTTCAAAAGTCGGTCAAAATGAAAGATTCTCTGTAAAAACTGTTCTTATTGCATCTTCAATCAATTAAAGGAAAAAATCTTGAAAACAACTATTGTTCATGTTCGGTATCTGCATTCATGTTCGCGAATATAAGTCATATTCGTTTTTGGTACGTGGCTTTCCCTGTTTGATATTATTTTTGTTTTTTTGGAACATGGTGTGGGTAAGAGTGAGGTTGGGTGCGCACCATAAACCGGTTTAAGCTCCCCAGTGGTGTTTTTGCCACTGACCGTTCCAAGGCGGTGCCCCACTGTGTTCCTTTAATTGTTCGTTTTGTCCTCGTGTGTTTGCTTTGTTTGCTAGTGTGTGTTGGTAGTGTTTGTGTGTGTGTGTGTGTGTGTGTGTGTGTGTGTGTGTGTGTGTGTGTGTGTGTGTGTGTGTGTGTGTGTGTGTGTGTGTGTGTGTTGGTGGTGTGCACTTCTGGGTGCTGTGGGGCTCGTTTTGGGGAGGCTGCGTTTTTGGTACGTGGCATTCCCTGTTTGATATTATTTTTGTTTTTAAGTCATATCGCGAGGCAAATCCTTTCCGGTGTTTTACATACTTTTCGTGTCACAAGATCCGCAAGATGGCGGACGTAGAAATGAGCGAAGGTATGGTTTGGTCTTTCCGATTATTTCACTTCAGTAATAAGTATCTAAAGCCTGGACAATAAGTTTTGCTTTGAATAATCTCGTTCATATATTTAAAAACAATAGACTTATATATAGGCAACATTCAACTTCTTCCTCATAAGTAATGCGTAAGTGCACGTATTTCGGACATATCCTATATCCAACTTTCTCCTACTTTCGGCCCGTGCACTAGTGTCTTTAAGTAGGCAATTCTAAGAATGTTTGCTCATGGAACTGGCGGGAATGTCAAAGTACTAGTCTACGCAAGTTTTTCTTCCCTATCAACAAAGAGTATGCATATAATGCCAGACAAGATAACCAAGGTATTGCCCTGCTAAAATATCGGACAAATGCTAAAATGTCCGACGTGCACTTTAGTCCTGCCGATAACACTCACGAGAGGGATTGGCAGTATTCAGAGATAGATAGATAGGTAAATGGTAAAATCACCTGAGAAAGTCTTGGTCAAGCAAATATTCTGAATAAAACAATTCCAGTCTGTTTTTTTAGGTGTTTCGAATGTAACAGATGTTTCGGCCACATGACATTTCGGCCACATGACGTTTCGGCCCCACTAACGTTTTAACACATCGATGATAATTAAAATTGATGTTTCTTTCAGGTATTTGTTAGTGAAGAATATCCGTACATAAGTAGTATGTACTTTCATATCATTATTTTATTAGATATAAAATTGTATGTAAACATAGGAAAAACTGATAACTGCATGACAAAATAGAAACAGAATAAAAAAACAGATTACTATACAAAAAAACAGAAGCGCACAAAACATTTATATCAATACACACATAAAAACAAAAGATTATCAGGGCTCGACTTAGGACTGAAAACTTAATTGAACCTTTGGTCCACCTCATCTAGACTTCAATTGGCCCAACGTCAACTGACCTGGACCAAAATATTTGTACCAATAAAACTATAAACTCACTATGCAAAAAGATGTTTAAAAAATAACGTGACTTCGAGTGGAGTTTAGAGTGAAAATATCGATCGCGGGACTATCGCATTTCTCTATTTCTGAGTGACTTTTTTATTACATCATGTAATTAAAATGTTGATAAAATACACCTGTAAAAGCGAACTGTTACAATTAGATTTGAATCCCAAGGATTAATTCACACATCGCGGCCGCGGTATTTTCATTGCGAATCCGCGGCCGCTATACTATTACCGCGTTTTTGATATCATCGTTTCAAAAAGTTATTTTTCATCTGAACCTCAATGTATATGTAATATATTTATTCCTTTGAAATATCCGCCGTAATTGGTCAATGTTTATTTTCCACTTTGCATTTGTCACTCGTGGTAGGTGTGAAAAATATGGCCTGTCATAAAGGATGACACAATTAACTCTTTCAATTTTGAAATTGTTTGCAAGTCCAAGCTATGTGATACCACTGATTGAGGTTCGTTAATTGATGAAAGCGAAAACATTTCTCTGACAATTTAAAAGTTCTGAATGTTGTTTATTCAAAACAAAACCACTGGAGTAATTTGTTCTGTTTGTTACAAAATCGTCGAGTTTCAGCATGTCCGTCTATTTTGCTCTTTTTCAGCTATTGTGAATTTTTCCAGTAACAATTTTCTTATATTCATTTTAATGAATAACCTTTGCCGAATGAAGTAATTTTTACTGCAAACTTCTGTTAGTAATAGAGATAAAGCCGCAGGTGTCACGAGATCAAAGAAGATCGCCGATGCTTGTTGGCGCTAGTCAAGTTTCTTTGATCTTAGTAAAACACGTGGCATTAAAAAGATAGATATATTTTGACAGTTTAAGACATGTACAAGTACTTGTTGACTTTGGATTATAAAAATATTAGTTTGGATGAGATAATGTTACAAGTAAGTTTTATTTTTGTTGATGCAATATATCGAAAACGCTACACAAATATACGTCGGTTGGCCTATGAATTTCAATTTAAAATGTAGAGCTCTATAAAAGACAAAAAAGACGCGTGTATACAAATATCTACCGAAACAAATTTCAATTTAATATCTCGTAAACCCGTTCAATCACACCAAGTACGGCGATTTTATTAACCCCCGCAAAGTGCCGCGATATTTCTCCGTACTCGAAGTCACTTCAAGTTCTAAGTCACGCTATTTGGCTCGATTGGAGGTGTATAAAACTCGATTTCAATTGGTTATAGATGGGTGTCAGTGACAAATCAGAAAGCACGTTATTAATTTGTTCTATAAACCCCTGACAAACAAAGATTTGTGCCATTGTCATCTCATTTTTGATGTGGACCGGCGGACCAGCTTACTGGATGGTCAGTTGGACCGTGGGCTTTTTAACTGGACCCGGGCCAACGGTCCAGTGCTAAATCGAGCCCTGATTATTATACAAAAGAACAGAAATGCACAAACAATAATATACACAACAAAACAAAAGACTATTATACAAAAGAGCAGAAACGCACAAAACAATAACATACACAACAAAACAAAAGAAGAACACACACGAGGAAAGATGATTTGCCGTTAATGTAATTAATCACTGAATTCAAGTTCACATAGCTGTCACTTAAACTGGATATATACATTTCCTATTTCTTAAGAAATCCTCACATGCATTATCATGGTCGTCATGCTTCCCCCATAATTGCTCGATTTTTACATCCATTGCGACGTACTTGGCTCTCCGGTGCCTCAATAACGCTCCCCTCTAATTATACCATAAAACAAAACTAAAATATGTACATCGAAACAATATAATCATGGATAGGTCCGTGATATAATTGACTCTCATATATGAATTGGGGCCGAAATGGACATAAAGTGAGGCCGAAATGTCATGTGGCCGAAACGTCACCACAATTATCTTGAGGCCGAAACGTACTGGGGCAGAAACGTCTTGTTCCCGGTGTTTCTCAAGCATATTGCGACCCTGTCTGATCTTGAATCTTTCAAGCAAGCAGTGGCCCAGCTCAGTTATTAATCATACGATAGTTGTTAAACCTTTTATTCTTTTACTAATTTAACAGTTTTAAAATCTTGATTCTCCTAACTGTAAGAACTATCTTGCAGTTATCTTATTTTATCTTTTATTAACACCCGGCGTGCACCCTGCCCATAATACTCATGGGAGGTCTGAGCAGGTGAGTCAGTATGACAAGATAGATAGATAAAACAGTAAACTTTAAGTAGATTATCACAAAGTAAAGGGATAAGATCTATACAGTATTATTTTATGTTTTTTGGCGGTTTATAGAACTACAACGATGGATAATATCCCAATACACTCAGTGTCCACTCTATGTAATTTATCCCTGATTAATTTCATATGTATACCGGGCGTAATGAATGCAAGAAACTGATCGACACTGATGTCGTTAATTTTTTAATGAGGTCATCTTTGCTATGCTTTCTGATGACATTTCCCGTGATTTTTTACAGTTTATTGAAGCAAACTCTACAAAAGTAAAGTTTGAGACATAAAGTTAACAGAAAAATTGTTGATAACGATAATTTCACTTGTGAACACCACTATGCCACTTGTGAAAATATCACTTTTGGTGCCCAATCAATGAATTTATAGCATGATATTACACCTAAACCAACATTTATCTTATATGTCATGATGCACCCAAACATCATGGCCAAAAAAAAGTGGGTACATCTTGGTTTGGGTACATCTTGACCAGATCCCAAAGAAAAGTACCTAATTTTAAAATCTTTGTTAATGTTTTTACGAGTAAACTTGATGATTTTGGAGGGGAATATTATATAAATCACCGGATACTTTTTGATATTAAGCAGTTGCAGAAGATGCTCTTAAAGTCATTTTAAGACTCCCAAAAGTAGGTTCATAGGACTGGTATATCATGCCACATCAGCTGGAAACTCTTAAAATAATTAATTTTCAAATTCCTAGTGAATCTTACATGCTTATATCACTATCACTGAACGAGTATCACTGTTTTCTCTGTGTTAGGAAGTGAAGCTGGTAGTCCAAGGAGCCATGGTTCAGGAAGTCCAGTGAGAGAAATGTCGGCATCACCAGCACATAGTGGAGCTTCAGGCAGCCCAATGCATGAAGGGTCTGTGTCTCCCACATACAGTGATGGTCCTGGTACACCACAGATTCAAAACAGAGATAGATCAGTATCTCCAGCTCATAGTGATGCATCTGGAAGCCCAAATAGGGAAGGTTCGCAGTCTCCTGCACAAAGTGCAGCATCTGGAAGTCCACAGAGGGAGGGTCCGGCCTCACCTGGACATGGTGTTAGATCACATTCACCAAGTCCAGATAGAAGCAGATCAGCTTCACCAAGAAGTCAACATAGCGGTGCTGGTGGAAGTCCAGCTCACAACAGGGAGGCTTCTGTTAGCCCTGGAGGTAGCCACAGGTCAGAAAGTCCAGCACACAGCAGATCTGGTAGTCCTCGAAGCAGATCTAATAGTCCGGCACGCAGTAGGTCTGGGAGTAGAAGTAGATCTGGAAGTCCTGCTAGGAGCAGATCAGGGAGCCCAGCTCGCAGTAGATCTGGAAGCCCCGCTCGCAGTAGATCTGGAAGCCCTGCTCGCAGTAGATCTGGAAGCCCCGCTCGCAGTAGATCTGGAAGCCCTGCTCGTAGTAGGTCTGGAAGCCCTGCTCGCAGTAGATCTGGAAGCCCAGGAGAGAGAAGTAGGTCAGGGTCAAGAAGTCCTATTTCTGGTAGGTCCCGGTCTGGATCCAGGAGTCCAGCTAGAAGCGCCGCTTCAGGAGGTCACAGGAGCAGGTATCTTTTTTGTCTCCATTGTTTTTGGTCTTTGTCTCATTTCAACTATTTTCACTCCAATTGTTACATTACAGAAAGCATGTATGGAAAAGAACTGATGTTTAAAATGTGTTTGTAACAAGTATAGCAGTTACATGGTTATCTCCATGCTTGGGTTGTACACAGTGCTTTCAATATTAAGTCCATGCACAGTTCTCTCTGTGTTGTTATATTGTACTGCCCAGATACAAAGTATCATACAGGAATTCCTCTTGTCCGTCTGTCTGTAGACGAAATTTGTACAGGCTATTTCTTGGCAACCACTTGTTGGAAATCAAAGAAACATCACAATACCAATACAATACCAATCCTAGATGTGCAAATCCTTGGCGTGTTCTGCTTGGATGATATTTCATTGAGTTATTGCCCTCTGATTTTTTCGTACATATAGTATACAAAGAGATGTTTGTCCATGCAGTTTCTCAGAAGTGCTATGTACTGTACCAAGGATAGTTGTGCATAGCCATGGCCAGTTGTTGCACTAAGATAATTTTTCATTACATGTACATTGTATGTTACTGCCCTTTGATGTTTCATACATATGGTTAACATTGAGATGTTCGTCCGCATTATTTCTCAACAGCCTTTAGTTTGAATTCAATTTAAATTTACACATGTGATTAATTCAGAGGTAATTGCATCAGTATGCCATGATAATTTTTCATTGAGTTATTGCCCTTTGATGTTTTCATACATAAAGTCTACATAGAGATGTTTGTCGGCTCTATTTTTCAGTTACTTCTGGCTAAATTGCAATGAATATTCACAGGAATAATTAGTTCTGAGCTTAGTTGTGCAAATTGTCAGCATGTTACACCTGGATTAGTTTCTTTGAATTACTTCTGCCCTTTTGAATTACGTGTATTCATACAAATTGTGTACAAGTATGTAATTGAGATTTTTTGGGTGCCTGCTATTTCTCAGCAATTACTGACTGAAAATCAATGATATTTCACATGAGTGCTAAGTACCAAGTTTGGTTGATCACATATTGCCAGCATGTTGTACTGGGATTTATTTTTGGCTGGAACTTGAAACTTCTTACATATTCTCCACAAAGCAACCACAGCCATCAGCTGCAGTTGTGTTGTTCCTTACTGTGTCAAGTGCGTAAAAGTGGCTATCAAAAGAGTAGAATAACTGTCAAGGAGGCAGCTGGGGATATTCCTTACCCATTATAGTTAGAGCTCTAGTTTTGTCATACATTATTTTGTCATACATATGTATGCTCTTATTAAGTTATCTCTGTTTTGCATAAAGCAATCAACATAGGTTTGTTTTCAATTTGTACCTCTTTTAATTTATATCTGCCATCAAAATGTCTACGTGCTTTCTCATACAAATGTATGCTCTTATCAAGTTATCTCTGTCTTGCTGAGAAGCCTCAGTTACTGTAGTACAGTTTGTTGTTTTGCTGTTTTGTAGGTCACATAGTCCATCAGAGCCAGGCAGTCCAAAGAAAGGTAATGTTTATAATTCCACCTCAAGAGACAGGACATAGTAAGGGATCACTTGCAGTGAGCCTTGTCCATTTATGTTGTCTGCTCACTAATTTGAATAGCTTTTATCCAATCAGCACTAAACCTGGTCACAAAGTTCATGGTCACAACAGTGCAGTATCTCAGCCAGGTTCAGTAGCCAGTCAGATAGTTAAAGGCATTCTGGTGTTTTGGCCCTTGAATGGACAAAAAAATTTCAGATAAACATTGTGGTATCTGTTCCATTTCCCAGCGGTTACCAAACCTAGTCAGTGTATACAGATATTTCTTGTTCCCCGCCAAATCACCCCAACAACTGCGGAGCCAGTAATTTTGTCTGTAGGCTCCATTACTTTTTAATCAAATGTTTTAATTAAACCCCCCCAAAAAACGAAAAAAATTTGATGGTGTGTATGAGTCAGTTGGTCAGTTGTTCGGCCTGTCTGTTCACAGTTACCGGTATTCTTACTGTAAAAATCTGGTTATGTACTGAAATACACATACTTGCTGAACCAAAATTGCTGCATGTATCACTTGAAGGTACAGTTGAGCACTGTTCAAATATAAAAGCATACATGTTAATCACAGAACAAGAATTTATACACTACCAACTAAAGCTTCTTAGAGAAAGAAATGTTATATTTCAGGGGGAGATGACTCCGACTCCAATGATTCTGTGATTGGTCGTAAGAAGTCAAAACCTGTTGAAGATGATGGACTCTCAGATATAGAAGATAGTGAAAGGGTAGAAGGTAATGCCAAGTTTGCATCAGTAAACATGTAAGACAAAATGTAATAGCTTGTGTAAGAAGTTTGTTGTACTGTTTCACACAGTACTGTTACTGATGGAAAGATAGTTAATACTGGAACAAAATGGGAAACATGTAGGCAATATAAGTGACAAAGAACAAATCAGTGCTGCATGGGGAGAGAGAACACAACCTCTATATGTCATAAGTACAGGTCTCATGTTTACAAGAATTAAAGAACATGTTTCAAACTGGATTGAAATTTTACTCAAGTGTTTGATGTGATTAAATTTGCCTAGAGGAGAAGTTGCATAACTTTGGCTTGTATTTGGTTCAGTTGTGTCCCCTTTTTCCAGTTGGAATATGTGTACAAATTGCTAGCTTTAAAACTAATGCAGATATTTGACTGAATCTGACATGGATAAGAGTATTCAATGTAGTAAGTCCCAACATTTCAGACATAGAATTTCTAGTTTGACAAATGTATGCTCTTATATAAGGATTTGAATTGCTTTTATTTTATGACAAGTGATTAGCTTTGAATAGTTGATTCTATGGACTGCTCTTGTCTATGATTAGCAACTGTGGATGACCTGTTTGGTGATGCTGATGATATCAGCTCTGATGAAGAAGAGGCCAAAAAATCTGATAATGACATGAAGGAAGATGGAGAGGATGGGGAAGAAAGAACACAGGTGAAAAATAATATTCTGTTATACTCTTGAAGTTTTCCCCTTTTTTAGCTCGACTTTTCAAAGAAAGCTATCCTACTTGCCTGGGCATCGGCACTCACCTGGGCATTGGTGTTGGTGTCACACCTTGGTTAAGTTTTTCTTACCACCCCACTTTATTTCAAAACCATTAAAGGTATTGCTTTGAAACTTACCATACTTGTTAACCATCATAACCTCCATCAACAGACAAGAGTACATAACTCTATCAAGGTTTTTGTCAGAATTATGGCTCTTTTTCGACTTAGAAAGTGCATTGAGCTTGGTTAAGTTTTTCGTACCACCCCACTTGATTTCAAAACCATTACAGATATTGCTTTGAAACTTACCATTCTTATTTACAATCATTATCTCCATCCACAGACAAGAGTACATAACTCTGTGAAGGTTTTTGTCAGAATTATGCCCCTTTTTTACTTAGATAATACATTGAATAACGGTAAACTCCACTTTATGACATGACCCTTTAAGATATTGCTTTATAAGTTGGAATACTTATTTGCATCATTAGCCCCATCTGTAGGCAAGAGTAGGTAACTCTGTCAAGGATTAAAAAAAAAATAAGGCCCTTTATTGACTTAGCTTCTTGGTTAAGTTTTTCGTACCAGTCCACTTTTTGACTCAGCTGTTTCAGGTATTACTTTGAAAGTTGGAATACTTGTTAACCCTCATGATCCCGAAACATAGGCTGGAGAAGGTAACTCTGTCAAGGATTTCATTTTAATTATGGCCCTTTTTGACTAAGAAAAATCTGTTAAAATTTTCATTCTTGTCTACTTGTTGGATTACTTATGTACCATCATGACACCTATCTGTAAACAAGAGAACATAACTCTGTGAAAATGTTTCTTGATTTGTACTTAGAAATTCCTAGTTAAAGTCTTGTGTGCAGCTGGCACTGTCATGCACATATATCATTAACCACTTTACTGGTAAGTATTAATCTAAAACTTTGCTGTAGTATTCAGGGAAGTAAAACAATTAAGTTTGATAACTCTTGACTTAATTTCTTGCTGCTTTTGGCCCTTGTTTATACAGATCCTTGTTTTTCCTTTTACAGTCAAAGTTTTGTTTTATTGGCAAGCACTGAAAAAAGTCGAGCACACTGTCCTACTGACAGCTCTTGTTATATCTTTTGCCACTTCACATTTTATACTTAAGAGGATCTTAAATATTGTTTAGTTTCAAGCAAAAAAATGTACTAAATATTCTGTGATACTTGTAGTTTAAAACCACTTTACAGTTTTGAATACAAGTACTCAAATTGCATGTTTTATTTTGTGCTTGTTAGAATTAGTGGAAATGGAAAAAAACAGTTTGATGAAAGTTACTGTATTTGTTATAGAGGCCAGTTATTGAAGGATCAGATGAGGAGAACCAGGAGCCAGAAGAACAACCGGAAACCAGAATAGAAGTGGAAATTCCCAGAATAAAAACAGACCTTGGCAAAGCTGTGCACTACGTGAAACTTCCCAACTTTCTCAGCGTGGAAACAAGGTAGAGGTTTATGTGATAAATTCATTGAACCAACTACAATTAGATATTTATCTGCAGAAAACAATACATTTGTCCTTGGTTACAAATCAAGTCATGCAAACCTTTTTACACCCCCAAAACACAAAGTGTAAGGAGGGTATACTTGATTTAGCTTATCTGTCTGTCTGTGCTCTATCAGTAGATGTAAACTGTTAACATTATCTCCAAAACCACAGGTCATAATGAAATGATATTTAACAGAAGTGATAAGTACCATGCCTAGTTGTGCATGGTGCAATAATTAAAGCATCAAATGTTACATATGTACTGCGTCAGTGAGGGGGGTATTCATCACTTTCAGTGATAGTTCTAGTTATAGTGTGGGTGTTCTGGGGGTATTCATCACCTTCAGTGATAGTTCTAGTTATAGTATGGCTGTTCAGGGGGTATTCATCACCTTCAGTGATAGTTCTAGTTCTAGTGTTGCTGTTCAGGGGGTATTCATCACCTTCAGTGATAGTTCTAGTTAAACTTTACTTTTTAAGTCCCATGTGCCCTGCTAGCCAATATTTAGGGCCCATACAGACAAATGGATAAAATTGCCAACTAACTAATCCAACTTGATGGTTTCATGGGAGAGTAGACTCTAGCAAAGTTACAGTGATGGTCAGGTGAAGTCTGACATGAATCTCTTGGTCTTGATGGTCAAAGCAAGATTAAATTTCGCTCACCTGGCAGAGAGAGCCAAGGTGACCTTTTAGAATCTCACTGTGTCTGTACACATTGTCGTCAACTGTTTGGTCTAAAAAAAACTTCTTTTCCAAAACCACTGGGCTAAATTCCATATAGGGCCATGATGGCCTTCTTGTTTTTGTTTTGACATCCCTGAGTCATTTATGGTAAATTTTCAAGTGAAAAGCTTACAAAAATGACCAGGGTCATAGATGTACTCAAATATACAGGCCAGTAATAGTTTATATAGGTGACAGTAATCCTTACATGAAAGTGTGTACATCTTGTACAACATAAATACTGTATGATTTATGTTACACTCCTCATTCACAACATAAAAATAGAATATCTGTTTCACATACACACCTTGTGTTGTTATATAGTAGTTATAATAAACTATATATAGACAATGTATTTGCTGTATATTGTTCATTGTATATTTGGCATGTTACACAATGAATGACACAATATTAAATGGAAACCTAATGTGGTGAACACAAGAACATGATGCACGGACAGCACGTGTTACAAGCTTTAAATGAGGCACACAGACTTTGACAATGTCATGATATGATTACAGTACAAGGGCTGTAACTGATTTATAGCTGATACAGTCAATGTAAGATTAAAATATTTCAAGTTTTCAAGCTAGTCCGGTGTGTATACTGTTTTTTAAAAAATGACTTTATTTCAGACCGTTTGATTCTCTCACATACGAGGATGAGATTGATGAAGATGAAGTGTTAGATGAAGAAGGAAGAACCAGAATGAAACTAAAAGTAGGTGTAAAGTTTTTTTGAACTATGAAAATCGTTTGTTTTTAGAATGGACATTCAGTATGTTCAGGTTGTACAGTGCCTTTAAATATCACAGGTGCTCAGTGAAAGTTTGCCATGTGAATGGCATGTGTTCTCTTAGTTTAATCAGACTTGCTTGTTGAAGTAGGGCAAAGTCATTTTGAAGGTCCATTCCAAAAGCAGGAAAAATACTGTAGAAATAATTGTCATGTACACTGTTATCTTACCGATATCTTAAGTTGATTTGGATAATTTACTGTGTTAAATTCAGGGATATCATCACAGAGATTTTTTCATGCTGTAGATATCAATCCTTTGTTTGATGAAGAACAGTCGAGAAATTCTGCAATTTCCTTGAAATCCCCTGTTTTCAGGTTGAAAATACGATACGCTGGCGTTCATTGAAGGATGAAGAAGGTAATGACTTAAAAGATGAGTTGGGTGCTCCACTGCGAGAAAGTAATGCAAGGGTTGTTAGATGGTCAGATGGAAGGTTAGTTACTTCACATTTGTGGTTAAAGAATTGAGGTAAAATGGACATGTAATCTGTATTCATACTTAAAAGTAACAGTGAGGATTCGTAGACAAAAACCCATATGATGGGAAAGTCTGTTAAGAATTGGTAGCAATGAAAAAGTCAGTGGTCCAACAAGCTGTTCTATTATTGTGTAAGAAACTCTGGTCATTTTTGTTCACAACCCTTCAAAAGCTGGATTTGATTTTCTTGATAGCCTATGTAATTTAGCACCATGCTTGTGTTGGCCTAAATTGATTGTATAATAAGTATATTAATAATAGTAGAATTCAGTTCATTCTGCTGAATTTTTACACTTTGTTTCCACTTCAAATAATATAAGAATGTCCCAGTATGGAGTTGAGCAAGCAGTTTTAGCTGGCTGTAAAGTATGAATTGATCTAGAGATTGAAGTAGATATATCAGTCATAGATCTTAATGTGTTTGGTCTTTGCTTGCAGCATGTCACTACATTTAGGAGAAGAAATCTTTGATATTCACACAATGCCTATACAGGGAGATTTCAACCATTTGTTTGTGAGGCAGGGAACTGGTCTACAGGGACAGTCAATATTTAAAACAAAATTAACATTCAGGTAGGTTGAACATTTGTATAAGTTTTCTTGACAGTATATTGGTACACAGTATTTACAATTTAATTATTCATGGATGAAAAATTAACTTTTGGATTATGGCCCTTGAATTATCCAAAATTGGCCAAATTAGCCTTGTCAGCTGTTTAAGTCAAACAATTTTCATCTGATCTTCACCAAACTTGGTGAATAATGTGTGGACCAAGTTGATAACCAGCACAATCACCAAAGGCACTTTTGGATTATGGTCCTTGAATTATTGAAAAATGATGAAATTAGCCTTGTCAGGTCTATAATTCAAATAGGTGAATTAGCCTAGTCCACTCTATATAGTTTAAGCAGGTTTTACAAAATTTATGAACTGCCAGATATTAATTGAGTTAAAGACTGTTTAACAGGTGTATTTTTTTGACAGTTTGACATTCTTGTTTCAAAATTGAACCGAAATAAATTTGTTGAAATTAAAATGATTTAGCATACATATTAATGTCACTCGTTTGAAATCAGTCTTTGCCATTAAAGTATTCTGAATACAGATGAAATGGAAAACATTAATTCATCATGTAAGATATATCATTGTTGTGTGTTAATGGTATATGTTAGAAACAGAAGCAAATATACAGGTAATACAATGGCTTCAGATAGATCACACAAATAGGAATATTTTGATGAAACTTTTTGAGATCTATTGTAATTTTGCAGACCACATTCCACGGAGTCCTTCACACATAGAAAGATGACACTGTCGTTAGCAGATAGGTCAACAAAGAAACAGAAAGTGAAAATTCTACCAATATCTGGACATGATCCTGAATCTCAGAGATCAGAGATGATCAAGGTATGTCTAGTGATGAGAATGGCATGATGTTGTACTGTTAGAATTAAAAAAAGAGTTGTTACAGGCATTAAATTAAATTCTACAATATCCAGAACATTTTCAAATAAGGCAAGAAGAAGAAATGAATGTAAGTATGTTATAGTTCATCTATACTTGTTTTATAGAAAATAGAAAGTGCCCTGTCACTGTGCTCCTGTTGATCTTCCTATTTTCCATAGAACAGTAGAGATGGACATTCACATAATATTTGGTGCTAGCTATAGATGTGTTTGTGGAATGTTGACCAGGGGATAAGTCCGCCAGGACTATAAATAATATAAACATAAACAACAAATGTTGAATATTACAGAAAGAAGAAGAGAGGTTACGTGCATCTATGAGACTGGAGAGTCAGAAACGACGTGTACGGGAACGGTCACATGCTAAAGGTCTCAGTCACAGTTATCTGGAAGGTTATGAAGATGAAGAAGAGGAAGGAGGCATTTCATTGTCAGCAATTAAAAATAAATACAAAAGTGGTGGCAAAAGGGGTAGGTATATATACTGTGCATTGTGTCTCTCCCATATAATGCCAGATAAACATATTGTTTTTCGTCGAGTTGTCTGTCTGTCTGTCTGTCTGTCTGTCGGTCCAAGCTAACATATAGATACTTAAGTGGCTAGGAAGACAATACGTAATTGTAAGCTCTTTTCATTCAGTCTGTTATGCGGCTAAAATTATCTAAAGGAACAATGGAGAGAACAATAGCATAGCCACATAAGTATCACTTGTTAGAATGTCAGTCTGTCCACAAATGTTCACCATATCAAGACGATTTGCAGAGCACATGTTACAACCACCTTGGTTCAAGGTCAAGGTCACACTTAGAGATCAAAGGTCACATGACTATATTTCGTGTCCGCTCCATATTTTTTATCTCTTGAACCCTTTGAACGATTTTAGAATAACTCACCACAAATGTTCAGAGCCCATGTTACAACCACCTAGGGTCAAGCACAGTTACTAAAAATAGAAAAATGGTTTCAGCTCAATAACTTGAATAAGGAGTGATCAATTGCAATGAAACTTGGTGTGTAGGTAGCTTGCATGGAGTGGAAGCTTTGGATTGCATTGTGGGTAACTAGGGTTAAGATCACTGTTACTAAAATAGATTAAAAAACTTTTTTTTTTTAAGTTTTTTAATATTCTAAAGCAAAATAAACTTTTTTTTCAGGTGTTCAAGGTCACTGTTTCTATAAAAAGATTTTAAAAAAATACTTTTTTTTAGTTTTTAAATATTTTTAAAAAAAAGTTTTTTGGAGGGGGGTCAAGGTCACTGTTACGTAAAATAGATATTTGTGTTGCCCTATGTTGCGATACATAGGGATCACTTTGTCTGTCAGTCCATCCATCCGTCACATAAACTTAACGTTGGCTATAACTTTGCCATTTCTTAAGATTTCTTCATGAAACTTCACGATTGTATTGCTTATGACAAAAGGGTTGTGATGCCGCCATATTTTGTAGGTCAAGGTCATATTTGACTGAGTTATGCCCCTTTTTGTACTTATATTTTGTCATGAAAACTTAATGTTGGCTATAACTTTGTCATTTCTTAAGTTTTTTTCATCAAACTTTCAAATTGCATTGTTTATGACAAAAAAAATGTAATGCTATAAAATTTTGTAGGTCATGGTCATATTTGACAGAGTTATGCCACTTTTTGTACTTAGGTTTTGTTACAAAATTATTGGTAATTCTGACAAAGCGTAAGAGTGTTTGGCTGAACACCCAGCTGGTTGTTTTATTGTAATATCCTGTTTCAGTATTACAGTCATTGACAAACTGCCATGGGGAAACATATTTTTGTGATAAAAACAACCATCTAGTTTGGTACTATTTTTGTTGATTAAATTTTTGCTATTTTTGCGAATTTCCCAGTTCGCTAATATAAAAATCTCGCAAAACATTAATTTCACATAGATTTATTGTCAGAGAATTCTCCTTTGATAAGTCTGGCTGCTCACACATCTCAATTTACAGAAGTGCTCTACAATTTACAGGACTGAATATTTTTCCACATAATTTTTGTGTGTATTTATAATGGTTATTAGAAAATCATATTTGTGTGTGTGTGAGACAGTATCTCAGCATATACTTCACTAAAACATGGTACAGGTTAATTACATTCAGTTAGGAATTTAGAATGGGTCCTGTATTCAAATTTTGTATATCATTTAATCAGTACTATCGTATTTGTGTTTTTTCAGATCGTGCTCATATATATTCATCAGACAGTGAAGAAGGGTATGATTCGGAGCAAGAAGATACTGGTGCTAAAAGATTGATGAAAGCCAAGAAAGTCATCAGTGATGATGAGGTTATACTTTCTGCTTTTTAAAGCGACTGCACTCCAGATGGACAAGTTACGATAAAAAAAGAAAATTTTCAATTTCAGAAAACATTGTCATTAGTGTATCAGGGGCATTGTTTATGATAAGTGACAGTTTTCAACAGAAACAATAAAATGTGTTGTTTTGCTTTCTTTTTGTAGAAAAATCACCCCTTGACTAACGGGT
Organism: Saxidomus purpurata; assembly: GCA_022818135.1. Lineage (NCBI taxonomy): Eukaryota > Metazoa > Mollusca > Bivalvia > Venerida > Veneridae > Saxidomus > Saxidomus purpurata. Next base: position 38,520,120 of record JAFMSR010000007.1, read on the forward strand.
AAGGGCTCTTTGGTAATAATATTTTTAACCCCAATATTTTCAAATCACCATCAAATAGCCGACTCCTGAGAGTGTAGAACCCCCCCCCCTTTATATTGTATATAAGCAGCAAAGACCGAGTTAAAACTGGCCGGTAAATTTTTTTCTACCTTTTTTTTAGCTCTACCAAGAAATCTGTGCGCATGATATTTTTTTCCAATTTCTTTTAAATCATTATCCCCTCATCTTGTCTGTCCATCACACATCTTGTCCTGGCTATTACAAAGGAACCACTGACTGGAGCTTCATACATTGCTTTACTGTAAAGAGAACATGCACATATTATCAGCACATTCCACTTCAGTGATTTTTCACTGAATATATAGCCCGTTCATTACTCTTTTATATTAACAGTATGCTCTGGTTCAATGAATTTTCATTGGATTGAGGCTTTTCCATATAGCTGCCTTTCACACAAAAACCTTGCCTCGGCCTTGTCAACTTGGCTCTTGTACAGATAATTCCTGATGTATGCAGATTCTTCTGCTTTCTTTTGTATACATATTATTTCTTTTTGGTGTATATTTGTGATGTGAATATGGAGATGGGTATGTTGCTTCACTGAGCAATGCCAAGCAGAGACTTGCAATATCTATAGTTAATTTACTGTAATTGAGGGCCTTCCAAAACTATCCCATAATGCATGTGAATATACAGGGCAGTAGTAGATATTAGAACCCACCCTCAATACCCTTAAAATAAGTTGTTTAACCCCCAAAAAAAATAAAAAATCATCTTGGGGGTCTTTCCTGGTTGGTAGATCTAGATGGACTGCCTTATAAAGTCAGTGATCCGATCATTCTTGTCCGGGCTATCTTGAAAGCTACTAGTTGGGGTTAGTACAACTTCATACAATGATCAACAAATTGAGAGGAAGTGCTGTGCACAATTACAGTAACTGTCTTGACTAATTTCATAGTATCCTGTGTTTCCTTGTCGAAGCATAACTTGAAACTACAAGTTGGAATTCATTACCAACTTCATACAATGGTCAAGCCCTTGGAGGAATTGGTGCAAAGACCTTTGATGATAGAGTTTTGATTGGATCCCCCGGAGCTTGAAAACTATTAGTTGGAAGGCGACACAGTTGCTGAAGCACACTCAGAGGTGTGGCAGGGTGAACGCTATCTTGAGTATTTACATGAGGTAATGCCCTTTGATTTTCCTTGTGGTGGGGTCAGGCAGTGACTCTGATTGAAACTGTAGATCTATCTTGACTCATGGATTATTACCCTTTTTGCTTTCTTTGCCAGCAGTTACTTAAACCAGTTAATTAATACAACTTCATAAAGTGGTCACAGCAAGATGACAGAAAGAGATGCAGACCTATCTCATCTTGACTAATTACAGAGTAATTGCCTTTGTTAATTTTCCCTGCCTGGAACATTTTTCAACTCTGGGCAATACAACTTACAATGGTCAAGCCCAATGAGAGGAACTGCTAAGAAACTCGCTTAATTTTGTTTGCAAGAGTATTGCATCACTTCCTCCTTCAGTATAAAGCATTGCCTTTGGAAATAAAAAAACATTTTGCCATACCTCTAGTCTTGTTGGTAGAATTAGATGTCCCCCTTAAAATCTGTTTGAAACAGCTAAGGGTTTTAACACCTTATGCCAAAAAGGACCAACTTACAGTAATGTCAAAACTAAGACAACTAAACGGTTTTGCAACCTTCGAACCACCTCAGAAGTCCTACATAAATCTAAATTTTCAGTTTTAAGAGGGGGGGGGGGGGGGGGGGGGGGGGGGGGGGGGGGGGGCAAATGCTTCAAGGCAGTTACTCTGATTGAAACTATAGATATAGTCCTGATTCTAAGATTATTGTACATGGTGAAATGCCATCAGCTACTACCGATAAAAATAAAGTGACAGCAAGATACGAGATGCGCAACAATGAGTAATTTAATCATCCAAATTTTCCTGCAAACCATGGAGTATTTGAAACTTCTAGATTTTGTATGCAGCAGTCTCAACTTCCTCATTCAGCTCGTTGCCCTATAAGAAAACATTTTGCCATACCACCATGAATCATAGCAAAATTCAGGGTCTCTATAATAGATTTTTTAAAGATTTTGTTTCAGTTGTAAATTGAAACTGAAATTTAACAGTGCAAAGTTTAATCAGTATTTCCAGTGCACACCAGTATGACAAATCTGTAACTAGTAGGTGGAGAGGAGTGTGGTACAGTTCTTATGTGAGTGTTAAAACATGGTGCAATACAAGTATGTCAGAATATAATTATTGTATAGGGTTGATTACTCTGCAGTCTAAGTCTGTTCAAAATCATGAAATGCAAACATTTGTTTTGACAGCAAGTCAGTACTGAGAGCTGTGTAAAGACCATATATGGTCAATACATGTTAACCAACTGTGTGATACACACAAAAATAAACAGCCATTCATTTTGTTTACTTCATGTTAGCTCATTGTCTTGAAACTATCATTTTTATTAAATAAAAGTCATGAAAAAGAAATTTACTTGTACATGTAATATATTATCTCCCTGCCAAAGGAGGAGGGATATTGTTATGGCGTTGTCCGTCACGTTTTTCCTACTGCAGCCATATTTTGGCACTGGTTGATAAGATTTTATTGAAACTTAGCAGGAATGTATATTTATGTAGGGAAATGATGTACACCAAGTCCCATCAAAATCTAGCAGAGTTATGGCCCTTTGTTACTTAAAAATAGCCATTATATGGAGGCAATTTTTCCATCCCAAGCTGTATCTTAGGACTGGTTGGTCAGATTTTATTAAAACTTGGCAAGAATTTATTTGTGTATAGGGGAATGATGCATCATAAACCACATTTTTAAAGCTTAGTTATTGCCTTTTGTTACTTTAGGCAAGCTTTCCGTCCAGAGCCATATCTTGTAACTGGTTGAATAGACTTCCTTGAAACTTGGCATAAATATATTGATGCTTGGGAAATTGATAACAAATTTCATTACAAGCAGCTTAATTATGACCCCCACTGAAGATTGAGGGGTATATTGGTTAGCACATGTCCATTGGTCTGCTGGTAGATCAACCATATCCAATCAGTAACTTGGTGAATGAGTTGGCCTAGGTTCCTGGACTTGGTAGGTTGGTAATGACAAATATATGACCCTATTGATTTTGAGGTCAAGGTCACAGTGACTTCTAACAGAAAAAAACTTGTCTAATCAGTATCAAGAGAATGAATTGGCAGGTGTCCTTTAACTTTGTAGGTAAGTTTGTCATGACCTGTAAATGACCTCTATCGATTTGAGATCAAGGGCATCATGACCTTCAACAGAAAAAATCTTGTCTGCTCCATATATAGAGAATGCATTGGCCTAGTGTCCTCACACTTTTAGTTAGGTTGGTCATGATCAGTAGATGATCCCTATTGATCTTTAGGTAAATGGTCACAGAGACTAAAAATACAAAGAATATGACCCTGTATCTCACAAAATAGTCTGATCACTTGCAAGAGAACACTGGCCTAGTGTCCTTGAAATTTGTAGGTAAGTTGGTTGGTCATAGATCTATGACCTGTTGATGACTGTGTATTGATTTTCAGGTAAACAGGTCCAAGTGCACAGAGACAGATTGCCCTTTATTACATACCTATAAATATTCTGTCAAAAATACATTCATTATTCAACCATCAAATACGACCCGACAGATAAAAAATCCCTATTGTATGCACCTGTAATACGGACAGTGCGGCATTATTTGTAAGAGTGCATTCAATTGGCCTTAAAATACACATGACGTTAATAACGTCGGTTTTGACTGGTTCTTTACAACTTGTTTATATGATGACGTCAATAAAATGACGTCGCACACTACGTATATTTCTCGCTAAGAGGAGTCTTTCTTCAATTTTAAGCGTCATTTTTATTTAGTCTATTCGCGCAAACAAGTGTCAAAATGTATATAATAAAAGGGTCATTAGTATAGTAAAGTAATCCATAAGCCGGTCTGGCTCTCGTCGAGCTCGGATCATACTCGTGCTACGCACTCGTATGATCCGACGCACGACTCGAGCAAATCCGGCATGCTGGATCACGTTTCTATACTAATAACCCTATTATATTGCTCATCTACAAAGCGTTCAGAGGATTTTTCTGCAATTTAACCTTGTTTTTGACTTCATGTGACCCAATTTCAAACTTGATCTTGAGTTCACAAATTTCACGACGATTGAGTACAGAGTATTATAGAGTATTCACAAGGTTTTTCTATCTGACTGGGTGACCTAGTTTTTGACCCCACGTGACCCAGTTCCAAACTTGACCTAGGATCCATCTGACATTTTTCAAGATTGAGTGTAAAATGTGACTTCTTGAGTGTTCATAAACTTTTTCTGAGGTCTGACAACTGACAATGTGACCAAAAGACCCAGTTTCGAACCTGACTGAGCGTTTATCACTTTATGCATTCCGAATAATTTTCAAGATAAATGGGTATAGAATGTGGCTTCTAGAGTGTTCACAAGCTTTTTCTATTATTTGACCTATTGACTTAGTTTTTGAACCCATGTGACCCAGTTTCGACTTGACCTAGCGTTCATCAATACATATATGAAGGCATTGTAGTACTCTCAGTGCTAGATTTCGTATCCTACTTTGTAAAAGACCTCTTTACAGGTTGTCTGTACACATACGCATTTCGTGCATCGGTAAAATTGACTTATTTGACTTTTGTGTGCTTAGCTCAACGTCTTTCTGGCTGGTCTTTAAGTTTTATGGTGGGAAGATGTTCACATACTAGTACATTGGACAGTTCTGCCTTGGAGCGGGAAGGCCAAACTGCCGTCAAAAACGGTACATTTACTTTTCTTAGATATGTTAGGTATTTGGTTGCAGATATATAAGCCACTGGGGAAATATGTATATTAAATTTCATAAGTTAAATAATGTAACAATATTCTCTTTATTATTGTCACGGCCGCCGTTACACACGGAAGCGTTTGGTAATTCTGTACAAATTTATTTGTTTCTGTGAATAGTTTAAACTTTTCTTCGTATTGCAGAAACCAACGACCGTGATTAATCTTGGCCAGGTAATTTACTAGTTCCCTGAAAACATGGGTAATGCACAGCCTTGTTGAGCAAACTACTTTCATAGTGTTTTTGCGGATTGCAAAACAAAAATTATAACATGATCAACATAAAGAGATTCTTTCAATTTACTTAAAAACAAAGAATCTCAAGTGTATTTAAATTGATTTAAACTTGTTTTATACATTGTAAACTTTTGAAAGCTCGCAAACAACACTACCACTGGCAGTATATTTTGCAAGTCCGGTTATTAGCACAATAACATTGTTCACTTGTTCATTAACTACCAACAACAAACATTAACACCGCGGAGGTAACGAAAACCAGAAAAATCACAACAAAAACGGGAATGAGTGTACTTTTTCATTTTTTTATTAAAATATGGAACCTTAAATCCAAATTCGGCGAATGGATAATTGTTATTTGGCGTAAAATCATGTTATAATTTCACCGAGTGGCGCAGCCATGTGTAAAAATAACTATAGTTGGTGTTCACGAGTGAAATTATAATTATATAACAACGATTCCAAAGAATTTTCTGTTTATTTTATGTCCCAAACTCTACTTTTGTTGAGTATGTTTCAATAAAATGTCTGTTTTGGATCAGAACATGATTTAATAGATTACCTGTATATAAGATCCCTGGTCAGAGGGAGAAATATTGCCCATACAAAAATAACACAATATCTCGACTAGCATTGGCCATGAAGACGTGAGCGCTTCCAGTTTCAATGATTTCAGATCTTGCATCGTAGTAAAGGGGTGCTATATAGGAACTAGATTTTCAAATAACCAGATCTAAAATCAGCCATTATCCTTATCAGTTTCGCGTGAATGAAGATTTTTATGATTATTTGCTGTAAACATTTAAAAATGGTTTAAAAGCTGGAAATGATAAGTAAAACAGAAGAAAAAAGTTTTAAAAAAATAAGGTTCGGATAGGATTTGAACTCCACTCGTAAAATTACAGCGCAGACCCGTTAACCAATTACCATATGACGACCGACTATTTGATTTGATTTGAAAGAAATTTTATCAAAGTCCGTCCAAAAGCTAAATTTTTAGCTTATGTTTTGGATGGGACCCCGGCATGTCTTCCTTCATGCCTAGAAAAGTAGAATTTTGAAGCCGAAAAGAGGAGAGATTTACCTGATTGCAATTTCCAGTCAGTTTTAGCCAAAGACTGAATTTGATTGGTTGCCAAAAAGTAGGCCAATCGCGGTGACCAATTTGATCTGTGAGTGCGATTGACCTAGTTTGAATGTCTGGATCGTGGAAGCCTGACTTTTTTATGGAATTATGATAACAGGAAGTATGCATTTGAGTTTTGTAATGTAAAATCCCCTTTTTAATAAATTATTGTCCTACTTTTATTTGACTTATCATTATGTGAGTTAATTTTTTTTATTTAAGTGGTCTAAAGGAGAGAATAAAGTGTGCCGAAAGATATGTTACTTTAATTATAAAATAGAATATATGTATGAAATTTAAACCTTTTCACCTACTTTTAAATTTTGAAATTGTAAAAACCCTTTATTAGCCAAAAAGAAAAAAAGAAGAAAAAACGCCGCCGAGACAGAGAGGAATTCAAGTTGAAAAATGATTCGCGTAGTCGAATTGATATAGTATAAAAATTTATAAAGAAATATAATAATTTAGCCTCTTTACTAAAAGAAAGAATAATTTACGAATAGAGTTCCAAAAAACAGTGGCACTTTTTACTTAAAAACACAAAGAAATTATTTTTACTAATGAAAATAGGTGTCTCTAGAGTATAAGATTATTAATAAGTTTTAACGAGTGGTGTTTTGAAACTGAGAAGAATTTACTTATAGAAATAAATTTTATAAACATCTAACAGGCTACTACTAGCTTACTTCTTTAATTATACTAATTTACAAAGGGAAAAAAGACTAAGTACTATTTGGTAGTTTACCACCGGAACATGTTGCAAAAATCAGATAGTAAACTAACCAATGGAGCCAGGAGAGACAAAAGGTTGCTATTGGCAGCTAGTTCGGTCTACTATTGTTAAAAAGGCACAGTCATTTACTTATTTTTATGTTTTATTTACATTGTTATATTAAAAATGAAATGCCAAAAGGTTTCCGAAGGTTGCTCATGTTCATGTATATCATAATTTTTTAGATAAGAAGGTACATGTATATACTTATAATGGTTCTATGAGAAATTCATTTTATTTTTGTAATAAAATTATTCAGTTAAAATTGCTTATCATAATTTATTAATAATAAAAGAAGCTAGTGTAGATCATGATTTGTATGATCGCCGACTCGGTCCTCGGACAGGTTCTTGGTGCACTACTACTTCTTATCCTGGTTAACTAACCAGTACGTTTCCCGTCATTTATGCTGTGTGTGTACGTTTTTTTTTAGCCGACCGACTACTCAGACTCTGGAATATATAAATCTATAAAAAGAACGACAACTCTTGTTTTTCTAGAAAAATAGACTGTGTCTACAGTTATCATCTCAGAAGTACCTCAGTTTTTTCAATGAAGAGAGACGCATATATTCGATCTATGCATCCATGCATCTTTTACTCTACGCGTACTAAATAGAGCGGGCCGCCCGCAATCACGCATGCTGCCCCGTTAAAAACTAGAAAACTATTGTGATCAAAACCGCGTAGGAAAATAGTTCTATACAGAGCAGATACCTCGTTGATTTTTAAATGCAAATTATAAGAAAATAAACAATATAATATTATGCTATTCTGATGTAAAGCGTTCGGTCGTACTTGGTGTAATCAAAGGACTGAAAGTTCTGGAGGATCGATATTGTCTCTGAACAACACGTACAGTCTGCATACATACATGTGTAAATATCAGGACAACCAGATTGTACACATCACATGTGTAAATATCAGGACAACCCTTGCACGAGTAAAGTTATAAACTGGAGACACAACTGTCCGCAAATTTTGACTTTTAACCATTTGTGTAAACTTTACTTTTGAGATAGGAACCCATGTGCTTACATATTGCATTCAGTGACTATGTTCAACACAATATCGGATAAAAGACATAACATTATTGTAATTGTGCTTATTAGGTCCACCATCCTCGTTCGAGGTATAGTCGGTACGACCCGTCATAACATTATTCGGCATGACTAGTTGTCTTCTATAGTGTCTCCGGTCTATCAAAACCGCGTAGGAAAATAGTTCTATACAAAACAGATACCTCGTTGATATTTAGTTACAAATTAGAAGAAAAACAACAATATAATATTATGCTATTCTGAAATGTTTTGATATCGTTTAGATATGTTACTATATAATTTTTAAAACAGAACACAGTTTACTTCGAAACAACTGAATATATGGAACTACTTGTTTGTTTGTAAAGCGTTCGGCCCGAGGACTATCCTATCTGCTTCTTTTTTCATATACACTTAGACTAGTTTTGCTTAGACCCTTCGTTATACTCTGTTAACATTGTATCAATTGAAAATTTCAATCGATCCAATGATGTTGATTGAATTGATTTTGTATTCATGTAACCTTTAACCTCACAGTTCTGTAAAATTCCACTGACCACTTGTACCTGTATACATTAGGCGAATTCCCGCCAATGATGAGTCCTTACATTAAAGTTGATAAGAAAGCACGCTTGTGTTGTTCACTTTATAAACCCACATTTGTGAGTACTATATAGGACTAGATATACTTTACCAACAAGAAGTAAATGACATTACAATTGGATAGATTGAAAAATCAATTGGTTCAAAAAGCAGTGCATATAAACATTCAGGGACAATGGCTACTGTAACCAAAATAGAAAAAAAAACTTAAACGGCTTCTTCGCATGAACCAACGGATGGAATGTCATCAAACTTACACTGAAGCATCTTTGTATGGTCTCCTTTCAAAAAAGAGGAAATGATTGCGATCCAGTGCACACAAGGGCCGCTGTCACTAAAAATAGAAAAACAACATCAACATACAACGGCTTCTTCTCATGAACCATGGATTGAATGTTACCAAATCACCAAACTTGCTCTGCAGCATCCTTGCATTCTCTCGTTAAAAACAGCAGCAACAAAACTCCAGAAAATGGTTCCGGGTTTCTCACGAAGGAGATGGTTAGATTAACTTCTTGCCTACTAAAATGGCCAAGATACGGTACGCACTGGCGTAAATCAGTAGCCTCTTGCATTGTCACCTTAAAAAACGGAAATTGTTCCGGTACAGTCCACACATGGGCTGCTGTTACTAAGTATAGAAAAGCTCTAACGTCCTCTTCTCTGAAATGAATGGACAGAATGTCACCAAATTTGACCGTCTCATCTTTGCATTGCCCCCTTGAAGCAGCGGAAGTGGTTCAATAAAAAGGCATAACTCGAACATACATTTCTGTTAATCTTCCCTACAGACTACAGACTGAGAGCAAATGGCAACATATGTCCCCGAAAGGGAAGATAGATAGATAGTACTCTCAGTGCTTTGATGTTTCCGGATGGTCAGATTGGTGCCCAGCTCTTCAGCTAAAGTTGATGCATTTCATCGGATACAGCCGAAATCCGGGCACTTACATTTAATCATTACGTGGCTTTATGTTTGTAAACAAATTTCTTGGAGTCGCCGAGAAAGGTAATAAAGATAATTGAAGTTAAACAACTAGTTGTATGTTGTGAACACGTTTAGAGTAGCCTCTGTTTCATATGAGTGTCACCGATCGTTTGCTTTGGTTAAACAGTCATTTTCGTGACTTTAATAGTGTCAGTCACTGTCAGCAGGTCAGTGGCCATAATATTTTTTCATACAAGCAGTGTAGCATATCACAGGAATAGTCTAATATCACTGTTATATGCCGTTCAGGTTTTGTTTAAAAACATAATTGTTTCCACGATACACTAAAACAGTGATCAATGCAAGTAGCATGAGAGAGAAAATTCATGTGAATATCTAGGTCAGATCTTGAAGTTGTAGGCGTTGGAAATGGTAGTAGAAACTTAGAGATTTAACAGTTTTATACATGCTGCCCAAGTCATAAATTTTTCCTCGCTGTATTGTTGGCACAATACACCTGTAAAAGCGACTTGTTACATTTAGATCCTTTGAATCACACATAGCCGCCGCGGTATTTTCGTTGCAAATCGATTTTATTTTCTTTATTTTTTGATGAATTTTAAATGTTTGATATCAAATAAAAGCTGAAACTATGAACTTTGTGAATATGTAAAAAAAAATTATAAGTAAAACCGTGATAGAAACGGTCAATATTGCGGGCATATTTAACTGCTTGAAGAAGGCAGTGGCAAGGTAGCGGTACTACTGCGATCCTTATCTAATACTTATAAACAAGTTAACTATTACAAATTATGTACCTTAATGATTATTCAATACCGATTCTCTGTAGCGCATCGTATGAAATATATGTATGGCTATACCTAGCCTTTTGGTCTAGGTAGCCGGTCACGGCTACCTAGCCACTGCCTTTCAGCATCGTCCTAGGTGAACATGAGGAGAACTGGTCATTAAACAGTAAACAGGTTAAGTACCTCTGCCGTGGCACAAGTCTCAGAGTAGCAGACACCATTTCTTTTGAGTGACCAGTACAAACTCTGGAAGTGTCACTTTTTATACTCTTCACATATGCTTAGAGCTTCATGTTGTTGGTACCAGCCTTACTAACTGTGTTGCGTATGTTCTCATTGCTGGCATTGCGGTATTATTTCTGGTTTCTTTTTGTATCTGCCTGTATGTATGAGTAGCTATGCACTCATTGCACTGTATCCCAATCATACTGTGTCTTGTATTACCGAGCTCTCTAATATGCTCTTATATACTCTCTTCTTTCATCTGTTCGGACGTCTGGTGAGATGGTTGCACCAGGGTTGACTAATGGCAAGCAAGGAAAAGCCGGTTTATTTTGCATGTTTTTTTCTATCTATTTAAGAAATAAAAGAAACAAAATAAAAACCATGACATGTTTGCAAATCCCCAGGCCTTGGCCTCCCTTGAGGGAGATAATTTTTGTTTATATTATTTGTGTTCATTGCCGATATTTAGCTCATGTCATGCATAACACAAAACTATTTCAAAAGTGTTGAAAAAAAAAATCTAATGGTTTTTAACAATGAATTGTCTTTAATAAATCATATTAATTTATGGCTTGGTAAGTAGATCTATATACCTTCAGGTACCATTGTTACTGGAAGTAACCGTTTTTCTACTTAAATGCAACTTAAATGCAACTTGTTTTGCTAAATACCCCGCATAGCTCTCCAGCTGGGACACACTTCAGATTAGAACTCCTGACATTTTTCTGTGTGTTTCTTTTTGCCTATTTATAGCCTATCTTTGAGCCTCCCTCTAACTAAGGGGATTTTACAATCAGTACAAACTATGCGACCTTGGATGGCTTTTGGCATTTTGGTATGATGTTCGTGTCCACAAAGATCATATTAGTATCAATACTATCATGGTTGCTTTATGCCTGGAAAGGGAGAGCATAGATCTATCACCTAGGGTTGGCTGTTTGGTACAGAAAATGTCTATAGAAGAACGTTCTTACTGTGTGTTTGAAAATATAAGTTCTGCTTACTGGCAAAATGTTAATGTCGATGATGTTGATAAAATAATCATAAATATTTCGTTGATTGGGAGAGAATACTGATGGCTATGAATGTTGTCTGTTGACCAGTTTACATCTGATAGGTTGGCATCTCTACCAAGTTAGAGTTACAGTTTCTGGTGTACAGTTTCTGACAGTTTCTTGAAAGGAGAGGTCAGTAGCAGTAACTGTTATTGTCCGTTGATCTGTAATGGCAACTAATTACTAATGGCTTCTTCTGTTCTTCAAACTTGTAATGCTTGAGGTGTTGAACAAAGTGGTGACAAACTCGGGTGTAGTGCTGTTGTGAACCTCCTTACCATCCATGTGTGCTTAGCAATAATGGCCAGTTAATGAGTAATGAAATGACATTTAGTGAACATTAAATTAGGGTTTGAAGAAGTTAGTTATTATATAAGGTTTTGTTACATTATTGCCAGTGTTTAATCCAAGCTGATTCGCTACCTGTATTTATACTGCTGATAAGCAACGCCCACTGACCATTATATGAACTCACATTGATTTCTATCTGTGGGTCACTTTTCTTCCAGAATAAATAATAGTAAACATGTATGCTCACTTGCTCTTTCATTAAACCCATCACATCAAAACAGGTTTGAAGTCAAGTTATGGTAGGGATTTGTGTTGTGATTCAGGTTATGTTCTTAAAATACAGTGTCTTTTATAATTTGTTTATATGAATAATTAATATGTAATATCAATTGACAGACAGATATTATTTTTCATTCCAGCTTAGAGCATCACTTTATTTGAAACTACAACCATGGCAGATGGGTTTGACCCCTGCGAGTGTGTGTGGAGCCATGAAAATGCCATGCAAAGGCTTATGAACCTGGTAAATTGCTATAGATGAGCTTTTTGTGTTATTAATTTCCATTGTCTGTACTTTGGTAACAGAATTTCCAACCACACAACCTGGCCTAAATTCAGCAAAACTCACAGGCATGTGTCTTTGTTCAATTCCTTTGAAAATTAGTTCAGGGTATTTGCATTTCATTTCATCTCATAATGAACTCGTTACAAAAAAGGAAAATTAAAAAAAAATCTTGTTGAAAACCTTAAAGCTTAGACATTTTTGTGTGTGGCATTGTCAGGTGATATCTTGTTTTATTATATACCTATAAACATTCTGTCAAAAATACAGCCTATATTCAACCATCAAATATGGCCTGACAGAAACAAATTTCGTATTGTATGTACGTGCAATACAAATAGAGCGCACGGCATTATTTGTGAGAGTGCATTCAATTGGACCTAAAATACACATGACGTTAATAACGTCGCTTTTGACTGGGTAGTTACTACTTGTTTATACGATGAAGTCAACAAAATGACGTCGCACACAACGTATATTTTGCGCTTAATTCTATAATTTTATACTTAAAATTTCATTTTAATTTTGTTAATTCGCGCAGACAAGCTTCAAGCATGTCAAGAGGTATATAATAAAAGGGTTATTAGTATAGTAATGTGATCCATAAGCGGGATTGGCTCTCATCAAGGTCGGATCATAATCATGCTAAGCACTCGTATGAGCCGACGCATGACTCGAGCAAATCCGGCATGCTGGATCATGTTACTATACTAATAACCCTATTTTATCAGATTAGTGATTTATAAAGTTTGTAAAAATCATGCTGTTGGTAGTCAAACTTTTTGCTGCCCAACAAGTTTTTGCCTGAAACAGTTAATGCTGGCAGGATTTCAAAATTCTTATCTATTTCTTATTTGACCCTCTGGCCGCCACTAAGATTATCTTTATTTACAAAACTTTAGTCTTCATTTATGTGGCCTTCTTAGAGACGTTGATTCATCAAAATCACAACTAGAATCAGGCATATATCCAATACATATGTAATGGTACAGTAAGGCACTTTTAAAAGGGAGGGCCTCTCTCTTTAATACATGAAATTGTCTAAAAAAAAGATGACATTTAAGTCAGGATGGAGGTTTCATGGAGCAGCAATGTAACACAGATTGTAGAGATATGGGGCCATCATGACCCTCTTTGTTTCTTGAATGAAGTAAGGCTCAAGAAGTATTCAAATTAATGGTATTTACTACGGATGGGAACGAATACTAAAATCAATATTCGAATATTCGGTTTGGCATATTCGAATATATTCGAATATTCGTTTTGTGGTGTCCATGTATATTTTCTTAACACGACGGATACGCCACTACAGTATGTTTAGTATGAAAGTGTTTCCTTTAAAACGGTATATAAAGAAACAAATTATTAATTTTCCACAAGGAGAAGTTTGGCTAACATTTCACGATTTTATCTTTGTATTATGTAAAATATTTGTATCTATAAAGATTAAAAAAAAAAAATTAGTATTCTTTCAGAATAGCCTTCAAAATGGAATTAAAATAAAAGAGATTACCTCCCTTATCTGTAAACTATGGATGTCTAACTGTATATATATATATGGAAAATACGAGTTGCTGATTGCATAGATGGCATGTTGCTTGTGTTTTATCTGCAGATCGCGTGAAATAAGTCCAAACACGCGAGGGAGGCATGTTAATTGATAGAGCGTACAGTAAATAAATATCGTTTAGCGAAGATCAAACTTAAAGTAAGGATGTTAAAAATAATTTCAAACATATTTATTAAAGGAAAATATTTGAGTTATTCGAATGATTGGACAAAGAAAGAGTTATATCAGTTGAGTTAATACATGTATAAGCGTGATTGGTTATTCGTTTCCATAAACATGACGTTGATCCTGGAACATTGTGAGATAAAAAACTTTTAAAATTTGTTACATAAAACAGCCGACAATTAAAATGAACAAAAGATAAAAAGTCACCACAGTAACACCTGATGCAAACTGCTAATCCGTATCGATGCCCCCCTGTCAATTATGCATTGCAATTTTCGTGTTAATTGGGAAATTTTTGACACGCTCTAAACAAACAATACAGAACAAACGGGTTTATTCGGCATAACTAGCATTCTTAAGATTGCTACCTATTTAAAAAAAAAAATATTAATTTACGAATATTCGAATTTGATTTTCGCATTCGAATATTCGGCCGATTTTCGAATATTTGAATATTCGAATATTCGTTCCCATCCCTAGTATTTACTCAAATTGCAGGCAAAATAGCTCACATTTAGGTTTTGAGCTGAAGTTAATTTCAGTATCTTATATAATTATTAAATATTAAACTCCCATCAGTTCTAACAGAATACAGATGATGTAATTCCTTTTCCAATTAGTTTTCATGTTGAAATTTGTTCATATAATGCTTCAGAGAGAATACATTTGTTTAGCCAATCTCCATTTTTCCAGCTGAGGAATTCACAAGATGCGTGTACAGACACACAATGTTTCAATGAATGTAAGTATAAAGTGTATAACATTGATGAATGACATGTGTTTCCACAGCTGATACATGTTCTCAACTTACCAGTCACTGTAACTAGCAAAGTATCTGTCAAAAACAAGTCTACATGTAAAGATGGTTCTGTGTCTTGAATTATACAAGTGGTTTTAAATTTGATGTACATAACATACATACAGGTTGGCGTGTGGTTGAGTGGTTAACACTCTGGACTACCAATCTGGAGGTCCCCGGTTCGAATCCTGGCCTGGGCACTGGAAATTTCAGAAAAGCTTTTCGAAGTTTCCCACCCATTTAGAGATGAACTGGTCAGAAACCCAGAGGTAGTCTTTGTGTATCGGTGCTAAACACCAGACAAGTAAAGAACTAAGGGGTCTATTTGTAAAATAGCTAGGGTCTAGTACCCAGATTGCCTTGCATCTGCATCTCTTCATCCTGTGCCTGTCCGGAGTCCAGGCAAGTTCACAGAGGGAGATATCCCTGGGTGGGCGGAGACCAAACAAAGGAAAAAAAGTATACAGTCATGTTCTGATTGATTTTTTGTGCCTGTAATAGCAAATTACCAAATTTAGTAGGGATCACTGCAACTTCAAGAAGTAATTATTTCAGTAGTTTGATGTTATTGTAAGTGTATTTTCCATGTGAGTAGTCAACAGCATTGTGAAAGTAAAGAGTCCTTAGTAGCTGTCCTTGTCTGGGGTGACAGTTGAGACTACTGTAAACTGGGTAAAATTCCGGATGATTATTTTTTGCTGTTTTCACAAATTTCTGACTTAGCTAATGTAAAAATCAAACAAGAGATTACTTTCATATATATTTACTATTAAAGAATAATCGTCTTATGAATATAAAATTCATGAATACAACTGCAAAATTTTCGTCACACTAAAATTACCCAATTCAAAGTCTAGTCATGATGATACAGTGCAGCTGTCTAGTCGGTGCCCTGCTTTATAACTTTAGACACTTAATTTTAGTACAATTTATAAAGACCGGGAATGAACTATGAAATTGTCTTCCAGTATCCGGTGGGTTGACATAGAGAATAATGTTGGTATATTTGTGTATTATAGTACCTGGTGGGGACCAAGCTCCTGATGGAGGTTTCAATACCATGATGCTGATGTTGTTTGGCTGGCTTGTCATGGCAACAGCTCTGTTTCTGTTCAGACCACGCAACTTGCGCAACCTTGGTGATACAAAGCCAGCAAACAATGTATGTATAGTAGGCTGGTATTGCAATATACCAGTTTTCACATTAGTTTTCTAGGCAATGATATATTGCAATATGATTTCAAATATTGCTATATTTAAAACAGGGTAAAGTTCAGCTTAAAATCCTCAAATATCACCAAAATAATAATAGATAAGTTGAAATGTCTCATGGGTCCTTATTCATATTTAAATACATTTTGTAAATTTTAAGTTTTATATCTGTAGCTTGACATTCTGTGACGAGGCTTGGTACTGGAATGTACTATACCATTATTATATATGTGCAGATATACAATCCCTTCTCAAGTTCTGTCTGTAAAGCCAAGAGTGAACTATTTAGATATGGTTGTTTTGTTTGGTTTTCTGACTTTCTTTGTGAAACAAATGCTTTGAAATAATTTTATCACAGTATAATCACAATATCAAGTGATATATCAGTTTTTGTTGGCAATACCCAGCTCTAATGTATGGTATGCAGTACTAAAAGCAAGTTTCACAAATTCTACCAGTACAAAGTAGTTCATATGAACACACTGCTCACATCTGATGTCAAAACAACGGAAAAAAGATCTGAGGCAATGAAGTCTTTTGTCAGGTTATAGTTGGCATTTCCCTTTCAGAGCATGGTGAAAGTATTGTCATGATAAAATGAAATTCTACATAGCAATGAATATTTAATATTTGTAAAGTCCGATCAATAGATACCATTGTGATGTGCACAGCTGTACTAAATGACAAACTGTTGTCATGATTGGGATTTATAAAAAAGTACAGATACATCAACTGGAAATGAAGCAAAACAGTACAAGATGTACATGTATATACAGGGCTAGGGGGGAAAATGACCACATCCCTTTTTGACCCTTGGTAGTCTAGAGGTTCCAGCAATTGCTTCTGACAGACTTCGTCCATCTAGTTGTGAATGTGTACACATTAAACAAAATTGCGGGCTAATTCTTTGCTTGTTCATTGGTTCTGTCATGGGTAATGTCGGTGATGGGTGATGTTCGGTGGGTGGTGGGTGATTTATTTAGTCTAGATAACTGATTAGTATAGGAAGAGAAATGCAATCATTGTGTAGTGCAATTTGTAGCCATGACATTGCTATACCTGTCACATGTCCAGGAGGCAGTTGCCCAGTAAAGCTTATTTCTCAAAACTCTGTAATCAATGAAAAATCAATAAGTATTCTATTCAGCTGAACTTGTTGCACATTTGTGTGGATATGAGTAATTTATTATGTCAGTTGTCTGTGGACTGACGGAAAATACAATGGATATACATATTTAATGTGAAACACTACATAAAAGTATTGTAAGCAAATCGAAAGCTTTAACATTGTATGCATGAATACCAATTGAAAGTTGTGACTTGGTTGTATGAGAAGCAAAATATTATACAATAGATGCCACTAACTGCAAAGCTGATTTACAACTAACAGGGAATAATAACTAACAAGTAATTAACTTTTCTCAGAAACAGTTAGCTTCTCTGATTTTCCTGACACAGCACTTTAAAAGCTCAGTGCTCATACCACATGTTAGGTAGGACGCGGGCGGTGATTGTACCCATGACCTCAAGTATGAAGCAGACACTCTCCAATGTGAACAATGCAATTAAGATGATGAAAAATATTTACTTTGAAAGAAAACATTTTAAATTTGTAGCATTTAAAAAAATCAATAAGTGATGTTGTGGAAACTATGCTTATTTAAGCTATCATAATCAATAAAGAATTTAAGATGGTGTATTTTATTTTTAAATTGAATCAGCATGTTTCTAAAAAAAGAAAGAAACATAACTGCAATCTTAGCTGATCTTGTTCTATATCACCTATCAACCATACTCATATAGACTATTGAAAAAAGTTAAATTAGTTGTTTGCAAAAATTTGACAAATCTAAACAACAACAAACACAAAGTAAACTTGAAACATCATTCTATTTATCTGTAAGCCAGATTGACTTGTGCAACAATACCCTGCATGTATATACATTTTATATGATTTCATGATATCTGTGAGCTTAATTCTAACACGGACCTATATACACTATAGGTCTGTGATTCTAATAATTCTTGTCTGTTTCTAATTAAGGAACTTTAAACAGATTGTTAATTGTTATAAGCTAATCATTTGGCTACAACAAATGTTCTCAAATCTGTTTACAGGATCCAGGAAATCCTCCTCCACCATCACCAGGGGTTCACTAGACCAGACATCAGATTGTGGAAGGATAATGAAATAAAATATCTCCTCTCTTTTCAAAAAAAGACAGACAATTTTTAATTTGAACAAGTCTAGAATGTTCCCCTTGTGTAAATTACACTTTTAAGTTAAGAGTTTTAAGCTGACCAGAGTGTACTGTGGCTGATTGTAAGATAAAAGCCTACCTTGGCTTTCTTGGTTTAGATTAATAACATTTTGTATGTCTACGATTAAAATTATTCATAAGAAGTCTCAGAAAACTCTTGAAGATATCAGACATTTTGTTTTTGTTTGAAAGAGAGGATATTTAACACTGGATAATGACTTAAAGCAGAAAAGATTGTCTTGGGCATAATTGTTAAACAGCTTTATAATTTAACATAGATTGTGAAATGTGATGTTGCAAACTTTTCTGATTAAAGTGATTTATCTATTATTTGTTGGTGTAGACAGTTTCATTTTATAACACACAGGTTCAAAAACTTTTAATAAATACCAGTTTTGTGAATGTTAAGGGGAGATAAATAATGCTAAAATAAATCAATCTTTTGACATAACACATCCTGGTGTATGGGATAGTGTAGATGAACTTGTTTAGCAACTGATCGTGTTTCAAACTGGTACGTATCTTGGTTAAATGCAGACATGTTTGAGAGAATTTTACATGCATTGATTTTTTCCTAGGGAGGATCTTAACATCATCACATTGTATGTTTGAAAGATTGCCAAGTGATATTGTTGTCTATATAGTTAACTGTGATTTTTTTCAAAGTTATGTTATGATTATTTTGGTGTTTGGTAACCATACACAATCACATTGTTTTTGTTCTATGCTTATATATTTGTATAGTTAATACTGCTAAAATGACGTGACATTTTGTTGTCCAGGCCCCGATTTCACGAAAAGACTTAAGTAATTGCTCAGCTGAGTACGTTAATTTAAAGTCTAATTGTCAGTACAAATAAGGGTATTTCTTGATGTCATTTTTAATGATAGTCTATTTTTTAATGAAATTAACATGTTGAAAGAAAAAAAATGTTGTATAATACTAAATGCATGTCAGATATAGCAAAACAATCATTTGAGTCCAACTCAAGAATTTAAGAATTTACTTACATAAATTACTTGCTATAAAACAACATTTCCTGCACAAATACTGACTAAGAGTGTATAATTGTAATAAATGGGTAAATAAGATATTGACAAACTTGAATTCTTTAAAGAAATAAACACGCAAGGGGCTGGTAAGTGTTGAAATAAGTAGAGCATGTTACTGAGTAATTACTTAAGTATTTTCGTGAAATTGGGGCCTGCTGCTTCTCTGTTAAAGTTTAGAATTTTTATACAACTGAAGGGATGTGTTACATTATGGCACTGGTCGTCTGTAAGTCTGTTAGCAATTTCTGTCCCGAGCCATATAAACCACATCATTAATGCAATTTCCATCATACTTTATGGAAATGTTAATTACTATATAGAGTTGATGTGGCTTAAATTTCAGTTGAATTGGTTACAGCCCTTTGAAAATTGAATGCAAAATAACCATGGCAATTTATGCCAATAATTGGTAATACTGACCTTTGTCACTAGATGACACAGTGCTTGGCAGGGAGGGAGAAGGGGTCCCCTCCCAAATTTGTTTTCAAAAGTTTATTAAATTTGCTTGAACTGACGATATGTCGGTGGCAGTAAGGGCCCATACTACTTAATAGCAAATCCTTTTTTGGTGTGTATGGCTCTTGTCCTGCTAACAGCTCTTGTATACAGTGATTTGGGGTCCATTTAGCTAAACTATTCATTGATAGTGTCTATACCATACTTACATCAAGTATATCAAATAAGGGATACTGTTGACATTCAAAGAAAACTATCACCTAAACACATAAAGTGCACTTTATTTTAAGATCTATGCCTTTTTCAAGCAATTGGTCGGCCCAGAAAGTTTAACAGCAGAATGTGCAATCCAGTCAGGTGCCTCATTTTAAATGTTTTGAATATAGCAAGCACCTATTGTAAACATAACATGTGAGAGACTGATGATGAAACACGTAAGCTTTTGTTCTTTATGATGGATATTGATAGGGCTTCATTTACATTTATTTGATTTGGTAAATACGGTGAAATATGTATTAATTGGTAACATTAAAGTCAGTGCATAGTTTGTACTACGTTTGTTGGTTTATGATGATTCATATACAATTTATTATGAATGCTTTTGCTTAGTTCGTATAAGTTTTTAGATCTGTCACTATTATTTGTTAAAGCCTTAAAGGTTTTAATACATCAAAACTTTTCAAACTGCATGTCATTTATTTCTGGCTTTTGTTTATTTCACAATGCTGATATGTGGTTACATCGATAACAAGTGATAAATTGGTAACACAACCATTTATCAGCCTTGAAAGAAACTTCAGTGTTTACAAAACAATATGGACTTTTACTTCTTGCTTGTTCCTTTCTTTTTGTATCTTTTATCAAAAGACTGGTAATGCTGACTGTGATAATCAAGTTGTTCATTTCTTCAAAGGATGTTATGATACATGAATCGAAATCCTGAAAAATGAAAACCTCCATACTGCATTAAAGATAGAAGTTTCCATGGAACTACCAGTACAAGAGAAATGTCCAAAGTAACAAGCCTAACTTTATATTACATGAATTTCAAAGAAAATTTGAGTTCAAACATAGGTGCATGTTTTGTAAAGATTTTCTGTATATTTGTTTCTTGTTGTCTTCAGTGTATTTAAGTGCATTTTGTTTCTTTCATAGATCAACAGTTCTTGTTT
Organism: Saxidomus purpurata; assembly: GCA_022818135.1. Lineage (NCBI taxonomy): Eukaryota > Metazoa > Mollusca > Bivalvia > Venerida > Veneridae > Saxidomus > Saxidomus purpurata. The sequence goes on from JAFMSR010000007.1 coordinate 38,541,357, forward strand.
GATACACACTTATTGCATTCAGGTAGTGCTTTACATGTCTTGTTTATATTTAGTACACAGCAAAGAGCTTACAGAACAGGAGAGCTATTAGGATTGTTGGACAAAAGATTTCTATGTGTTTTATTCTATTTACACTATTTCTTATTAAGCTATAAGGTTATGTTCTCTGTACAAGTCCATAGAGAGAATTGCTGACAGTAATAGATACTTCACCAATCTGTTGGAAATCTGTATCAAAATCAAAATCAGAATGGTATTTTTTTAATGTCCCCTGTTTAATGATACTTAAAGCAAATTACGTACCAATGTTACTAAAACAAAATAAAGTCTTAAGTGCAATAGCGTACTGAAAGTGAGATGTTTGTTATTCATGTTTTTGACTTTTTTTTTCATTTGTTATTTCTTTAAAATATAATGCATTGTTGATGGATGTAAAATATTTTTACAAACGTTCTATTATAGTAACAACCTGTGTTTTTGTACACACGGAATATATTTAACATTTAAAGAGTATGTAAAAGATTGTTCATGACCTTGTATTCCACTTAACATGTGCCATGTTCAAGTTTTATGGTCACAGAGTGGCAGCTTGAAAGAACATAGAAAACAGTGCTCTGGTACCTTGATGAAAAATTGTAGTGCAACTTATTTATATCACCACCTCTTGCATAACTGCTTTGTCATTTTTTGGGTATCAGAACTTCATTCTCATTTAAATTACTTTTAAATGGCAAGAAAACAGATTTAGAAAATAAACCAGCAGTGTCTATGGCATCATATTTGGGAATAAAGGTGTTTTAACAGAAATAAATTGTTGCTTTTAGTATGACCACAAAGTTGTGTAATTTCTTTTCTGTTTAATGCCATTTCGTGGAAATAAAGGGATCATATAACTATGCACGCTTCTTATTTTCCTTGCAATATTTGCACGCATTTAAAATTTTCTTCTTATCCACAGCTATAAAGTTTAGTAGGGGATATGAAAGTGGTGTTGTTTGTAAATAGATCTTGCACCCAGTACATCAATTCTTTTTCGTCTACAGAATTTCATTTCATCTATTGAGATGTTTTGCGCATGCGCAGAGCAGTGTAAACGTAATGGCAGAGCCTTTGAATTTCAGATTCCGTAATTATTTAAATTGTTAAAATATTGTAGTTTTTCGGTATATAAAGATGTTTTATATGTTAAGGTATTGACGTTCCTGGTTTATTTCACGAAACGGATCAGACACGTGTTCGTAACAAAATTAAGAATGACCGACTCGGAATGTTGTTTCGAGAAAATGTTAATTTCAAGTGAACGTAGTTTGCCAAGTGAAATGGGGAAAAAAGTCTGCCCGACGGATACTTTAAGTAGGAAAGGGAAGCAGCCAGCGAAAAGTTCGTTGCCGAAAAATAAATCCACTCCTACTTTAGATCAGTCTCATTCTTTAATAGAGAATAAATTCTTAGAAGCAATTACAAATTTGCAAGGAAGTACTAAAAACAAACTTAAAAAATGAATGATCATGACAGACAGGTGAATGACTGCGTCCAAACTGACCACTTACGAGTATGCTGAAAATGAATTTTTTGAGGGTGGCTACAGTCAGGGTCCGTATATTACGTAATATACGGACCCTGCTACAGTGAAGAGTATGATGATCAAGTCTTGATTCAAGATGATGAAGTAAGATCAGAAATTGGGTCTGTTGATCATGGCATGGATCCGACTAAAGAGAAAGTTGAAGATGGTATTAACAATAATAGTTGTTTTAAGACAATGAAATGGACCGTTTGTTGGCAGAAAATGTTACAGAACTTTCTGTTGTGGTATCGACGAAGTTCGTTACAATGAACTTATTAAGGATGAAAATACAGCTCGTCCATCTAACTGTGAGGGGTTATGATGAATGCAATTGGCTCTTTTGGGACAATCCAATGTAAATTAATTTAGCTAGGAAAGATTTTTAAGGCCAGAACTTAATAAAGAAAATAGCCATCTATGCAATCATAATAGGCCATTCACTAAATTATTGTTTGGAGACGATGTTTCCAAGTCGGCCAAGGAGATAGAGGATTGCTCTAAAATCAGCAACAGAATGTTTCGGACTAGACCTGTCGGGAGGTTATCCATGAAGACACCCAAGCCGGTTCCCAAGCTTGGTCGTGGCATGAGAGGCAGAGGTAAAAAAACTCCCCAAGGCGGGGAGCTCGACCTTACCGGTAGTGAATCAGGTGAGTGAAACTTTTGTAGGTGGGAAATTGAAAAAAATTGCTACTGAATGGCGAAAATTGACAAATGATGACCACATTTTAGATATAGTCGAGCATTGCCACATTTATCTTCAAATGTATGGACATGAATATGTTGGCCATAATTATACCCAATATTATTTATATGAAAAAGAACAAATAATTATTTATAATTGAACGTGAAATTGAAAAATTATCAAAGTTGCAAGTTATCGTAGAAGTAGAATCTCAGATTGATCAAATTTTATCACCAATATTTCTTAAACCTAAAATAATGGTGAATACAGAATGGTACTCAATCTTAAGCAGTTAAACCGTTGCATTCCGTATAAACATTTCAAGGTGGAAAATACTTATTACCCAAGGAACATATATGGCATCGGTCGATTTGCGTCATGCATATTATTCAATACAAATTGCAAAAGAACAACAGAAATATTTCAGATTTTCTTGGAATGGTAGGATTTTTCAATACACTTGCTTTGCAAATGGTGTGAGTGAAGTGCCGAGGATATTTTCTAAGCTTTTGAAACCTGTATATGCAAAATTGAGACGTATGGGATATGTGAATTCTGGGTTTATTGACGACAGCCTCCTTCGCGGAGACAATATTACCTGCAAATGTCAAAACTACTATTGACCTTATGACTACCGTTGGGTTCATGATAAATAAGGAAAAGTCAGTATTTGTGCCAACTACTAAAATTCAATATTTAGGAAACATTATAGATTCTGACAAAATGATTGTTCAATTAGCAAAAGAAAGACGAGAGTTCATTTTATTTGCATGTAAGACTCTCATTAGGAAAAACAAAACAACAATCAGGGAAGTTGCAAAGGTTATTGAGTTAGTAGTAGCCAGTTTCATTGACATAACTTTGTAAGTACTTGGTGCCTTTGCCCACAAACTTTGTAAACATTAAAATTATCATCGTTCCATGTTAGTTTCTCCAGACCATAAGTTTTATGATGGTTAGTTACATATCACTTCCTTAATTTTTAATATATAGTAAAAATATACCATACCGTAACCGATGCACCATGACTCAGTAAATGGTATATTTTTAGGGTTAAACAGCAATGAAAAAAATAAGGTGATGGCCTGAATCAGACTTAAGGAACAAGATATACGTTCGTTACCATTCATGGTATGATGCAACATGATGAAACCTCATCCAATTCTGAAGTCAGAATTCAATCAGAAGCCACTTTGTTAAAATAAAACTTCTGAACAAAGGCACGGATTTGCCTAGCATTGTTAAATACCGAAACAATACCCAAATACTTTAAGAACTCAGAGCTGCATATGTAATAAGCCATTGTGTAATATTGCATTCAATTGCAAGATAGTTTCATATTTAAATACGTATTGCACATCTGGATTACTACACAAACTCCAGAAGATAAAGATGACCATTTCGATCAGCTGTTTCGTAAAAAAGGTTAATTGGGAGAGATTCTTAAATGGATCACATGTTTGTTGGTTGGCCCCATGACAGTCAGTTATTACACTGATGTCACGATGACCATTCAAGTTTAGGACTACATGATGCTCTATTGAGCTCACCTGGCACAAAATGCCAGGGTGAACTATTAGGATTGCTCACCTTCCGGCGTACGTATATACACATACGTACGTCCGCCCACAATTTCCTTCAAACGTCCCCTCTTCTAAAATCACTTGGCTAATGTTGATGAAATTTGGCAGGGATGTTCCTTGCATGAAGCGCTACAAAACTTGTTCAAAGATTATTTCATTTCCATTCAGAACTCTGGTTGCTATGGCAACAAATAGAAAAAACGTTAAAACTCTTCAAAACCGCAAGGCATAGACCTTAGATACATGTATTTGTTGTGTGACACTTATCTTGTGGGCTTTATCAATATTATTCAGTAGATAGCACGAACAAATTTCGCATTATCTACCTATTTTTGAATATGACTGATAAGTAGATAACGCGAAATATTTCGTGATATCCACTTATTAAGTCGTTTTCGAAAGGCTTCACTTGATTTATATAGCATTACAAAGGGAAATACTTCATGTCCAAAGCCATGAAACCCAGAACTTAGGTAGATGTTTTGTAGCATCTTCTAGTGGTCCTCTACCACGATTGCTTACATTATGCCGCTTGGGTAAAATTTTTGGCCAAACCCCGTGGGTTATTATAGACGTATATCTGAACATTTCTGAAAATCTTCTTGATAATTTCAAAGTTAAAGTAAATACAAGAGTATCCACTATATGGTCCCCTCTAACATAACATCGAAAACACTGTGACACAGCATGATGATGATGATGATGATGATGAATGGTGACAATGATTTTTGTCATTAGCAAGTCGAAAATTGATGATGGTGATGAATCTGAAAAATAAATGACAAATTACAACATAAATAAGGTATGAGTAACAATATCAAACTACATACACATCATAATCCGGAGAATTTAACTGCTTAATGGAACAGTGCTGGGTAAGGAAACTAAAAGACATCATAAAATCAATCAGCATTGCGTATCGGTTTGACAGGTCCTAGATACTGAGTAAAACCCATAACTTTGCTTGTTTTACATCAAATCATTTAACACATAACTTTGCGATCATACGGCAGCCGATTTTATAGCACATTATTGTAAGCTTTACCAGGTTTGTTGTTTCTTTTATCTCGGCCAGTTCACCTTGTAACGCGTTTGTTTACTACATATGTACTTTCGATATTGTTATGTTTGCTATAGAAGAGTACCAACTAACATAAACATTTCAAGCCTCTGCTCTATATAAATATTTTGTTTACAATCTGAAATTTGATCTTTCATGGATTACACCGTCCTTATCACGTAAATTGTTGTCTTCCGCCTAGCTAAGATGTTGTGTCCTTTAATGCATTCAGTCATTTTAAAACTTGTTTGTTGGACGTACTTACGTGTTATCATAATTACTAAAATAGAGAACATTTTTGTCTCCGCTAAGCTAAAATGTCGGAGGAAGTTTCACAAACATCCGAAGTGACCTTAACTAAGGGTATGAACTCCTGCAGTGACCACCCGGGAAATATTTTGACGCTCTATTGTCCGAATCACCAGGTAGTTGGCTGCTGTGAATGTGTGAGATTGGAACATAAAGAATGCTCACTGAATTGTATTTCGGAAATAGCATCAGAGTTTATTAACGGAGCTGAATATAAGGAAATAAACGAAAGAGTTGCTAAACTACGTAACGAAATAAAAGAAAAGAAGCAAACTATTGCAGAGAATCTTCAAAACGCCAATAAAAACTACTTGGACAATGTAGAAGAACTCGAAAAGTTTCGGAAAGAGATTGAGGAATATGTAGCAAGAATGGAGCAGAATCTGTTGTCTGAATTCCAAAAATGCAAAGAGGAAAATGCTCAGTTATTGAAAGACATAGAACGAGAATGCAATTCTGCCGAAGACGTATTAGCATCATTGCAATTCGAAAATTTGTCAACAGAAGAATCATTTGTTCAAGCAAAAGCAGCCGAGAAAAAGCTTGCACAGTTAGAAGTTAGCATGAAGGAAGTAGATTTGAAAAACATGGCTGAGCTTCATGAGTTGAAAAAAAGATTGGATTTAAGAGAGATGATGGCTAAAGATATTCCTATTGGAGAAGTACACAAAGTCGTAAAACGGTCGGAAGAGCTGCCAGTAAATGATGAAAGGGGATCATTCGATAATTTAATTCTGGAAAGAATCGGCCAGATTTTCGTCCGATTGCCAACAGACCGCCAAAGCTGCTGGATTACGGGTATGTGCTGCCTGAAGTATGACAGACTGGCTTGTGCTGACTACTGGAACAAATCAGTAAAGCTCGTTGACGTAAAACAGGGCGCCGTTACTAACCAAGTAACATTTGAACATTCGCCGAGAGACGTTGCTGCTATATACAATTATCAACTCGCCGTTACAATGCAACAAGAAAACAAAATTGAAATCCTCATGCTCGACGGGCTCGCAAAAAGTCATGCCATCACAGTAGACGGGAAGTGTACCGGGATTGCTCACATAGATAGATCACTTTACGTCAGCTACATTGACCCTCCAAAAGTGGAAGTAATATATCTTGATGGCGAAGTCTGGCAAAGATACACGAAAGATAACTTTGGTGTACACATGTTCCGCACCCCAAGCTACCTGGCTGTTACAAAGAACGATAATTATGAAGAATACGTAACTGTATCGGACGGGAGGACCAGCTGCATCAGAAAAATCAAACTGGACGAGAGAAAGCATCGGGGCACAGATGACACGTATGGTTACAATGGCGTGGTCGTGTTGCCTGACGAATCCATGTTGGCCTGCGGAGAAAATCATAGAGTGTATCATATTACGTCAGACATGACAAGAAGAAGAGTAGTTTTGAAGGACACTGATGATGATATTGCATATCCTGACGCCATATGTTTCAATGAGGAAAACGACACGTTGTTCCTGAGCAATCGCCGGCCAGGTTACAATAGTGACAACATTTTCATGTACAAACTAACACGACCATAATTGGACGAACATTATTCATGCTTTCAACTTTGTTGACAATACGGATCACAATTACGGACATGGATGCTTCAGACACGACGGAATAAAATCGTTAAACAGTTACTGCCAGTGACTCTATTTTGTGACGACGGCTTCACAGCTTCAGTGATACACATACAGCATTAAAAAGCTATCAGTATGAACACTGCACTATCTTTCCAATGAAATATTATCTACACCTGTTTACTGAAATGTGTACGGAAGCCTTAGTAACATATGCACTTCGTGTACAAATAATAATTTTTTTTGTGTGAAAATGACTTATCCTTTGAGCTTTATACGTTAACTTAACTATACGCATAAATGGATTTTAAAACTGAGTTTATGGTTATATTACATCTTTATCAGCTTATCAGCGTTACAGTGTATATATTGCATACAATCAATTTTCAGAGTGTGTGAATGATTTTAGTTCATTTTGTGGTTCGTGCCATACAGCCGGTGCGTCCATTTTATGTTTAGTACCAATTAATACAGTCGGCGTGTCCATTTTGTATTTAGTACCATACAGCCGGCGCGACCATTTTATATTCAGTACCATACAGATGGCGCGTCCATTTATTTAGTACCATAAAGTCGGCGCGTCCATAATGTGAAATACCAAACAGTCAGTGCGACCATTTTATGCTTAGTACCATACAGCCGGCGCGTCCATTTTATATTTAGTTCCACACAGTCGGTACGACCATAATGTGAAATACCATACAGTCAGTGCGACCATTTTATGTTTAGTACCATACAGCCGGTGCGACCATTTATGTTCACTATGTAGAGTGCAGTCGGTTCGACCATTTTAAGTTTAGAATAGTGCAGCCGGTACGATCATTTACATGCTCGTAAATAATTGGGTTATTCACATAGTTATGTGATTTAGAATGCCGGTGTATCGAATCATACGAGTGCGGAGTAAATTGGACTTACTGTGTAAACAAGACCCAAGGATCCAATTATAAGCGATATTACTAGTAGAATTAACGCCGTGGACTGGTAAGAATTTTGTGTCTAGCTACGGGAAACACCCTTACAAAAATTGCCAAATTTGGTAGCGTGGTAATACGGAATAAGATTTTCTACATGTACTTGATCCGTAATGACGGATTTGTTGGCGATATCTGCGGAAAAAACATATGTATCAAATGTTAGGTATAATCTCTTTTTTTATATTATTTTTTATTTTGACCAGTTTCGTACAAGTTTTATCTATGCATGTTTTCCATGTTAAACTTTTATCTGTATGAATACCTAGAAGTGTCTGTGACTCAGCATGAATTATACTAGTATAACAATAAAATATATAATATAAAGTATATAATAAATAAAATTATACTGATGTGTTTTTGTGATTTATGGTGTGATATTTTTGCTGTAAGTCAATCACTTAATATTTACGAATGCTATCAGGTTATCTAGTTACATATTTGCGAACGCTACAAGTCTGTATTAATTTCTTACCGACTTTTATAAATCATTCACCTTATAAAAGAGTTAATAACAGGAAGAATTGGCTACTTATTTGATAATTGACCAAGGATATACTTAACACACTGGCACCAGAGTACTGAGCTGCCCTGTAATTTTAACAAAATACAAATTAATCTAAATAACATCCTATCATTAACATTGCCAAAAAGTCATTTTCTGACAAACCCCCGTAAAATAGAACAGTATGTACGGGTTTTTGGAAGAAAATAACGTTTTGACAATTTTTGGTGTATTTTTTCATAAGGTGACATTACATGCAGAAAATCGTGAAATCTATTATAACGCTATAATATAAAACTTATAATTCACACAAGTATAAAGTGACTGTGTTTAACTAAAAAAGGACCAAAATAAAATGATTTCATCATTAAAAGAAACTGTTCACATGATAGCTAAAGAATTAAAGTTAAATACATTGTATGCTATTGGAAGTAAAACGATATCTTAATTAGTTTTTAAAGTGACATTATGCGCATTTTTTACAAGTAAAAATCCAGCTGAATATGGTGTGTGTACAAAAGCGTAGAGGCAATAATAGCTTTTAGCCCAATACACCAAACTCTTCACGCTACCAGTATGAAATAATAACTTTCCAAATATTGATTTTCTTATTTGCCTGGGAGAGTCAATTTAAGAAAAGAACAACTGCATGCAGGAGTTGCTTCCCTTCCACTGCCGAAATCTCTTCCAACATCAACAACGAGACAATCAACTATCATTATATCAGTCCGATTTTTTTATATCTAAAGCACCAACTTCAAATACTAATGCGGCATAATCATTAATTTAACACATTTAAATGAACAGCAACCAAATATAGCTTTTATAAAACTGTCACCAAATACACTATGTGCAGTAAGATTATGCGCATAATGTCACTTTAATATATTACAATTTATATAGTTTTTTCCATCTTTATTTCATAGGGTAAATTTTATCGCCTATCAAATTATCGATGATAGAGAAAGTTCGGTATGATTAATTTGTTGAATGAAAATTCTCCCAAAGTGAACAAATCATTGTCTACAAGAAAAGTATTGACGCAAAGCATCAAAGACGCGGCAAAATGGCTTTCAGTGAATTGGTAACACCAGGTACTACATAAATGGTATGAAGTGAGTAATATGCTACTCTGAACTATTGCTTCATAAAACACGTTTACTCCCCCACTGTATTTCAACATTTCTGACGGCAGTAGGCCTAAAGTATTTAATCAAAACAATATTACATCTTTATATATACATTGTATATAGGAAACAATTCACATCACTTCATGAATACGTTAAATTTCACACACAGCTGTTCCGTGTTTCCACCCGGAGCGGTCAATTTTTTGGATAATTTCAAATCAAATTAACTTTAACTGCATTTACGTATAATTTTGGCGATGAAATTGCTTAAGATATACGTCATCTCAAGCAGAGAATTCAACCCTTTCAGAGAATTCAACCCTTTCAAAGCATGTAAATAAATCTTACGTGGCTACGTTTTCGTATTTGCTTGCACCTCTCAGTCTTTGAGATTTTAGGTCTCTTAGCCTTTTTCACCATCATGTACGATCTGTAATTGTGAAAGACTGTACAGCAGATTATTAGATCATATTTACTTTCCAAACATTCAAAATATGTATACTTTTTTTGGCTCTTCCAAATACCAAGCAGAGTTTTTCAACTACATGTACATGTTTTTTTAAACATTACATGACTTAACTCATCATTTTCGTTGGCTACCTTTACACACACATTCTTAATTAGCTTGGCAACCAGCAATACAAATCCGATAACAATACACAAAAACTCTAGTTGCGTCTGTTTTTCGGCGCAGCCGTATTAAGCTCGCTTATGACCGGAAGTTTGGAACTCGTCGACCGCCAATGAAATGACGAGTAGAATGTATAACATTTTTTAGATGAGAAATTTACACTGTAAGGCACCTTCTTTTTTTCGGAACAACTGTAACTGATCTATAACACGATAGATGTATACTACAACATTGTTACATCATTCACCCGATATACATGTACATCCACCAGGGGATTCAGTTGGTTATGCGCATGGATCTCCAACTACCTACCAGAAGGCAGTTTTTAATTCGGATTTTGCATGTTCTCCAAAGAAAACGGAATGTTTTTTTTTCAGGAATAACTGAAACGGATCAATAACCAGATAGAATTCTACAGCATTGTAACATCTCTTACTCCCTACATCCACCATGGGACTCAGTTGGTTATTTGCGTGAATCTCAAACTACCTACCAGAAGGTACATGTAGTTGGTTATTCGGACTTTGCATGTATTCCCCGAAAAACAGAAAGTATTCTTCTGAAGCAACGGTAACGGATCTATGACGAGATAAAGTTTATGGAAGGTCAAACCTGTCTTAACCTACGTATACGTGGTGTTGAAAGGATATGACATTTAAAATAAAGATACATTTTTACTTCAACAGAACTGATATTTCTCAAAATGATTTGAACTTCACGTAGTTATTCAAAATTATTATAAAACAAAAATACAAAAAGAAATAAAAATCACAAAGAATTTCACAGACTAAAAAATATAACACGAGGAGAACAAGCAAATCCGGTACTGCTGGTGCGAATTGGAGTTCGATGTGCGGTCTTCCGGAAACAGATGCGCTAGACAAATTCGTTGACAAAAACGTAGAAGAGCCTGCGGTGCTGTATTGAAAAAAGCAGTATGTGGGTAATTCGTATACAAGCACAGGAAGTTTCAGAGAAAAATTATTTGAAACTGAATGAGCTATGACAACTCTCCTGCGAGCAATTATGTTAAAAATGTTGTTGTATATAAATTATCGTGTGCACCATAGATAATTTCAAATTTGTCCAAAAGGTTTCTGTTTATATGCCCGTATCTTCATTCAATGATGACTATTGTTCGCGAAAATGTTAATCCGACCGAAATTTATGGGGAGATGTTGACCAAATTTTGAAAGTGTCGGATATTGATGCTCGGGGACTCGCCGTTTTGCATTGCGATCGGTTTGCCCATTTTTAAAAAAGTATACATCCGATCCGAAGGGTCTGTTTAAGTTTAAACATATTTAACCTGTAGAACAGTGTATTCAATTGTAAATAAATTTATTTAACCGAGGAAATGTTCATTCACTCATCTGCTGAGACCAATTTATTGTGCATAACCCACGTATAGCTACTGCGCCAAGTGAAAAACCTCCCGACTCGGAGTTTCAAAAGGCTGTAAATATATACATTTGTATCATTTTTAGTTTTTTATTTATGTTGAAATATAGCTTATTCTAAGCGGAAAACAGTCTTTTTTCCATAGATTATAATCTTTGCTTCACCAGTTTAGTCGTTTGGTTCCAAAAATGAGGTAAATGGTCAAATTTGAGTAATTTTGGGAGCTAATGTGACAAGTGTTCATACAGTTTGTAACCTTGCCCATTATTATGTACATAAACAATGTTTCTCCCAGTCAACGAGAATTCACGAGGACAATGAGCATCTGAAGAATGATTTAAAAATGACTTCAGTGCCCAAAAAGCTAAATATTTGTTATTTTGAAAATGGGCTACGGTGCAAGCAAATTTAGTAAGGGCTAATGTGAACAGGTCACTTTAGAAAGAGGAGATACTACAAAACTTTGTCCTTTATATGTATATGCGTTTTTGTGTTTACATGTTCATTTGCATGTATATTTTCACGAAATTGAAAACAAATGAAAACAAAAATCTCAAATATTTTACACTATATTACTGGTTTCAGATAATGGAAAACATATGCACTTATTGCGGCAAGGCATTTAGTCACAAGCAAAATATTGTGATTCATGAGAGGGAACACAAAGGAACGCTATCTTTCAGCTGCTGTGATCAGGGATTTCCCTATCAAAGAACACTTCTTCGACACAGGTACGTATTACTTTATATTTCCAACAAAGTGCAATGTTCATTTATGGCTTCGGAAACATATTTAACAGCATTTATACAATGCAATGGATAGGTATATCATAAAATTACCACAGTGATACCGATGAATTCTATGTACGCCAGGAAAATTTTTTAATAGAAATAAATGTTTTTCATTAAATATTTTGTTCTGTGAAAATTGTGTTCATTTGGTTGCTTTGAAAATCAATTGTTACGGTCCAATGCATAATGCAATTTTAATTTAGATCTTTTTATAGGTAATGTTGTACGGCCTGTGGCAGATACTTATTTTGACATAAATCATCTGTCTATCTGTACATTGTATGTTATTCGAGATATATGTTTCATGTAAGAGGGGTTAAATGAAATAAACTCGCACACGATAAGATACCATTTTCATATTTCAGTTGTTCTGTCCACGGTGCTACTAAAATTTTGTCTGTAAGGCATGCGGCAGAGCATTCTCCACACAATCAGACCTTGGCCGTCCAAGATTAGGCATACAGATTTGACAATCAGCTGTAATATATCTGGCCATAAGACTCATACAAGACACGAAATGGTGCAACACATGAGTACCGTGATTTCCGGACAATAGGCCGCGGACTATACGTAAAAAATGATGAATTTTTGTAGATGCGGCCTATGCGACAAAGCGGCCTATATGACCTTTGGTAGTTTCAAGCGGCCTATACGACATTTCTATTTTTTGAATTGGTATTTTGAGTGCACAGAGTGCGAATCTTAGGTTTATTCCCTGTTTGAAAACAGTTCACCAATGCTACCTTCGTTGGTCAATTAACTATCGTATATCAGCAGATTAGCGGGAGTGATAAATCATACCTTAAAATTAACTGTCATACAGGAAAGTGCGACTCGTTTTAAACGCCTGGATATATGCACCATATCGCGGCCAATATGCCGGAGCGGCCTATACGTTAATTTTTGTTTCTATAATCGTAAAAATAAAGGGGTGTGGCCAATACAGTGAAGCCGCCTATTGTCCGGAAATTACGGTACGCATACTGACGAGAGAACTCATGTCTGCAACACGTGATGTGCCAGATTCAAGCATGCCAGTTCTTTGCACAGGCATAAGAGTAGGAAACATATTTGATAACAACTGAAATCCATCATTACTTTCCGCACATGACAGTGTTTGATATCTCATATAACGGATGCATGCCAGTTACTGTAAGGCACATGTATCGTTTTTGCACACAGTATTTTCTTCCATATAAATATATATGGCTGTTTATTGATGATATTATGAGGAAAGGTATTCTCTGTAGCAAACATTGCTATGTACAGTTAAGTTGAAAATAGCTTTCTGATTTTCATTTTAATTGTTCGGAAAAAAGGCGACATAAAGGGATCGCTTGTCCGTCTGTTCGTCCGTCCGTTTCGTCGGTCCTTTACGAAAACTTGACGTTGGTCACAACTTTGCCATTTCTTAACATTTCCTCATCAAATTTTCAAATTATATTGCTTATGACAACGGGGTTGTGATGTGCAAAAAAATCTGTAGGTCATTGTAACATTTCAAAGAGCTATACCCCATTTTGTACTAAGATTTTGTCATGAAAACAAATTAGTGGTTATAACTTTACCATTACTATATATTTCTTCATCAATTTTTAAAACATATTGCTTAGTGTCAGGTCGAGATGTACCTCCACCCCGCCCCCAGTGACCCCCCTACCCCCCACCCCCACCCCCACATCACACACTATTTTTGTTGTCTTTTTCAATTTTGTCAAATAACCTCTGACAAAGCATAAGAGGGCGACACAAGTGTTCTACTGAACACCCATCTATTCAATGAGAGAGATTATCTAGAAGCAATATTATACAGCTTAAAAATTACGCTGATCTTGACCATGACCATATCTACTTATATATCTATACAGAGTATATTGATATTGACTCTGAAACTTATTGTTGGTGTCTGTCCTTTCAAAACTATAACAATGTTATTCGTTTCAGATGACATTTATTTTGTCAAGTTTACATAACGTAAAATGTAACATGAGCCTTTAATATATTCTCTTGGACGTTTGAAAATACATATATATATATATATAATATATATATATCAGAAAAACAGAATCTCATGAAATATCGTACATACAAGATAACAACATAGATAGTGAGAAACAATGTATATATCTACTGCCTATGATATCACATTATAGTCTCAATTATATATCGCTCATAGGTTGTATTTTGCTAGAGTTATTCATTCTACTTTTAAAGGGAAATTGTTGGTACCGAATCAATCTTTTACGCAGTAAAAGATTTTCATGGAAAATGATATTTGAAACACTGATTAGATATTAGGCGAGAAATGACTTAATAAATACTTAATACTTAACAAATATCATTTGCACATATATTTTATGACGAATTTACAGTTTCAATACCAAAATAGCCGGTTTCAATACAGATAAGTTTTGTAAACTTATGAAACGCACATTTTTGCTAGAATGTCTATATGCTGTTACCACAATATTAGCAGAGATTTCTACCTATAATAGGACAATATTTGATTTATTCGCTTGAGGATAAATCGTTTATTCAAATCATATAACTGGTATTCTGTTTTTATATATAACACCCCGAGTAGGGCCTCCTAAAGAGTCATATGTGAGACAATCATCTACGAATGAGACTATATAAGGCAGGTTTTTTTTAAGAACGCTCTTTCTGTTGTCACTCATCATAGAAGAAGGTAGACTAGTGTGTTTTAAATTTCAACCAAAGAGAATTTCATCAGTAGTTATCAACTATTTAAACCCACCGCACACCCATCCCTTTTACATCTAATTCAATTCTTTCCTTGTTGTTTTCTTTCTACACTTTCTGCTTTCAGATATCCCTATCAGAATGTCGTGGCTGGAATCAAAAAGCGCAAAAGACAGTAAAGACGGCAAAATCAGCGACCGTTACCGGAGCTGATTTTCATCTTTTAACGCACATTCTGTTAGAATGTCAGCACATTGCTATGCTGTTTTTGCAACCTACCGGGGCAAAACCATTTAAAGTTACAGTTACAGTGAAATAAACCGATTAAATATATTTA
Organism: Saxidomus purpurata; assembly: GCA_022818135.1. NCBI lineage: Eukaryota > Metazoa > Mollusca > Bivalvia > Venerida > Veneridae > Saxidomus > Saxidomus purpurata. The sequence goes on from JAFMSR010000007.1 coordinate 38,556,622, forward strand.
TCCAGCCTTGGCCCCCGTTTATTGCCACTTGTTTTCATCAATAAATGTGTGATTGGAACACTTTAGTTTTTTTCTCCTTACTTCCCAGTTGTATTGTTGAACAATGCTAATTTATAAGGTATTTTCCATTGCCCTAGCGTAAGCTGTGTTCCAGTTTGAGTGTTTTGGTTTACTTTAACCGTATTCCATGCGTTGATAGAAATATGAGATTTATTTTATATGAATTTTGTGCAATCATTTTCAGGAATTGTGATTACATTTTATTGCTATAATTGTATGTGATTTGTGTTTTGATCCGGTGCAAGGATAATGCCAACCATGTAAGTGATACGTCGTTACAGTTTAAAGAAAATACGTCATATGTTTTTGACATTATCTTAAACACATTATACAAAACAATATATTCCTACTGAAAATCACTTTTTCGTTGGCATTTTCTTTAACTACAGCTGTGATAATAGAAATCAACTGTGATACAGTTTTCCTTGTTTCATCGTGTTTTATTTTAAAATTACATTGAAATATGAAAACATATGTACACTTGGTTTTTGTCATTTACCAACTTAAAGCAAGAAGACGACCCTTTTAGGATCTCTAATGCTTATACTGAAAACGTTTAAAGTTCCATCGCCTCTTAAAATACACATTACATGTAGTACATGATTAAATATTGAAATACCATAATGATAGAATTGTGTTCTTTTTAAACAATTCTGATATATATATTTTTCTTTCATAGTTCTGTCGTTTTTCAACAGATTTTTTTTGTAAAATACTGTTTCTTTGTTTTTTGCAATGCCATTGAAACAAGAGCTGTTTGTAAAACACGTATGCCCCCCTTGATGCAAAAGTTGTACTATGAAAGGAACAGTTTTTAAAGTAAAAGTCAGTGTGAAATTCGTGAAAACGGCGTGTGTAGAAATTGTAGAATTAAAAAAGAATCTAAAAAGAAAATAAAACAGTCATCTCCATTGAACAATATTAGAATTTAACATTGACTTTGACCCTAGTGAAAAAAAAACGTCACCTTGACTGTTTCAGGTGTGTTCTTGGGCAAAGACCCTTGCTTAAAAGAATTTTAAAATTTGAAGTTTTTTAGTAACAGTAACCTTGACCCCCCCCCCCACCTCGAAAAAAAATATTGCTTAAAACAATATTTCTCTATTTTTAGTAACAGTGATCTTGACCTTGATCCTTATGACCCTAAACGCAATCCAAGCTTCCTCTTCCTGCAAACGACGTACAAACCAAATTTCATTTCAATTGGTCATTCCTAACTAAAGTAATTTAGTGGAAACCATTCTAAAATTCCGGATGACTGTGACCTTGACCTTTGACCTACTAATCTCAAAGTCAATAGAGGTCCTCTTCCGGTTATGACCAACCTCCACATCAAGTTTCATTATTTAAGGCCCAAGCGTTCTCGAGTTATCGTTCGGAAACCATTTTTACAATTTCGAGTCACCCTGACCTTGAAGTTTGATCTACTGACCTCAAAACCAATAAGGGTCATTTGCTGGTCATGACAAACCTCAACATCAAGTTTGAAGATGCTGGGCCCAAGCGTTTTCAAGTTATCATCCGGAAACCGTTTTACTATTCCGGGTCACTGTGACCTTGACTTTTCACATACTGCCCTAAAAACAACAGGGGTCCTCTGCTGGTCATGACCAACCTCCACATCAAGTTTGAAGATCCTAGCCCCAAGTGTTCTTAAGCTATCATCCGGAAACCAGTTGGTAGACGGACAGACAAACGTACGGACACACAGACATACCGGTCGACCAACATATGCAAACCAATATACCGCTCTTCTTCAAAGGGAGCATTAAATTACTGCGCTATATATTCGTAGCATACACTTTCACTTCAAAAAGTAATTTAGGAATGCTGAGGTTAATTCGGCGGTAAATCATCTTTGTTGATAAAATAAGAGCCACACCAAAAGAAGCACTGGAGCTTTAAAAGATAAACCATTTTCATACAAACATTTGGATAAAATGCTATGACTTTAAAATCAAATGAGCTTGTACGTACAAAAATTATATGAAAAATCATAAACTTTAGTGGTATACATATATACTTAATATTTTCCTGTGAAACTGTTGGGTTGTACTGCTTTACAAGTTTATAAACTTTCCGTCTGGAAGTTGTATACGAGAACTGTCTGTAAATGAGAATGCTGACTGATAGCATATTTCAACTTAGATGTGTGTATCAAAACTGTGTTTATATCAAATCAATTGTTTAAATTAACTGTGCAGATGTTGTTTGAAAACATAACCATCATTTATCTTAATTATTACTTAAAGTCTTCCATATCAAGGCCTAGTCTGAACGTTGGCAGAAGCTTGCTTTCATTTCTTCTTGCAGTTTCCCAACGTACCCCTAACGTGCTCCTGGCTATCGCATTCCTAACCAACTCCTGCTTCGCCTCCTGTGTCTTCGGCCAGCGTCGTCAAATTCATGGTCTCTGCAAAATCATGACTGATATGTCAACCAAGCTAGTATACTGTTTCGACGACAATCGCACTATAATACGTATCTATGCAAATAGTTTTAGTAATTATGTATGTCCGCTATAGTATATTTCTCATGGAGGTCGGTGTTTTCTGCTTGAAATGATTCTGTCAACCGCATCAATTTACTCAAATGTGTATTGTGATTTTATTGCACAAAATATAAAGTAATACGTACCTGTTTCGAAGAAATGCTCTTTGATAGGGAAATCCCTCATCACAGCGTCTCTCTCATGAGGCACAAGATTTCGCTTGTGACTAAATGCCTTGCCGCAATAAGTGCATACGTTTTCCATCATTTGAAACCAGTAAAATAGTGTAAAATATTTGTTTTCATTTGTTTTCAATTTCGTGTAAATAAACATGCAAATGTACATGAAAAGTTAATGTAGTATCTCCTCTTAAAGTGACTTGTAGCATTAGCATTTACTAAATTTGCTTGCACCATAGCCCATTTTCAAATTAACAAATATTTAGCTTTTTTGACAATGAAGTCATTTTTTAAATCATTTTTCAGATGCTCATCATGATCGTGAATTCTCGTTGACTGATAGAAACATTGTTTATGTATATCATAATGGGTAAGGTTACAAACTGTATGAACAGTTAGCTCCCAAAATTTCTCAAATTTGACCATTTGCCTCAATTTAGGGACCAAACGACTAACCTGGCGAAGAAAAGATTATAATCTGTGGAAAAAAGACTGTTTTCCGCTTAGAATATGTTATACTTCAACATAATTAAATACTAATAATAAAATTGAAGCGTACATTGAGCGTTTATTAAAGATAGATGTTTATTTATATAACTATTGGAAAAAACAACAAAGGTTGACACAATGAGAAACTCCAATCGCAAGAAAACACGGTGATAAAGGTAATAAAGTGTCAGTGGTACGGGATCAACTGTATAAAAATATTTTTTCAACTTAAAATAATTTTAAACGGACCTCTTCGCATGTAAATGTAAGTCTTAGTAAGTTCTAACAAATACGATATAAGTTATTCTGATTAAAATTGTATATTTGACTGAAAGTAAACACGTGATGTTTTTAGTTTCTGGAAGGCTTGGGGGCATTTAAGAGTAGTGATCCTGATCTCTGGAAACCCGACAGAATAATAACAGCTATGTTGAACCGTATACGTCCCGGAACGTATATATCACACGAGAGAAAAATTCGACCGCATATGTCACACGTGTGATATATTCGGTCGAAAATAGTCTTCGCGTAACGTATATGGCACATAATATATGATGTATACGTTTGACTTCGAATTTCATAGGAACACGAAAACGAATATCTCACATGCAGAAAAAGGCAAATAAAAACGAAGTTTTCAACGAATATGTCACATTTTGATCAATTTGAAAAAAAAAAACATATTTAAAACAATCAAATATGGTTGATTAAGTTATGCCGCATAGATTCTGCTTAACACAACCAATACAAGTCGATCCGATCGGTCCCAACACATTGTATGGGAACTAGACATTCCCACTCGAAGGTGTGGTCTGTATTATGTCTTTAATTTGTATAAATAATGTTTGGTCAAATTTCGATCGGGTGTTCTTGAAAGTTATCGACTGCGTTCGTGTGGCCCTTGAGTGGTGATTATTAACAGGAAATTATCTCAGAACAGCATTGATTATAAAACATAACTATACATTTTTTCTGTATAACACAATACATTTATCACAGATTAAACACAGATCAAACTTGATATATTTGATGGCCGGTGAAACAATGTAAAGTAACCGTAAGATGGTAATGACCCTCGATCATTTTTGTCGAGTCCACTTCCGGTAAGCTCGACATAGTCGCCGCTTTTGGCAGTCGGTGTATGTGCATCCGTGCGTCTGTGAGCCCGTGCGTCCGTCCAGACTGATTTTGTCCGGACCATAACTTTGACATGCAAGGAGCAATCGTGTTTATATTTGGCATAAATGTTAACCTCAATGAGAAGGAGTGTCATTTGTCGAATTAAGAATGACTTTGTCCGGAGCATTTCTTCTATATACTTGAAAGGATATTGATGTAACAATGCATAAATGTTTACCTTAATGAGACGAAGAGTCATACAGATGAACAAATCCCTATGTCTACGGTCAAGGTCGCAGTTTGAGGTTAAAGGTCAAATTGAAGAATGAGATTTTGTACTGAAGGATGTACTGAAGGATTTTCATACCAGTATAAGATTATAAGTGTATTGTGCAAGAACCAGGTCACTAGGTCTAAGGTCAAGGTCACACTCAGAAGTTAAAGGTCAAACACAGGATTGAAAATTGTGAATGAAACAATCGTATCTCTTTTTATTTCCCTGCAGCTACAATATCCTTTGTGTAACATTTAGATCCACCTAAAATTAGTAATAGTTCGACTATTTTTAAAAAAATAATGACCGGGGGTTATTATTCTATGGGGTTCCTAAACATTGTTACAACGGCTTCGGCAAACGGCCCAGGGACGAGTGCCTTGCCACCCACTTCCTAACAAAAGTATAATTAGTAGTTTTATACACTAAAGTATCACAAATAAGTTTCGGTGTAAACTGTCAAAATGACCAGAATGAATATATCAAACGTGTGAAAGATTCGACCGAATATATCACGCGTGTGGAAAATTCGACCGAATATATCACGCGTGTGAAAAAGACATATACGTTCGGTGTAAACTGTCAAAAATGACCAAACGAATATGTCACATTAAACACGTGTTATATTTACGGTCGAATATATCACACACGTGCAATATATACGTTCCGGGACATATACGGTTCAACACAGCTACAACTAGTTATAACATTCCTACACTCACTACTTAAAAACAGATTTAGGTCGTGCACTTTTGCTGCTTTAGCAGCAATATTTTACTTGTTCACGCAATGTTCAGAAAAGAATATGTTCAAAATTAACAATAGCTGTTCGTTAGACAGCACGCTCGACTATTCCCAGTGTGACTCTCTAAGTATAAACAAGAAATCTGTAATAATTAAAAGTCGAAAGCTATCTATAGTAACTTAATTGCTTGATACCCCTGAACACTATTGTAAGTTTCAAATACCCCCGTAAGTAGTTTACTAAAATACATGCATGATGGTACATTGCAGATAAAACTTAAACCAAATTTTCAAAGTCAAACAAGGGACATAAGTTGAATTAAATCCATACAAGAGTTGTCTTACTTGACAGTGGACACATCTGAAGATTTTAATGAAATTTAAAATCAATACCATAAATGTCAACAACAGTACCTTGAATGCAAAACTTTAACCAAAGCTACAACGCCGACGCCAACGCAAAAGTGACTGTAATAGCCCTATTTGTAAGTCGTATAGGAGAGAGATGATTCCAACAGTATGATCTTTGGTACTGCACTTTCTTGTATTGTCCATTACTACTTTGCAAAAAATCAAGCCAATCCATTGAATAGTTTTGGATTTATGGTCTGTACAAGCAAAGAATCAGATTACAAAGGGGGGTGGGGGTAATTAAAGAGCTGCGGAAGGAAGAGTTATAATGGTTGTTTCTCATTGCTTTTCTATTCAGTAACCTCTTCAACTGTGTTTACTATCAAATCAATTAAAAGAATAGTTTTGGAAATATGTCCCAGAAAAGCATAATTACATGGCACGTCAGCAAAAAAAAACAGTAACAGTACATCACCAGCACCAGCAACATAAATTTATAACAATGAAAACAGTAACAGGAAACAACAACAGTAACAGTAACCGTACATCACCAGCACCAGCAACATAAATTTATAACAATGACAATAGTAACAGGAAACAACAACAGTAACAGTAACAGTACATCACCAGCATCAGCAACATAAATTTATAACAATGACAACAGTAACAGGAAACAACAACAGTAACAGTACATCACCAGCACCAGCAACACAAATTTATAACAATGACAACACTAATAGGAAACAACAAAAGTAACAGTACATCACCAGCACCAACAACATAAATTTATAACAATGATAACAGTAACAGGAAACAACAACAGTAACAGTACATCACCAGCACCAGCAACATGAATTTATAACAATGATAACAGTAACAGGAAACAACAACAGTAACAGTACATCACCAGCACCAGCAACATAAATTTATAACAATGATAACAGTAACAGGAAACAACAACAGTAACAGTAAGCGTACATCACCAGCACCAGCAACATAAATTTATAACAATGACAACAGTAACAGGAAACAACAACAGTAACAGTAACAGTACATCACCAGCACCAGCAACATAAATTTATAACAATGATAACAGTAACAGGAAACAACAACAGTAACAGTACATCACCAGCACCAACAACATAAATTTATAACAATGACAATAGTAACAGGAAACATCAACAGTAACAGTACATCACCAGCACCAACAACATAAATTTATAACAATGACAACAGTAACCCCAACCAACAACAGTAACAGTACATCACCAACACCAACAACATAAATTTATAACAATGACAATAGTAACAGGAAACATCAACAGTAACAGTAACATACATCACCAGCACCAGAAACATACATTTATAACAATGATAACAGTAACAGGAAACATCAACAGTAACAGTTCATCACCAGCACCAGTAACATGAATTTATAACAATGATAACAGTAACAGGAAACATCAACAGTAACAGTACATCACCAGCACCAACAACATAAATTTATAACAATGATAACAGTAACAGGAAAAACAACAGTAACAGTACATCACCAGCACCAACAACATAAATCTATAACAATGATAAATAACAGTAACAGGAAACAACAACGTTAGGTAAGTACATACAGCACCAGCACATGTTTATAACAATGATAACAGTAACAGTACATCACCAGCACCAGCAACATAAATTTATAACAATGATAAGTAACAGTAACAGGAAACAACAACAGTAACAGTAACAGTACATCACCAGCACCAGCAACATGAATTTATAACAATGATAACAGTAACAGGAAACAACACCAGCACCAGCAACATGAATTTATAACAATGATAACAGTAACAGGAAACAACAGTAACAGTACATCACCAGCACCAGCAGCATAAATCTATAACAATGATAACAGTAACAGTAACAGGAAACAACAACAGTAACAGTAACAGTACATCACCAGCACCAGCAACATGAATTTATAACAATGATAACAGTAACAGGAAACAACAGTAACAGTAACAGTACATCACCAGCACCAGCAACATGAATTTATAACAATGATAACAGTAACAGGAAACATCAACAGTAACAGTAACAGTATATCACCAGCACCAGCAAAATGAATTCATAACAATGATAACAGTAACAGGAAACAACAGTAACAGTACATAACCAGCACCAGCAACATGAATTTATAACAATGATAACAGTAACAGGAAACAACAAAAGTAACAGTACATCACCAGCACCAGCAAAATGAATTCATAACAATGATAACAGTAACAGGAAACAACAGTAACAGTACATCACCAGCACCAGCAGCATAAATCTATAACAATGATAACAGTAACAGTAACAGGAAACAACAACAGTAACAGTAACAGTACATCACCAGCACCAGCAACATGAATTTATAACAATGATAACAGTAACAGGAAACATCAACAGTAACAGTAACAGTACATCACCAGCACCAGCAACATGAATTTATAACAATGATAACAGTAACAGGAAACAACAGTAACAGTAACAGTACATCACCAGCACCAGCAACATGAATTTATAACAATGATAACAGTAACAGGAAACATCAACAGTAACAGTAACAGTATATCACCAGCACCAGCAAAATGAATTCATAACAATGATAACAGTAACAGGAAACAACAGTAACAGTACATAACCAGCACCAGCAACATGATTTATAACAATGATAACAGTAACAGGAAACAACAAAAGTAACAGTACATCACCAGCACCAGCAAAATGAATTCATAACAATGATAACAGTAACGGAAACAACAGTAACAGTACATACCAGCACCAGCAACATGAATTTATAACAATGATAACAGTAACAGGAAACAACAACAGTAACAGTACATCACCAGCACCAGCAACATGAATTTATAACAATGATAACAGTAACAGGAAACAACAAAAGTAACAGTACATCACCAGCACCAGCAAAATGAATTCATAACAATGATAACAGTAACAGGAAACAACAGTAACAGTACATCACCAGCACCAGCAACATGAATTTATAACAATGATAACAGTAACAGGAAACAACAACAGTAACAGTACATCACCAGCACCAGCAACATGAATTTATAACAATGATAACAGTAACAGGAAACAACAGTAACAGTACATCACCAGCACCAGCAACATAAATCTATAACAATGATAACAGTAACAGGAAACAACAACAGTAACAGTACATCACCAGCACCAGCAACATGAATTTATAACAATAGTAACAGTAACAGGAAACAACAACAGTAACAGTACATCACCAGCAACATGAATTATAACAATGATAACAGTAACAGGAAACAACAACAGTAACAGTACAGTAATCTAATTATATTGTTACCCTACCGCAGTGTGAGAAATAATATAAATACATGGATTTTAATGATGTATATTAATGACGCAAGTTCTTATCAGCCTTGCATGTTAATCAAATGTTTATAATTGTACACCTCTTTATGTCATGTACCATCATGAAATGAGTGTGAAAAATAAAGAATAATGAAAGGATCACCATAATTCTGTTTTATGTCTTGCATACAAAAATTCTGTACCTTTAGCCATGTGTTCTTTTTATTACAATGCGTTCGTTTCAATCAAAATGCGTGTGCGACCAGTAAAGACCATGATCAGCTTACACATCCGTGTCGTCAGGGAACAGTCGGCTTACCAGAGAATAATGTGTCTGACTTTTCGGCACTAGTAGATCATAATCAGCCTAAATGACCAATATAAAATAAAAATGTATAAGCTTTTCCCACGGCGGCAAGTTAATCTGCCTTCGTAACCAGTGTAGATCATGATCAGTGTGCAGATGTTGTTTCGGCCTATATCATAAACTATATAGAGTTAAATAGAACAAGTAAGTCTAAACTACCCTAACAAGTATAATTAACCATCAATCAATGTAAAGAAAACTGTAGTACTGTTGTGTCGGCATTTTCAACCAGTGTGAATCACTATCGCCATGTTCAATTGATGTCAAGTAAAACTATTTATGACAAGTGCCTTTTCCACTTCGTTGAATCATAATCAGCATATCCAATAGATAAGCAAATAAATAAGCTACCTTGCCGACGAGTACGGTGTCGGCGTTTTCGATTAGTGTGCAAATGATCAGCATATTCAATTTATGTAAAGCAAATATTTATTATTTATCTTAACTACCCTGTCGACGAGTATTATGTTTGCATTTTCGACCACTGTGAATCATAGTAAGCATACTCAAAACATGTAAAATATAAAAGTCCAAAGCAGCCCGCTGACAACTAGTGTGTCGTCATTTCCCGACCAGTGTGGATTCTCAAAAGTATGTTCCTTCCACCTGTGTTTTCAACTGGTGTGGGTCATAATCAGCATGTTTAGTAAATGTGAAAATTACTTGGCTTACGTTCGTGTATTCAGATGGCAATTTGTCGAACCGTCACTGTAAATCTGCCGTAAACTTCCCTGCCGACGACAACTAAATCTGCTTCTTCGTATTGAACACGTTCAGCTTAATATGCAATAAGTGTAAAATAAATAAACTAACCGATTTGTGGCGACGCGACCAGTATAGACCATAATCATGCACCTATAGGGTATGTTGTGTGTGTGCAGGTTAAGCGCTACAACAAGGTTTTCACTCGAATAGTGTGTACCTGTAAAAATGTATTATTCTAATTAAGATAATTATAACAAGAAAACTACAGTAGGAACCATCGATGAGGGTAACAGGATTGGAAACATACTAAATGTCGAAACCAAATCTATTTTCATAATAACTATAAGACAATCACACACTCTAAAACTTTCAAAGTCTAATATCTTCAGTATGCCAACATAAGATAAGATTTATTTTCAGTCGGTAGCAGTACAACAAATAACATGAACGATGTTTTCTTCAAAAGCAAAGTCCAGCAGGAAACAAACAACTGCTATACTCACAATGTAGATGCCTTTTTCCCAGGTACAAGCCTTCATTTGGTAACGACATGTGCGTGTTGATGTATGATGAGGGGTCATGTATGTGAAAAATGGCTCTTTGCAGGAAACCTGCAGAGAAATAGTACATGTATATATTTTCCTCAATTTTACCGCCCATTTCACAACAGTGTTTTATAAATGTACATGCGGACAGTTACCAAAGATCAGGTCCAGTCTTCTCACACAACGAGTCGGTAACGATCTCTAACCGCCAAATTCATGACAACATGAATCTCAGAATATTAACAAGAAATACTTTGCAAGTAAGTGACATAAAAAGTGACATTTTAAATATAATGATCTAGGCAAGGAACACAGAATCTAATAAAACATTCATTCCTAACTACAGTCTGACAGTCACTATAGTTTGAAGAGGAAAACAGTTCAACTGGGAAAATTAAAAAAGAAAATCCGGAAAATAGCTATGAACTGGTGATTAATATTTTCTATGATGCTTTATGGATATGGCTTAATTTCAGTTATCGATGGACATTTCTGTTTGCGACAGGAACTCGAATCTTTATATCTACTAACCCTAATACAACCTTGCCAGATCATGTATTGACAGATCTAGGATAAGAGCTATAATTACAGATAATCTGCAAATGTATAGATATTCTACAAAAGATTGATTGATCTATAAATGCAGATAAGTTATGAAAATGTTTGAAATATCTGTTGATAAGAAAATACGGGGGATCTACAATTTGTTAGTTGTTTGACATCTTAAAGGCTTTATACAGAGTTTCGTTGAATTTAGTTGACTCATGCATTTTATTTTCAAAGTTTGTTTCAGTCGCCAAACATATATAAGCATTAACATTTTGAAGTGTAGATTTAGAGATCAATCAGTTTTTAAATGATAAAATATCTCAAGCTCCCCTGGTTAGGTCGTTTTCCTTCCGATTGTTTAAATGATTTTTTGGCAGTACATTTACACATACAACATCACAAAGTCATTTTACAAGTTGAGTATTAGATGATATATTATTATACAAAATGATTTTGGTTTTTGCATATTTCCATTCTCCGTGAAATGTTGATGGAAATAAGTCACCTTGTCAGAGTCGAACGGACACCCTATACGCAGTTAAGCCTTTGTATTTTCAGTCTCAACAAAATTGTGTACTAGCAGGTTAATGTTGTTTAATTTGAAATAAAAAAAAAAAACCATTAAATAATCAAATAACGATGTTTACCGTGTAGTCTTTGAACGTCCTTTTTCTTAGAGAATCTCAATGTGAATAAAACGTCGCCGGCTCAAAGGTGCGACCTTATTGTTAATACTTAAAACAGCCCTGGGCCTTATATGGTATTGTATTTGCACATTGTAATCTGGCCGATGTTTCATTAATAGCGTATAGTGACATTTACTCAGAAACTTTTAACGGTATTACTAGTTGGTACCGGGGCTTGAGGCGACAATAAGGGTAGCGCAAGAAAAAAAACCGACGTGAAGTCAGTAAAGCTGAAATAAGAACTACCCTTTTATAAAAACATGCGACGTTAAATAAGGACTCTTCTTATCTTTATCTACCCTTTAAAGCAGATAGTCGGCGCAATGTATAGTATATGAAAGCGATTGTTAGCTTTGTTGGCTAGATTTTTATAGTAAAAATTAATTTATGTACCTTCCCTTGCAAAGTTGTTAAACCTAACGCTCTCCCGACTGAGCTAACTGGCCAATTGTCAATTTTGTCCCCAACAGTAATTAGATATCCATCGCGACATGTGTATCAGGAAAACAAACTTAATCCTATAGGATCTCGGATCATGGGTTTGTGAAGAAGTACTAAGAGAGTTATGGCCCCTTATGTAACGAATACTGCAAAATGTAGTGATTATTACACTCCAACATCTTCATTTCTTCATTAATCCTAAACTTTTTTAATTAGAACATTTGGTTTGTTTACACTATTTCACCTATATTTCGTCAACATTCAATATCATATTCACAGAGAATCTGCGTGCCTAAAAGATCTTGGTTGAAATAAGACTTCTAGATTTATGGCCCCTGATATCACAAAAAAGAGAGAAATGTTTAACTATATATGTATACACTTAGCACCAAATGACTTCGGACGGGTTTGATTACAACCGATTATAGGCACTCCATAAAACTGGTGTCAAATCAAATCGGTTTAGAAGCATAAATCATTTATACAAACACGGTGTGAACGGATGGTAAATTCCTACAGATACATCGATTATTGGAAAAATTGAAAGTTCCATACGATGACAGTCAGGTGTTTGTCATGTTTCAGTTATTCCTGAAAAAAGCTCTCTGTTTTCTGTGGTACATACAAAATCCGAATAACCAACTACCTTCTGGTAGGTAGTTTGGGATTCACTCGAATAGCGAACTGAGTCCCATGGTGGATGTAGGGAGAAGATGTTATCATGTTGTAGAATACATCTATCTTGTTATATATCCGTTACAGTTGTACCAGAAAATGTTTTCTGTTTTAAAGCAAATACATGCAAAGTTCGAATAACGAACTACATTATGGTAGGTAGTTGAACCAACCGAGTCCCCTGGTGAGTATTCGTTACATATTTCAAACATTTTCTGTAGATCTGCTTCAGGCAGTGATAATGATACAGGATCATCAGTAACACGTAGAGAGCTGCAGTCTACATCAGCAATGCATAGACCATACTCAGTGTCTACCAACTGTTGAATGAGGCCGTCAATTTAAATGAGATACAGAAACGGACTGGTTGGTGCCTTGAAGGACTGGGAAACATACTGATTTGTGTAAACCAGAATACATAAGTCCTTGTTCTCTTCAATACATTTGTTTTGAGAAATCGTTTAAATTGCAGAAAAATAACCCTCGAAGTTAATCGACTGTTAGATTAATCGTCAAATAAAGTAACGTACAACTTGGTCTTGAGCTTGTTTTGTCAAAAACTATAAACCTAATACCTACATGTTATCTGCTAAAATAACAAACGAACTAATACATAAGGACTAAGGAGCACGGTTTTGTGATGCACTGTACAAGTCGACAGATTCAGTCTGCTCAAGATGGTGGAGGAAGCATAGCATTGTTCGAATTCCAGTAACTGATATCCGGTGATACAAACTGTTTAGTTTGGTACGGACAGTACAAACACAGCGAATGTACACATACGAACAGTCGGGCGCCATCAATGTTGTAGCTGTTGTTGAGCTCAAGTTCAAATGAAAAACTTGCAAGCTTGCTTTTAGATAACAATTCTGCAGCAAGTTTGTTTTACATATTTTAGTCTATTAATTTTTCATTACAGGAGTGGCAAGACTAAATTACTGCTGGCTGGGCACTGAAAGAATCAAAAACGCAGTTTACCATTTTCAACTTTATTTTACGAATTCCGTGTGTGATAGTGATAAGGGCATAACGAACTACAATAAGGACAAAGTAAACAAGAGCTGTCAGTAGACAGCGCGCTCGACTATTCTCAGTGATTGACAATATAAAATAATATCCATCCTGACTGTAAATGAGTCTCTAAAGGGGATAATTATGTCAAAATGCTTGATACGGTTACCCCCTCCTTTACACAAGTTCGGACATGATGGTGAACAAGTGTGCAAAGTTTGAAAGGCATATGTCAATGGACTTTGAAAATATCTGAGGTAGTACGCAAACTTTAACGTAAGTTCTAAGTAAAATAAGGGGCATAATATTGTAAAAAGCTTGATACGTGACCTCCTCCTGTACACAGATTGAGATCATGATGGTGAACAAGTGTGCAAAGTTTCAAAGCCATATGTCGATGGACTTTTGAAATTATCTCAGGTGGTACGCAAACTTTAAGTAAATTTAAGTCGAAAAAGGGGCATAATTCTGTCAAAAGGCTTGATAGAGTTACCTCCTCCTGTGTACGGTTGGGGGCATGAGGTGAACAAGTGTGCAAAGTTTAAAAGCCAGATGACAATTGAATTGGAAAATATTTGAGGTGGTACGCAAACTTTAACTTAAATTCTAAGTCGAAAAAGGGGCATAATTCTGTCAAAAGGCTTGATAGAGTTACCCCCTCGTCCTGTGTACGGTTGGGGGCATGATGGTGAACAAGTGTGCAAAGTTTCAAAGCCAGATGACAATTGAATTGGAAAATATTTGAGGTGGTACGCAAACTTTAACGTAAATTCTAAGTCGAGAAAGGGGCATAATTCTGTCAAAATGCTTGATACAGTGACCTCCTCCTGTGTACAGGTTTGGGGCATGATGGTGAACAAGCGTGCAAAGTTTCAAAGCCAGATATCAATGGACTTTGAAAATATTTGAGGTGGTACGCAAACTTTAACGTAAATTCTAAGTAGAAAAAAGGCATAATTTTGTCAAAATGCTTGATAGAGTTACCTCCTCCTGTGTACAGATTGGGGGCATGATGGTGAACAAGTGTGCAAAGTTTCAAAGCCATATGTCAATGGACTTTGAAAATATTTGAGGTGGTACGCAAACTTTAACATAAGTGGTTACGCCGACGCCGACACCGACGCCGACGCCGACGCTCGGGTGACTAGGATAGCTCTCCTTATTCTTCGAATAGTCGAGCTAAAAACGTATATACCATTCGTCTGCGTGCTGTGCTATAATAAATAAAGCGAAACAATATAAACAACTCTTGTATTAATAAGCAGGGCCCTTTTAACATTTTTCTGACATTCTATAGATAAAAGTTATTGTGCATGTTTATCCACTGTATGAACACACAGCTCGTCTTGAATATATAGCGGAAACTCTTCATTTGGTTACATAGATCTAATGTGGTCAAGAATCACAATTCTAAATATTTTCAATGGAACTGTTAATGCTAAAGTGAGAATTGTGTATTTATAGATGACATGTTGCCTTTAATACAGATGTTCTCCCTATAGAGACGTCTTTTTTAATTAATCAAACATAGACCTATGTAGATACATGGTAGATTCTAAAACATATATTATAGATTGTACAGTATGTTGTTGTAAGTAAAACTGGCATAGGCTGTCAATGAGCAACCTAATATATTAAGGGATAATAAAACATATATCTAAGCGTTCATAACATTGAAACTTCAAATACAACATTAACACATATTGAACTTTCAACCAGTACTTTCCCGCCATTTCTATCAAGGCTCTACGGTAATGGATTTCCCTGCGAATCCATTTGTACCACACACTCTCTGACGTCATTACACGTCACGAAATCTGCACATCTCTATATAGCATATTACCAGTTATTCTAGCAATATACGTATCACCGATCCGTCATGCTTTATGCGGCTTTGTTAATTTGCAGTGACATAAATAAAAGGCAGAGAGATTGCAACGAAAGTTACACGCGTGTATGTATTTCTTTTATTTGGCTTTTGATTTTACTTACGAGAAAACTTACTGAAAATTCAAAGCAGTGAGTTATTTATCCATTACAAAAACACAAATGAAATGTAATTTATAAGGAAGCTTGTAACATGTTAGAATCTCTGCTATAAAATATCATATGGTAATGCTGAATGAAACTCTTATACATTAGTCAGTTTATATATCAAAAAAAAGAAGACAACTTTTGCGAAGCAAAGGCTGACCATGAAATGATACCTGTATATATATAATACAGTTTTCAAATTAAATTATAACACTGTAAAAACAATTTTGCCGCTGGAACCTTCATTTTTTTCACGCCATTTAATCAAACAGCCATTTTGAGACAACACATATGATAACAAGTAGCATGGCAGCCACGTTTACAGAACTGCCCCCTGACGGATCCCAGTCATTAGTTCTGCTTGGATCTTGTTGTTGATTGTCTACTTTTACACCGGAATCAATGGTTGATGATGATTTCGTCTTTTTGCGGACGTAAATTTGTCTACCATTTAGTCCCTGTATTGGTCTGTAGTTGTCCGTTATGTTTGACAATGAAGACAGTGCACGAAGCTGTTGTACCTGTAATACATTACTATATGTTTTACTTGCATTCGAAAAGGATCAAAGTCCCGAATCAACAAAGGATATAAATTCTGTTTCATTTCGAACAGAGATATTTGAAATTTCATGCGGCCAAAAATTAAAAAAAAATTTTTTTTTATCATTTTTCCTCCCCTTAATGGGGTTTTTTTCCCTCCCCCCCCCCCTTTTTTTTTTGGCCCAAAAAAAAAAAAAAAAAAAAAAAAAAAAAAACCCCCTTTTTTATTTTTTTTTTTATAAATTTAAAAATAAAAAAAAAAAAAAATTTTTTTTTTTTTTTTTTTTTTTTTTTTTTTTTTTTTTTTTTTTTTTTTTTTCCCCCCCCCCCCCCCCCCCCCCCCCCCCCCTGAAACAAATTCAACAACTTGTGGCGTGCTTTCTCTACCAAAACAGTTGATAAAGTGCAAACTTTTGGACAGTCCAGTATTTACGCATACTGCCGTTAAATTGTAAATCAGAGAACACTAGAATCTGTTTCACACAACCTACCTGGTATTCTGAGATTTCTATTGGCTCCCTAAACACTGTCCAGACGACACTTTCGGAACATGGAGGTGTGGTCAAACTTCCGTTATAACGGTAGTATGTATCGTAGTCATCCGGAAGCAACTTCTTTAATGGGAATGGACGAACGTTTGCGTAGTCACCTGGTTAATATATAAATGATAAAATTGAATGAAGGTTTGTGCCAAAACTTCTTGCCATGCAGAACCGAAGGCAAACCGTGCAAAAATCATGACTTTTGAAAACTAGTATACAGCTCGTTAATATTATATATGCCTCTTGTTTCACAACTGTGGATGTATTGAAATTGTAACAAATACTGTCCAAATATTTGGGATTGTTTGGTTATCGAAAAGGCAGAGTTGGAAAAAAGTATCAAGATTTATATAATCATTAGTACGTATGTGCTGAGGTCGTCTGATGACAATGTTGTTAAAAAAAATCAGAAATGGAAATGAATAAGATGTCCCACGTCCACCCAAATACAATCACGTAAGCCGTGTGATACATTGAAAAATACTTATCAGAATGAAACAAAATGTTTATTTCAAATGATTATATTCGAGTTTTTAAAAATGAATTAAAAGAAATTTCTATACAAAAGGGAAATACTACAAGTGCTTTATTCCAACTTGAAATCAACTTCCAAAATGACCAAACACTATTCAGGTAAACTGTATAGCGTTTTCGTTACATGGTTATAAATTCATATAATTTTACCATGTCCTTTTCTCATACTAAATCTGTCACCACCTACAATAGTCAGTATGTTCAGGGACTTCTATCATCATTGAAGATCAATCAAATGTTAGAATTCATGCACAGTTCCTTAATTATCGCCTATTTTTGTTACTATAACATCTTTTCGAATTCAAATATTTGGTCCAATCGCCACACAGAAAACTGAAATCGTTTGTCAATACTGAGGCCTGTTTATGCAATATATCATTCGACTTGTTGTGGTAATTTATTAAGGTTAAGATTATAAACGTATGTAAGTCATGCCCTAACTAAGTTTTAAATCAGTCACGTGATCAATTAATCTTCATTATTTAAGAAAAACATTGTCATTATATTAACCAGCATTTGATGAATTACACAATCAATTATCCTGTTCCTCTACGGATCTTACATTATATGTCAAGGTATTTAATCTATACAACAATAAATTTTATTGATCCAGGATAAATCGAACAGAATTCACCACCAAATGCACGGATGTCACATTATAGTTACAAGAGAAATATACAAAACAAATACAAACTAACTATTTAGTTTGCAAGTTTATTTCGAAAACATTAGCAATTAATGAAGGATGTTGATACAGCAGTTTAAAATGTCAAGACGGAATCCGCACAGGAAATATATAGTTATATATGCACTTCATCAGAATACAGGATTGCTACATGAGATAATGATATTCATGAATGACCGTAAATAGATACAGATTTGTCGGTAACTGATATATTAAGACATTTGTCTGACAGTTTCTGCAATATTAAGCACATTTTATGCTTCTCGAGTCATTTCAGCTAATTACTTATGCACAAAAATGCATGTACAAAGCCATAAAAGACAATACGCATTTGTAAGTGTTTGACACACGCAGGAACAACTACCTCCGATAAATAATGTTACCTTTTTACAAGAAAGGAAAAACAGACTGACATATGCATCATTTCCTGCTTTAATTTTGCCATACGCATTATTAATAAAGTGCATTTTCTTAAAAAGATGTAATATCATCATAATTTTAAGACAAAAGATGCATTAAGGCCACAGGAAATTTCAACAATGGTATGTGAGGGAAAAAATGGGAGATTATAACATCTTGAATAATTTTCAAAAGTGTATGGTAAGCTAATATTTCAAACAAAAAACCCCGTCTAGGTAAGGAAACTGAAATATTTCATTTCATTCATCTACATACGTCATTGCATCAAATGTGCAGTAATACATCTTTCTTAATGTCTTCACTGTTTATAACAGGAAAATAAATTAACTAAAATGACAAGGTACCATGCCCTTTACATTACATATCTTTTTAAGCATCCTATTTAAGGATATGTTGATAAATTATTTCATCAAGGAAGCATTA
Source organism: Saxidomus purpurata (assembly GCA_022818135.1). Lineage (NCBI taxonomy): Eukaryota > Metazoa > Mollusca > Bivalvia > Venerida > Veneridae > Saxidomus > Saxidomus purpurata. The sequence continues at coordinate 38,575,876 of JAFMSR010000007.1, forward strand.
AACATTAATCGTAGCTACAATTGCGATGTATTAACGTAAATTATGGCAAGCTAATTAATAAAACGAAAGCTTGACTTGTTCTGGCTAAATTACGCGGTAGGTATTACTACAATTTAGGAGATGATTACTTATTTTGAAAAATGAGGACGATGAAAAGTAAGATACATTTATCATGACAAACAACACACTCATTTACAACTTCGACAAGCCCGTAAAATCAGCAATTAAAGCAACATATTTTTCTAACGGGTTTTTGCATTGATAGTCAACGAAATGATTAAAGAGAAACATGAAGCTTGTGTATAGATACTTGAATGACACAACATGCGAGTATAAAGGCAAAATCATTGGCATAAGAATTGTGAAGTATAATGTATTCAAGCGACAGGTCTACACTTGTGAAATATTTCGTGGCCGGTCAGTAGAATTTCTGCTTTAATTTCCAAACTAATTCTTATGACAAGATAGGGATGCTGATAGTGTAATATGCTCCGTTTAACTGAGCCCAGGTCATTTATAATACCGTTACAACACGTTTGAGTTCTACATTTATCATTTTTGGTAAGGCAGTCAATCTATCCTATAGTTATATATTACCGCAAACATAATGAAACGAAAGTATATCAAAGCTGTATCACAATCAACAGATTCGTGCATAATTCCCTTTACAATATACAAGTCAAATTTAATCAAATTAGTTTCTAGAATAGTATGGCGCAGTTAATAAAAACCAACTTGAAATAAAAAGATCCTTTAAAATTCATGATCATGTTGTTGGAGATATACTCACCAATATCTAGAAGTCTCAGGTTATCTATGATTGCCTGGAAGTACGGATGAGGTTTCCCAATTTTGGCAAAAACTCCCAGCACGGCGAGACCTGTTGGATCACTCAATGCGTTACTTATCTTCTTGTGGCGGACTGTCTTGTGTACTAAATGCATCTGTAATTTGAAAGGTGCATGTTGTTAACCAGGTTTTCAACGAAAATCCAGGTTATTAGATCGGTGTACATCGTTGGGTGGGCGGGGTCAAATTGGCGGTTTCCGGTCAAAAACTTTAGTTAGGAATGAGGTGTTGCAATGAAATTTGATAGGTAGGTAGCTCAGTATAGAGATGCACATCGGGATTGATTTTTGGAGCTTCTTAAGTCAAGGCCAAGGTTGCTGTTACTTAAAGTGGAAAAACGGTTTCTGGCCGATAAATTGTGTTGGGAATGAGGTATTTCATGATATCATGAAAATTGGTATGCAGGTAGCTTATGTATAGAGATGTAGCTTGGGATTGCACTTGGGGTCCATGAGGTCAAAGTCGCTGTTACTAAAAATAAAAACGGTGTCCGGCCAATAACTTGAGGTAGAAATGAGGTATTGTCATGAAACTTGATAGTATGTAGTTTTTATTGAGATGTAGCTTTTGATTGCTTTGGGGTTCATGAGGTCAACGTCAAGGTCGCTGTTACTAAAATAGAAAAACAGTTTTCCTCTGTTTAAATATCATGTTATATCTACACAGTGTATATTGTTTTTATGCATCTGCTTAAATGTTGTTTTCAAACAGGAGACACTTCTTTAAAATGAAAAGAATCCCGCTGGTTATATGTTGAAAACTTTGTTTCGTGGCAATGCCGCGTTTCCTGTTTTTACATATTCAAGCTTTTTGTCTCACGTATAAAATCACTGCAACACCAAATTTTAAATGTTTTATTCAATTCGACAGATTCTTGACGGCATGCGTTCATTAGGATGGTGTATGTGACGTTACAAAAATACAACGTATACTATTGAAAAGGTATTATACGACAGATAATTAGTTATAAATTTTGTATTAATAAAAACTTCTTAGTCACCAGTCATTCTTTTACATAATTTGTATTTATAAGGAAGTGGGGCATACATATTTTAAATCTAAGAAGAGTTAATGTACATTTTGTTATTATTATTGATACTGCTGACTTATATTGTATGCTCAATTTATTTTCAAAAATGATTTCTCTTCGTGCATTATAAAAAATCTAGTTGACACAGCGCTTTTTTCCACTGAATGAATGGTATCATACAGGAAAGCACAACTTACTTCGAGTGGGTAAGATTTGCCGTCTAGAAAGTGTTCAGAGCCGACCCGGTCAGAATGGCCCCAGTGAAAATGGAAGTGAGCAAGACCATACAGACCGTCTAGACCTCCTCCTGAAATCTTCAAATCTCCATGTACACGAACTGTAACTGTAAAATAAACATTGCAATTTAGTTAGTGTGTTAATGACATTTAGAATGTTTTAAGACAATTTGTTGCGACGTAAAGTCTTCAGAGAATGTCTGAAATATTATGCAACATTTTCTCGTCACGTCTGGTCTAATAAAACATTTCATCACATTTTCAGCTTTGTATTTTGAAAACATGTTTCATATGAACTAACGCCCGCTTTTCTATATAAGACACTAGTACCGTTTAGTTTATCCAATTAGCTTTAAGCTTTTACAACAATCAAACTCATGTAAATTGTTTAAAACTCAACTCTAAGTTCTAGTAGTTATTACCTGTATATCCGTCATTCCATACAGTAAAGTTTTCTAGATTATCGGTATTGTCATAACCATGGAACTCGAACGCTGACAGGGTGTGATTGGGTTCCGCCTGGTCATGGTAGATCTCAACAGGGGACTGCTTGGCTTTAGAGCACTCGGGGTACATCAAACTCCAAAAGTTCGGGCCTTCAATCAGGTAAGAAAATGCTTATTAATTTGATAACACTGCAAAAGGATTACTCTGTATCTTTATCATTGCGATACAATAATGATTTCAAGAACTGATTACATAATGTTTAATTAACTTTTGAGTTATAACATGGAAAACAAACCAAATAATATGTTGCTTTTATCTTGCATGTAAATAGGTGTTGCTATTTCAGCCAATCCGGTGACTAGTTTTAAATTAACCTGCTATGAAGACTCAACTGCCGTAGGAATTTACAGCTCTGTGTCCTGGTAATGTATTTTTGTATCTTTATTCGAAACCTAGACAATTGTTATTTATAAATTATTCACCTAAAATAGAAACGAATATTTTGCAATAAAAATTTAACTACTTCTTTGTCGTAGAAAGTTTCATTTCCTCTCATGATAATGACAGTTTTCTCGACGCTGTGTCAGCTAAGGAAATAAATTAACTATGCAATACACGACAGATTTAGTACCAGTTGTACTTTGGTCCAGTAAGTTAATAGCAAACCATATGGTTAATATTGAAAATGTTCAAAATTTAAATCTAAAGGTTACCATTGAGTGGCCTGCGTCCATAACTCTTAATACTAAGTTACTTCAACTCATTAATAATTGTCACTGGTTAAGAAGCATGTTGTGAAATGTATGAACGACCAGAGTGGAATGAATTTCAAAGGTTTTATTTCTTTCGAACAAAAGTAAATGATATAAAAAAGAAGAAAACAAAACAACATAGTAATCAAAATGTCTTCCATGTCAATATGATGACTGTCAATATGATGACTGTCAAGATATTATGGAAGCCTTGGAGGGCCACTTTTGAGTTTCGACTTACGGGTGTTTTTGACTTTTAAGTTATGACTTTCAACTTTTGACTTTTGACTTATGACTGCTACTTTCAGACACTTTAAGAGGAATGGTACTGCATAAAAAGCATAATGATCTGCTGTGACAATATAAACTGGGATTCGAACCTGTATTAAGGTTTTAAAATGATGTTTGTGCGTAGCACTGTAAACTTGTTTGCTGTAAATAAATGAACTAAGTTACTTTTGTCTTTGTCATTTATTTTAGTATCAATGAGCCGTGACGGCGCGTCAGGAGGCGACCTTGGGAGCCTCCGCAGTGAGCGGCGACGCAACTCTCGGCTCGGGAGACCTTGTGGGTGTCCTCTTTCTTTTAATAATAATAATAATAATAATAATAATAATAATAATAATAATAATAATAATAATAATAATAATAATAATCTCTTTATTTAAAGAAGCTAGCTCATTAAGCATAATGTACATAAAGCAACATATTTCTTATCTACCAAGAGACCTTCTTTTAACAATGATAATATACAATTGAGAATTTTCTTTAAGCGGGGGGTTGGGGGACTTGCCCCCCAGGCGTCAAGCCAACTATGAAGGAACTGTAAAAAAAAATTGAATTTTTTTTGTTGCTATGGTAACACTTTTAAAAAATTACTTTTTATGTTTTTATGTATCTATATGTTAATATCACAAGGTATACCGAAGGAAATTAAAGTGCTGTAATATGTATAAGTATATTGTTATATTGTTGGGTCCTCAGTAGCAGGTTCCTAGTATTACCTGAACCTGCCGCTGGAGGTCCTCAGTGAGGACCGTGTATAGGGTTAGGGTTAGGGTTAGGATTAGGGTTTCTTTTTTCATAAGTGATAAGTAATAAGTCAAAAGTCAAAAGTGATAAGTAATAAGTCAAAAGTAATAACTCAAAAGTCAGAAGTAATAAGTCATAAATCATAAGTCAGAAGTCAAAACAAAAAGCGTGTTAAAACACGTTTTATTTTGTTACTATTGACACAAATGATGTAACTTTTATATATATATAATTGATTTTATTAAAATCTTTTAAATAGAAATTGTATTTATTGAGTGTTGACGTGTTTATATTGTTTTAATAAAAACGCCAAAGAGGCAATACAGTAGTTCTAGTCATAAGTCAAAAGTACGGCGTACAAAAGTCATAAGTCAAAAGTAAAAAAACACCCGCAAGTCGAAACTCAAAAGTGGCCCTCCAAGGCTTCCATAAGATATAGATTTAGAATATACACTGACTATTAAAGAAAAACATTTTAAGTTATCTATTAAATGAGTGAACTTTGTCGTGTTTCACCAAACAGTACTCAATGTTATACAGCGATCAATTTGTAGCGAGTGTCCCTTGTGTTACTATAATAACTTGTAAACATTGACAATATAACTATTCTAATGCTACTTTACGAGTACCAACTCAACTATATTCACACTATAATAGGATTGTGACCCATAAGCTATGACCTATTATAGAATATAACGTGATCTTACACCGAAACCAACAAGTATCCTCTATATAAAAGTGCAATCACGGCCCAGTGCATGAATAACTATAAATTCAACATAACAGACATTCAATATTTTATGATGACTGAAGCATTAAAAAAATTACCTGTTTCACCGTTGTACGACCATTCACAATCTGCAAGAAACAAACATAATACAATAGAGTGTAAGAAATTATCTTTTTTATTTTATGTTTTCTTTTCTTTCTTTCTTTTAAGAAGAAGGAATCGACTAGAATCTCATTCACAGACGTCATTGCGTCTCTTTACTATAAACTTTGAATTGAACAAAAGCCATGCTGATATGGCCAACCCCTCAGCAGAGGCAAGGTTTTTGTGTGAAAGGTGGCCGCATGAAAGGGCCATATGAAATGGCCTAAATCCGATGGGAAATCTTTGAACCGTAACATGCTGGTAGTATATGTGGCTTCCCATTTCCAACCTGGGTTGTTGAGAAATAGCTCAGACACGAAGGAATATGAGAAAGTAAGCAAAATGCAATAACTCTGTGAAAAATAATTTAACTGAAATATGCTGATGAATTGCGCATCTCGTTTGGACAGCGAACCTTTTATGAAGTTTCATTGAATTCCAGTGAAATTCCTGAGAAATTGACCGGACGTGCATTACGAGAATATGCATGTTATTAAAGTACCGTATTCAGAGTGAAAAAGTCATCGAATCGGAACATGCCTGCAGTACGCGCATCTCCTATTCTCATCATTAACTGTTGAATTCCAGCGCAGGGTTGCGGGCAATGTATATGAACAAGTAATTAAAGAGCAATACATCTGAGTAGAATCATTGAACTGAAACATGCTGATAATGTTTTGATAGTTGGGCAGTCTATGAAGTTTCAATGATTTCAAATCAGTTGATTTCTGATAAATGTCCTGGTGGACGCACGAACTGACGGACAGACGGAGACCGGTCTTATATCCCCAATATAAAAGGCAAACGTTTGGTATATATAATGCAACTTTATATAACATTCACATATACTCATGTGTAAGCAAGAACTGAGCTCCAAAGGTACTGTTATCTAGTATAGAGCTCTTCGGGTTTTGAAACAAATTCTTTGATATTTAATTGATATCTATACATAGTATGGATAGACGTACTCTTGTTTAATATGATTGTTTGGCAGGAAAAGTGAGAATTGTCTTTTTGCATTTTTGGCAAAGTCTTTTAGTGCGGATCTTGTCTTTCACAGTAGTATAACTGTAGCAGTACAGGTCTGAAATGAACGCCAACTACTCGCTCAACCGAGTGAAAACAGCGTATAGGAAGAGAGGAAAATAATTTTGAAGTAAGACAGACCTTCTTATTGTGCCCAGGTGTTAAAACTGTGGAGAAAAAAATGAGTTTTGTTTTCATTTCAGACGTTTGTCGGGAAATAATTATATTTTAGTTATGTCTTTACGTCGCCGTGAAATAAACAGTGAATATATAAAACACATTTAGCATGATTTATAATATAAAGACGGAACCTGACAGTGTGCTTGCCTTGACACAAATCTGACACATATTTCGTTGTATCACTTTATCGTATGCACATTTTTAGTGGTAGCACCTGTCATCTTCTTGTGTTTAAACATTTATTTAATAGCTTGGTACAAAACACCACATTTTGTTCAGACTAAATACTTAAGAAAACAGTTGTTTATCTGGACATTTGAGTCTTTTTGCTTGCCGAGCAGCACTGAAGGAATACGCAGAAAATAATTCTTTGTTTTTATTTGTGTGCTTTGTACGTGTACTTTGCCCAGATTTAAAAGTTGTTTTGCTTGTTTTATCTAAAGACATCTCATCTACTCTAATCTCATCTCATTTTCTTGGAGCGATAAGTTTCACTTATTTACGAACCGGAAGTTTACCTGACCAGCGTTCGTGGGAAGGACCAGTACTAGTCTCCCATCCTCCTATGAAACTACCAGCTTTCTCCATAGAGAGTCAGGTAGGTAGCGGGACTCCAACCCACGACTTGCAATCAGTGAGAGGTTAAATGATTTCAAGTCAAAGTTCATCTCACTGACACTCATTGGCACAATTGGGGAGGCAACTTAACTTTACATTTTCCCAATTTTACAAATGTTCTGGTGTCATGTCGCTTCGTGTCTATCAGTATCAATTGTCTGAAGTTCACAATTAAAACAAATATTCTCAATGAAATTATTGATAATCATAGTAATTTATTCTTTGTATTTCTGCAAATAAACTAAGTTTGGACTTCGATCATCGTGCCCAAATGTATTAGACAATAATTTATTGTTCTGCACACTGAGTATTATAATATATGTTATTAAATGAGTGATTTGATATTGGCCTTGTTATTTGTCCGGAGGCATTCGTATTGACCCAAGACCGTAGAGCGAAGGCAATACGAATGCCAGAGGACTAATAACAGGGTCAATTTAATGACAATTTTATTAAATAACTTATCAAACTTAAATGATTCATTCTATTTAGACTATCATCTTCATTGTCAATAACTCGTCTGAAACAGACAGTAACATGAACATACCTATAAAATATTCATTTTTGAAATAACCATATTAATGTGGATATTCAATTTCTTAGTTCGAGCATTTTCTATCCTTCTAAATGGGTTTTCATGCAGAAATTGATTAAAGTTTACTTTTGATTTTTGCCATTCAATCCTCAAGGCTGATTTCAACGACTTTCAAGATGGCGGCCATTTCCGATGTAATAACAAAAATCAGGGCCACTAATTTCACTTAATTGACCGGTCCAATAAAAGATTGCCGACGAATGATTGGCTGTTGAGAAATCTGAGCATTCCGATAGGCTGATACATTCAGATGTTTAGTTTCTCGGAAACGAAAATGGCCGCCATCTTGAAATCTGTTGAAATCAGCCTTCAATATTGAATTGCAAAAATGAAAAGTCAACTTTTAATCAATTTCTACCTGAAAACCCATTTAGAAAGACTGAAAATGCTCCAACTAAGATTTTGAATACCCACATCAAAATGTTTATTTCAAAAATGAATACTTTAGAGACATGTTTATTTACAGACCTGCATCAACGGTTACTGTCTGTTTCTGGTGAGTTATAGACAATGAAGATGATAGTCTATAGAATGATTTTTTTTTAGTTTGATTAGTTATTCAATAAAATTGTCATTAAATGCTGGACTCGAACCAGTACGAATGCTGTTGGACAAATAACATGGCCAATATCAAATCACTCATTTAACTACATATAGTATAGGCTAGTCAACATTACCAATTGCTGTCTGACTATAATGGTCGCGACAATGAAATTACACTTATCATTACAACACATCAAAGCTGTCCGACATTAGACATTTAGTCAAATGTCACCGGGTTATGTCTAAAACAATAACGTTGACGAACGAGCGGACGGTTACCCGATCTTGTGACAGAATCTCGTTAACGTGTATTGAAATTTGTGATAAGTATTTTGACACCAGTTTGACAACAGATGTAACGCAGCAGTTAGTATAACGTCACAAGTTTATTGCTATCTCCATATAGTAGCAATATTAGCCTTCGTGAGAAACAGCAAACAAATCTGGACAACAAAGCCGGTTCAAAGACCTCTGCTATACAAATAAACATTTTAAACTCACATGAACAAGTAGCAATCGCTATGAAATTTTGAACAACAGTTACAAAAATCAGCGAATACTTGAAAAAACTGATCAAGAGAAAATTTTAAACAGAATGTGGGTTAAAATGCTGTGATACGCACGTGTTTTTAGAATGATGAGTGTTGGTCGTGAATATTTTTACAAACCGTTGTTCATCAGTGACCCATGCTAACAACCGTGTCTCAGATATTTGCATAATTTTATTTGTAGAAGCAAGATATTTGACACTCTGTGTCAAGATATGTGTCAAAAACAAGATTTGTTCAAAGGGAAAGTTTTGAAAATATGGACATAATGCTATGTAATAGAGTGGACTTCTGACAGTAATAGTTGTACTTTTATACATTACGCTGACACCCTTGTCAAAGATATTTAATCATGAACAAGAAGACTCAAGATTAACATTTTTCGTATTCACAACACTTTAAGTGACCGTAGTTTCTGCATAACAACTGGGTAAACGGGCATTGTCCCCTATGATATTATCCCCTTAGCTTAATTTTGCACAGGAGGACATTAATCCCCTTAATTATTTTGCAAAAACGGACATTTGTCCTGTCATCAAAATTAATGATCTTTCTAAATGCATCTGCATAAAAATATCTCTATATTTATTTGATGAAATTAATAAATATAGAAAAACTTTCAATTTCATCTTTATCATGACATTAAATAAAAAATTAAACTTAGAAGAGTGAAGGGGCTAATGTCCGCCTTTGCAAAACAAAGAAGGGGCTAATGCCCTTCTGTGAAAATTGAGCTATGGGTCTAATGTCCTAGTACATAATGTCTTATATTCAATAGTAAATATACTGACATTTACTCCATGAAGTTTATGTTAAGTCATGTTTTAGCCTTTGAACACCGAGTTCGATGTTCGAGGCGTTCACCTGAGTATTGTGCGCAACACACCTTCCTATGAGGCGTTTAAAATGATGTCAAGTTCTACAATGTCATAAACTGCAAAGATGATTAAACTGAGAAACGAACGATCTCTGTTTAATAAATATTGTTGAGTTGCTACCACTAGGTTTGACCTTAATCTCGGACTTAGCACCCAAGTGTTATGCGCTGCACACCTGTCATGATGTCATGACCCATGTTTTTATTAAACGGCTGAGGCACTCACACTCTGACAGATCGAACAAACGATGAACGGACGACGAGGTTCCTATATGTATGGAAGCCTTGGAGGGCCACTTTTGAGTTTCGACTTGCGGGTGTTTTTTTACTTTTGACTTATGACTTTTGTACGCCGTACTTTTGACTTATGACTAGAACTGCTGTATTGCCTCTTTGGCGTTTTTATTAAAACAATATAAACACGTCAACACTCAATAAATACAATTTCTATTTAAAAGATTTTAATAAAATCAATTATATATATATAAAAGTTACATCATTTGTGTCAATAGTAACAAAATAAAACGTGTTTTAACACGCTTTTTGTTTTGACTTTTGACTTATTACTTTTGACTTTTTGACTTTTGACTTTTGACTTATTACTTATTACTTATCACTTTTTGACTTTTGACTTTTGACTTATTACTTATCACTTATGAAAAAGAAACCCTAATCCTAACCCTAACCTAACCCTATACACGGTCCTCACTGAGGACCTCCACGGCAGGTTCAGGTAATACTAGGAACCTGCTACTGAGGACCCAACAATATAACAATATACTTATACATATTACAGCACTTTAATTTCCTTCGGTATACCTTTGTGATATTAACATATAGATACATAAAAACATAAAAGTAATTTTTTAAAAATGTTACCATAGCAACAAAAAAATCTTTTTTTTACAGTTCCTTCATAGTTGGCTTGACGCCTGGGGGCAAGTCCCCAACCCCCGCTTAAAGAAAATTCTCAATTGTATATTATCATTGTTAAAAGGTCTCATGGTAGATAGAAATATGTTGCTTTATGTACATTATGCTTAATGAGCTAGCTTCTTTTAAATAAAGAGATTATTATTATTATTATTATTATTATTATTATTATTATTATTAAAGAAAGAGGACACCCACAAGGCCTCCCGAGCCGAGAGTTGCGTCGCCGCTCACTGCGGAGGCTCCCAAGGTCGCCTCCTGACGTGCCGTCACGGCTCATTCTTGCATATCGGATCGGCATTTCCGGTGTTTTGCCCATGCCGGAAAAACCGGTCTGGCACCCTCCTATGCCAGACGACTCTCGTGAATCACTTATGACGTAACGTTATAAACTTGTGACGTCAATTTCCCAAACACAACGTCGGAAAATCGTTTGTTTTTCATGATAATTCATCATTTTGATAAGTTTGCATAAAGAAATCTACTTTAAAATGCAAGACGGCATGCAAGAAAAAGTTTCCATCATGAGGCACTTGGCTCAGATGGAAATATCCGTCACCTCGGCTAACTGTTTTACGGGAACTCGGCAGAGCCTCGTTCCCGCCAAAACAGTTACCCTCGGTGACGGATATTTCGATCTGAACCTCGTGCTCATGACAGAAATTATTATTGATACTAAAATAAATGACAAAGACAAAAGTAACTTAGTTCATTTATTTACAGCAAACAAGTTTACAGTGCTACGCACAAACATCATTTTAAAACCTTAATACAGGTTCGAATCCCAGTTTATATTGTCACAGCAGATCATTATGCTTTTTATGCAGTACCATTCCTCTTAAAGTGTCTAAAAGTAGCAGTCATAAGTCAAAAGTCAAAAGTTGAAAGTCATAACTTAAAAGTCAAAAACACCCGTAAGTCGAAACTCAAAAGTGGCCCTCCAAGGCTTCCATATATATGCCTCCATGGACATTATTTCAAATTTCGATGATTTTATTTTTTTGTATCATTCTGCTTACATATTTTGCAGACAAAAAAAATCTGTATATTCCAATAAGACTACTGCATGTAACTTTCTGAATATAATTAAATATTGGTTATAGCAGACATTAACTAATGAGTTAACAATTCAAGAGTAACCTGATTTTTATTGTGGTTTAACGCTATTGCAGAAAGTTTACCAAACCGTCCTCCCTGGGAAAGACCAGTACTAGATCCCTATCCACAGTAAGAAACTACCCACTACAAAGATCTGCTCACAATAATAGGTTGTATACTTTTGCAAGCTTCAACTTAAACTTACAGAAAACGGTTAATATAACTTGTTTCGTAACTTTTTGTTATAAACATATAATATTGGGTAGCCTTATACTTCGTGTTTATAAGTAAATGTTAATCATTAGCCTGATATCCTTTGCCTTCAGATCTTCCATGAAAAACATAGAAATTGTTTATGGATTAACAGTATTGTTTGTTATAAAAATAGTCGATTTTCGAAAAGGTCCAACAACATCACACTCATGATTCATGAAGTCTTAAAATATAGACATTCTATCATTTACAAGTTCGTCCTGAAAACCGTTTTAAATTACTTAAGTGCGCAATAAATCAGAACAATTATTTTGCGTTTGTCGGCAGATAGATTTTTTCTGATATATATTTTGTCAGCCTCTGAGCTGTGAAAGCGGCACATAAAACTCATATTTTACGTGATGTGAAGCGCACCAAGGCGGACAATAGGTATATTATGATCAAAAGATAATTACGTACACATATTGCATGGGCTACACCTAATTGCTTAAAACATACATATACAACGCCCTTACCTTACCTACGTCTTGTATCGAATGAATGTCTTAATTTAGGTTCAGACCACACTCATTACTAATACATATATATTCTACAATGATTGGACAATCGAAGACACACGCATGTCGGCATTATAACAGTTCAGGAAATCATGAACTACATGTACACTTTAATACTACATCAACTTTTCCGTCAGACATTAAATGCATAATGTGATGGTAAAAAGAATTACAATTATAGATCTAAAAAACTGCTTTGAACTTTTCTGTCACCGAGACAGCACTTTGCTGTCAATCAATATGAAAAAATGGAAAACAACAAATGAGTTTGATGACTTTGAATATTAATATTACCTTTGGTGTGTAGATCAACGCCCGTAACAGTTAATAAATATTAAACATATGCGTTTGTAAAACTCCATTAAATGCAAATTAATTTTCGGAGCCTATTTATAAAACAAGTTCGTAACCTTACATTAAACACTGACACTGTACCACTGCATCATGGGGTGTCACGTCAACAATCAACAGCTGTAGGTGGTCATTTGGTTTAAAGATGGAAAAAAATCACTTTAACAAATGTTAGTCACAGGCTTAGAGAAATTACTTACATTCTCCGTTTTTTTGCTGGCTGATGCAGATGCGACATTATCTAAAGCCTAAACAAGTTGCTTCATTGCAGAAGCTTCTGTAATACATGTAATATAATCACGTGACATGTCTTCAAGCTTTATTGATTTGTAGTTCAGTATACGATATAGAGTATGGAAATACGTCATACACATCTTACTAGTATCACCCGTCGTCTGCTTGTAGACACTCATAATTCCTCCTCTTTTTAATGTCGTTTAGCCCTTAATGTCGCATGTGGGCGTTTTATAACTTTTTTGAAATATAATAATGATAATGATATAAAACAGACAAGAGGGTCAGGACTTTATGACTTTCACTAAAAATGTATATGTAAATTCAGCCATTTGCATGTATCTAAGAGCGTGATTCAGTATTTAGTAAGGTTTAAAATAAACTTGTTTACTGGAAAAGAAGAGAAACTACTTAACTTTATCAATTACGAAAACATGCTTCAAAAATAGTTTACGACTTTTTTAGACTCTTCACTTTCAGTCATAAAGGGACGACAAGTTCACGTAATAAATGCACCAATACATAATACATAATTACAGATAGTATACACAATACCTGTAATGTCATACAATTACCAGTATTTTGCGTTATTCACAAATATTCTACATCCGTATTCAAACTAAACAAATGTGTAGTCGCATTACATATATGGCCAAATTTCATTTTAAGTTACATCGTACTTAGTAGAATTGCCTGAGCAGAAGTTTTTGTCATTAACATCTTTCAAAACCATATATGTTTTTAAATTGCAAGACTTACTGAAATCAATAATCATTTCTAAATATTCATTTTCTCGATGGACTTTCTAGCGAAAAATGATTGTATGTTTATGCTGTTAACAAGTTATCTGTGTACTAAACAACACACTCGATTGTAAAAACCAACTTTTTTCTTCAATCAAACTTCTGTGTAGCAAATTGCAAAAATAAAACAAAGATGAAACAGAAAAAGTCCGAGAAGTTTCTAAAATATGTCTGGTAACTTACATATAGTAAAATAAATCTTAAATACTTACTAACTAAACACTGATGGTATACCGCTAAAATCACAAGAAAAACCCTCATTTTTACGAATGAACAGTTTCTATCGTTTTCAGAAAACACAATCCATTCAATGCCCAAGTACTCCGGCAAGTCTGCACTCCAGCACCTACGTTGTCCAGGCGAATACTGACTCTAAAACACAGAATTGACAGAATATAACGTTTTCGTGAATACTTTGTTATAATAAATCATGTGCACTTTAGACAGAATTACGACATTGTTTTACGACAGTGCGACCCATTAACGACTGACGATTGTCAATCCGCCGTTTTAACATATATGGCAGACACTACTCTTTGGCATTTTACATGCTCCATTGACTATGAAATTAAAGACTTATTAAGATTAATTTTTGCTTGTTAAATAATGATTTTATTCAACTGTTTTACTAATACATTTCATGTTTTAAATAATCAACGCTCTGTTCACGATATGATACACACCTGCATTTTTACAAGATGCTTGCATAATTTCGATTTATAGAAAACGTGAATATAGAAACTGATTTAAACAAGAGGGCCATGATGGTCTTATATCGCTCACTGACTAGGAGAACTAGACAATGCGCCACAATAAATATGTAAGTTCAGGGTGTAGCGCTGTTTAGAAGTATTTTGATACACGTCGGAGGAAAAAAGCATTGACTGTCCAGGCAGGGTGTATCTTGGCCTAAGGGGAACGATTTGAAAACATTTGGAAGAGGACCCTATTATAAAGATACCTGTGTTACGTTTAGCACTTACAGCTAAGAGTTTTATTTATTTTTGTAGGGGTCTACGTGGAATGTAGATGTGCCTGTTTTTTTTTACATATTTACTTGAAAAAATCGTTGACGAGGGTAAAAGAGTAAATTATGAGCAAATGCTTACGTTAGGTCATAATTTATGGAGAATTTTACTGAGGACAAAATGGTTTAATTGCATGCATAGAGAAATGAGCACCATATATTGTTTAGTTTACCATGGCTTCAGAAATGTTAGTTATAAAGTGTAGACGACAAATACAAATTTTATTGACAATTTGGGCTAAATAACAAACTAAAAACAAATGAGCAAATTGTAAAAGAAGAACTTGAATTTCATCAGCTCAGGTCCCAGATTTGAGGGACTTTTCCCTCTTGGAGTAGTTTTCAGGAACAGGGAGAAGTGAGACACGTCTGCATTAAAAGTTTACAGATTAATTTTCATGATGGATGGTTATACAATGAAGCCTCTAGATTGTTCACAAATAATATAGCTTTTGATAATGTATTTTTTCAACTTTATCAAAAATAATTTGTTCTTGATTTATCATTCATTTATTTCAATCATATGTTCTTCATATTTAAAGCTGCTCGCTCTCAGTTACCGTTGAAAAAAATATTTTTCAAAATAATTGACATTCTTATTCATTAATATAAAACTAAAGGCTAGGAAAAAAAATAAGCAAAAATCTAGGTAGGAATTTCGCAGAAATCGATTGAAAAGGTCGGTTACATGGCACCGCTACACTATATGTTTATATTGAAATTTCAAAAGCGTTTGCAACGCTTTTGAATTTGGTAGCGTATTTTTTGAAATTTAGAGATATACGTGACATGAATTTATACTGGAGCCTTTTTATATCACCGTATGTTCTAAAATACGTTATTTACATACAGTTTGAAGAACTTTTATTTTTTTACAAAAATCTGAGAGCGAGCAGCTTTAACGTGTCCGAAATTTCTATCGGGAAATCTGAACAGTTGCCAGAAGTTTGTAACTGGAATTTCGTAAAATTATAAAGTCATTGCTTAATATCTCATATCTTAGTAACATTTGTTAAACGTATAATCATTTTAACTTATAATCTCTTTCATTATACACAACGTCCGTAATTTTTATCCGGATATCGGTACATACTTCGGTGTTTCTTAGCCTGAATGTCAACACGGTGCTTCAAGGTCCGATTAACCATTAATTTGCATGAACTGATATCAATTTAATCAATAATCAGATAAAACACTTACATATTGTGATTTTTCTTATCTTGGGCATTTTTTAATAATTATTCTAACACGATTCGCAACTTTTCGAATATAAATATAGAAAGAAAGAAGCTATACATTATTTAACGATAAAATAAAGATCACGTTTTCCACGGGCAAAACGTGTGGTAAATGTCGCACGCGTCCATGTTTGTTTAATTGTGCTTCTTAGGTCTACCAACCTCGTTCACGACCTGTGCACGCGTCCAATCGCATTCCGTGCTGAATAAGTTACTATGGAATGTTGCTACGCGTCGAACATAGTTCGTTGTATTTTTTAAAACAATGTCGAAATAATAAATGCATCTCTGTATTTTATCGTTTACTTAAACGATAAAACACAGGGACACATTTATTATTTCTTAAATTGATTAAGCTGAAAATTTAATTATTCTGTTTAACGGATATTGGTTTTTTGTTGATCATGCGCACGCAACCTACTGACCTACTTTCAACGGAAGTCTACAAATAAAACCGATAATGTCAATAACAAATCTCGACGTACAATCCTGAGAAGTCTCGTATGATAAAAACACACGAACGAGTAAATTCTAATGTCTTAAAAGTCCATTACTAAGACCAAATTGATTTTCGTTTAAAGATGATCGCTACAGTTTAATTTTTGTCTATATAACAAATACTCAAGGCTTATATTTTAACGATGTTTAATTAAATGTCACAAACAATTACTTTTTTACAAAATAATCATAACAAAGGATTATTTTGAGCAATAATATCACTATAACATATTGAATACATATAACTATAGCAAAAAAATCAGTATATCAAGAAAACTTATTACCTCCCTTTAAAAGCACCCAAAAAGTCAGTGTTTAGCAAAGGTGGACTTTAAAACTGTGTTAAATGCTTTCAGAAGGATACATTTTTGTTACATATTATTTGTAAGTGTTTTACTATACACAATTTGTCCAGTTAAAGTTTCATTTAGCTATCTGTATTACGTCAGTGGCAATAAACACATGGCCTCCCCTCCAACACCACCCTCCCACCCGAGACAACAGCTAATTTTTCTCAATAAAAAGGCTGGTTACCTATCATTTTTAAATTAGTTTTCAATAAAGTGATGTTTGAACAATTCTTCTGCAAAAAATTAAGAAATTCTCATTGCTTGAACATTAAGAAAAAAAACTTTGACAAATGACTACAAATTTTACGTATTTTTTTTACAGAAACTAGTTTCTCTTTATGTTTTTTTTCAGTTCGAATACATTTTGAAATCTCAATTCATGTAGTTTCGTCAAATAGGATCAATTGCTTAACATTTTAAATAAAAAAAACAATGGTGAGTTGCCGAATTTAGAGTTTAATTATTGATAAACATGAGATAGGGGTCATTTTCACTGCTTTCAGGGGTATACTACAAAAAGTGACTATTACTTACAAATAAGGCTGGTGACCTACCTTTTTTATTTTATATTCTGACTTAGCAGGTATTACCCTAACAACAACGAAATTTCATAAAATTCTCATTGCTTGAAATAAATGATGAAACTGTAGCGATCATCTTTAAACCTAGAATTGTAACGGGCGTCTTCTCAGAAGGAAAATATGACACACTGCATTGAATGTGACCATATTGTGTTGAAAATTTGAGTTTAACAAAATAATTAATGCATAATATTTTTCATTTTCAAAAACGAAAGTAGGTTTTCCAGTTTTCAAATATCTTTGTAATTTTCCAGAAATCTCTCAGAAAGAGGCTGTAAATAGGTTGTTTATGAATAAGAAGTGCCTATGAAAGAATTATGCAACGTGTATTTCTGACTGTTTACAGCATGCAATAGCGAAAGAAGGAGAAAAAGACCACCCAGGTCAGTCTAAGGAAATACAAAAACATTCACTTGTTTCTCTGCAGCAGTATTTCAAACAGGGAAATACTCAACGGCTTTTGTAAACTTTTAGAAGCTAGTTTCAAACTGTATTTCCCTGTTAGAATTCCAGAAAATTCAATTTGGTCTTAGTAAAGACCTTTAAATGTTTCAAACAAAGCATTGCCAATGACATTGATGATTGAGAACAACGGGAATTGCAACGCTTACTTAAAACGCATTGACGTGTACCCCACCAACCTTATCGGCAATCGCTTAGATTATTGATAACCAGAATACATGCATTTTCGTTTTCCCACAAACCTTTGTGACAATAATTGGCAATCATATACATATAAACGTACCTTCAAATACCGAGCAAGCCGCCCATAACGAATCTCGACATGTTGAGAAATTCTCAACGCGGATTGAAAATGGCTGATAAAATATCAGCGAAATTCTTGTGCTAGGGTTGTACAGTCTGCGTATATTATGTGACAAACACCACTAAATACTATGTTTTTATATCCTACAATTAATGTTTATGAAATTAAATGTTCACAAATTCTAGTTCTCCGCGTTACACCGTATAGCGGAGAACATTTGTCTCAACAGGTGCGTAAACAAAACTGGTTTGACCAGTTTGGTCACGTGACCCGTGGGTATTTAATACGGGGTTTTGGTGAACAAATGTTAGCCCGGTTAGCTCAATCGGTAGAGCATGAGACTTGTAATCTCGGGGTAGCGGGTTCGATTCCCGGGGCTGACCAACTAAAATTACTAACAGTCTTTCGGATGAGACTAAAACCAAGGTCCCATGTATGGGTGCTATACACCTGGCATGTATAAGAACCAGGGGTGTCTCTGGAATTTGGACGCTTTCTGTATCCTGCACTATCCTCCGAAACCTAAAATAACTAACCTCTTCTGGGGGCGTTGGTCAGATGGGAAACCAGTACCAACGATAAAGCCCTAACGATACAAAGGTTAGATCTACGCAGACTGTTCAATGGGTAGCATACCTAGCATTAAAATTCAGTTTTATAAGGTTTAATTAATTCATTTATTAGACCTGTGTAATTTTGCTATGTATATATATATATTTATAGCATGCCTGGATTTATTCCGTTACTCGGTATTTCGAGGAGTAGTCTGAGCATTCGGTGCTTTAAGCATTGGCTACGGAAACACGTTTCCTCCTGTCTATGAACAAAATTAGAGAGGGGGTTTTTCGTGGGCGGCTCGTATTCCGTTTGAGAAATATTATAATCGAATTTGAGTTTTACGTGCTGCTGACTCTTGAAATGCAGCATTTACAGAGACGACTGTAGCATGCTTATTAATTGCCGGAGTCATATTAGTGATATACATGTACATTATACTGGAAGTATACAATACAATACTATTGGTGTATGTAAAGATGTAATTATACATTAACATTGTTTTGTGTATTTCATACTTTGACGTAATTTGTATGCCAACTCCCCAGTTATGCTAGCCAAATATACGTGTCTCGCCTTGCAAAACAGTTGTTGTTGTTGTTGTTGTTGTTGTTTTGTGTAGAGTCTGTTGGGACTAAAACAATCAAGTAGGAAATATATAAAAACACAAAAAAAAAAAAAAAAAAACCCCCCCAAAAAAAAAAACCCAAAATAAATGGACTATTCCTCCTAGTTTGTTCCATATCCGTATTGTGGCAAATAGCATAAGTACCTATCAAAATCTCATTCAACAGTCAAATAGTGTTAAGATATTGCAATAAAATGATCAAATAAGCTGTTCAATAGACAAAACATTATTTAAAAAACTTAAATACACTGAAAATAACAACAGAAAGTGCTTTTAAAATGTTAACTTCACTTGACTAACCTACCCTAGGAGATTCTTTGTACAAAAACCCTACCATATGAGGCCAATTTTTACCTCAGCTCCATAGTGAATTAAACTTTTGTAGAGACCACCCAAGGATCATCCACATTAAAAAAATAAACCTCTATCTAGCGGTTTTAAAGGAGATGTCATTTGAAGTAAAATGTTAACATACACATTCCTTAAGAGGACGGACGAGGGACAAAAGGCGGTCCTTCAAGCTCACCCTGAGCATATGCTCAGGTAAGCCAAAAACGCCAATTTACTGTATTCAGTCCTCTAGAAACGAGTACAAAATGAAGACTTAAGAATATGGAGAGATGACCTACTGCAGCTAACTTACGGTTACACGAAACATCTAGCACTTCGTTCAGCATTTTTTGTGAAAATTGAAAAAAAAAATTTCATCAAGTTTGAAGATGATATTGCATGCATATATGCACATGTCTTGATGCGCACCACTGTCATGCGAATATGTACAAACATATATATTTTTTATGGCAATAACCATCACTGTTCAAAAGTGAATGCATGTTTTTTTTCTGTTTGTTGTGTATCTGTACACTATGACACCGTCGTTAAGTTACCTAAGAACAAATGACCAATCATTAAAGTTAACAAGGTGTGACCGTAAGGTATGAACAAATATGTTCAGTGGTCACGACACGATTGTCACATCATTTACTTTCCCCTGATGTATGGCGCACTAAAATGATTAATATTTTATAGTCTCATACATTTTTATAAATAGGTGGTAATACATAGGCCCCATTCATGTAAGTTTCTAAGTTAAGAAACCGTTACTTCTATTTGAATTGTATCTTAACGATTTTATGCACTCATTCTCTCCACTGAAAAATATATTTCAATACTACTCCGACCAATACTTAATATTAGCGTATGACCATACAAGGTAACACCAAAACATTACAGCACATCATAACCCCGTCTAGTTGGTCGTGGTAAACGAAACATTGAAAGCTTTTATTTCCCTGACAGCGAATATTTTAGAGACTGAACATTACCAATACAGACATAAATCAGCAACATTATCACAGTCCTTTTTAGTTGCCGAAGAAAAATTTGAAAATCTTTGAACTTGTTTTCTTGGTATCTAACTGTCGTCCGAGATGTGACCGGACTTTATGACTAAAGACCGTCTATCATGTATATCTATAACATTTTTGACATCTTTTTATTCGACTAAAACTCTAAAGTCTTGTTTACCATTTCGAATTGTACATATTTTGCGACAGAGAATAGAGAATAGAGTTGCCAAGTATGACCTTTAGCTTATGCCACAACATTTTACAAAGTACAAAGAACAATTTGCTTTTTTAAATAACACATTTGTGTGTGTTGAGTCCCACCGACCTTTGTAATTCATCTTATTGCTTCAGATGAAATTTGTATAATAGTCGCTGAATTATCATAACGAATGACTAAGACACTCTCAGTATTTTTGGTGATTGTTTATTGGTTAAAACAAGTTGCAACAACAACAAATCAATGGTGTTATCGCCGTGAACACGATTTCAGTTTTTTTGTACAACACTGAATAATAGAAGACACATCGTCTTCTTGTAATTTTACTATCCAACATGCAAAAACTAGTGCGGTGTGGTATATAGAAAGACCATCAATCAAACGAAAATATATCGTGACACATTGTGCAAATGATATGTTAATTGATATCTAAAAGATAAAGATACAAACAAAACGCACTGTTCATTGCCCTCCATTTTAGCCAATGAAACAGAATCTTTCATTCCATGGGAAAATGTCCATATCATCATAAACATGTTCTAGATGCAGTTGTACAGTTACTACAAATCTGCAACATAAGGTGCAGACAACTCGGCTGACGGAATAGACAGCTGGTCGATTATTAGAACGGGGCTCTCTTTTGAAACACTGTCATAGTCACGTCAGTATGGTGGCAGCTGACAAGCTTTTTTACGGAAATTTGATTTGGTTAGTAATGTAAATTAGGAAATTAATTGACACGGACAGACAGGTCATATTAAAATGCTGACATACAGTGTATTTTTATGAATTTAATTAATTTTTCACAAAGCAATCAAAAGATAAAACAGGGGTGAGGACTGGAAAAGTGGCAAAATTCAACAAACGAGAATGTCGGACTACATCACCGCCGCAGTCTTGTTCGCCGAGAGGACCTCGGACATCTGGCTTGGATTTTGTCAGTGAAATTTTCCCAATCCCTTCTTTTGGTGCATGTGCTATTTACCAGGAAACACTGATGTCTAGTTGAAGTAAAAGTTACAAGAACTTAAGTCCACAGTCGATATAAAAGAAAGGTTTACATCAAAACCCGACAAAATGTTATCATGCCAACACATTTTTGCATTGGCTGACAAATATTTCCCGCTATAAATGTCGAAGAAACTGAAAACCTTTCGGAATATCGGAACATCAATTTTAACACAATTAAAAATAGATAGCAATAAACACCACTTTTATTCTAAATATCAATTATATTATGTGACAATTTCCTCCATTGAGTGCTATATCTATATAGAAGCGAATCTCATTGCTGTTTAACAATAAGTCCAAGCTTCGCTTCAGCATAACCATGGTGATTAAGTTTCCACTTGTGACAAGATTTGTGTTCTATATTGAAAAATTATGTGCGCATGGTCACAGATGTGGCTAGAACAAGAGAGGTGTGGTCTCGGCATACGTCTACACATATATTCATGTTTCGCAAAAGCTACTATTAAACAAAATAAAACTAATTTTCTATTTTACTGATAACATTTTATTTTCATTTGCAAGAGAGAAAGATAAAACGACTGTGCAAGCCAAGTTTATTTTTAATCAGTCGTAAGGCTGATTATATCAGCTAATTCTGCGTTTAAGGATGCCCCTGCAACTCTTAGTTGATGTATTGAGTATAGACTATAAGTAAGCAGTGCCACTTTCAGTTTCGAGGCATGTATGTATTTTACGAAAGCGAATATAGCACACAACTAGGTAGTTAAAAAGACTATAATTTACCGATACCCTGGTAGAGGGAGATATTTCTTTCTATGTGACCATTTTAAAATATGACCAGCCAGCACATCTGCAGTTTGTTTTGGTCTACACTACATATAGGTCCTAGTGTCAGACTACATAAATACACAGACGCTAAATTAACAGTAATCCTTTACAAAAAAGATATTGCTTCTGTCCTAATCTGATATTCATTCAAAACCCCAAAACAAAATATATCTGTTGTCCTTTACATTTGCACTTGTCAGTGTTTCAAATGTTTCAAAATATATTGGCAATTCAGCATATATACGTTTGGCAAAAGAAACAATCGTACTTATAGATGGCCAAAAATCAATGGATTGCAATTGACACATACACGGCTTTCGCTTCTGAATTACAGACACGAATAATGACTAAATCAAAATGCTTCAAAACACTGACTTCTACGTAAAGTGGATATTATTTATCACATTTATCAAAGAAAACAGACAAAATCATTACTGCGATAGTTTTAGTATATTTGGTCATACAATTAATCATTTTAAACGCAAAATAACAAATAGTTTTCAGTAAAATTACCAGAAGGGAGATCGGCAGACCAGATAAAAAATATAGGACGATTTTGACAATATGCAGCTGTTCTTTAAATGTTAATTAGTATCATTAAAAAGTGAATACCACCACTCCCTTCAAATTGATATACTTTGGAGAAATTAAAGTTTTTGTTGAATGCCGGACATCACTAAGAATAACGAAACTATACACACGCTTTATCAGTGTAAACTCATAATATATTTTTTTTTATTAAAAAAAACTTTTTAATAATTTTTTTAAAAAATTTTTTTTTTAAAAAAATTTAAAAAAAAAAAAAATAAAAAAAAAAAAAATAAAAATTAAAAAAAAAAATATAAAAAAAATAAAAAAAAAAAAAAAAAAAAAAAAAAAAAAAAAAAAAAAAAAAAAAAAAAAAAAAAAAAAAAAAAAAAAAAATAAATTAAAATAAAAAAAAAAAAAAAAAAATAATATTATATTTTTTTTTATTTTTTTTTTAAATCATAATATATCTATTAGAAACTCAAAAGTACAAACACTGGTGAGTAATATGATAGATATCTTCTCTTCAATCCAAATAATTAAATAAATAAAAGCACTTGTTTCGAAATGTAAGCAACAGACGGTCTTATATTTTAAGTGCTTTACAGAGGATATCCGGTACTACAACACGTTTGCTTTTTTAACAGATGCTTGCCAAGTTTGTAGCAACAACACGTAAAATGTACGTCAATCAAGTCGTTACAATTGGAAACATTCTAAAACAGATCATAAATTCATGCGTATACATTACTTGCACCAATGTCATCAAAAATGTATTATTATCAGTGGTGTTAATTTGTTAAAATGAATAGAAATATGTTAAATAGAAAAGTGTTCCAACGGTCCTTCTCATGTTTAAGAAATAATCTATGGCTTGGAGTGCTGTATTGAAATAGAAGCATTCCCCGGAGGTGATGTGCCTTGCGGAATAATTCACGAGGGCGAAGACCGAGTTAATTATTACACAGGCACATTACCGACTCATTTAGAGAGGTCTAAAATTCAATTGAAGATATCTCCAAATCAAATCAATTGTGGACCTCTCCAATTCAAATGGAGCCTTTGAAGACCTATCCGTGTTCACGACCCGGTCAAGATGCACTTTTACACACTGTGACATTTGGCGAATTAATTAGTACTATAAAAGCTAGCTACCAATCGCTTTCATATAATTATATATATAATTCATATAATTGCGCCGACCATCTTTTTTAAAGGTAGTTCTTGTTTATTTTGCAGCCGCGTTACTTGTGTCCGATCAATATCATCACTAAAATTGCTTTTGGCGTGATATTTAGAAAATGCCAAGCTGCTATATAATGAACTGCTTTAATGCAACTTAATTCTTTATTTCCCAATATTGAGGTTGCGTGTGTTAAAGCGGGACAGTTGACGTAAATTATTTCGTAAAAGCTTCAAATGCATGGTCCTTATCTCATTTTGATGAGTATATTTCCTGATGAGCTCGGCTGGGCAGTCTAATGATGTTCTCTAAACTTCTCAGTGTTGAATGACATGTGTTTCTAAACAAAACTTTAATCAGTTTTAATATACATTTCGATATATATATATATTTATTCTAATGAGCCAATCAAATCTGCAACCGCCTATCTATCACGTTAGATTTTAATGACAGTTTTACGACGGATTTGATAACCGAATTTGTTTTCCTTAAAGCACAATGGGCATCCTGTTCCTGTTAGAATATTACCTAAAACTTTGAAACCTGAGTTCAGACTTAATTCTTCGTGATAGTAGAATTCGCTTGAAAAGCTTGTAAGTAGTAGTTGTCATGTTGAAGCTGTAGTAGCCAGTACATCAAAATGCATGGGTGATTCAATAGATAAAGTAATACACAACCATCTATCACAGCAGATTTACAACAGTAGAATGAATCCTCCAACTGTAAGAAAGGGCAGCAGACAAGGTACACACTGCAGTTTAAATATTAAGGGGGGTCACTGGTGAGGTTTTGGATTTTTGTACTTCCGGAAATTTACATTTGTTATATTTAAAAAATGATGAGTTAACTGGAAAAAAACAAATATGTAGTAGTAAACTTAGGCACAATAGGAATATTTTAGTGTAAAAAAATGAACATTTTTGAGAAAAAATATTTTGACCTCACATTTTGTGACTAAACTGACAAATTTTATCATATGCCAAAATGGGGGTAGGGGTACAAAAATAGTCATTTCTCAAAAACCGTTTAAGATAATTACTTAATGCAAACTGTATTACATGAAGAATTGTTAGCATATAAAAAAGCATTAATAACTAGTTCCGTTTACAGTTCTTTGTTACAGACCTATGCCGTCATATCTCAAAGCTCGTCGAAATCTAAAAAACACAATTTTTGTCAGTTTTTATTGAATTTCTTTCTTATGTGCACATTGACCCCCCATTATTTATTTTTGCATTCTAAAGCAAAGGTTTTAACAAAAATTGAAAAAAAAAAGAATTTTAGTAAAGTGGGTGGGATAAGGAGCGTAATATTTATTCAGATGATGATAGAAATACCACTATCTCTAATTTTTCATCCTAAAGTATGACATACTATATTTGAAAAGATTAAAAGTTGATACCCACTCTGAAACATACACCAGAAGCGGTAAAAATGTCGAATTCAACACATCCACTGAGTAGTTTTACTACTGGGTATTATCTACACAGACACCAGATGTTAATATTGATTTGTAAAACTGTCCGATTTCGATTGAAGAAATATGCAAAACTATTTCCATGTTAAAAAGACATAAAAGTGCCGCGATATTACGAAGAATGTTGCAGTTGTTTTACTGATAGTTATTGCATCGTATTTAGTACCGATAATCATTTATACGATATAGGTAAATACCATGAGTCTTGGACTAATTATTGTTCCATTTATCAAAAAAGCCTGAGGATCGAGCTGATCTACCGAATTATTACACTTATCAATATAATGGCTGAAATATTTTGTCTTACCATACGTACGTTATAGAATAAATGCACAGTACGAAAAAAATGTTTAAATTGTACGTAATGTGATTGTAGAGGTTATCATTGCACAACGGATTATATATTAACATTGCATAGTATCTAACAAATCTAAACTGTGTTATGTTTTTATTGACTATGAGAGTGCCTTTGATGCTGTAAATATCGGAGCTGTATGGATAGAACCTTTAAAATCTGGTGTGTGTAGGAACATGTTAAAGATGATAAAGCCAATCGTATGAACGTTAAAGCCTGTGTGCGCACAAGGAGAACTACTTTCTCCTCTGCTTTTTATTGTATGACATTTTATTTTTCATTTTACAAAAAATGTACTACCAATCACAATAGTATTCAATCTTCGTTGTTAAGTTATGCGTTATTAAAAGTAAACTATGCCTTTGAAGTCCCATATAAAATATTGATGTACTTTTTTTATAAAAAATAAATAAATCAAGTTCTCATTGTTGAATTTAAAAACCAAACAACAGGAATAAGCGATAAATCAATTATCTTTACCTATCAATAAAATGTATTGTCTCTCTATTGGACTAAATGTCCTGTCTAAAGACATCTAATTATGCAGGGACATATCTAATAAGAGGTCATAAAAAATGTAGGGATTACATCTCCTTTGGTGGGGGTTGGGGGAATGGGGTAACTTATGAAGGAGTGTGTATTCCCTTTAAAGACTACACTAATTTACCTTTGGTTTTAAGATAGAGGATAATTGTTGGTTTTGGTGTAATATCACGTTATAATTTCACCGAGTGGGCACCAAAAGTGATATTTTCACGAGTGGCACAGCCCACTCGGTGAAATTATAACGTGATATTACACCAAAACCAACAATCATCCTCTGTGTCATTTACGGCACGTAATCCCGTGGGAAACGTGATGTTTTTATCGCAAAATATACTTATGTTGAAAAAGTTGCCGATCGTGTAAGAATGTACGATATTATATTGATTTGTACAACAGAACTACGAGGGGCTGAAGGAACGTATTTTCATAATCCTCTCTTTCCAACGTGCATTAACATATCAATTTTTTACAGGAGCAAAATTGCATTCTCTCGTGAATGACTTGGTTTGATGATTTTTTAAGTGTGAACATTTTGTATGCTACTTATATCTGAGAAATGGTTCGACTAATATTGACTCAAGTTAGAAGACCAGCGTTCTGCTATAAAATTCCTGATGACAAATTGTCATAGACTGCAGAAACGATTTTCTACATTTTACAGATGGGATTCTCAGTTTCGCAGCGGTAAAACAAGCGTTTATGATAAGCCGCGGTCTCGGAGGCCCGCTGTGGCAGTGATTCCGTCAATGGTTGGGAATCTTGAGGTTTTCATGATGTACGATTGTTGAATATAACTGCACATTGGTTAAGCGTCAACATGAATAACTTGGTATGAGCAAAGTCAGTGTGAGATGACCAAAATGCTAAAAGGTAAGGTTAGTTGCTTTTTTGGATGCGAATAATAATAATAATAATAATAATAATAATAATCTTTATTTATAGAAGGTAACTCATTAAGTCTATATGTTGAAAACAAAACTTATCTAACATGGGGCCTTCTTACAAAATGCATAGTATAAACAAAACAACAATAACAAGTTACGAGATTGATTTGAGCAGAACTAAATTCAAAAGCCTTAACACATTCACACTGTGTTAAGGTAAAGTCAACGATCTGGATTCTCCATATAAATTATTTATGAGAAGTTTGAAAAATGAAGATTTGAAATGCTTTAAGGTTTTACTGTTTCTCGTTCTTACGGGAATCTCATTCCAGATACACATTCCTGAATATTCAAATGTTTTCTTTAAGTATTGTGATTGCGGTGTGGAGCTTGTAAGATCTCTATTTGTCGAGGAACGCAAAGCCTATATTTTATTTTCGGATTTTCTGATTAATCTACAAAAATAGTCGGGGGCTAGCTTGTTAACTGCCTTGTATACAAGAACGCCTATGTGGTACTTAAATCGTACATCTAATGGCAACCAGGACAGTTGTTTAAACATGGTGTATGAAGGAGTTCTAAATGGAAGCTGTAAGATTATTCTAGCAGATCTTTTTTGCAGTTTCGCTAATTTGTAAATATTTGTTTGATTTCAATTCCCCCATATATTGAAGCAATAGTCAAACACTGGCAGAATATAGGAATTGTAATAAATCTTTTTTTACGTCATTTGTCAAATATCGTGATATCCGTTTAAAAAGGTTCAATTTTATATTTATTTTACAACAGACTTCCTTTATTTGATAGTTCCAGTCCAAAGATCGATCTACAATTAATCCAAGAAGTTTCTGCTTTTCAACTTTTTGTATCATGTTATTACTAAGGAAAATGTTCAATAGTTTAGTATGCCCGAGCTTACATTTTGAACCTAACAACATACGAGTAGTTTTCAAAGGGTTAAGGGCCATGTTATTAAAATCACACCAGCCATGAATGTAGTTAAGGTCTTCCTGCAAATTATGTTCTATAGTCGATACATTTTTGCCAAAACTGTATAAAGTGGAATCATCTGCATACATATCAAGATTTGTATAATAAACTATTAAAGGCAGATCATTTACAAAAATTAAAAACAACAAAGGACCTAATATCGATCAAAGGCATTTTTAAGATCAAGAAATAAACTTCCTACAAAATTGCCTTCATCTATAGCCTTCATCCATGTATCAATCATGTATGTGAGAGCAGTTTGGCAAGAATGGTACTTTCTAAAGCCTGACTGTGTTGAATGAAGGATATCTGTTTTACTAAAGTAATCGTGAAGCTGGTTTGCAATATGTCTTTCAAATATTTTTGAGATTGTATTCAAAATGGAAATAGGCCTATAATTAGATAGATCATCTTTTACCCCATTTTTATACATGGGAATAACATAAGCCTTTTTCAATCTGTCTGGAAAAAATGCCAGTTTCAATACTACAGTTTATAATAGTTGTTATTGGAATTACAATTTGGTCAGTGCATAATTTTAATATTTTAGGACCTACGCCATCTTCTCCTGTTGGTTTAGTGGTGCTTAACTAATTAATAATATTTTTAACGTCAAGTGGAGTTATCAATTTTAAATGAATATATATACTTTTTAGCTTTGAGTCTAGCTGCATATTTAAATCATTAAACGCATTTTTATTTAGAGGAGACTTCGAAATAAATCTCGAAATGTTTATGAAATGTTTGTTAAAGCAATTCAAGATGTCATGCACATTCGTTAGAACTGTGTCGTCTTTGACAAGTTTAACAGGAATAGAAATTTGTTTGGGATTTTCAGTGTTTGTGACAGTTTTTATATGTTTCCATATAAACTTTGAATCTGTGTTATTCATAATTGCTCCAATGTAATATTTTCTTTTGCTTTTACAATGAGATTTGTGGTTTTACAATGAGATTTGTGGTTTTACAATGAGATTTGTGCTTTTATTTCTCCAAAATTTATCACTTTTTTGTCATAATGATAATCTCGCTGTTTTCGCGCATCTTTTATTTCGTTTGTGTACCATTCTGGCTGGTGTTTAATACGTTTTGTTTTCATGGGAGCATGGGAGTTTAATAATGTGTTAAATATTTCATAAAACGTTTCAAGTGAGAGATTCGGATCACTTACAGTCTCAATGGTATCCAACCCGGAGTGTAAAATATGATTTCTAAAATTGCTCTCATTGAATTTTGAAAATGATCTATATTATATTGTCGTATGCATGGTACTACATGATTTGTACCTTTTTCTCATTTTACGTGTAAAACATATCGGATAGTGATCGCTTATGCTAATTTGAGGAACTGTGACTTCGATAACATTATCCGTTGACGTACAGTAAGTGTGATCTATTACAGAAGAACTTGATTTTGTAACTCTTGTTGGATATGTGACTAACTGATTCAATCCGAATTTTAGTAACATATTTGACCATTTGGCATTTAAAATCCGGTTTCTGGGTCATAATTTAAGTTAAGGTCACCTAAGATATAGTATTCATTGTATTTATCAGATACAGATGCAATTTGGCACTGAAACTTTTCTATCCAATCTTGTTTTGATGACGGAGGTCCGTATGCGAAAGTTACAATAAATGGACTACTTTGTGGATAACATATTTCGATGAATATTGCTTCAATTTCATCATTTTCTAAGTTGTATAATCTTGAATAAGGTACATGTATATTACTTCTCAGATAAATTAATATTCCCCCACCACCTTTATGTATCCTATCTTTTTGTTCAATTTTATATCCATCAATACAGAGTGGAATAATACGTACTTATTTTAAGCTATTATACAGTACCATAGATAGGTCTGTTCATGATTTACAGATGGAGTATAAAAGCTCCGACTAAAGCGCATAGAAGAATAATTTGAAAAATATTACAGAGATTAAAAAAACACTTTTATTTTATATACTTGACGTATGCACCCGTTAGCAGTGGCGGTCAATTTTTCATAACATCTTTGATATTATTTATTTGATACTTTCCTAGTAGTAGACTTGATTACCAAAAGTCCACAAAGAATATCTTTTTTTAATTGAAAAACACCAAATATTAATTTAGAGCTATATTTATTAGTTTTGCTGCTTTTAGTATTATGTTACAATACAGCATTAAATTTATTTGTATTCACTTGAGGAAATGAATAACTGCTTATTTTTTGGCGACTCTAGCATAATTAAGAAGGCATCCGGAAAATTCGTCTAGATCTTATCCTGTGCTTATTCAACTGTGAATTTCGTGTTTCACGAGCTCCAGCGACATCGTAGTGAACACATCATTGAAAATTTCCCACCGTCTCTCCCATGATTAAAAAAATGATTTTTGAATTACAATAATTTCTGCCACTAAGCTTTATATATTTCAGAATATTCTGTTATCGATTTTGAAGCAAATGTTCCGGCAGAGCGGATCTGATGTCATAGCAATCATCGGAACAAGGTTCAGTGCAGACATGGACTTTGAAAACGTTTATGATCTATCTTGTGAACAGCAGATTGCCAGTGTTATGCATAGTAATATTGCAAGTTATTTCATTGATAAATGTGCGTTTGGCAATTTAAACATCAGATACTGTTTTTACATATTTAATATTGTATATTATATTTTATTTTATCTTGGCTTTTATATTTTGTCTTGTAAATAACTGCAGATGTTCAATGGTTCATAACCTTTAAAAGTTTGTAAAAGGTTCAATCACTGTGGCATACATATAAGTGAGCACAATCATAATAATAGTCCACATGATAGTTGTTTGCATTTTACATGTTCGCCTTAATTAAACGAACGAATACATACACTATTACAAAAATTAAATTTAAAAAAATGCTCGCTATGATAATCCGAAAAAAATACTCGCCATTGGATTGACCATGTCTTATATTGGTGTTATGGGCAATTTTATCCCATTAACCGTTAGAGGGGGCCTTGTAGCAAAAATGGTCGGCCATTCAACAACGCCCTTGGATTGGCTGTTACTTATTTAGGCAGGATTGGATACACTCGCCGGCCAATCGGTCTTGTACCGTTCGGGAGTGTTGATAAAAAATGCTTTGTACGAGTAAGGTCGTACATAGACTGAAATAACCTGTGGACCCCTTTTGTTTTATACCTCGAACACCTGGGTTCGTTGTTCAGTGTAACGACCATAACCCCCCTGCTATAGGGATCCGTTTTCCCAGTTACTTGTCTGTCGGTTAGTGCAGCCTTTTTCTGGGACGGTTAAAGAATTATATTAACAGCAACCTGTCCTTTGGCTCCAATACTGTCAATAGTACTATATTGTAACAAATCGGTATTGTTAGTATAAACAAAGAGAGTAAAATGCTTGGTATTTGAGCCATTGTCAGCAGCAGTTGTAAGTTTGAGTGGGATAATGTAAACTTTAATATCGTAACCGGTAATTTAACTGTAATTCATGTCCGCTTACTCGCTTCATCTGTTGTTTTAGTATATTTAATGTTAGAGAAAGTGTTGTGCAACGTCGCCCAATTTCTCTCAAGCTAGGAATGAGACTTTCGGCAACATTCTGAGCTCATTTGGGTAGCTTCTGCAACTTTGCGTTGTCTATCCTATCATTGTGCAGCTTAGCTGATTTCCTTCAGTTTCTTTCTTAAAGTCTATTTATTTACCTATAAATTGCTCAATTAATTTGTATTTCATTTATTACTTTACTCAGCTGAAACCCGCAATTAAAAGCAGCAGAACTCTAATTGCCAGCCTGAACTTATTTGACGCTAGCTGGAATACATGTAAAGGCCGGTGCATGCGTCTGTAGACCGTCCGTCTGCAATACGTTTTTGCTTTTCGTCCGCCTGCTATTTGCAAGCTTAATTATCGTCATCAATGGTTTATTTTACGCAGTTCGGTTCTGCTGCTCTTTATTTAGTCGTCAATAAAATAACACAGAACTTCGAGTCTCGTCTTTTAATCTAATGACGTATTCGGAGGTGAACTTGATGAGATAAGCCATCTGGTCATAATTATACAACTGTCGTACATTGCAACTGGCATTTGTCTTCTTTTTTTAAATGTTAAATGAATGTACTTAAAAGATGTTATAAATGTGTTAACATTTAACTTGCTAATAATGATGTCACTAGAACAGGCAAAAGTTTTGTAGTTAACCCTGTCATTTCACATGTTGACATTCGTATACATGAAACATATGCATTTGAGAGGAAAAACCTGAAACACGCTCAAATTGAAAGAGATTGTCTGTTGCTTACGCGACAATAGGACAAAAGTTATAAGTTATATTTAAATTGTTTATTTGGCTTTTTTCGCCCTTGCAACTTCCGCTTTGATGCATTGTCGTGTTTTCTGCTTCGGCTTTCGTGCTGTCACAGATGTGATTTGCGTATTAAAAAGGTGGATAGTGGAAACTCGATTGGACGCGCTCGGTCTGGAAAAAAAATTGTTTACTAGAATATAAATGTACACCACTTTGGTGTACGTCCACAGGGTCATGTTTATAACGATATACTAATCACATTGTATATAGACAGTAAGACTTACAGTAAAAGTATACAATGTACATTGAAACAATAATAAAATGGGCACCAAACTGGAAGAAGCATCATTACGTAAGTGCACCGTTTAGTTTGAGGTAAGAAAGGATAATCAACGGCTTAATACACTTATCACTAGAAATTAAAAAAAACAT
The DNA here is from genome assembly GCA_022818135.1 of Saxidomus purpurata. Taxonomy (NCBI): domain Eukaryota; kingdom Metazoa; phylum Mollusca; class Bivalvia; order Venerida; family Veneridae; genus Saxidomus; species Saxidomus purpurata. The sequence goes on from JAFMSR010000007.1 coordinate 38,609,362, forward strand.
GGCACTTTTGTTAATATCATCAATTTTATTCAAAGTTTCCGCCTACTTCATTAATTTGAGTTAAAACCTAGCGAAGATTCTGGACGGCAGTTTTGAAGTTGTCTTCCGGTGAACCTACCTTCCGGTGAACCTACCTTCATGTGTAATTATTCATGACCTAGGCTAAAATTATACATACTGTCAAGCTAACTGAAACAGGAAGTTGAGCCAAATATATCACACAATAAAGCAGTACGTTAGGTAGCGCCCGAGTTAAGCTGATAATTTGAAAGATTAAAGGAGGTGCAACCTGATACAGCGGTCTATCATCGTAAGTCCTATAGTCGCTATAGCAACGACATGTTGCCATGAAGGGGACAGCTTTAAACAATGCCTAACGTCTTACCCATTTACTCTGGTAAAACTGACTCACGCTTTTATCATTTTGTTTAATACTCTAATGCAAACACAACAAGCTTTGAATGAACTATTTTGCCTTTTGAATTACTCTTATTCGGTAAAACATGAACTTTCCTCAATTATTTTTGCTATGGGTTCATTTTCATCCCTCCAAGAGCAGTATCATCACTTCTTGATTGAATAACATGAATAAAGTCAACGAAAACCTACAAAAATCGTATAAAAGGATGCCGTGACATGGCGCGCAATGTCATAACATTTCAACTTCTATGTCACACAGAAGTCTAAAAGTGTGTGATTGTTCCTGTAAATGAATTAGATATACATCAGTCTGAGGTGTCGGATACGGGGTTCCAATTGAGTGTGGTGCTTGTTCGATCAGGATAGGCAGTCAAACATTGGCAGCGTTTTGTTTTTCTTCAAATTGTTTATGTAAAACACTTTCTTCGATTTGTTTTTTTTTTTGTCACTCAAATATTCTAAAATTCAGTTGATTAATTCTATTCTTTTTTGGATACAATACTTTAGCGATACAGCTATCTTAGCGTTTACTAAAAATCTGACGTCTTTTAGAGAGGGCCGTTTCTGATGATGTGATAACTCGTGGCCCGATCCATTTGTAAGAGTTCTACATATTTTGTAGTAAAGCCTTTATACACATGTATATGTAACTTGTACAATAAAATTATATTAAATCAAATCTAACTGTTGAAACTGAAAAGCACAGAAAAGCTTTATCACGTTTAGATGTTCTTCGCATATTAGGAATTGAATAGGGAATAATAAGAAAGATTGATAGAAGCCAACGTGTTTGTACGAAGTGTTATATGTCAAGTAGAGTCAGAATACTACTTTTTACTTGTTTGCCCCTATTATATTAACCTTAGAAGGACATTTTTTACCTAAGCATTACCGTGTATGGCCAACATTGACCAAATTCCGAATTTTACAGAAAACTACTAGTAAAAACATCATTGTTAGTCTAGCAAAATTAATTTACGCAATTACACTTAAAAGTGCTGAAACAAACTGTAAAGTACAACTGTTTGATTTTGACTTGTGTATACATGTACCACCTTTATTACTACTCGTATATTTTATGTTCTGTACATTGCGTTGAACCGCAACATTGTGTAAATGGCGATGAACATTTTATGTTTATGCTAATAAAAATTTGACTTGACTTGACTTGGCTGTATAAAAGCAACAACAACAACGACAACAACAACAACAATAACTTTATTTTGTGAAGGTTACATACTAAGTGTACAAAAGTTTCATACTGCTTATTTCCAGTATGGCCTTCATTTTTAACTTTTTTTATTTTAACTTTACCCTCAATTACACACACACACACACACACACACACACACACAAAATATTTAACATGCATACCAACATATAAACATATCCATTACTTTCGACAAACACGCATCAACTTATGGCATGCAGTCTTATCTATATATATATATATTGAATCATGCATATACAAAAATCCTAATATCTAAAAGAAGCATATCACGAATAATTGCCTCTTCATCAAGCATGATATATATATTTATAATTTATAATGTCCATTGTATAAAATAACACCAAAATGATTGACATTTCCTATATTAACAGCTCAACCGTTATAAAGCACAATATATGATAAATAAGATTACACTGTTACACTGTAATAATCACACTGAATAATACACTGTTTCGCATACAGCCCACATGACCAACGCACCCAGAAGAGGCTAGTTATTTTAGGTTTCGGAGGATAGTGCAAGATACAGAAAGCGTCCAAATTCCCGACACATCTCTTGTTCTCTTAACATGCCAGGTGTTTAGCACCCATACATGATGGGACCTCGGTTTTAGTCTCATCCGAAATACTGTTAGTAATTTTAGTTGGCAGGCCCCGGGAATCGAACCCGCTACCTCGAGATTTCAAGTCTCGTGCTCTACCAATAGAGCTAACCTGTGTGTTCAAAGCTGGCAGTTTTATATGAAAGTAGATGATAAAATATTGGGAGTTTTAAACAGCAGAGTAAATGTGTCATGTACATAATCCGTTGGGTGTATTGTGCATATTGCATATGCCATCCTGAAGTACATTGTACATGTATGTAATTACTTCTTAGACTTGGTGTCTAGCAGAGATAGCAATTTCTTCTAGAGAAATAAAATCAAAGGCAAAGGTGCAGGTACATTTATAATATGTCTCATAACTTTATACCAGTATTGATCATTCTGTCACCATCAAAGTTAATATTCACAGAGAGAGGTAATTTATTGCGACATGTTATTAGTTTTACAGGCATATGCTCCACATTATATAAGTCAACGTTGTTTCAGAACACGTGTCTGACAGCTTTTCTGTTATATAAGCTGTGGTCATAGTAGTATGTATCCATATAATTTGTGTATTAAATCATAACATGAACTGTATATACGTTTATGTATATAGCATGTAGTAATGCAGTCATTTCATAAACACTGGCCCAATGAACGTTTGACATATTCAGTGATTGAGGAATCTATCAGGTCCAATACCACATTTTAGCACTTACTGAGTTTTTTTTAAAAATGTCATGTATGTGAACTGAATTTTCTACGTGCACAATACACAACCGTGACGTTAGGACACATCAATGCTCTAAGAATGTTTCAGGAAAAACAGATAAACGTCAGAATGCTCGGACACGTAAGCATTCCAAGCATCTGGCTGATCATTGTAAATAGCTTCACAAACATTTTAATTTGGTGTCCCCTTATAAATTTAGCGTGTAATAACGTCTTTAAAGACACTTTTCTTCACTTAAACAAGCACTGTGCCCTAGGACAAGCCCTTCCTCCCTCCATCTACCAAAAACTAAAACTTAAACGAAAAAAACTCCAACAACAAACATTGGAAGTCACGTCACCTTAAAATTTATATTAATTAAGCACACACAAGTGTTTGAACAGGCCATAAAACTCGTGAACAAATCACATATAGAGAAACAAAAAATTTCTGCTGGGGTCTTGAGGAGCATACAGCCATAAAGTAAGAAAGTGTCATACAATACATGTATACTAGTATACCATTATTTATCGTTCTGTCAGCATCAGGGGAAGGCGACATTAACTGTACGTGAATATTATATATTATACAGAACATTGTCATTTTAGAAAACGTGAAGTTGTGACCATGCTAATTTTAGTATAGTTTGAAGTTGTACATACATACTGTTTAAAAGAATATGTACCACAAACAGATCCTTCCTGGATGTCAAATGATGTTTAAATAATGCGTTCTTTTCCGCATTCTGTTCGGACGGAACAAACAAGCCGAGGTTTAGATTGGGGATGCATGCGAAGATTATTGCACAGTAAAGACTGTCTGGTCACGTTCTATTGTATTTGGAGATTTCAATTATTTTTCAGCCATTTTAGACAGGTTTGGATTCTTGAACGTATTACCGACGTATATCTTTCGACAAGTCAAGTCATATTTTCGTTTAACTTGTTGTCCCAATTCGATACAAAGGGAAAACATATGTTTGCAACTTAAAATTGCAAGCCCTCTCATCCTCAAAAATTCATATGTTCATAAATGCGTACTTCGAGTTACCGAATTTTTGTAACCAATGTGCAAGTTTAAGAATCAAAGGACTGAAAGTTCTGGAGGATCGATTGCCTCCGAACAACACAGTCTGCACACATACATGTGTAAATATCAGGACAACATAGACTGTACACATACATGTGTGAATATCAGGACAACCCTTGCATGAGTAAAGTTATAAACTTGAGACACAACTGTCCACAACTTTTGACCTTTCACCATTTGTGTAAACTTTACTTTTGAGATAGGAACCCATGTGCTTACTTTATGTCATTCAGTGACTATGTTCAACTACCCTATGAAGTATCAAGCTGTGAATCGTAACTGAGAAATGAATTTTCACAAAAAACTGAACTGAAAATTTATGGTCATTTTAATGCCATTCAAAAGTTATGGGATATGCCCATAAGGTTGATTGTATTGTGCCAATTTATTCGGATTTAACGTCGCACCCAACAGCTAAGGTCATATTGCAACTTCCGGCTTTCTTGGAGGAGGAAGACCCTGGGTGCCAACTCCCTGTACCAGAATTTTGGGGTCATTTAGAAATTCCGAGGGTCAAACCCTTTATTGTAAAAAAATAAAAGGCATGACTATATGTTAAAGAAGTTTTATTCAGTTTACTTCTGTAAAACTGCATGTGATACATCACAAAATGGTGGGTAATCAAAGGGTTGGCAAGACAACAGGTGTTTCTCTTTGGATGCTTTCCATTTTGTCACTGCATCTCAAAAGTCAAATTTTCATAAGTGCATTCAACCATAGACATTAAACTTGGATATTATTTGGCACACTTAAACCCCTTTAATAGTGACAGTCTGATCGAAATAACTACAAAATGATCATTAAAATCACTCAGAAAGACGTTTTTGCTTCCCCTATTAAGGTTCGTCGACCATCTCTTGTCAATTTTAATTGCGTCATAGAAGACGCTCTTTGCTATTTCTGTTGCGTTATTGACAAAATCAGTGCGTCAAAACCACAGAAAACGCGCTCTCGCGGAAACACTGAATTTAGTGTATCCGGTGTAGCGATACGTATTTCACAGGTCTTACATTTCTCATGTCACACCAACCGCGTAGGAAAATAGTTCTATACAGAAGAGATACCTCGTTGATTTAAGTTACAAATTATAAGAAAAACAACAATATAATATTATGCTATTCTCAAATGTTTTGATATTATTTAGATCAGTTACTAGAAAATCTATATAATTTTTAAAACAGAGGACAGCATAATTCGTAACAACGGAATATATGGAACTACTTGTTTGTATGTAAAGAGTTCGGCCGTAAGGAAGCTATACTATGTTAACTTTGGATCCGATTGAATAAATCAATCGATCCAAAAAGCAATAAATAAAACAATATTTATGCATTCTGTCCATTATGTCATATCGGATATGATTAAACAGAATTAATACGTCTCGTTTACTGAACAAATCTGTTAAAATCGCATTCATTAATCAAAATGCATTGAAATTTAATTCAAAACAAAGGTGCAAAAGTATGTATCTTATAAAGACGTATAATAATGAATAACTGTCAACATTTTGAGTTATGAATTGACAAAAAGTATTCAGATATTCGTGCACGTAATTCCTTTGCAATATTAATGAACCTTTGAAAAAAACACGAATTATAATTTTAAACATATTTTCATATCCTACTTACAGGTGTGTGAACTTTGACTTTACAACACCTTAATACTCAAGGTAATAGATCAGAACGAGATTTTCAAATAAAATTTATTTATTCATTTACATTAACATAGAAAATCTACAAAACAAATTTTTTCTCATAGTAATTTATATCTAGAAACACGTTTGTGTCGGTGATAACGTAAACAAATTCCGACTGAAGGCATGTGTGTACTTATATTTTATTCTTGACTCAATTTTGAAGTCGGTAATTACAACGTCTGCGTCCGCCCGTCCTTCCGTCCATCCGTAACATTTCCTGTCCGCTATATATCTCTTTAACTCTAAAGGATTTTGATGAAACGTGGGTCAGATGTTCACCCATCAAGACGACGTGCAGAACCCTTGAGCCGGTCACGCTGACTCAATGTCAAGGTCACAACTTAAGGTCAAACGTTTGAGTGTAACATTTCCTGTCCGTTCCTTTAGATGAAACTGAGGTCAATTTTTCACCTCATCATGACGATATACAGAACCTATAAGCAGGTCACTGGCTCAAGGTCAAGGTCACAACTTAAGGTCAAACGTTTGACTCCGCGCCATATTTCGTTAACCTCTCAAGATTTTGATGAAATTAAGGTCAAATGTTCACCATTTCAAGACGATAAGCAGAGCCTATGATCTGGTTATGTTGGGTCAAGTTCACAACTTTAGGTCAAAGGTTTGAGTCTTGAATTTCCTGTTCGCTCCATATCCCCTTAACCCTTTGAAGGACTTTGATGAAACTTTGTTCAAAAGTTTACTTCATAAAGTCAATGTACGGAACCCATGATATTGCCCAGGCGACCCAAGGTCGAAATCGAATTGCTGGATTTTTATTCAGGCAAAATCGGCTTTAGACGCCTTTTCTAGTTCGGTGCACTTTCGTAAACCAATCTACATTGCGTATGTAATGAATGTTTGCTTCTTCTTTTATTTGTCTCAGTACAATCCTATCGATAATACTCAGCGAACACACTCATTGGCGAATTGGCTTCGTTTCCACTTCTCATATAAATCAATTTACATTATACTTTAAGATTTTTGCTGTGACTTTTATACTGGATGTCGCTGCGACGCGATCTCTTCATATTAATGTGAATGTAAATATGTAACCTAGGGTATGTTACATAATTACGATCGTTTGATGTATTTTATTAAGGTTGATTTATGTCTTTTATAGATTTAAACTTGAATGATGTAGACAAAAAAGATCATTTATGATTACTTACATCTGTCTTTGGGTCAACTACTTTATCTTAATCATACATAATTTACATAATTCGATACACAATTTAAAACGACGAACTTATTGAGTTTGTATGCAACACTTTCTCGAATTTATAAACAAGAATCAATCATGTTGTTTTCGCTTATCCTCCTATAAACACACAGTTCCATGAAGTTCCGCCTCGGGGTGTCATCATTACCGTTGAATACTGTTCAATAACAACATTTCTTATAGTGTTGTACGACAAGATCAATATTATTCATTATCATGAGTTTGTTACTGACACGCTATGAAACATAAATGGGCGTGGGGTCGAGGCCAACACATTACTTTCAAGTTAAATACCGTTTCAGAAAGTCAATATCATACATGATAAAGTCGTGCCTCGTTATGATGGTTTCAAATCAAAGTTCAAATGTTGAAGCGGGGAAAAAATAGACGTTTTGTTAAAATTTTGTGACTGTGCTAGTCCTTATTAATATGAAGTTGGTTTGCAGTTCGAGATTTTAATTGCAAACTGGCAACGGATTTGTCAGTTTAAAAGTTATAGCGTGGCTTTTATACAAGAGGGTCAAGATGGTCCTATATCGCTTACCTGACTACCATTGCTCTTAACTTAAGGATGTCATTAGTTGCTAAAGAAGTAACTTGTTGCAGAGAAAATCACTGGTTGCTAGGAGAAGTCACTGGCTGTTAAAGAAGTCACTGGTTACTAACGAAGTCAATCGTTGCTTTGGATGTCATTGGTTGCTAGGTAAGTCACTGGTTGCAAAGGAAATCACTGGTTGCTAGGAGAAGTCGCTGGTTGTTAATGAAGTCACTGGTTACTTACGGAGTCAATGGTTGCTTTGGAAGTCACTTGTTGCTACGGGAAATCACCGGTTGCTAAGGAAGCCATTGGTTGTTAAGGAGGTCACTGGTTGCTATAGGAACTCATTTGAAGCTAAGTTGTTCCTATAACTCTACATACAGGCAAGGGGCCCGAAGGCGTGGTCAATTTTGTCAATAGGGCAAGGTTTAAACAAACTTTGTAGAAGGCGACTAGACAATGTCACATACTAAATATCTAAGCTATAGACTTTTAATTTTGCAGATGAAGATTTTTAAAGTTTTTCCTATATAAGTCAATCTGAAAACCAGTGACCCCTGGGTGTGGTCAGTTAAGACCCCAGGGGCATGATTTGAAAAAAAAAAACAAATCAAACATCAAATTATGAACGTCTGCATAATATAGTGCACATGGTGTAATAGCGGAAGTTCTATGGATGTTGTTGTTTGTGAACCTAACTTAGAATAGTTTCTCGCATTTTCGCAAAATCTCAATCTTTTAAAACGTGTTTATTGCTATGTATCTAAATATGATAATGTCTTTATTTTAGTGTTTCCATTTGAAGTGTAACATGTCAAAGTATACATGACATAGTTATTGCCTAGGACTTTGCGGCAACTTTTCCTTAATTATCCGGTGAACTTGTATCAGATCACAAATACCTGCACGGTATTACTATCATACAGATCATAATTAGTTTCATAATCATTGACAGAAACAATGCCTTACATGACTATTTATGTGTTAATGACAAAGCATCGACGGCAATCAAAATGACATCAAACGTAAAATATTGGGGGCATATATCGACATTGTAAAACAGTAATAGATCAAAGACACCATAATGATCGTGATTTTGTATTATAGTGTTTTAACAATCGGTGAAACCTCTGCTGACACAAAAGTCAGATCTTACTTTATTGTAAAAACTCGCCACAGCACTACCTGACTATGGAAAATTTAATGTTACAGCATATAAACAAGATTATATAAAAGCACAAGGTTTAACATCTCAAAAACTAAAGATTTCATAAAATAAGCCCGTCTATCACACACACACACACATATATACAAATTTGAATTTCAAACATAATTAACCTTACTTGATGTATACGTCAGGCCCAATGCAATGGCGGTAAACGTTTTGGAAATAAACACGTCTGGTACGTCCATTTTATTTGCTTTACCAAATACCTAAGACAATTGGGTCTTTGTTCTAACGAAAATCTGTTAACATATATTTGAAAAATAATAATGTACTTAGATGGCTACTAAGATATATTCAAAATTTGCATACAAATATATTTGTTAATAAATAACGATACTAAAAAGTATGGAACGCCAAATCTACATATACTCAAATATTTGAAGAGGTCTTTAAATAATTGGAGAGCTCTCTAATTCAATTATTGATATCAAAAATTGATTTAAAGCGCGCAATAAATGAATTGAAGACCTCTCCAATTCAATTGAAGATATCAAAAATTAAGGTGTATTTCAGCTGTTTTTAAGAGCTCTATAATTGAATTGAAGAGGTCTCTAATTGATTTGAAGACCTCTGTAATTGTTTTATAGCGCGCTACAAATTAATTTATAGAGGTCTTGAATTCAATTAGAGACCTCTCTAAATCAATTTGAGCGCGGTGAAATTCAATTTTAGATGTCTTGAATTCATACCAAATTTACATATACTCAATTATTTGAAGAGGTCTTCAAATATTTGGAGAGCTCTGTAAAATATTTGGAGAGGTCTATAAATCAATTTTTGATATCAAAAATTCGTTTGTAGCGCGGTTTAAATCCATTAATTTGGAGACATCTATAATTCAATTGAAGAGGTCTCCATTTAAATTGTAGACCTCTATAATTGTTTTATAGCGCGCAAGAAATGAATTAATGATATCAAAAATTGATTTTGAGAGGTCTATAATTGAATTGTACCGCGCTTCAATTGTTTTATTTGAGAGCTCTTTATTTCAAGGTTGTGCATGGATTATATTGAAGCGCGGTACAAATGAATAAGAGACCTCTCTAAATCAATTTTTGATATCATTAATTCATTTCTTGCGTGCTGTAAAACAATTATAGAGGTCTCTTATTCAGTTGGAGACCTCTTCAATTGAATTATAGATGTCTCTAAATCAATGGATTTAAACCGCGCTACAAGCGAATTTTTGATGTCTTTAATTAATTTGTAGACCTCTCCAAATATTTTTCAGAGCTCTTTAAATACTTTAGTATATGTAGATTTGGCATGTATTAACATCGATTTCAAGACATCTAAAATTGAATTTCACCGCGCTCAAATTGATTTAGAGAGGTCTCTAATTGAATTCAAGACCTCTATAAATTAATTTGTAGCGCGCTATAAAACAATTACAGAGGTCTTCAAATCAATTAGAGACCTCTTCAATTCAATTACAGAGCTCTTAAAAACAGCTGAAATACACCTTAATTTTTGATATCTTCAATTGAATTGGAGAGGTCTTCAATTCATTTATTGCGCGCTTTAAATCAATTTTTGATATCAATAATTGAATTAGAGAGCTCTCCAATTAATTAAAGACCTCTCTATTACAATTTCTGCGCGCTATAATTATTTGGAGATATCTCTAATTGAAATTGAGACCTCTAATATTATTTGAAGAGCTCTCCAAATATTTAAAGACCTCTTCAAATATTTGAGTATATGTAGATTTGGCGTTCCATAAAAAAGAGACGGCATCTGTTTCTCCAGGGCCTTAGAACAACCACTAAAGATGATGAGTACCCACTTCCCCCGATACCGCCTTGACACATGCTGATGGTTGCATCTGCTTCAAGTTCAGGCTTCAAGAAATGTCTGCCAAAATATCCCGGCATGGAGTGCAACTGACCATGGCTATGGGCACAAAACGCTTGATACTTAGAACTTCTATGGGATTTCACTGAATCGAATTCAACAAGTGGTTGCTGAGAAGTGGCCCGGACACATTTAGCCTACAGACGACGGACAAACGGACGGACGAACGTGAATGCTGTGGGGTATAAATTTATAAATTGTGAAACCTCAATGTAGAGACGTTTGTGATGTAATTCAACGGGAACATAGACAGAGAGAGAGAGAGAGAGAGAGAGAGAGAGAGAGAGAGAGAGAGAGAACGACAGACAGACAGACAGACAGACAGACAGACTGAAGGTAATAGTAGCCCCATAAAACACAGGGAAAAAACCGGACCTTTTCCCAACCAAACCCCTCCTTTTTTTTTCTCCGTCCCCCCCCCCCCCCGCAGATGTGAGAAAAGAGCTGTCCATGATAGAACTGAATCTTCGAAAGGTTGTGGTAAAATGGTTTTTTTAAAAAAAAAAAATTTGCGTATTGTCTGTAAGAATTAGGGTCAAAGATAGAACTTGTTCAAAGACCTGAAATGAAAAAAAGCCTTCTCTGGGTTTTGTGGGCAAATTTCAAACCTTCCCGGGCGGAAAAAGCAGGGGAGAAGGTCAAGAATACAACCTTGTAAATTTGATCATGTAACTTTGTAACTTTTCAAAATTAATTTTTTTAGAATTAAAAAAGCTCCCGCATAATCATTCATGACATTCAAAAAAAGCCATTTCTGTTTTTTCCATGTTAGTCTGGTAAAAACTGTGACAAAATTCTAAGCAAGGGGCATAATCAAAAATCAAAACTTGGTGAAGCTTTTGACAGTAAACATACATTTTAAGTCCATAATTATCGTTAAAAATCATTTAAATTCAAAACTGAGGGCATTGTTTCCTCATGTGTTGATTGTAGACACATATTTGAGCCCCGAAAACATTCGACTTTATAAAATTTTTACCAAATTTGTAAGTTTACAAGGGGCATAAATCTGTCAAAAATAAGTTTGGACATTGGGGACATTAGACCTTCCGTTTGTCACCTTTGATAGTATCAAGATATTTGAATTTATAAAAATCTCTTAACAAAAAAATCTAGAGTTAAACAAGGCATTTAAAATCTAACCAAATTAAAAACGGGTTATGAGCGATTGTTTCCTCAGGTGTACATGCTGATGGTAAAGATATTTTTGAGTTTCAAGACAATACCTTTAATAATTTGCAAGATATTTTAATTTATAAAAACTTTAACCAAAAATTCTAAGTTAACAAAAAAAAGCGGCATAAACCTGCCAAAAACAAAGAGTTGGGGATTGTTTCCTCAGGTGTAGATGTTGATGGTAAACAAACAGTTTGAGTTTCAAGTCAATCCTTTGATAGTATTCAGGATTTTGACTTTTATTAAAAGTTTAACCAAAATTCTAATAAAGGGCATAATCTGTCAGAAAATCAAAACAGAGTTATAAGGTTGTCCGTAGGTGAAGATGTTATGTAAAGATATATTTTGAGTTCCAAGTAAATACCTTTGATATTATTCAAGATATTTGAATTTATAAAAACGTCAACCAAAAATTCGAAGTTAAAAAGGGGCTAAATCGTCAAAAATCAAAACACCGTTATAGCCATTGTTTCCTCAGTTAGATGATGGTAAAAATATATTTTGGGTTTCAAGTCAATACCTTAAGTACAAGATTTGATCATTAAAAACTTTAACCAACCCAAACCCCCACCCCCCCCCCGGGGCGAGTGCAATAGTCTCCTTATTCTTCGAATAGTCGAGCTAAAAATCGTTTTATTTGTGTTTACAGGCCCTTTTGACATTGACCATTAGACCTACCGTGTCACCGTTTACATTAAATCTCTCAATAAAAAAATCTATGAGCCATTGGGCTGTCACGGAAACCGCGAAAGTGTCAACACGAAAGGGCTAGGCCAATGACACAGATGTGTCGAGATGTGCGAAACAGATTACACTCAAACGGACGAGCCATCTAGGAAAGTAAAAAAACAACACAAAAAAATAATAAAAAAAAAAAAAACAAAATATCGAATCAGAATCCGAAGAAAATACATCCGAAGTTTAAATTGCTATACATCTGAAAATTGTCAGTTTGTTTTATAATTCTAGTTTAGTTAGGGAACACTGATCTAATTCAGTAATCGGTACGACAAAATTCCTAGAATAACAGTAATTGCGTAAATCAGTCGTCTACCCTGAAACAACCGTTCTCACGTTATGTTACAGATGGCCAGTTTTTAAATGACATCTTTGTTACAATTACCTGTCAGATAAATCATTGTGACGCTCAAATAATATTTGACACGATCTGCATCACGTTTATTCTAATATGCCTACGGTATATTTCTACAGTCAATTCGAGTGCATTAATATGATTAAAGCACTCGGAAAAGTAGGCGGAGTTTCGGACATGGAAATAGCTCCTTCAGACTTTTCTAATTTACTCCCGCTCAAAAATAAAATATTGAAATGGAAATAATATCAGTATAAATACATCAGTCGCATGAAAAAGATTTGTTTAAGAACCTAAATATTATTTTTGATTACGTCAAGTAAGCCTTAGAATACCCTCACCTTGCTTTCCTTAAAAAAGGCCAAGAAATTCAGGATTAACAGTCATATAGGTTCTGAATCTGACGTCTTCTGCATAATGTCAGTCAGGTATTTCTTTTTATATTTTATGTATTAGATGATTAAAATAAAATAAGTTTGTATAATATAGTTATGTTTGATATCTTGAATGGTTGCCCGAATAGGGGAGTGAATTCCAACAGCTACTATTTATGCTGTTTTACACATTACCGCCGAACTGAAAAAAGGTCCGTAGTAGTTACGATAATTAAAAAAAATCGGCTTCTAAGAATCGAAATAATCTATGTCTTGGAGTGCTTTATTGAAATTGAAGCATTTCCCGTCGGTAATGTGCCTGCGTAATAATTCACTCGGGCTTCGCCCTCGTGAATTATTCCGCCAGGCACATCACCTCCGGGGAATGCTTCAATTTCGATAAAGCACTCCAAGCCATAGATTATTTCTTAAATAAATTTGTACAAATGAAGACCAATAAAGGTCTTGTCGCACACCCTAAGGGGACGTTATCTCAAAGTCCATGTGACGCTTTTAATAATATGTTGTGTATCTCAAGCTTTTTTCATGTGTAAGTAAGATGGTTCAATTGTAGGGGCCTACGCGTAAAGCGCTGTAGCATTATCGTAGACAAGTTTATAAATGTACATAGTAAAAACACCCATACATCATAGCTAGTCCATAGCTATTACTAGCATAGCAAACGGTTTCATGCGGTGACATGATGAATAAGAAACACATCGGGCTAGTTGGGGAACTACTGCGACAGTCCAAACACTGATTTTCAAGTGACGGGTCTGACTACAATATATATACATGTAGTACAAGTTCACAGTTTCAAAAACTACTCGGTACTGTCACTGATTCAAAACTTAATTATATGATAAAACATGAAAAATAGCCTACGAATTGTGTACTTACAGAAAGTTTAATTCCAATAAAAGTCTATGGAAGCCTTGGAGGGCCACTTTTGAGTTTCGACTTACGGGTGTTTTTGACTTTTAGTATGACTTTCAACTTTTTGACTTTTTGACTTATGACTGCTCTTTCAGACACTTTAAGAGGAATGGTACTGCATAAAAGCATAACGATCTGCTGTGACATATAAACTGGGATTCGAACCTGCATTAAGGTTTTAAATGATGTTTGTGCGTAGCACTGTAAACTTGTTTGCTGTAAATAAATGAACTAAGTTACTTTTTGTCTTTGTCATTTATTTTAGTATAATGAGCCGTGACGGCGCGTCGGAGGCGACCTTGGGAGCCTCCGCAGTGAGCGGCGACGCAACCTCGGCTCGGGAGGCCTTGTGGGTGTCCTCTTTCTTTAATATAATAATAATAATAATAATAATAATCTCTTTTTTAAAAAGCAGCTCATTAAGCATAATGTACTAAAGCACATTTTCTTATCTACCATGGACCTTTCTTTTACAATGATAATTACAATTGAGAATTTTCTTTAAGCGGGGTTGGGGGACTTGACCCAGGCGTCAAGCCAAAGAAGGACTGTAAATGATTTTTTTTTTTTTTTGCTATGGTAACATTTTTAAAAATTACTTTTATGTTTCTATGTATCTATATGTTAATATCACAAGGTATACCGAAGGAAATAAAGTGCTGTAATATGTATAAGTATTTGTTAATTGTTGGTCCTCAGTAGCGGTTCCTAGTATTACCTGAACCTGCCGCTGGAGGTCCTCAGTGAGGACCGTGTATAGGGTTGGTTAGGGTTAGGGTTTCTTTTTTTCATAAGTGTAAGTAAAGTCAAAAGTCAAAAGTCAAAAGTGATAAGTAATAAGTCAAAAGTCAAAAGTAAAAGTAATAAGTCAAAAGTCAAAAGTCAAAGTTAGTCATAAATCTAGTAATAAGTAAAGTCAAAAAAAAGCGTGTTAAAACCGTTTTTTTTGTACACGACACAAATGATGTAACTTTTTATATATTATTGATTTTATTAAAATCTTTTAATAGAAATTGTTTTATTGAGTGTTGACGTGTTTATATTGTTTTAATAAAAACGCCAAAGAGGCATCAGTAGTCTAGTCATAAGTAAAAGTACGGCGTACAAAAGTCATAGTCAAAGAAAAACACCCGCAAGTCGAAACTCAAAAGTGGCCCTCCAAGGCTTCCATAAAAGTCCCCTCAAACTAGCGAAAATTCCGGGAAAATTCACAGAATTGGTGAATTTGTGGACAATAGCTGCTATTTCTTTTATCAGTTTTCCTGTACAATCAATAAATCCCGTCGCTTTAATATCTTCGCTGAGAAAAGGCGTCTTCTTGATAATAGGTATGGAGAAACAACGGCCAAACCGGTACTCATTAATAACTTTGTAATAAGGAGGTGTTTAGCGTGGGGAAAAACAAAGGACATAGTTGACAGCGCATTAATGGTTATTTTCTAATAACAAAAAAGGTGTCCAACTTGCTCCTGCTCTCGAAAAACTCTAAAGTTGTAGTGAGAAATTAACCAAACTCCCGTTACTTTGCAGATTTAAATCGGGATCAACATCATTATAATATGAAGAATGCTATCAACATTTTGCATTTGTAGAAATCCGTGCTAATAGTCGACTATTTGATTTGTTTTATGTATTGTTTTTTTTTTTTTTTCTTGAGGCCCCCATAATTGGTGTAATGTTTTATGTATTGTTAAGTGTTCAACACAATCAAAGTGTTGTTGTAAAAATAAACAAAACCCCGCAAATTCACACTTTCACCCTCGAATATTCAACACGATTTTGTCAATGATCTGCTTCGTCAGAGGTAGGGCAAGCTGAGGCTTACACTTATCACACCCCGGCACAACAAAACCATAAACGTGTGTACAGTTAAATCTTCATATAAATTATACATAACATATACTTTTGTACTTATGTACATATAAATTATAATACGCCAATCTTTGTTCTTCTAAGTTATGTGATTCGACCTTGAATACTCTGCATACAGCCCGACTGAATAATGGACTTTCTTCAAAGATCACGCTTACACGTCCCTATTCATTTAAGTTTTTGCGTGGGTGAATGTATATGTTTATACATGTAATATGTCTCCCTATATGTTTCACTGCAACTGCACGTTGTCACTAAGAGCAATGCTTAACCGATTTAATTGCTGTTTCCTGTAAATGTGTCCGCTCCGAAACAATAACAAGCGGTTATTGGGGTTAGGCTGACATGCGCATTGTTGTGAATGTCCTGGTTGTTTATTTAGTGTGCATACTTGTTTATGTCACAAGTTCAGCCTGCTCGATATTTGTTCGATATGTGATTGACTGATGTCTGAATGAAATGTCAGTTTAGATTACCTTGACAGCGTATCGTCCGTTCACCTTCGTTTTCAAACGACTCCTTACAACAAATGGCATACATGTTTCTTGTTGTGTCCTCTTTCATTTTCTTTAAAAAAATATCATTTCTTGAATAAACCGCTCATCCGATTAAAAATTATTTCACAGAAACGATGAACGAGCACGAGTAACTATCCCTCAAATGCTTACCCATCTTTCTCTATTTATCCATAATTATAAAAAAACTTAACAAATCCTTAATCTGAAACGATTGGTCTAACTAATGATCTAATAATTTCATAGGAATGATTCTTATATTACCATCTAGAATATTATCAGAGATGTTTAATCATGGACTTCATTATAATTATGCATAATTTTTTTTCCTGGGGAACCTTTGGTCTGATTTCATTCACAGGAATGATACTTATGTGACTTTCTGGCAGGCTGACTAATAAAAAACATGGCTGCAGAAAACATGAAAAGTGTTCTTTTAACACCGTTAAGTTGAAATTATTTCATTTCGGCTGTCTTTTGTTAAGTATCAAAAACTGCCAAGCGTTCAAGAGATGTAGGTTAGCCAAAACAATGGGACAGATGTGTACAGGCAGAGAGAAAAAATGAAATAAATCCTCACATGAGAAATTGCTGCTTCCCAAATATAGCGTGGGTTGCAATGGCTCAGGTATGTGGTTTTGCAAGTGTTGTTTAGCATACTCCACGTGTAAGACTTTACAAAGTACCCTTTGAAATGATAAAAATCAGTTGTAAGTCAAGATAAACCATCTACCAGTAATAGAGCTGTTCTAAATCTACATTGCAATTTTTTTGTAATTTGCTGTCGCGTTTATGCTTTACGAACTGTTAAATAGGTGTAAGATTTAGCTAAATGAATAGTGGAAACAGTTAATACTGAGGAGTGTCCTGGTATACAAGTATGTTACAATTATGTCATTTACCATTAAGAACTGGCTAGTTAATTGGTATAACACTTCTCCTCACAAACTCAAGACAGAAGACGAGACAGTGATAATGGTTATACCAGTCAAATAATCTGCTATGAAAAATTGCAATGTACTTGACTTGACGCATAGCAAATTGTGATATTTGTTAATATGCAAAAAGACACGAGCAATAATTGCTCAACATACAATTATACCATTATTACATGCTACACAAATAGAAGAACACAAGTTTTACCATCAGTGTGTCACATTACTGCAGTTTTATTGCGTCTATTATGTCAGTTACAGTGATGAGCCAGCTTATATAACCATCTCATACATATTGCTGACATGTATCTAATGGTGTCAGTGGAGGTGACTATGTCATTAGTTTTATGTATACCTGTCAAATATTATTGTTTTACTTCAGATGTGCCGACTCATAAACAAAAATATTCAAAACCACGCCCATGAGACCGATAAGTACGGAAACGTATAGTGGATACCATGTTAGTGTGTTTATGTGTTCTATTTCGAGATGCATTATGACGATATGTTGATACTGTATAATGTGTCAAACTGTCTTGAGTTAACTAGTCAACATAACAACACATCTTGTTGTCAAAAGATTAGTAGACTATAACCGTATTATTAACTCGAGTTTACGACTTAATTCTAAGTGACAAAATTACAAGATACAAAAGTCGACTTGCATTTATGCGCAAGACAACATAATGTATGTCAACAAACTATGTTCACCAAACTTTTCATGATAAACCGGGAGCACAGATAAAACTTTGCAACAAAGCAATATATTCTAGTAAAATATATCAGTTGTTCAGGTACGATGTTTATGTAAATACTTAAAATGACCTCCGACTGATTTTTTTTAATTGCAGCGTGTAATAACATTTTTATCACATGGTACTTCAGATTACTTTTAGAACTATCACTGGCTGCAGGTGCAGATCCCGGTTTTTTCTTTGCGGTATCTCGGCTCAACGCCGTGTATATTTTTTTTAAATGGCTTTTGTTTAAATATATTTATTGTTGGGTATAGGTTTATTGTATCACTAATTTTAATCATTCTTTTCTAATGTCTATGCCTCAGGAGGTGGACATATAGTAATACACGTATCTCTGTACTACTCTGTTATAAATAGAATCACAGACCTATAATACCTTTATAGGATTTTGATGAAATTCTGCATATCAAAAACTGTCATCCTTCTTGAACATAGCAGGAATAGTCAAAGATTACAATACCGTCTTTTTCTTATTCAAGCAGATCATACGTCTTTGTGTCTTTGTTTTGTTCAACAGTAGTTTCTGTTTTCTAGTCGTAACACATTTTGTCCCTTAAAAGCATCATCGTTGGTCATTTAAATATTTTGTCATTTGTTTTAGCCCATGGTGACTTGATGTTACGTTTACTCGTGCCTCTTAAATATATTACCAAGAAAGATGTATTGTCGGCGAAATTTGGCCATTTGTAGATACTTGCGTTTCAAATCAGAAGTACATGTGATAAATAAAGCGTAGAACTTTTTCACTGATACTACCAAACAAGAGCTGTCAGTTGACAGCGCGCTCGACTATTCTCAGTGCTTGATTGTATAATATAAGCTATAAGTAAAAGGCCCAATTCTAAACCAAATGAAAAAGAAGACCATAATTTTAAAAAATATCACCTGCTTGACATTTTGGGGTGAAGAAGTGTTAAGTATAAAAGCAATATGACAGGTGGTGCTACAATAAATGAAACATCATCAACATAAGTTAGAAAACCAAATGCCACAATAATAGATTACTAATTTGTCTTTCACAATTTATAACATACCTATACTTTTATGTAAGAATCACATGTAAACTAGATGAAGTAAGTACCATGAAATGAAAATAAATTAATTTCATATGATCAATATGAAATGAACACAAGCACCTTTATTCAAACTGTCTGCATGGTCTGCAATGCTGTGTCATGGATGTAATAATCCATGCTGCAATATGAACTTGGAACAAACTTTAACATAAATTCTAAGTTGAATAAGGGGCATAATTCTGTCAAAATGCTTGATAGAGCTACCTCCTCTTGTGTAGAGATTGGGGACATAATGGTGAACAAGTATGCAAAGTTTCAAGGATTTGTACTACTCAATCATTTTGAAATTCATGTATTGGCAGTGTCTTTAAATGCAAGACATGATAACGTTTTGCACAGATAGCTAAAACTAAGCTGGCTAACCTTAGAAAAGGTCGATAATTACATTAAAAGGACAATGACAGGTGGTGCTTACAAGTTTCGTTTAGTATACATATAACATGCCTTGGGGTGTGGCAAATTTTGAACCAATGGACATTATTTTGAATAATCTTGGTAGATGCTAAATACTAAATATCTAAGCTGTACTAAACAAGATTTCAAAGTTTTTCCTTACACAAATCTACATAAACAAAGTGATCCCTGATCCAGTCATCGCCCCTGGCCATAATTTAAACAAAATTGACAGAGGACCACCACACAATGCTGCACACCAAATATGTAAGCTCCAGGCCAACGAGTTCCCGACAAGATATTCTATGTTTAACTGTATACTTCTATGTAAACAGGATCACCTCGAGTGGGGTCAATCTTGACCCCAGATGCTGAATTTGAACAAAATTAATGATGCTACATACCAAATATCTAAGCCTTACAGTTTCTCACAAGATTTTACTTTACACCAAACCATTGCCCTCCCCACATGCAGGCCTAGGAGCATTATTTGAACAATCTTGATAAAGGTCAACTAGACAGTGCCACACATCAAATATCTGAGCTTTGCGGATTTTTAAAGTTTTTTCCTATTGGTTGCCATACCAACATATTTCTGCCTGGAATGTAGTTCTTTCATGCAAGGAACATCCCTACAGCTGCATCAACATTTGTTTTGTGGTTTTAGAGATATCATTTGAAGGAAATAGTATATGGATAGGCAAAGGTATGCCAGAGGATCCTTTTAGCTCACCTTTGCTAGGGAAAAATTAACCCATTCTATCCACATGTATATTCATGCAGATTTCGACATGGGCATCCGTATGGACTTAAATGTCACTTACCCTTTGATGGACAGAACATACAGAGGAAATAGGCAGCTAATGCATTCAAACAACAGCCACAGTGGTAGAAATGATACAAAACATTTGAAGTAAAGATGTTATATTTTATTTTATTTTCATTTCAATTAATCATGTTTTCAATACCCAAATAAATTAATAGCTTCAAAAATGATATTAAATAGCACGGAACCAGACTGGGAGGGAACCAGACTATGAGGGCAGACTGTAATCATCACATCGGCTTCAAGCCCTCAACCAATCAATCTTTTGGTTAAAGGCATTCTTGAAATATTGCTAACTTAGAAATTGCCCACTTAGATATTCAGAATTTAAAGCATTGAACAATTTTCAGGTTTATCAAGGTTCGAGGTTATGTCCTCCAAACTTTGTTCCCTGCTCCTTGCCTTGTGTCTATTTACTGCCACATTTGTGGGTTCCTTTCCAACTTGATTTCTACCTGCTGCAATATTGTATGTCTGTTGATGAAAACAGTCTGCCCTTTACGTCATGACTCGGACAACATGTTGGACTGCAAAAGTTCTAGATCTTGTGATAAGCTTAAACAAGAATGTACATTACTGAAGATGGAATATACAAAATGACATAAACACAAACAATGTGAAAACAATTCTGTGCAAGAATTACAAGAGGGGAAGAAATTTACCATTTCACTTTTGAAAATACCAAATTCACATGAGCATGACACAGAAACTTTGACACTGGAAAAAACAAATTCAATTTCAGAGTGATTAAAAGAACTTTCTGTAGTATACAGCATTTTTACTGTATGAAATTAAAATATACAACAAAAGTAATGCAACTTATTAATTTGTAAACAATACTGTCCTTATCTGTAGTATAAACAACTGGAGCACCAATATTCCACTATATGCAAGTCAATGCCACAGGAAACACTTGACTCAAACAAGTACTGCAGTGTTTTCTTTCTATTTTTCTAGCTTGATTTTCACAATATGCACTATATGGTATTAGAAGTATTATTATAGAGTTACAGGTATACTGTCTACCAGTAGCACTGTATGTAACGGCGGTCAATCCTAGCTTAGTATGCTCTTTGTTGTTGGTTTCTCTGGTTTTGTCTTCGATCTGAAATATATGTAATAATAAATGACTGTCTGTTAAATAATAATGGACATGAATTCAAAACACTCGAATTAAGTTTACTGGTTGTATTTACGAGGGACCTCAGTACAATCCTGTGAAATGAAAGTATTTAAGTTCAACAGAGAAAATAGTGTTCGTATGACATAGATGCTCTTTCTAATTGTCATCTATATCACTGATAGTACTAACCATTGTCAGAAATCATTTTAAGAGGTGTTTGTAAAACAAATACGCCCCCAAATAACTGCAACACAAGAAACTGCTGATTCTAATATACATACTTTAGCCAATATCACCTCAAATTCAGAAAGGGTAATTCAACTAGTCTTACAGTCTCCACAACATCTGACCTAGTGATGCACAAGTTAATAGGGGTCATCAACTTCTCATTACCAATAATCCTACCAAGTTTGAAAACACCACAGTAGTCAATGGGCTGTTGAGCACTTACGCAGAAATTCTTCTTTAAACATAACATCATTATGACCTTGACCTTTGATACAGTGACCCCAAAATAAATAGGGATCATCTACTCTTCATAAACTACAATGATCAGTGACTCAACATGGCATTATACTCAGGTTAGCTAATGAATCCCATATGCACAATTTCAAATAAATCTGTGTTGTTATAACACTATTATTGTTATGCAATGAATGACGCTACAAGCTGAAAACGCCCAATTTTTGTTTTGTCAAAGGTCATTATCTAAAAGGTAATATGATGCAATATTGGTAACTCAATGGAAAGGTGATCCCGTAATACATTCTGCCAGAGAGACGGGCATATATAACTGTGGACAGACAAGTTTATCATCCAGAGATGTACACATGACATTGAATATAACTCCTGTGAAGCGTTTGTGCTCTTCCAAGGTTTAAATATAGCAGTTTTACGAATACAACAGCATGCAATAATCATATCTAGAACATACAAGCATTTTAGACAACATCACTGATACAATCCACTTTCAAAGCCACTGGTATAAATTTAAACAGGTTAACTTGAAAATCAGTTTTCAAACTTAGGTGGAATTTTTTGGGCAGAAGTCAGTGTTTTTGAAACTGAGACAGTATCGGTCAAGTTACATGTACTTCTGCAGTTAAAGTAATGTGATAAGAGAGGTTTATAGCAAACTTATAAGTCAGTGTCACGGGCACCTGAACAGTGTTTCTGGGTATCTGAACAGAGTACTAGGTAGCTGACCTATGTAACTGGTCATCTTACCAGTGTTATCTACACAATCATGACTGATGCAGGATCCTACCACTACTGTATGAGACAACTTGGGTTTTAGGTCAAATTCCACATGTATCATAAAAAAAAATTCTGTTTAATTCCGAACAACTCTATAGCTTTTTAAAACACTCTTTGACTGCAGCATACATTACAACAAAGAAGGGTTAATACAACATACATATATATATGGGCTGCTATTTTACAATGATATATTTAAAATGAAACCTACTACTCCATCCTTGTTGTTGGTAATTGTCTCGATTTTCTAGAAAGAAAAGAAGAACAAACTTTAATACTTTAACACTTGTTACAATTTTAGACTGTTGGAAATAGCAGTTAATTGTTAAAGGATATGGCTAAATCCTTGAACCTGATTTATTTAAAGGTCGAGGTCAATGAATTTATATTCCCCGCCGCATGAAGCAAATAGCTGAAAAAGAACAACTGGAAAGTTGTTTGTTTGTTTCAGACAAAAAGCATTTCTAAAATTTCATTGCCCATTTTGGGCCTCATCTCCTAGGTGATATTTTTCCTTCAAATTACAGTCTAAAGAACTTAATTGTTGTAAGTTAAATTAGATCAGTACTTTCTGACACCAAGAATTCTCAAGTTTCTACATGTAAATAGAATAATTATGTATGAAAAGCGCTACACCTTCTTAAGGGCCTCAATTCTGTAAAAATCCAGCTCCTAAATTTTCCATTGTTAGATAATACGGAGTTTATTTCTTGTTCCAAACAAAATCAAATTCTGACAAGCCTTTTCACAAAAACGAAGCATTAAAAAAATTCACCACCCTATTGGGACCTCATCTCTGAAGGGTAATTCTTTTTTCTGCATCTTACAGTCATACAAAACTCAATCACTGTTAGTTACTTCAAATCAGCACCTTAGTTTCAGAGAAGAAACATAAATAAGTTTCTATAAGAATACTTATGAAAAGTGCTTCACCTTATTTCTAAAAATATCAGGGAGTTTTGAGGTTGATATCAGAAAGAGTGATCATTGAATTATTTGAGCCAACTGCTATTAAATTTTGATAACCAGTTTCAGAGAAAAAGAATTTTATTGTTTTTGTATTGAATATAAAAAAAAACTAGAGCTATCACTAAATGTGATTAATACCCCCAAAAGGATTGCTTTATAAACTGAAGAAGTTCGTAGTAACATAATACCTTGCAAACAAACTAATAAGAGATATTGTTCTTAGGAGTTCCTCTCATTGTGCTTGACCATTGTATGAAGTTGTATTGAATTCCAACTTGTAGTTTTCGAAAAATGCTCCAGACAGGGAAAAGTAACAAAGGGCAATAACACTGTAATTAGTCAAGATGGAGTTATGGTTCCTGTGCACTGCACTCCCTCTCACTGTGCTTGACCATTGTATGAAGTTGTACTGAATTCCAACCAGAAGTTTTCAAGTTATGCTCCGGACAAGGAAAAGTAACAAAGGGTAATAACTCTGTAATGAGTCAAGATGGAGTTATGGTTCCTGTGCACTGCACTTCCTCTAAATGTACTTGACCATTGTATGAGGTTGTACTGAATTCCAACTAGTAGTTTTCAAGTTATGCTTCGGACAAGGAAAAGTAACAAAGGGCAATAACTCAGTAAATACTCAAGATAGAGTTATAGTTATTGTACACTGCACTTCCTCTGAGTGTGCTTGACCATTGTATGAAGTTGTATTGAATTCCAACCAGTAGTTTTCAAGTTATGCTCCGGACAAGGAAAAGTAACAAAGGGCAAAAACTCTGTATTAGTCAAGATGGAGTTATAGTTCTTGTGCACTGCACTTCCTCTCAATGTGCTTGACCATTGTATGAAGTTGTATTGAATTCCAACCAGTAGTTTTCAAGTAATGCTCCGGACAAGTAAAAGTAACAAAGGGCAATAACTCAGTAAATACTCAAGATAGAGTTATAGTTCTTGTACACTGCACTTCCTCTGAGTGTGCTTGATCATTGTTTGAAGTTGTATTGAATTCCAACTAGTAGTTTTCAAGTTATGCTCCGGACAAGGAAAAGTAACAAAGGGCAATAACTCTGTAATTAGTCAAGATGGAGTTATGGTTCTTGTGCACTGCACTTCCTCTCAATGTGCTTGACCATTGTATGAAGTTGTACTGAATTCCAACTAGTAGTTTTCAAGTTATGCTCCGGACAAGGAAAAGTAACAAAGGGCAATAACTCTGTAATTAGTGAAGATGGAGTTATAGTTCTTGTGCACTGCACTTCCTCTCAATGTGCTTGACCATTGTATGAAGTTGTATTGAATTCCAACTAGTAGTTTTCAAGTTATGCTCCGGACAAGGAAAATGCAACAGACCGCCCGCCCGCCCGACCGACCAACCACCGGGTGACTCCTATATACCCCCCTAAACTTCGTTTTGGGGGTATAATAACAGTTAAAGGGCAATAATTCTAGAGATACTAATCTATTCTTGACGTAAGCTGCCTGTGTGCCATGGCATTATGCTATTGTATATTTATTTTAAGTTTCATGAAATTCTATCCACTGGTTCTCGAGTTGTGGCTCCGGAAAGACGGACAATGTCAAAACAATATCCCTCTGCCTTTGGTTGGGGATAATAAACAAGAGAGCCAAGACGGCCCTGTATTACTCGCCTGAGACCTACTTGTTATCCAATGTGACCACAATTCAAGCTTAAACTATATACCATAACTAGAACTGTCACAAGAGTGACGAATTATACCCCCACAATACAGCTTTGTCACAGAAGTATGGCAACCATAAGAAAGGAATGGCCACAAGGACATAGAGTTGAGTTATTATACAATAACTTGTGTAAATGAGACCTTGACCTTTGACCTACTGACCCCAAAGTCGAACTTGACCTGTATTTGATGATGTTACAGCTGTGTACCGAAAATTATTTAAATCGGTCAAGCCTTTCATGAGTTATCATCCGGAAACTGTTTTACATTACAGTTCAGAGTGACTGTGACCTTGACCTTTGACCTACTAACCCCAAAGTTGAACTTGACCTGTATTTGATGATGTTACAGCTGTGTACCAAAAATTATTTAAATCGGTCAAGCCTTTCATGAGTTATCATCCGGAAACTGTTTTACAGTTCAGAGTCACTGTGACCTTGACCTTTGACCTACTGACCCCAAAGTCGAACTTATGGGCTGCTATTTTACAATGATATATTTAAAATGAAACCTACTCCATCCTTGTTGTTGGTAATTGTCTCGATTTTCTAGAAAGAAAAGAAGAACAAACTTTAATACTTTAACACTTGTTACAATTTTAGACTGTTGGAAATAGCAGTTAATTGTTAAAGGATATGGTTAAATCCTTGAACCTGATTTATTTAAAGGTCGAGGTCAACGAATTTATATTCCCCGCCGCATGAAGCAAATAGCTGAAAAAGAACAACTGGAAAGTTGTTTGTTTGTTTCAGACAAAAAGCATTTCTAAAATTTCATTGCCCAACTTGGGCCTCATCTCCTAGGTGATATTTTTCCTTCAAATTACAGTCTAAAGAACTTAATTGTTGTAAGTTAAATTAGATCAGTACTTTCTGACACCAAGAATTCTCAAGTTTCTACATGTAAATAGAATAATTATGTATGAAAAGCGCTACACCTTCTTAAGGGCCTCAATTCTGTAAAAATCCAGCTCCTAAATTTTCCATTGTTAGATAATACGGAGTTTATTTCTTGTTCCAAACAAAATCAAATTCTGACAAGCCTTTTCACAAAAACGAAGCATTAAAAAAATTCACCACCCTATTGGGACCTCATCTCTGAAGGGTAATTCTTTTTTCTGCATCTTACAGTCATACAAAACTCAATCACTGTTAGTTACTTCAAATCAGCACCTTAGTTTCAGAGAAGAAACATAAATAAGTTTCTATAAGAATACTTATGAAAAGTGCTTCACCTTATTTCTAAAAATATCAGGGAGTTTTGAGGTTGATATCAGAAAGAGTGATCATTGAATTATTTGAGCCAACTGCTATTAAATTTTGATAACCAGTTTCAGAGAAAAAGAATTTTATTGTTTTTGTATTGAATACAGAAGAAATAACAGTTAAAGGGCAATAACTCTAGAGATACTAATCTATTCTTGACGTAAGCTGCCTGTGTGCCACGACATTATGCTATTGTATATTTATTTAAAGTTTCATGAAATTCTATCCACTGGTTCTCGAGTTGTGGCTCCGGAAAGATGGACAATGTCAAAACAATATCCCTCTGCCTTTGGTTGGGGATAATAAACAAGAGAGCCAAGACGGCCCTGTATTACTCGCCTGAGACCTACTTGTTATCCAATGTGACCAAAATTCAAGCTTAAACTATATACCATAACTAGAACTGATGTTACAGCTGTGTACCGAAAATTATTTAAATCGGTCAAGCCTTTCATGAGTTATCATCCGGAAACTGTTTTACATTACAGTTCAGAGTCACTGTGACCTTGACCTTTGACCTACTGACCCAAAAGTTGAACTTAACCTGTATTTGATGATGTTACAGCTGTGTACCGAAAATTATTTAAATCGGTCAAGCCTTTCATGAGTTATCATCCAGAAACTGTTTTACAGTTCAGAGTCATTGTGACCTTGACCTTTGATCTACTGACCTTAAGGTCGAACTTGACCTGTATTTCATAAAGTTGCACGTGTGTACCAAAAATTATTTAAATCGGTCAAGCCTTTCATGAGTTATCATCCAGAAACTGTTTTACAGTTCAGAGTCACTGTGACCTTGACCTTTGACCTACTGACCCCAAAGTTGAACTTGACCTGTATTTCATGAAGTTGCACGTGTGTACCAAAAATTATTCAAAAGGGTAAAGTCGTTCATGAGTTATCATCCGGAAACCATGAAAAGCAACAGACCGACCGACAAACCGACAAGCTCACTCCTATATACCCCCCCCCCCCCTCACAAACTTCGTTTTGTGGGCGTATAAAAAACAAACACTTTGTTTGACCTAGTCAAGACAAACTTTCTGACCAATTTACATAATGACTGGCTCTAAATTGTAACTTTTGAATATCTACAAGGTTTTTCTTGACCAAATTTCATGAAGTTCCTGTGAAAGATGAATACTCCATTGCAAACACAAGGTTTATATATGATCTGACCATGACATATTTTTTGACCCAATATCAACAATACTTAAATCTGACCTAGATTGCATCAAGACAATCATTCTGACTGAGTTTCATGAAGATCCAATGAAAAATGCAAACTCTATTGCATACACAAGTTTTTTTCTATGATTCGACCGCTTGACATAGTTTTTGACCTCAGATGACCCATATTCAAACTCGACCAAGATTTCACCAAGACAATCATACAAAGAAAGTTTTACGAAGTCCAATGAAAAATGCAACCTCTATTGCATACACAAGGTGTTTCTATGATTTGACCTGGTGAACTACTTTTTTAACCCCAGATGACCCATATTCAAACTTGACCTAACTTTCATCAAGGTAGTCATTCTGACCAAATTTCAAGAAGTTCCAGTGAACAAGAGGGCCAAGATGGCCCTATATCGCTCATCTTGGTACAAGTCCACTTGCCTGGTGGAAGATCACTAGATAATGTTATATACCAAATAAGTTTTCCGATATACGCCTTAGCAAAAGAAATGATCCCCCCCGGGCAAGGTCAATTTTGACCCCAGGGGCATAATTCGAACAAACTTTGAAGAGGTCTACTAGGCAATGCTACATGCCAAATATCTAAGCTCTAGGCCTTGTGGTTTCAGAGAAGAAGATTTTTAAAGTTTTTACTATATAAGCCTATGTAAAACAAAGTGACCACCGGTGCAGGGTCAATTTTGGGGGTCATAATTTGAACAATCTTGGTAGAGGTCCATTAGCCAATGCTACATGCGAAATATCTAAGCTCTAGGCCTTGTGGTTTCAGAGAAGAAGATTTTTAAAGTTTTTACTATATAAGCCTATGTAAAACTAAGTGACCCCCATGCTGGATCAATTTTGATCCAAAGGTAATAATTTGAACAATCTTGGTAGAGGTCCACTAGCCAATAACACCTGCCAAATATCTAAGCTCTAGGCCTTGTGGTTTCAGAGTAGAAGATTTTTAAAGTTTTTCCTACATAAGCCTATGTAAAACTAAGTGACCCCCCGTGCGGAGTCATTTTGATCCGGGGCTCATAATTTGAACAATCTTGGTAGAGGTCCACTAGCCAATGCTACATGCCAAATATCTAAGCTCTAGGCCTTGTGGTTTCAGAGAAGAAGATTTTTAAAGTTTTTCCTATGTATTCCTATGCAAAACTAAGTGACCACCCCCGCAGGGTCAATTTTGACCCGGGGCTCATAATTTGAACAATCTTGGTAGAGGTCCACTAGACAATGCTACATGCCAAATATCTTAGCTCTAGGCCTTGTGGTTTCAGAGAAGAAGATTTTAAAGTTTTTCCTATATATACATATGCAAAAAGTAAGTGCCCACCCATGCAGGGTCAATTTTGACCCAGGGGTCATAATTTGAACAATCTTGGTAGAGGTCCACTAGACAATGCTACATGCCAAATATCTAAGCTCTAGGCCTTGTGGTTTCAGAGAAGAAGATTTTTAAAGTTTTTCCTATTTGTTGCCATAGCAACCAGAGTTCTGCATGGAATGGAATTCTTTGAACAATTTTGGTAGAGCTTCATGCAAGGAACATTCCTGCATAGTTTTATCAACATTGGCCTAGAGGTTTCAGAGGAGATGTCATTTGAATCAAAATGTTGACGGACGACGGACATTGATCAGAAAAGCTCACCCTGGCATAGCCAGGTGAGCTAAAAATGCAGACTCCATTGCATACATGAGGTTTTGCTATGACTTGACCCTGTGATCTAGTTGTTTACACTTTATGACCAATCTAGATTTTATCAAGATAATTATTCTGACTAAGATTCATGAAGATCCAATTAAAAATGCAACCTCTACTGCATACACAAGGTTTTTCTATAATTTGACCCCATGACCTAGTTTTTAACTACAGATTACCCATATTCGAACTCCACCTAGAATTCATCAAGGCAGTCATTCTGGCCAAGCTTCATGAAGATCCAGTGAAAAATGCAGCCTCTATTGCATACACAAGGGTAAATGTGGACAGACAAATGGACGATGGACACCAGGCGATCACAATAGCTCACTTTGAGCACTTTGTGCATAGGAGAGATAAAAACAGACATTTATGGGAATTCTATAGGAAATGTGGAAATAATTCATAATTAAATATATGTACAATTTTACATATACAAATTCAAAGGGCCGTGCACAATTAAACTTGGTACAGATGTTTTCTCTGAACAGCAACCATTTTAGATGAAACATTTTAAAGCTACAGATGGTAGGAGTGATGGGAAAACATGTTAAAACAAATATGTCTGATCAAGTTGAAGAAAAACTAAGCAAAATGCAATCTTTGAAAAATACAGCCTTGCCAGAGCAGACAAATTACTGCATGCATTTCTTGACGGTTTTTAAATAAGCAAATAATCAGAGCTCACACACTGCCAGATAGTTCTGTTTGATTCTACTTACTCCAGTTTTGCTGATTTTGTTGATATCCACCAGTTTGCTCTCCTCTCTGTTGATCTGTAACATACAGATGTAGACAATATGTAAAATGAATACCTTCACCTACTGACCATAAAATTTACATTTTTAGCTATAATTTTAATTTTGTTCTAAGAAATGTTAAAACAATTTAATATCTACTTACTAGATTTTTATTTTTAAATCAAGTATACACATATACACTTTATTGTTTTAAAGAGATCTATTGAACATTCCTTAAATGTGCACATTTTAAAATCAATAATAAAGATCTGATACCAGTAATGTTATATATTTCATAGACATCTTAATAAAAAAAGTGAACTTTACCAATCTTAGAGAATGTAAGACAAACTATAAATGTATCAGTGAGACATAGCTCACTTCTCACTGTGTGGCCATTCTGACACAGAGTTAACTACAGTCAAACTTACACCTACAGGTTAGAACCTTGATGGTAAAGCTTTTCACTTGAACGGAACAGAAATTCGAGTTTAATAGACCGTTCATTCTGGAATGAGTCCCAAGTACATGTATGGAAGAATACATTGATAAAAGTACACCAATTTTCATCAAAAATTTTTATGACCTCACTACAGTGTTATGGCAACACACTTTCTTTCTATTTGTGAATAAATGCAGGTGCTAGAGTGTAAACATAGTTCTATATGTTTTTTTTGTCTTGATAGATCAAGGTCCAATCAGACCCATAATTGATCTTAACCAAGATCTAGATCTTGTGGCTATACTGGTCAAACCCAGGTTTGGTTATTATTGCTTACAAAACCAGACTACACATATTTAAACAAACAGGGTTTCCCACAGCCTGGTCCAATCTCTAGTCCAATGAGGCTTTGGGTTAAGTTGCAGCAAAAACAATGACAATCAAAACATATGATTGGTCAAGTAACAGCATCAGCAGTGGCAATATTTAAAACCACAAAGACTGGGCAATGTAATCATTTTTCACAAGATGTAAACATCAAATGAAACTAGAACTAGATAGTTGATTTTGTCACAAAACAATATGTCTCCCCTATAGCAGTTTGTCAATGATTGTAATACTGAAACAAGATATCAAAATAAAACAAAAATGTTTGCTTAAAACAATCTAAAAACTAAACTTTTTCTTTTAAAAACTGCATTTTAAGAATCAGTGACCTTGACCCTAGTCACCCACAATACAATCCCAAGCTTCCTCTCTACGCAAGCTATCTACACACCAAATTTTCATTGCAAGTGGCCACGCCTAACTAGAGTTACTGAGCTGAAAATATTTTTCTATATTTAGTAACAGTGACCTTGACCCTAGCTGTTTGTAACATGCGCTCTGCACATTGTCTCAATATGGTCATGGTCAACATTTGTGGTGAGTTATTCTAAAATCCTAATCTCTAATTGTGACTTTGACCTTGAACCAAGGTGTTTGCAACATGACTCTGCACATCATCTCAATATGGTGAACATTTGTGGTGAGTTATTCTAAAATCCTTCATGGGTTCAAGAGATATTGAGCGGACGGACGGGCAGACAGATGTCCCCACATATGGATACTTATGTGGCTACTCTATTGTTCTCTCTATTGTTTTTGTAGCCATGTAAGAGAAAAAATAGTCATGTGAGAGCTTACGGAATGAATGACATCAATGAGTATTTACTGTTACCTATTGTTCCTGTAGCCACCGAAGTATCCAAATGTAAGCACGGACGGACAGCAGACAGACAACTCGGCCAAAAACAACATGTCTCTCCACGATCATATGGGGGTAGACATGATTATCACTAAACATGATCAAGATTTCCCAACAATCCCATTTTGTAACTAGAAATAGCTTATCCCCTAACATTTATCTTTATCATGCTTAATCATAATATGTAAATCTCAATATATTGTGAACATTTTGTGAATGCCAACTTGGATTCTGGTATGCCGCCCAAGAGTTACAAAGTGGACACAAAATACAGTCAAATGACCTTTGAGCCCTAAGAGTGACCTTCTCATTGAACCAAGATGGCTGAAACATGCACTATGCACATCACCGGGATATGGTTAACATTTCACTTAAGTTTCATGACAAACCTTAAAGTGGTTACAGAGATACAGTCTCATTCACTTTGACCCCTGTAACATAATGAGAACATCTTACTCAAGTTTCATGAAAATCCTTCAAGTAGTCTCATGACCTTAAACTGTACAAAATACTTTGCTAACTGGACAGAATGGTTGATGATATGAGATAATTTATCCCTGGCTGATCTGTACCTCTAGTAAATTCATACTGTTCACATTACAGAGGCACACCCTAGAAGTTGGCAAAAATTTAAATTACATAAGAATTGTAAGAAATATGCCTTAATTGACAGAACTGTCAACAATCATGTAAGTTTAAGCTAAAGACTGCATTAATGACAGGTTTAATATTAGTGATATATAAGACATGTTGTAGTACTGTTAAGCCTTCATTAACACTTGTTTAAACAAATTTTTTAATGTTCTGATTTTGAGCTTGACTTTTAAGAGTGACAAACCTAGTTTTGATTTGTTAAAATTCGTCTTGTAATTTTAACTGTACCAAGTGACTTTGTAGTCCATTCACAAAGGTAATAATTATTACTATTAAAGTAAAATGTAAGTGAATGAACAGACAGAATGCTATCTAGACTGTATCACTCCAATATCACCTTGGGCATTAATTACATTACAAACAGTAATTTGGAATGCGTAAAAACTGATGAACAATAACTGAGAAGGGAATGTTTCTGTGGACAAGCCTCTATCACTTCATACACAGATGTCTGTACTCCAGTTGACACTGCTAACCAAGATTTAAGACAAACAACTAACAGTAAACTCAACCTAGAAAAGACAACATTTGACTTTATGCCCAGCTGAAGCAGTGTATTACTTGAAAACCTGTGTTTAAATGACTTAGTGTATATTTTAAATGTGTTTGCACACTTCCAGAGATCATTTATAATAAATTTTAAATAGATGATTCATTTCACAAGGTTGAGGCTGATTACCCAGGCAAACATTCCCTTAGAAAAATACTGTCACCTGAAACTGTCACCAAAGTTTGACAAAACCCTTCACTGTTAACAAACAGAGGATAAAAATGGAGCACATTATTAGTTTATAACTCACCAACAATGTTAGTCAAATAGCTACAGATTATACATGGTAAACATTTATTATGAGTTAGCAGTTAGTTATATGCCATACAACATATATTACATATGTTACATGTATGTACCTTGCAATATACATGCTACTGTGTTTATTACTCAGAATGCAGTTATTTCCTTTTATCTTCATCAGAAAGAAATTATTCGCAACACTTCTGCACTTTTTTAAAACTCTGACAAGCAGGATAGACAAACTGAGTTATGTCTGCACTGAATTTCTGACTTCCAACATTTACTAACATGACTTTATGAAAATATTTATATCTTTTAGTAAAAACTAAAAAGAATAATGCCATCAACAGGATTCAGACAAACAAGGAAATTCTTGAAAATGACTCCTGGCAGCAAGGCACGATGGCCGATGTATCAGGGCCTCCACTGCCTATCACCAATTATGCAACAAAATTTGGCAACAACTATTGAACAAGAGGGCCAAGATGGCCCTATATCGCTCACCTTGGTACAAGTCCACTTGCCTGGTGGAAGATCACTAGATAATGTTATATACCAAATAAGTTTTCCCTATATACGCCTTTGTAAAACAAATTATCCCCCCGGCAAGGTCAATTTTGACCCCAGGGGCATAATTTGAACAAACTTTGAAGAGGTCTACTAAGCAATGCTACATGCCAAATATCTAAGCTCTAGGCCTTGTGGTTTCAGAGAAAAAGATTTTTAAAGTTTTCCCTATATAAGCCTATGTAAAACTAAGTGACCCCGGTGTGCGGTCAATCTTTGACCCGGGGTCATAATTTGAACAATATTGGTAGAGGTCCACTAGCCAATGCTACATGCCAAATATCTAAGCTCTAGGCCTTGTGGTTTCAAAGAAGAAGATTTTTGAAGTTTCCCTATATAAGCCTATGTAAAACTAAGTGACCCCGGTGCAGGGTCAATTTTGACCCGGGGTCATAATTTGAACAATAGTGGTAGAGGTCCACTAGACAATGCTACATGCCAAATATCTAAGCTCTAGGCCTTGTGGTTTCAAAGAAGAAGATTTTGAAGTTTTTACTATATAAGCCTATGTAAAACTAAGTGACCCCGTTGCAGAGTCAAATTTTAATCCGAGGGTCATAATTTGAACAATATTGGTAGAGGTCCACTAGCCAATGCTACATGCCAAATATCTTAGCTCTAGGCCTTGTGGTTTCAAGAGGAAGAAGATTTTTAAAGTTTTCCTATATATTCCTATGCAAAACTAAGTGACCCCCCCCGGTGGGGTCAATTTTTGACCCGGGGTCATAATTTGAACAATCTTGGTAGAGGTCCACTAGACAATGCTACATGCCAAATATCTTAGCTCTAGGCCTTGTGGTTTCGAGAAGAAGATTTTTAAATTTTTCCTATATATTCCTATGCAAAAAGTAAGTGCCCACCTGTGGGAGTCAATTTGACCCGGGGTCATAATTTGAACAATCTTGGTAGAGGTCATTAGACAATGCTACATGCCAAATATCTAAGCTCTAGGCCTTGTGGTTTCAGAGAAGAAGATTTTTAAAGTTTTTCCTATTTGTTGCTATAGCGCCAGAGTTCTGCATGGAATGGACTTCTTTGAACAATTTTGGTAGAGCTTTCAGCCAAGGAACTTCATGCATAGTTTTATCAACATTGGCCTAGAGCTTACAGAGGAGATGTCATTTGAATCAAAATGACTCCTGAAGGACGACGGACAATCATCGATCAGAAAAGCTCACCCTGGCGTAGCCAGGTGAGCTAACTAGATGCCCACGTGCAACATGTCGAGCCCGCCATATGTCAAAAGGGCTAACTCCTTACCAAGTAGAGATGGGTCAAAATACACCTAAATATTGGATGTAACATGTGAAAGTGGTCTCTATTTTTCTCTAAGGCCAGTAATAAACAAGAGCTGTCTCATGACAGCACACTCGACTATTCGAAAGCTTGTCAGTAAAATGTTTTTTTTTTGTCTAAGAACAGGACTGGTGTATTGTGTAATTGTCTATAAGAATTAAGGTCAAAGATATGAAACTTGTTCAAAGACCTCTGTAAATGTACATTACGTTCAAAGCCTTACCCTAGATTCTGTAAGCCAACTGGAGGTAGGAGGGGAGGGAGCTGGGGGATAATTTCAAAGAAATACATGCCACCTTGTATATTTGATCATGAATAACTTTAACATTTCAAAATTGATATGCATAAAATTAAAAAAGCATAACTGCTGCATAATTATTTTATGACATTTTAAAAAATAAGCCATTTCAAGTATTTCAGTCTGGTAAAAACTGTGAAAAAATTCTAAGTTAAAAAGGGGCATACATCTGTCAAAAATCAAAAACATTGGTGAAGATGTTGATAGTAACAAATGTTGATGGTAATGATATATATTGAGTTTCAAGTCAATACCTTTGATAGTATTCAAGATATTTGACTTAATAAAAAACTTTAACCAAAAATTCTAAGTTAAAAAGGGGCATAAATCTGTTAATAATCAAAACAGAGTTATGGGGATTGTTTCCTCAGGTGTAGATGTTGATGGTAAAGATATATTTTGAGTTTCAAGTCAATACCTTTGATAGTATTCAAGATATTTGACTTTATAAAAAACTTTAACCAAAAATTCTAAGTTAAAAAGGGGCATAAATCTGTCAAAAATCAAAACAGAGTTATGGGGATTGTTTCCTCAGGTGTAGATGTTGATGGTAGACACATACTTTGAGTTTCAAGTCAATACCTATGATAATATTAAAGATATCTGACTTTATAAAAAACTTAAACCAACCCAGATGCCGACACCGACGTGAGTACAATAGCCTCCTTATTCTTTGAATAGTCAAGCTAAAAAGTTACAATATAAGCTATTTATAGTAACAACAAAGGGAAGTAATTCTAAAAACAAGGGTAGCCCATGGTGGTGAACATTTGTACAAAGTAACATCAAAATCCCTCCATGCATGAAGAAATGCTCCAGACAAAGATATTGACTTTGAACTTTAACCTCTAAGTGTGACCTTGACCTTAGACCTAGGGACCTGATTCTTGTGCATGACACTCCCGACTCATGATGGTGAACATTTGTGCCAAGTTAAATTAAAATCCCTCCATGCATGAAAAAGATATGCTCCAGACAGTCATTCTGGAATTTGACCTTTAACCTCCAAGTGTGACCTTGACCTTAGACCTAGGGACCTGGTTCTTGCGCACGACACTCTGTCTCATGATGGTGAACATTTGTGCCAAGTAACTTCAAAATCCCTCCATGCATGAAAAAGATATGGTCTGGACAAAATCGGACGCATGCATGCACGCACGCACATACACCACCAAAAGTGACAACTATATCGAGCTCACCGCAAGCGGGCTCGACAAAAATTGCAAAAATATGTGGCGCACTTTTTTCAAAAATAGATACTTTCATTTTTTGATAAGCAGTTGAACATAAGCTGCAGATACTGTAAAAAGAGATGCTGTTGGAATAAAGAGAGTCAATAAACACTTAACCTACATATGTATGTACTTTACTACTTTTTAATGCTTTACAAGTGAAAAAGTGTACTGACAATCAGACAATTAACATGTGTTACAAACACAGAACAAAGATAAATGGTGACTGACTGTTTTGTTTTTTATAACTGGAGATGCAATGTATTTTCAATGTATTGTTTACGAGTAATTGTTTGTTAAATATTTTGAAACAATCCGGAACATGCTTTTAGTTATGAGGAGTTTATGCACTTTAGAGGAGTTAGGACTTTATTAATTTCAAAGAAATAATGAGGTGTTCCTTAAATTCTGTTTGAATGTATCAGTTGCCATAATGGCTTCTAGGTGACCTCTGTTAAGTGTTCTACACTATTAGGATATACATTGAGATCAACGTAACAACAGTACCTGAACAGACATGTTGTTACTACATGAATCTAATTGAGCTCACTGGCTGACATTGTACAGTTTTTACTTTGACCGTGCTATAAGCTATTGAACCAGTGCTCGAGAGTGACTATTCCTCAACAGTTGACTCAGGGTTCTGTTTATGTTAATAAAATTGATCTTTTTTTTCTTAATATTTTTCAATACCAGATACAGCATTTGAAGCTAATGCACAGGCTCTGTTCAAATATTTTTCATATGAGTTCATCTTCCAAAAGCTACAGAAAAATTCTTAAAAGTTTGTTAACTACAATAAACATGCTGAATCAATGTCGGGGAGTCTACAATTAACATCACAATACAAACTCCTAATTTTGCAATTAAAACCAAATGGTTATTTCCCACTTTAAAAACCAGTTTGAAAGTAATACTTACTCTGATTTTTATTAAAGAAGAAGTTTCCTTGCTTTATTTCAAGTATACGTTCATTATTCTCGACAAGTGTTCCAACCTTCTCTGAGAGTTGAAGAGCCAGTGCTTGTAGACGTGTAGGTTCTGTTCTATGCATGATCACGGTTTGTGTTGGCTCATCCAGTGACGCCTGTTATAAAATTGTTCTACATGTCATATGTAAGTAGATACCTATCATACAATTATTCTTTACAAACTTTTGTATACTAACAAAATAGTCATGACGACCCTTCAGCTCATCTATCAAAATACTGTGCTGCCATTGGACAAAAAATGATTAAAAACACTAAACTCTGATATTATTGGTCATTACAATATAAATTTTGAG
The DNA here is from genome assembly GCA_022818135.1 of Saxidomus purpurata. NCBI lineage: Eukaryota > Metazoa > Mollusca > Bivalvia > Venerida > Veneridae > Saxidomus > Saxidomus purpurata. Next base: position 38,647,635 of record JAFMSR010000007.1, read on the forward strand.
CATAAATACACTGTATTTGTCCCTTTTAAATTGAACAAGCAAATTCAGTGAATTTATATCTCCTGCCAATGATACAAATAACTGAAAAAGAACAACTGGAAAGTGTTTTGGTTTTTTCATTTTTTTTTTTCTGAAAAACAAAAGCTTTTTAAAATTTTCACGTTCCCACTGGGGCCTCATCTCTGAGGGGATAATCTTTTTCTTCAAGTTACAGTCCTAAAGAACTTAGTTGTTCTAAGTTAAACTTATCAGTACTACTACTTTCTGACAAGTTTCTATATAGAATAAGTATGTAAGAAAAAACGAAAATCCCTCAAGGGCCTCATTTCTATAGAAATCCAGTGTCTAATTTTGTTGTTGTTAGAGAATACAACATTGACTATGCCAAACCAAATCAAATTTTGACAAGCTTCTTCAGAAAAAATTCCACAACTTCATTGGGGCCTCATCTTCCAGGGGCAATTATTTTTTCTGCGTAATATAATCATACATAACTCAGTTGTTGTAAGTTAAATTAAATCAGTACTGTTAGTTTCAGAAAACAAAAATTCTAAAGTTTCTATAGATATAGAATATTTAAGACAAGTGCTACACCCACATGAGGGCCTCATTAAAAACAATCCTTAGGCAGGGTGTGGATATCAGAAAGAATTTCAAATAACTAAATAAAAATTTACAGGAATTATTCATTATGTTTACATAACTATTACATTGCAACACAGTTTGCATAATGAACAAAACTGTCAAATGGAAATAACTGACAGGCCTGCAATTTGACTCGAATATGTATTTACTTAACAGCTACACTTCATGGTAACATTAAGTGTCATGTTTCAATGAACTTCGATTGACCTGAAGATCGGCTTGTATATCAATTACTCTTACATACTTGTTTTGTTGAAGGATAAAACTATTTCTATATATGAACTTACTCACCATTAACTCTTCATTAATTATCATCTTACTGATGATAGAATGTACTTTATATACATCCAGCTCAAACATGCTGGAGAGGGTGACCAGACTGAGGGTATCATACACACTACTGTATGTAAACAGGTACGTCCGTAAACTCTCCTCCTGTATCTTACTCACTATCATATCTCGTACAGAATCTTTGTCCGGAAACAGATCCCACACCTACAAACAGACAAAATTAACATACAATATATATGTCAACTGCACAGGTAGAACAACAATGAAATCACTTCTGAGAAGAGAGATGTGAATGAGACCATCTGTACATTTGGTCTAAAGGATGTCGAGTGGTTTCAAGGTTCATTGTTTTAATTTACTAAATTACCCTGCGAATACACAATATTTGTCAGCATCAGAAAATTTGGGGAAAATTCTAGTTTTATGTTTCAAAATTGATCTGCGTCGAACAAGAACTAGATAAAAACCCTTCTGTATAAGGTATCTGGAGGAGGTGATGACAACGATTTATGTTTGAAGTAAGTTCTATACTCTTTAAGGCATTAGAGTAAATAATTGGCCTAAGTCAACCAAAAATGATCCCTAAATCGCCTTTCAAAAGCTTACTTGACTTATGGCTGAGTTCTACAAAATTTGCGCTTATTAGAATAACTTTTGTATGTTATCAAAATATTTTTTTGACCATTAAACAAACAATCAAGACAAGTGAGAGGGGAAACCAGACCTGTTTACCCTATTTAGAGTCTTTCAGTAGTTTGGACAGCTACTCTCAGTAGTTTTGGGCTGCTGTCAGTAGTTTTCACTTTCACAGATTTAATAAGCATTAAAAAGCATTAAGATGCTTGTTATCTAATGTTTTCAAAGTCATGCGCACCAATAACAATGTTCAACGACTGCTAAATACCCACAATACCATTTGCAAAGTAGATGAATGCTCTACAAGAAAATGACCGATTATATAATATTCTGTGAAGTTTTTAAATGTACATTCCAAAGCGTATTTTTACTGTAAAACATATATGAAAGTTGCGTGTAAAATCAGAATGTAAGTGTCCTATCCAACAGCAGTTTTTGGCATAACTGACCCAAGAATTTTTTAATCTAAATGGCTCCTGTTACTGAAATTCAAAGCAGAATGCAAACACAAATACCAGCTTTCTGACATAAGTATACCACTAGACCATCAAGGAATGTGGGCCTTAGAATACTTACTTGTAAAAATATGAATGTACAGTTTTTGCATATGACACATATTATGTTACACTTACTGTGTAACAATCATAATGCTAAGGTCTACTCAATGAGCAACGTAAATCTGTCTTGTAAATCATTTAGTTAATTTCTTTTCAGTTATTAGACTAATGCTTAGGTCAGGGTTCATTTAAAATGCACAGTGCTTTCTGACACTAAAATACACAAAGTCCTGCATTATTATTATTTCATGTGCCTATATGCAAAAATTAGTGTTCATTTTATCTACTATATAAAGCTTTAAACTAAACTAAACTCCTGTCTTCATAGCTTTGGAGGCAGAAAATATGTTCCTTCATACTTTCTGGAGGGCCATGTCAGGTTTATTATGATGAACACAGTTTGGTAACACAATGTGGAAATTTTCACTTTTTATTATCACAGGTTGCACATTTCGTCATGTGAAAAAATGATATGTTAAAAACAGCATCAGTAAATCATTTGCATATCCTAAAAGTGCATAGGAATTATTTGTACCATATCTCTGGACTAGGTAAATCAACCATTAAAGAACTATACTTCAGGAAGAATCATCCAAGACTGTAAAAATATTAACAAGCATAAATTGGCTTGGTAACAACACTGAACAAGAACTTTGTAACAAGCTGTCATATTTCAGAGTTTTAGGTATCTAAAGGCTCATTTTAAAGGCTCAAAGACACCATGTGCAATATTTAAAGATACCCATTTGTTACATACATCACACTCACCCAATCACAGTACTTACAGATTAAATACATAACTCAACTCCAGTCATATTTAATAAATGCCAAACGCATTGTAAACAATGGCGGATTTTTGCATCTGTATTACGTAAGGAATACCAGGAGCATGCAATATTAATCCAGCTTTTGGAATAAAACAGGCCTATGAATACTTCTGTTATAAGGATTATTCTAATATGCAATGGATTTCAGTGCATGAAGGGCATTTAGCCCAAGTGATTATTGCCATTTTTGACCTAGATTCGGTCAGCCATAAAGACCTGTAAATTATTTGTGCAAGAGATTTTTACCGCTGTAGACATTTTCATATGAAGTTAATTTTCAGTTTTAACTGGAATGTGTCCTACATACTTATCCCATAAAGATCATATCCTGTTTGGAAACTGGAAAAAAAAAACAAAAACAAATTGCAGAGCAGATAACATATGGGCACATCATGCACTGAATGAACTTTACAAAAATTACAGCAGTTAATACAACTTGATGATATGACCTTGATTAGGGACCACAAAGACGTGTGTCAAATTTAAACACAACTTCAAGGGCATTAACTTTGTAGAAAGTGACTTGCAGTACAAAAGCTTGCCAGTTTTTATATGGCGCTGTACATTTAATGCTGAGACAAATAACTGGTTTAAATAATCAACGTCAAGATCTGTCTTAAACATCATTTCATCAAACTTTACTTTTAAGTTATTAGAAATGTGTACTGGTTCACAAATGGCTAATAAATGAAATTGAAAAATGTACTTGTCCTAAGCAAACATCACAAAGTGCCATTCACTACATGTGATTATTACCCCAAATGACTGTTTATATTAACCTTAGAAAGTTCATTTTAACAGAATAACCTTGCAAACAAACTCCAAAAGATCTCCTGTTCTTGGCAATAACTTTGTAATGGCAGCAACATTATGGTCCCTCATACTCTCTGCAGGGCCTGTCAGGGTTGTGACGTTGACCATTGTATGAACTCATGATTGAAATTCCAACTAATCATTTTCGCAATAATCCATCTCGGACAAGCAAAAGTAACAAAGGGCATAAAATAAATAGTACAAGAACCAGTTATGTTTGCCTAACAACTGCACTTCACTAATTATGTCTTCATCATCTCTATGAAACTGTATTGAATTCCAACCATTAAAGTATACTTCGAAGAATCATCCAACGGAAAAATGCTAACAATGGGCAATAATTGTACTTAGTACCAAGATGGAGCTAGGTTCTTGTGCACAGCACTTCAAATCAATATGCTTATCTACTCATTTCAAATGATTGAAAGCCAACGGTTTTGAAGTTATGCTCCGGACAAGGAAAACGGTAATAAAGGGTAATAACTCTGTAATTAGTCAACATGGAGTTCTTGTTCTTGTTCACTGCACTTCCCTAATTTTTATTTCACATTGTCATGATGTTGTTTGCATCTCCAACAAGAGTTTACCAGGGCTAATCCAGCTTTCGGAGGAAAAGGGCTCTAACTATGTTATTAGGCATAGATGTTGTTACATAGATTGATCTTGGAACCTGGCCAACTTATTATTCCTTTTGATATGGTCCTATGAACTATTTGTAAGACGTTGTTGAAATTTTACCAACGGAAGTTAGTTTTCGTTAGTGCTCAGATATGCCAAGGAAAAGCATGACCATGTTTTAGGGCAAAAAAAAAAAATTGCAGTCAAGATGAACTTATGGTGCACTTCACTCCTCTGAATGAGCTTGACCAAAAATTGCATGCAGTTGAATTCAATTAATGGTATGTCCTTGATTAGGGACCACAAAGACATGTGGCAAATTTAAACAAAGGCAATTAACTCTGTAACTTAGTCAAGATGAAGTTATAGTTCTTGTGCACTGAAACCTTCCTCTAATGGCTTGACATTGTAAAGTTGTAGGAAATTCAACTCTAGTAATATTCAAGTGAGCCTGATCAAGTTAAAAATCATTTCATCAAACTTTACTTTCTATCAGTGTTCGGGTTACAAACCCATACATGAAACTGAAAAAAATGTACTTATCATGCAGAAGAAATTAACATGCATACTTCAATCTGACAAAGCCAAAATAGGTTCAGATGAATAAGCATTAGTTCCATCACTTTACTATGTTTATGTAGAAAGCAAATGTCACTTACCTGCCATGTATGGAATCTCCATCAACATGGCAGACACAAGATACACACATTCTAACAGCTCCAGATTTATGTGCATGTGATACGGAAGTAGACGTCTTTTCTCAATTTTTTCTTGCTCTGGTGTACGTTCATGTTGACGCTGCAGTAACAGCCCCTAGGAAAAGCAACAAAGTAATAAATTGTGGTAAATCAAACTGTAAATATAATGGTACTGGTAATCAAAACATTCAGCCAATCAATATGTAGTGTGCACAACGGCAATTTTAGAATATTCCACATTAAGTAGGACAATGGGGTTTATTGTAATAAACAAACTCACTGAATCTATATTACTCAATGAGGATGTTTTTGTGTGTGATACAAAGTACATGCTTATGCTATTCACAACAGTGCTTTACCCATCATTTTTCATTAAGCCAAGTGCAAGAGTTACTGAAGTTATTTGTTGTGATCAAAAAATTGCCAATAATAGGATGAAGACAGTGTCAGTATTTCAAGACAGACCAGCAGTACCAACTTGTTAGTCAGAACTTTTTCACCCAGTCAGAAGAAAATGTCGTCTGAAAAATGAGAATAGCTGGATTGAACTCAGCATTAGTTGGTTTGAAAAGCAATTATATAGTCAGTCCAAAATAATATCTTGCATGCATCTTAATGCTTTTTGCTGAACCTGTGAGAATATTGTTTTTACCTGTGCAAGTAATTCCTTGGCTCGACCACCACTCTGGATATCTACCAGTGCATTGTGGGCATCTTTTGTCATACCTTGTCGGAATGCACACAAACCAAGCTGAACCATTGTACGGTTATACAGAATCTGTAATAAACAAGTTGACGAGGTATGCCATACAATACACAAGTCCTCTACTGGTTTAGAGTAATCTATAACAAAGTGTGTACACATTTATGGTACTGTTATTGTAATACAATGGAAATTCCAAGGAGAGCATGTAACTTTGTCACAGCTTTTTCTATAACTATTATATAAACAAGTGACCCCTAAGGTGTGGTTAATTTGGATCAGAGGGGCATGATTTGAACAGAAGTTTTTTCCTTTCTGTAACCATAGTTTTTCACAGAATACACTTCTTTGAACAATCTTTGGAGAGGATCATACTTGTGAGTTTTGGTCAAAATTGGGCAAGTGGTTTAGGAGTAATTGTTTTAAGAAAAAAAATGTTGACAGATGCACACACGGAGATGGACAACCGCTGAGGCGCTGACCACAATAGCTCACGCTGAGCTAAAAATACCAATAAAATATATACAGAACTATTCCTACTAATTCTGAAAGTTTTCAACCATGCATACCTGTGTTGGTACATCAGAATGTTGAATTGTATCCTGGAGGTGTGACATTAGCATGAGATCACGTGCCTGGAACCATCTGTCATGTAATGCATGGTGATAGATGTGACACAATATGGCACGTGTTCTTAATCTATCTGTACTGTCCTTGGTATAAATATACTGACAAAGTGTGTTCATGTCTGTCTCTGAGCTGGCATTCATCTGAAAATAAACATGTAAAAGAGTGTCAATATGTCCATCAACAGTTGAAGGTAGATTCAGTGGTAATCAAAGTATTTATTTTTTGTTTAAATTGTTATGATTCACGTTGGTACAAATTATTTGTCTAATAAAGAGTGACTGCAATTCTGTAGCTAGTTACATTTTCATCAAATTGAGTGAAAATCATATGTAAAGTGTTCGACAGCAGACCAAACTAATTGATGTATTTTAGATAATTTGACGGCCATAATCCAGATGGGTCTTGAGCAATTTCACTGTTTATCGGACCCAGTCAAGACATCACGCCAACAAACATTTTGACCAGGTTTGGTTAAGATCAGATGAAAACTGTTCAACTTCGAGAGCAGACAATGTTCATGGATGCTGCCTCAGGTTATACCATAACATATCCTGTCACAGGGCTTATATTCAGTTACTTTCAGTCAGTGTGTGTGTGGGGGGGATGGAATGGATGTAATACTTTCACTTCTTACTGGGTGTGCACACAAACAATGCAACTTTAAATGCCAATAGATATTCCTGTCCTGTTTAGGAATGAAGATTGAATAAATTTGTATGATATGCAAGAATTTAATGGTAAAAGTCACAAAATTTTAACTTTGTCCATCACTACTTAATGCAAAGGATATGAACACATATACCGAACAACAGGATTCTAGTTTTGATTGTTTTTCATCGGGGTATCAATAACTGTATGTATGTAGTTATACTGTATACAGAAACTGCTTCACATGACTCACCTTGTAATATGCACTCTCCACCTTTCTGAGATAAACTCGGCAGGTTTCTTCCGATGTGGACCGGTTTACCAGATACGCTACCAACTCATCTATTATTTTGCACACTTTAACATCATCCCTTAACCTGAGGTCAGAGCACAATAAAGATATATAAACATACATTAAAGCGATATTACCGTTCAAAGTGACCATTAAAATTTTAAATACAACATTAATCTGTAATTTATATTCCTTGAATAATAATAGTACAAGATGGCCCTATATGGCTCACCTTGGTACAAGTCCCCTTGCCTGGTGGAAGATCACTAGACAAGTTATATACAAAATAGGTTTTCCTATATACATCTTTGTAAAACAAATGTTCCTCCCCCCACCAATGCTACATGCAAAACAAGCTCTAGGCCTTGTGGTTTCAGAGAAGATTTTTAAAGTTTTTCTATATAAGCCTATGTAAAATTAAGTGACCCCCCATTGGGGGTCAATTTTGATCTGGGGGTCATAATTTGAACAATCTTGGTAGAGGTCCACTAGCCCATGCTACATGCCAAATATCTAAGCTCTACTAAGCTCTAGGCCTTGTGGTTTCAGAGAAGAAGATTTTTTAAGTTTTTCCTATTTGTTGCCATAGCAACCAGAGTTCTGCGTGGAATGGAATTCTTTGAACAATTTTGGTACAGCTTCATGCAAGGAACATCCCTGCAAAGTCTCGTCAACATTGACAGTGGTTTCAGAGGAGATGTCATTTTGAATAAAAATGTTGACGTACAACGGACAATCATCCATCAGAAAAGCTAATAAAAATAGTTTAACTTAAAGTAACAATGACAAGCTAAATAATAGCTTCAACTGAACTTCTGACTACACCAGTTTAATGCAGTATTAGAAAAATATTTCACTATGGTTCAGTTTTCATCATATCAAGTATAGGTACTGGTTCAGTTCTACTGTTTTCTTCTCCTCCAAAAACATTCAGTTTAGAAAATAATAGACAAGGCTTTTAAGCTTACCTATTTCCTTTCAAAAAAACAGATACAGTACGACACATGATTATTAAGTTTCTAATGCTGACAACATTTCATGTTACACAGTTTACTTAGTAAGCTTATTCAGCAAGACAATCAACAACTCTTTATGATCAGTGGTTGAGATTAATGCATCTTTAATGATATGTGATGGAAATGTGACTTATTATAGCTTTTAAACCAACAAGTGTCTTTCACAATATATTGCAATACATGACCTGTATTTTACTTCTTGCTACCATCAGAATTACCTTTCCACATATTCAGTGCTATGTGCATCACAAGCCTGCAGCATTTTAGTGTACTCCTCACACGTTCTCTCTACCACAGTCAAAATACAGCCTCTAACACGGAATGGGGCGGTCTGAAAACAAAAACAAAGTATTATGACTATTGTTATTATTATAACAAGGCAGTCTGAAAGACAGCTATATCCCGTGTTGTATGAAGCAATGTTGAGAAGATAACCTTTAATCTCTGACAATGACCTTTACCTCAAGTCGGCTAAGTTGGAACATGAATTCTGTCAATTATCTTGAGATGAACGTTTGATACAAGTTTCATGAAAAATCCTTCAAGGGGTTTATGAATTACAGAGGGGACACAAACAAGAGGGCCATGATGGCCCTATATCGCTCACCTGACTACCATTGGCTATAATACAAGGGCATGATTCTAACATAATTTGTAGAGGTCCACTACACAATGCTAAGTAACAGTCCAAATAACTATTCTCTGCCTTCTTGTTTTTTTTAAGTTTTCCCTATAAAAGCCTAGGTATAATTAAGTCACCTTCCTCCCCCACCCTTGTCCCCCCTCCCGGGAAGGGTTAATTTTGACCTGGGGGTCATGATTTGAACAATCTTGCTAGAGGTCCACTAGCAAATGCTACATGCCAAATATCTAAGCTCTAGGCTTTGTGGTTTCAGAGAAGATTTTTTAAAGTTTTCCTATATAAGCCTATGCAAAACCAAGTGACCCCCCAGGCAGGGTCAATTTGGCCCGGGGGTCATGATTTGAACAATCTTGGTAGAGGTCCACTAGACAATGCTACATGCCAAATATCTAAGCTCTAGGCTTTGTGGTTTCAGAGAAGATTTTTAAAAGTTTTCCCTATATAAGCCTATGTAAAACTAAGTGACCCCCCCTGTGGGTTCAATTTTGACCCGGGGCTCATAATTTGAACAATCTTGGTAGAGGTCCACTAGCCAATGCTACATGCCAAATATCTAAGATCTAGACCTTGTGGTTTCAGAGAAGATTTTTGAAGTTTTTCCTATATAAGCCTATGTAAAACTAAGTGACTCCCCATTGGGGGTCAATTTTGACCCGGGGTCATAATTTGAACAATCTTGGTAGAGGTCCACTAGACAATGCTACATGCCAAGCTCTAGGCCTCGTGCTTTCAAAGAAGAAGATTTTTTAAGTTTTTCCTCTTTGTTGCCATAGCAACCAGAGTTCTGCATGGAATGGAATTCTTTGAACAACTTTAATACTTCATGCAAGGAACATCCTTGCAAAGTTTCATCAACATTGCCCCAGTGGTTTCAGAGGAGATGTCGTTCGAAGGAAATGGTGGACGGATGGACGGACGGACGGAATGCGATCCTAATAGCTCACTCTGGCACTTTGTGCCAGGTGAGCTAAAAACAAATGACCCCTAAATGGACCCTGATCATATTGATGAATAATTAATTGCTCGATGTTTCATGAAAATCCCTACAAGGGGTTTAGGAGTTATGAAGCAGCCAGAAAAAAACAAATGACCCCTAATTGTGGCCTTGAAATTCAGCAGGCTGAGTTGGTACAGCACATAATGTTGACAAGATGAACATTTAAACAAAGTCATATCAAAATCCTTCAAGGGGTTATGGAGCAGAAAGATAAATCAACGACCCCTTAGTTTGGCCTTGACTTTCAGCAGGCAGGGTTTGGATATTGGTTCTGCACGTTACATTGGTAAGACAAACAATTGACCAAAGTTAAATGAAAATCATTCAATAATTAAGGAGATATGGAGCGGACATGAAAACCAATGCACATGGATTCTGCACGTCAGCTTGATCAGATGAACATTATAAATGTAACAGACGAACATCATTCCTAAATCCCATTTTGGCATCGATAACAAATGAACTGCATACATGGATTTCTCAATGGGATAGAACATGCTCATTTCTGGTTTATTTGGTTATGCCTGATAAAAGCTATATTGCTTCACTACACAGGGTTCCTACAATTTTCTGCATGTAAAATTCCAGACTTTATCAAGTTTTTTTTTTCAAATTCAAGACTTTATCCCAACCTTTTTAAATGTTTTTGCAACAAAACATTCCAGGTTCTACAGTGAAATATTGTTAACTTTTTAACATCACAGATATTTCATTTCTTGTTTTCAGTATACGTATGAAGAATGTGATCAATGAACGCTTACATGTAGTAACAGCTCCGTTTTATTTACACACTATGATCACTTCTACTAGTTTCGTACCAAAATCGCTTCGAACTTTCTTACTTTTCCCCGCCTTTTGCTCATTTTAACCCGATATCGTTAAAATCAAGGCATTTTCACGACCGGGAACAAACTTTTTGATATTCCTGACGTTTTCTGTTTTCCCGGTAGCATGGGAACCCTGACTACATACATACTTTCAGAATTCAAACTTTCCTCATTTTACTACAATACATCAATTTAATTCTACATACACACAAAGCCCTGAACAGAACAGAATTTTAGTGCAATCAAAACATCAATCTTAGAGATTCCTAGATAATGTAAGAGTTATGGAACCTGCTTCTGTGTGTCCCCCTTTTGAGAAAATGTACAAATCATGCAAAGAATGACAAGAGGGCCAAGATGGCCCTATATCGCTCACCTTGGTACAAGTCCACTTGCCTGGTGGAAGATCACTAGATAATGTTATATACCAAATAAGTTTTCCTATATACGCCTTTGTAAAACAAATGATCCCCCCCTGGCAAGGTCAATTCTGACGCCAGGGGCATAATTTGAACAAACTTTTAAAGAGGTCTACTAGGCAATGCTACATGCCAAATATCTAACCTCTAGGCCTTGTGGTTTCAGAGAAGAAGATTTTTAAAGTTTTTACTATATAAGCCTATCAAAACTAAGTGACCCCCGGAGGGGGTCAATTTTGACCAGGGGGTCATAATTTGAACAATATTGGTAGAGGTCCACTAGCCAATGCTACATGCCAAATATCTAAGCTCTAGGCCGTGTGGTTTCAGAGAAGAAGATTTTTAAAGTTTTTACTATATAAGCCTATGTAAAACTAAGTGACCCGGCGGGGGTCAATTTTGATCCGGGCCTAATTTGAACAATCTTGGTAGAGGTCCACTAGCCAATGCTACATGCCAAATATCTAAGCTCTAGGCCTTGTGGTTTCAGAGAAGATTTTTAAAAGTTTTTCCTATATATTCCTATGAAAACTAATGGCCCCTGGGGCAGGGTCAATTTGCCCGTGACCCGGGGTCATAATTTGAACAATATTGGTAGAGGTCCACTAGCCAATGCTACATGCCAAATATCTAAGCTCTAGGCCTTGTGGTTTCAGAGAAGATTTTTAAAGTTTTTCCTATATATTCCTATGCAAAACTAAGTGACCCCTGGTCGGGGTCAATTTTGACCCGGGGGTCATAATTTGAACAATCTTGGTAGAGGTCCACTAGACAATGCTACATGCCAAATATCTTAGCTCTAGGCCTTGTGGTTTCAGAGAAGAAGATTTTTAAAGTTTTCCCTATATATTCCTATGCAAAAACTAAGGGCCCACCGCGGGGTCAATTTTGACCCGGGGGTCATAATTTGAACAATCTTGGTAGAGGTCCACTAGACAATGCTACATGCCAAATATCTAAGCTCTAGGCCTTGTGGTTTCAGGAAGAAGATTTTTAAAGTTTTTCCTATTTGTTGCCATAGCAACCAGAGTTCTGCATGGAATGGAATTCTTTGAACAATTTTGGTAGAGCTTCATGCAAGGAACATTCCTGCATAGTTTTATCAACATTGGCCTAGAGGTTTCAGAGGAGATGTCATTTGAATCAAAATGTTGACGGACGACGGACAATCATCGATCAGAAAAGCTCACCCTGGCATAGCCAGGTGAGCTAACAAGAAAAGTTGCTTCCACTATCCAACATGGGAAAAATATTCTTACTACAATGCAAAGTATAGAAAGAGTATATAACCTCTAGACTTTCCGAGTCCTCTAGGATGTTTGCCCCGACAGAAATATCTGTATGTTCCTTCAGTTGATTGAGCAGCATTTCTACATTCTTCAAACATCTGTAAGTACAAGTATAACATATGTTCAATACAAACAAGAGGGTGAGGATTACCCTGAACCAACTCACTTAGCACTGCTATATCTGTACTGCAAAAATAGGATTTTTTGTTTTCCTTCACAAATGATTTTGTTTCCACCATCATATCTACACACAACCACAACTGAGCTATCACTGGAAGTGATTCATACCGACCTTATGCGCTGGTTAGTATAGCATTAAAGCAACTCTATGGTGCTGTAAAATACTGTAGTACTTCATACTTCTGATTTGTACTGTAGCACTCCATAACAGGAGAGCCAAACTGTCACAAATTCTGCTCATTAGGGAGGCATAACTCAGTATCTGGCAGTTCATAGGTTTTGTAAAACCTGTTTTAACTGAAGAGCAGAAAAGACTAATTTCATCATTTTTGGAAAATTCAAGGGCCATAATCCAAAAGTGCCTTGGCCTAGACATTATGCCCACAAATGGTGAAGATCAGATGAAAACTGTTAGACGCAGAGAGCAGACAAGGCTAATTTGGCCGCAAGTGTTCCCATAATTCGTCCCTTCAGGCATATAGAAGTCATATGTCATGTTTAGGTATTCTCAATTATTGTAATGCAGTATATAGTACTATATCCAAAGATTATTTTAATAATAGCGGCTCCTTGAGTACACTGGACCAGAACCATTGCTCTCTTTTTAAGGAAGTGGTTAATGCAAGAATGCTAAAGGACAATTTTGGTAAGGTTCCATCCGCTGGTTCATGAGAAAAAGCTATTTAAAGCTTTTTCTATGTCTAGTCATAGTAGCTGCTTGTGTGCACTGTACTGGCCCATTTACTCTTTTTCAAAAGGAGACAATGCAAGGATGCTACAAAACAAGTTTGGTGACATTTCAACCAATGGTTCATAAGAAGCCATTTAAAGGTTTTCTATTTTTAGTAACAGCGGCCCGTGTGTAACAGACTGCAAACATTTATGCAAGATGCTACAGAGCAAGCTTAAATGACATTCCATATATAAGTTCAAGTGTAGAAGCAGTTTAAAGATTTGTCTATGTTTATAAACAGCAGTCTGTGTGCACTGAACCTGAACCAACTTCAGTTGTTAATCAATTTTGCTGATTACAGAGTATGTATTCAAAAACCTGGACTACTTACAGATCCCACATTTCAGACCTCATGCACGTAGCAATGTTTGGATTATAATCAAATATAGCTGCTACAATGTTAAACCCAATCTTCACAGACATTGCATATCCAAGATCGTTTGCCTCGGCTATGGAGTAAAGTTCCTTTAATAATTCAATCTGTTCTTGTCTGTCAGTGCCTTTCTTTCCTCTAGCTGCTATAATTTCTATGAGCTTCTTTGACACTGCCTCGTGGTTAACTTCTGTGTCCTTGGCAAACATTTTTGGTTTCTCCTAGAAGGAATCAAATTAATGTTTTATACATTTATAACATCAGTTCAAATAGGAGTGAAAAGTAAAGCAAATTATTGTATTCCTACATAAAGTAGATTCTACATGTTCATCGCAAAGTTAATGCCAGACAAAATGTTGTTGATTTTGACACTTTTCTTTCAAGCTATGAATAAAAGTGCTTCCATACAGACAATGTATTGATGTTTATTGAATACATTATCAGTTGTATTTTAGTATCAATACAAATGATAGATATTCAATATATCCTTTGCTATTTTCTCAAATATTTCAAGCAGCAACTGTCTCAGGAGTTGTTTGCAATGATGGTAAAAGTTTATCTGTCCTTGAGGTGTTCCTATATTCAGACTATCAAATTTATCACACCAAGTTTGTATTCTTGAGACCATGGAACACAGTGTTTTCTGAAAAACCCCTACTATGGTTCAAGTGGTTGTGAAAAACAGTCATGCAATAGATGTGTCCAAATTAAAATCTTTTTCTGTTATTCAAGTTACCAAATAGATAAACTGACAATAAATGCAAGAAAAATGTGGTATTGAGAGGCAGTGTTTGTTTGTTGAAACCTTAAGTCCAACAAGAGCTGTCAGTAGGACAGCGCGCTCGACTTTTTTAGTGCTTGCCAATAAAACAAAACTTTGACAGTTAAGGGCACACAAGACTTTAACTAGGAATTTCTAAGTACAAATCAAGAAACATTTTCACAGAGTTATCTTCTCTTGCTTACAGATAGGTCTCATGATGGTACATAAGTACTTCAACTTTCAAAGTAATATCTCAAATGGTTAAGTCAACAAGTGGACAAGAATGAATTTTAACTGAGTTTCTAAGACAAAAGGGCCATAATTCACATAAAATCCTTGACAGAATTACCTTCTCCTGCCCATGTTTTGGGATCATGATGGTAAACAAGTATTCCAACTTTCAAAGTAATATCTCGAACAGTTTAGTCAAAAAGTGGACTGGTATGAAAAACTTTACCAAGATTCTAAGTCGATAAAGGGGCTTAATATTTAAAACAAATCCCTCACAGAGTTACCCTCTCTTGCCTACAGATGGGGGTAATGATGTAAACAAGCATTCAAAGTTTCAAAGCAATATCTCAAAGGGTTAAGGCAATAAGTGGATTTTACCCATATTCAAAGTATTTTCTAAGTAAAAAAGGGGCATAATTCTGTCAAAAACCTTGACAGAGTTATGTACTCTTGTCTGTTGATGTAGGTCATGATGGTATGCAAGTATGGTTAGTTTCAAAGCAATACCTCCAATGGTTTTGAAATAAAGTGAGGTGGTACGAAAAACTTAACCAAGCTCAATACACTTTCTAAGTCAAAAAGGGCCATAATTCTGCCAAAAACCTTGACAGAGTTATGTACTCTTGTCTGTAGATGGAGGTTATGATGGTAAACAAGTATGGTAAGTTTCAAAGCCATACCTCCAATACTTTTGAAATAAAGTGGGGTGGTACGAAAAACTTAACCAAGGTGTGACGCCAACGCCGACGCCGGGGCGAGTAGGATAGCTCCCCTTTTCATAGAAAAGTCGAGCTAAAAATTAACCTGACTAATTCAGTAATAGCATACTCACAATGGTTCATAATTCAGTATCCAAGGCATTTGAAATGGGCATTTTATATTGCTTGGTTCATAAAGTACTGACAGTAAAATGATTAGAAACCAGTTCAATATGATTACATGTACTGTTACAGTCATGATTAGACATCAAGTGTCCCAAAATACCTGAACACACTTTTTATTCCTTAATATTGGGGACAATGTTGAATGCCTTCATAGAACCGCTATCATTGAATGTGTGAACTTACTACAACCATTGGGGCTCCACCTTTCCCTGTCACTTCTTCCCATTCCCCTTCATCATCTTGATCCTCCGTGTCCTTCACCTGTGTAGTACGTTTTGTTGAACGTGCCTTCTTTATCTTTGTTTCTTTCTTGTCGTCAGATGCCCTGCATTGCATTCAAAAACAGAATTATTCTGACCTAAAATTGAATTCACACACTACATTCCTAGCATTTTTTCAAAATGGAATATTATAACAGTCTTTTGATCTGCATGGTCGTTTGTATCTTTCAAGTTGGATGTATAGTTCCAGATCACATGTAAGTCAGAACCTCATGTGTGATCCGGCATTATGCAGACAATGTGACCATGACCTTTGACCTTTGGCCAAGGGATACCAAAACAAAGCTTTGTACTGGTCAGAATCAGTAAGAACACCAGGTTGTACCATCCTCAGACCAAGTGTTATCAGAAACCATTTTTTCATAAAGGTCTGACTCAAAATCAAGAGGTCTTCCACTGACCAACTAATAAGCTTACCAAGTTATATTATCTAAGTACAAACTATTCTTCAGTCATTGATCCCAAAAAGTTGTTACAGACACAAGAACAATTCAGGACAAAAACAGTATGTGTCCTTCCCTCTCAAGCATAAGTTTGAGTTTAAACTGTTTCATGTTGCGAGGGATAAAAGAGTTATGCAGGGGACACCATAAACCAATGACCACTAACTATGACCTTGATGGTATATGCAAATAATCAAAGTTTAGGCAATATGCAGCCAATAAGAGCCAGTATCGCATTACTGTTCTGAATAAGTTTTGTGAAAATCTATCAGAAAATGTGACCTGTTATCAAGGTTTTACAATTATCGTCTGTAGCACGGTTGCTTTTCCCACAGCTTGTCTCAATTTCAATATAGTTCATCTCCAGGTTGCAGGCAACCTACTGAGCAAGTTTTGTGAAAATCTATTGGAAAATGCGACCTGTACCAGTAGTGTTATCAATGGTTTACTATTATCAGCTAAAGCACACTTGGTTTTTGCACAGCTTTGCTCAATTTCTGTACAGATCATCTACAGGTTGCAGGTAACCTACTGAGCAAGTTTAGTGAACATGTATTGGAAATGTGACCTGTAGAGTGTTAAGGCTCTACAATTACTGGATGTAGCACGCTCGGTTTTTGCACAGTGTGGTTCATTTTCTATACAGATTAAGCAAGTTTCATGAAAGTCAAATGAAAATTGTGACCTGTTGAGTGTTATCAAAGAAAAGTCAACAGAAGGATGATGGACAAACCACCACGGCAAAGGCTCTGCAAAAAACCTTTATGTGTTTTTGATCTGCTGAGGTTGGAACATGGATTCTTGCATACCGGATCAGGGTATCCACAGCTTTTACCAGTGCTGTAAAATCTCATATTACATACCCCTATGTAATATGAGTCTCGTGAATTACTTGTGACGTAATGTTATAAACATTGTGACGCAACTTCCCCAAACAAATCATCTGAATATCGTTTTATTTTATATCATAATGCATTATTACCATAAGTTTGCATTTAGAAATCTGTTTTAAAGTGCAAGTAGGTATGCAAAAAAAAGTTTCCGTTAGGAGACATTTGGTTCAGATGGAAATATCCGTCACCTCGGGTAACTGTTTACCCTCGGTGACGGATATTTCGATCTGAACCGCGTGCTCATGACAGAAACTATTACTCTCCTAGTTGTCTTCTTGAGGTAAACATTTGTGGTTTACGAGGTATGATAGGGACACACAAAAATCCAATGACACCAAGCATGAACTAGATTAGAGGTTGGGTAGCTGGGATATGTGGTACATGGGTTCTGCACAGAAGGTAGTGTTAAAGAGATGAGCATCTGGCCCTAGTTATCTTTCCAGAAACATACACGAAAAACCAACAGACCAACCAACAAGCCGACTCTTATATACATGTACCCCCCCCCCCCCTTGCTAAAACTTTGTGTGGTTAAATCATATGCGTACTGTTGTGAATGATCTTCAAACTACATGTGTCAGCAAGTTGTTGGACAAAGAGCAAATCCCAGTCATTCCTCTACCAAAAATCATAGATTCATGAATGTTGCCTAACGAACATACTTGTCTTTCAAAAAATATGTGGCCATGTTGGTATAATCTGCCGGGGCATCTTCATCTGATTCGCTGTCTGAGTCGGAGGTTGTCCATCTATCACTGTCATCATCCTCGTCATAAACTTTCTGAAATATGTATGAAACTTAAAATATAACCTATTTAGTTTTAATGCTCACAAAACATTATGCTTTTAATGGTGACTATGTTAGCCAGAGCCATTAAGGCTATTGTTTTGCAATATTAACAGAGGTCAAGCGTATCAAATTTGATGGATCTACCTAATAAAAATGTGTTGAAAACTTCAAGAAACCGAAATAATTTATTTTTGAAGTGTTCAGCACAATCGGAAGGTGACCATGATCGATACATTTTACATTTACAGCTAAACGGCTTTCATTATTTTCCAACAAATTTCAAAGATTTACTTCTGTTTCTTGAGATTATTTTGATAATGTGATTCCTCATCTTGAGAGTGTTTCGTTAAGAACTAAAAAGCTGGCATCAGTTTGTGAAATTTGGCATTGGTCTAAAAAGTTTATTTCTCACTCTTCTAAATGTGGAATAATACTGGACAATAGTGAGTATATGTTTTAGCTTCTTTTGTAATCTCTTTTTCTGATAGGAAGCCCTGCGTTTTGCGGAAGGCATTTTTAGATAAAGAAATAATAAAAATAATTAAAACTTCAAACTATCACTGAAGGTTGCCTCCTCCCAATAAACACCCCACTGATGCAGTATATAAAATTTATGAAACATTTGATGCTTTATTTATTGGACCTGCACAACTTAAGGCATGGTACTTATTACTTCTGTAAAGTATAAATAAATTCTGTCAAAGGTTTTTGAGATTTAGTGTCCACAAGATATAGACACCCACAAGCTGATCAAGTTTACCCCCCATCCACATTTTGTGTACGGTGGTATAAAGAAACAAGAGGGCCAAGACAGTCAAGATGGCCCTATATCTTCACCTTGGTACAAATCCACCTGCCTGGTGGAAGATCACTAGATAATATTATATACCAAATAGGGTTTCCTATATACGGCTTTGTAAAACAAGTGACTCCCCCCCCGCCCCTCCGGCAAGGTCAATTTTGAACCCAGTGGCATAATTTGAACAAACTTTGAAGAAGTCTAATAGGCAATGCTACATGACAAATATCTAAGCTCTAGGCCTTGTGGTTTCAGAGATTTTTTAAAAATTTTCCTATAAGCCTATGCAAAACTAAGTGGCACCCCGTGCGGGGTCAATTTTGACCCGGGGGTCATAATTTGAACAATCTTGGTAGAGGTCCACTAGCCAATGCTACATGCAAAATATCTAAGCTCTAGGCCTTGTGGTTTCAGAGAAGATGTTTTAAGTTTTTCCTATTTGTTGCCATAGCAACCTGAGTTCTGCATAGAATGAAATTCTTTGAACAACTTTGATAGAGCTTCATGCAAGGAACATCCCTGCAAAGTCTCATCAACATTGGCCCAGTTTTTTCAATATAAGCATATGGAAAACTAAGTGACTCCTGTGCGGGGTCAATTTTGATCCAGGGGTCATAATTCGAACAATCTTGGTAAAAGTCCACTAGCAAGTGCTACATGCCAAACATCTAAGCTCTAGGCCTCAGAGAAGATTTTTAAATTTTTTCTTAAGCCTATGCAAAACTAAGTGACCACCCGCATGGGGTCAATTTTGACCTGGGGGTCATAATTTGAACAATCTTGGTAGAGGTCCACTAGACAATGCTGCACACCAAATATCTAAGCTCTAGGCCTTGTGGTTTCAGAGAAGATTTTTTAAAGTTTTTCCTATTTGTTGCCATAGCAACCAGAGTTCTGCATGGAATGGAATTCTTTGAACATTTTGGTAGAGCTTCATGCAAGGAACATTCCTGCATAGTCTTATCAGCATTGGCCTAGTGGTTTCAGAGGAGATGTCGTTTGAATCAAAATGTTGACGGACGATGGACAATCATCAATTAGAAAAGCTCACCCTGGCGAAGCCAGATGAGCTAAAAAGACTAGAATTGTGTCCAAAGGACACGGATGCCCCCACTGTGCAGATGTGCTCATAAACAAGAGCAAGCATTCTGTATGTAAGATTTTATGTGGACTTTTTCATTCCACTGTTTCATTTCTGTACATATCCTAAAATGATCTACAGGTAACCTTATGTACTGTTAAATTAAATTACAAATGTAAAATTTTATGTTCAATTATTTATATGGTTATAGTGAAAAAATCAAAAAGGGCCTAATTCTGTAAATTTGGAACAATTTATATGGTATATAGTGAAACAGAACTGTGTCCAAAGGACACGGATGCCCCACTGTGCAGATGTGCTCGTAAACAAGAGCAGCTTCATTTATGTCTACAAAATTCTGTTCTTATCATAGCGTTTCAGTTGAAATTTCCTCAATCATGTATTAATGATAAAAAGTTACCTACTCTTGAGGCTCATTTTGGTCTCTTTACAGATGGAATACATTTAGTGTCTGTAAAACAATTTTGAAACACATGTCTGGTCTCCTAAAACTGCAGGAACACATGCTGTGATCAGAGAAATATGTTGGGTTACAGTTACTTTTGGCTGTGGCACTCATCTTTTACTAGACAAGATCAATAATAGATCCACTTAAGTGTGTTGGTAATGTCCACCTGGCATAATAGCAGAGGTTCGTAGTCTTCTGTCCAAACTGAATCACGTTGATGTTGAAATCACCTAAGATTATGTCAGGTTGCCTATCGTATACTGTGCTGGTAAGATCTGTAAAAATGTGGCAGGTGCTGTTGATGGAGATCGATAGAGTACCTGTATTGAGCCGACACGGGTTTTGAAGATAATTCACAAACAGCTGTTCCAAAAAATACAAAGGGCCAATCTGTTAAATTTGGTCGCCGCAAAAATTCCTTCCTTTACTTCCATCTAACTTAAGGTTGTTCATCACTGGAAGTTTAAGCAAAATTGCCATCCGGTTTAAGAGGGTTGCTTTCACAAAATTTCTATATGGTATATAGTGAAAAAATCAACAAAGGGCCATAATTCTGTTAAATTTGGTCGCAAAAATTCCTTTCCTTTTACTTCCATCTAACATTAAGGTTGTTCTCACTGGAAGTTTAGCAAAATCTGCCATCCGGTTCAAGAGGGTTGCTTTCACAAAATTTCTATATGGTTATAGTGAAAAATCAAAGGGCATAATTTGTTAAATTTGGTCGCAAATTCCTTCCTTACTACCATCTACACTTAGGTTGTTCACCTGGAAGTTTAAGCAAAATCTGCCACCGGTTTAAGAGGGTTGCGTTCACAGATTGGGCGTCGGACGGACGGACTGAGGACGGCGGACGGACAAGCCAGCCCCCCGGAATGATTTGGCCAAAAATCAAATTAGCGTAAATCATAATGAACAACAGAACATTTGTTACAAACATACCAATTAATACAAGTCATTATCAAAGGAAGTTTTTACACTCCTGCTAAATTTTTATTCAAATAGTTACCATGACAAGATTGTTAGTGGCAGAAATGTTATGGCGGTAAGCCATCATTGAGTGCCCTGTAGCATATATCTGTAATACTTAAATCCAGATTCATCATGAACCCTTCTCACCCAGCAAACTGACATGAATCACAAGATGACCTCAACAGTCATCTAGAAAACTTACAGCAGGTTTTGCTGGCTTCTCTTTCTTCAGGAATGCTGAAGCAGTTACAGGCTCATCATCATCTTCAGAGTCTTCACTCTCTGCTGCTGTAATGGTCAAACAATCAGGCAGGTTAGCATGTAGTAAATCAACCGCATAAATCAAGTAAGGTTTAAGTGTACTATTTGTGATACATAGAACTATCACTTTAGGTGATTAAGGCTGTATATTAATCAAAGTTGATTTACATACAGGGACACATTTATTATTCGTCAATTAATGACCACTGACAGCAACTAATCGTTCGAAAATTTATGTTTCTGCTGATTCCTTGAATGCACTTTTTAAATCTGAACATTTACATGTATCTGTAAAATTGAACATCAGTTTAATAAAATCGTAATAAAGACCCATATCTCATGCTTTGTGTCCTAAAACATACCATCTGCGGCATCCAAGTCATCTTCAGGATCATCAGGATTTTCTTTATACTCTTCTAGGTCCTTCTCAAAGTCGCGGTTGTATTTCTTCAACTTCTGTCTTAGAGTAGTTAGACTTTTGGCATTAGTCTTGTTCATTTTCTTTCTAGCTTCTCTGTCCTCCCAGCACTAAAATGTTCACGTTGTTCCATGATGCAACATTAGGGCTGGGTATTGCCAGCAAAAATGATATTGCAATACATTGTGATATATTACTTGATATTGCGATAATATTGTGATATATTGCAAAGCATTTTCAGAAAATCAAAAGTCACAAAATCAATGAAAACAATTATATCTAAATACAGTAGTGTACTCTTGGCTTTATTGACAGAAGGGATCATTACTATAATACATTCCAGTACCAAGCCTCAATCACAGCATTTCATGTTACAGATAAAAAACTTTATTTAAATGTTATAAAATGTAATTTAATATGAATAGAGCAGGATTAATGACCCAATTAAATATGTCATTTTGTTAACATCCAATCATGCTGGTATTGAATGATTTCCAACTGAACTGTACCCTGTTTTAAATATTGCAATATTTGTAATCATATTGCAATATATCATTGCCTATAATCGGCATGTTGTGATATATTGCCCACCCCTTTGCAACATACTTAGTATTTTAATTTCATTACAGAAAAACTTCGTTTTCTCAAACTTCATTTGCTGGAATACAACCGATCGCTTTAACACAGCCGTTGGTCCCGGGAAAATCTCTATATAAATCACATTGTTCCACCACCGTAACCTATGACCACAAATATTTAACCTTTTTTTCATGCTTGGACAAACTTGTCAGTTCAGGTCACTGTGACCTTAACCTTTGACCCTATGATCCCAAAAACAATAGGGATCATCTACATGTTGCAGGGAACCTTCTGAGGAAGTCTGATGCAAGTTGAATGAAAATTGTGACCTGTAGTGTTGTCAAGGAATCTCTATCAGAGGTCACTGTGACCTTGATCTTTGACCCACTGACCCCAAAAACAATAGGGATCATCATCAAGCTGAAAGAATCCATACCAGCAAGTTTCATGGAAGTCAAATGAAAATTGCGACCTGTACAGGGTTATTAAGGAAAAGTTTACGGACAGATGGACGGCAGACAAACCACTATGACAACGAGAAAAGATCAGGTTATCTCATCCCCTCTCATGTGTGGATGAATCAATACTTTCCCTTCGGGTAGTGCAATAACTGTTATCCAGATGGCCAGAGATTTGATCCTGGGTCAATCCTGGGTCTGAATACAAAGTTTTCTTGCCAAGTTAAATCAGAACTTGGCCATAAAATTTTTTTTTTCTTTAATTTCAAATGTTCATTAACACAGTGTAAACTTGTTTTCCCTAGTTTACGACAAGTCTCACCTCGCTTACAAACTCCTCCAACTCTGCCAGTGTTCTGATGTAAAATCTCGGCATTCCCTCTTTTTCAACCACCTTCTTTGCCTTGTCAAATGCCTTACACAGAGATTCAAAATCTAAAATTCAACAGCACTAAAGCTTAGTTAATTCATTATTGTGCATCAAAATGAAACTAATAGAAGACATAATTAAGCTTCTTTGGCAATGTCCTTCACACAAACTCTCAACGAAATTGAACAATAATCACGTATAAACTTTCAACAATTTTTCTTATAACTGAACTGTAGTTCTGGAGATTTATTTTGCTTTAAGGGATAAGTGAAAAAGTTGTTTGCATCGAAAACAACATTCAGCTGATATGCAGACAGTAGTGCAGATATATCCCTTCCCTCTCTAACTCTAATAATTTCTATATGGTAACAAATGACAAAAGTTACAGAAGTAGTCCCAAGTGACATAT
Organism: Saxidomus purpurata; assembly: GCA_022818135.1. Classification (NCBI taxonomy): domain Eukaryota; kingdom Metazoa; phylum Mollusca; class Bivalvia; order Venerida; family Veneridae; genus Saxidomus; species Saxidomus purpurata. Next base: position 38,671,568 of record JAFMSR010000007.1, read on the forward strand.
GATCTGATATTTCGTGTATCTGGTTTTGCTAAAAGGTAGGAGAATCAAATAACTATACCTGACAGTACATTGCTCATATCCTTGATCTTCTTCTTGTTTTTTAGACTTTTGATAATATTCAGCAATTCCTCATACCTGAATTATAACACAGACATTTGCGGCATTCCCATCAACAGTTGATTCAATATACATGTACTTGAAACTATTACATAAATGTTACTATTACATTTAGTGTCACTGTGTATTAACTAGCTGGCTGTTTTTGTCACAAAAACATGTTTCCTCCATGGCAGTTTGTCAATGATTGTAATACTGAAACAGGATATTTAAATAAAACAAGAGGGCCATGATGGCCCTATATCGCTCACCTGACTACAAGTCCACTTGCCTGATGGGTGTGGTCAATTTTCACCCAAGAGGCATGATTTGAACAAAGTAAGTGGAAGACCACAAGACAATGTTACATACCAAATAGGTTCTCCTATATACGTCTTTGTAAAACTAAGTGACCCCCTGGGTGGGGCCAATATTGACCCCAGGGGTATGATTTGAACACATTTTAAAGAAGTCTACTAGGCAATGCTACATGCTAAATATCAAAGCTCTAGGCCCTGTGGTTTCAGAGAAGATTTTTTTAAAGTTTTTCCTATTTGACCTGGGGTCAATTGAAAACATGTGAGTCCATAAAAATAGCCAAATATGTGCCCACTCTAGGTCTTTGTTTCAAGAGTTTTTAAAGTTTTCCCTAACCTATAAACCAAGTGACCCTCAGGCAGGGTAAATTTTGACTAGGGTAGGGTCATAATTTGAACAATCTTGGTAGAGGTGCACTAGACAATACTACATGCCAAATATCTAATATCTAATCTCTAGGTCTTATGGTTTCAGAGAAGATTTTTAAAGTTTTTCCTACTTTTTTTTTTTCCCAAAAAAAAAAGGTTTTCGGAGGGAAAGTTTTTTTTCAAAAAATTTAGAGGGGGGTCGCGAAAGGGAATATCCAAAGCCCAGTGGTCCCCCCCCCCCCCCCCCCCCCCCCCTTCAGATATGTTAAAATGGTAACCAATAGCTGACCCTCCATTGGGCAGGGGTAAAAGAAAAGTTTTGACCCCCCCCTAGCAAAATGTTTGGGTAATAATTTAAAGAAAAAAAAACAAGAGCTTCCTAGAGGATGCCCGATAGAGCCAATGCCTACCATGTGCTAAATATATATGCTCTAAGGCCTTCCATGCATGACAGAGTATTCATGAGAAGTATATTACTTTAATAAGTTTTTCCTTACCTTGAGGTAGGTTGGTTCTTGCCACAGCAACCAGAGTTCCGCACGGAATTTGGCACATATTTTAAAATCCTTCACAACTAATATGATAGAGCACACATTCATACATAAGGATTACATTACCTATGCAAACTTTCAATATGTTGCTTTTGGTCCCATGTGGTTTCAGATGAGATGTTGTCTTGAAGTGCTAGAAATGTTGTGCCGGATGGATTTTACAATCCTTCAATGACAAAGCTGACAGTCTGGACACGAATTTGTGCCAGGTGATGCTTATATACAAGAATCCATTACCTTAAACTCTATACCTTGCCTTGGGGGACGTGGGTCTTGCCCGACACGTCGCCTTAGGCAACATTTGTGCCAAGATTTTAAAACCTTCCAGACAAAGTTACAGTCGGACACGTCAATGTGTGCATATATGCTTATATGGAGGAATCCATTACCTTCAACTCTAAGTTGCCTTGACCTTTGAGCTGGGGCGTGGGTCCTTGCCCGCCCCCCCCGTCCTTGATGTGCTAGACATGTGTGCCTTATTATTTTAAAATCCTTCAATGCATGACAAAGTTACAGCCGGACCGAATGTGTGCATAACCCCCCCCCCCCCCCCCCCCCCCCCCCCCCCCCCCCCCCCCCCCCCCCCCCCCCCCCCCCCCCCCCCCCCCCCCCCCAAGTTGTTTTTCAAATCAAAAACAACAAAACAAAACCAAAACACGAATTTGTAATGGGGACCATAAAAAAAAAAAAAAAAAAGAAAAAAACAAACACACAAACAAACAAACAACGCGCCGCGCGCGCCCCGCGCCCCGGTTTTCCCCCCCCCCCCCCCCCCTTAGAAACTAAAAATCAATTTCAGAAACAGCGACCTTGATCCCCGTAACATTTTTTTTTGCTAAAAACAATTTAAAAAAAGTTGTTTTTTAAATCTTTTTTTAGTTACTATGACCTTGACCTTAGTGACCCACAATGCAATCCCAAGCTTCCTCTCCACGCAAGCTACATACGCACCAAGTTTCAGTGCAATTGCTCACTCCTAACTGAAGTTATTGAGCGGAAACAATTTTTCTATTTTTAGTTACAGTGAACTTGAACAAAGGTGGTTATAACATGCGCACTGCACATCGACTTAATATGGTGAACATTTGTGCCGAGTTATTTTAAAATCCTTTAAGGGGTTCAAGAGATATGGAGCAGACATGAAATATAGTCATATGACCTTTGATCTCTAATTGTGACCTTGACCTTGAACCAAGGTGGTTGTAACATTCGCTCTGCACATCACCTCAATATGGTGAACATTTGTGCCAAGTTATTTTAAAATCCTTCAAGGGGTTCAATCTTTTTTACCATTGTTTTACCTTTTATCTTTTTCACTGCGGACAACACGCCTCGTCTCCTCTTCATCATCACTGAACTGAAATACTCTGAAATAAAGTTAATGCCAAGTGCTGTAAATGTAAATTGTACAGTGCACCTGCTGGAAAAACAGCAAGGAATAATATGTGCTAAATATATTGTAATGTCTCTGAAACACCAACACTTGAAAAACTGACAATACAATAAGCCCCTATAGCAAGAGCAGCACAGATTTCCATATATTACTTTGCACTTTATATTATCATTACAACTTACATTTATTGTATTAATGTAATATCATTTTCAAACTTTGCACTTGTTGAGACTTATTCAAGGTTGAACATGAGCAAAATTCAATTACATACTATATAAGTGATTTGATTTTGTCCCTGTTTTTTGTCCAAGGGTATTCATATTGGCATGAGCGAATACAGCGAGGGCAAATAACAGTGCCAGAGGACAAATAAAAGGGCCAAAATCAAATCGCTAATTTAATGACAACTTTATTAAATACATAATCCAACTATAACTATCACTGAACGTGATGTTCCCCCTAAACCGCCCACTGACATGAAATATAAAATTTATGTAACATTTGAAGCTTTAATTATCTGACCTGCACAACTTAAAGCTGCTCGCTCTCAGATTTTGGTAAAAAACAAAAATTTCTTCAAACTGTATGAAAATAACATTTTTTAGAACATATAGTCATCTGAAAAGGTTCCAGTATAAATTCCTGTTAAGTATATCTGAAGATTTGAAATAATACACTAACAAATAATAAAGCTTTGCAAACGCTTTTGAAATTCCAATATAAACATTTAGTGTAGCGGTGCCATAAAAACAGCATTTTCAATCTAATTTTGCAAATTCCTACCTAGATTTTTACTTGTCAGTCAGGGGTGTAACTTGTATAAGTTATTTTAAAAATAACTTCAGTAATTGATATTTGAAACATTTTGTTAAAAAATATTCTACCCTTTGCTGAAAGAATTAACTCCCTTGAAAGTTGAGGTGACCAAAATAATGGGAATTTCTGAAAATATCGTATACAGGTTACAGTTCAACATTTCAGTTTTTCTTGAATTTCTTCATTGCTAGCAGATTACCTCTGCAAATGCCTTTAGATAATAGAAAGAAATGCAGGTTCTTTCTTTATAGCTGACAGTAATGACTTTTCAATTAGACATAATGGATTTATTGCCAAAATTGTCTAAGAGATGACCTTACAGGGTCAGCAGTAGTGTAAAGGTTAAGGTGCCGGCCGCTCATCCCGGAGGTTGCAGGTTCGAGCCCCACTGGGGTCACTACTGTACCTCCTCATATGACACCAGTACTGGTTTGTCTAGGAAGCGGACTCCAGAGAGACTCGATAAGCTGCAAGCTTTCTTCACAATCGAGCTAAAATAAATTAGTATAAACTAAACTAAAAGATGACATGAAGAATGTCCTACTTCAAAGACCTTGCCTAAGAAGGTTTTGTCCTGGCATAACCTATTTTATTTCATAATCTTAAAGTTCAATGATCAAAGAAATAGAAAAAATTTGTATTCTTGTAATGAATGATGATCTTTGTATTATATGAACGAAAATAACTTGTGAATAAGTTATCATGGCTGAAATATCACTTAAAGAAGTTGAATAAAAGATAAATACAACTTATAGAAAGTTATCTAAAATAACTTTAACAAGTAACACTCCTGACTGTATAAACAAGAGCTGTCAGTAGACAGCGCGCTCGACTATTCTCAGTGATTGACAATATAAAATAATATCCATCCTGGAGGATATTGTTAAAGTGTAGTTAATAACAGGAACTTGATAAAATAACAAAGATGGAAAAATAAGAAATGAGAACTGACTGTAAATGAGTCTCTAAAGGGGATAATTATGTCAAAATGCTTGATACAGTTACCTCCTCCTGTACACAGGTTCGGATCATGATGGTGAACAAGTGTGCAAAGTTTGAAAGGCATATGCCAATCGACTTTGAAAATATCTGAGGTAGTACGCAAACTTTAATGTAAGTTCTAAGTAAAAAAAGGGGCATAATTTTGTAAAAAAGCTTGTTACAGTGACCTCCTCCTGTACACGGTTGAGATCAGATGGTGAACAAGGCGTTTCACCAATGTCGATGGACTTTGAAATTATCTGAGGTGGTAGGAAAAATTTTAAAAAAATTTTTAGTCAAAAAGGGATTCTGTCAAAAGGCTTGATAGAATTACCTCCTCCTATGTACAGGTTGGGGCTGATGGTGAACAAGGTGGTTTCAAGCCAGATGACAATTGAATTGGAAAATTTTTGAGGTGGTACACGCATTAACAAATTTAAATAAAAAAAAGGGCATATTTTGTCAAAAGGCTTGATAGAATTACCTCCTCCTGTGTACATGTTGGGGGCATGATGGTGAACAAGTGTGCAAAGTTTCAAAGCCATATGTCAATGGACTTTGAAAATATTTGAGGTGGTACGCAAACTTTAACATAAGTGGATACGCCGGGGCTCGGGTGACTAGGATAGCTCTCCTTATTCTTCGAATAGTCGAGCTATAAAAAGATGATTTGGCCAAAAATCAAATTAGCGTAAATCATAATTAACAACAGAACATTTGTTACAAACATACCAGTTAATACAAGTCATTATCAAAGGAAGTTTTTACATTCCTGCTAAATTCTTATTCAAATAGTTACCATGACAAGATTGCAGATTTATTTTAAATGCCATCAGACCTGTCAGTTAAATTCTGACCAGAGTTTTGGAGACTCAGCATCTACAACTAGATTTTACTACCATGAATTCAACTGTAATTATATTTCACTGTTAATAAATGTGAGTGTACTGTAATGTTTCAACACATTTTGAAACATTTTTAACATGTCAAATTAGAACAATACTTGATATTTTAAACAAGAGCTGTCAGTAGGACAGCGCGCTCGACTTTTTAGTGCTTGCCTATAAAACAAAACTTTGACAGTTAAGGGCACACAAGACTTTAACTAGGAATTTCTAAGTACAAATCAAGAAACATTTTCACAGAGTTATCTTCTCTTGCTTACAGATAGGTCTCATGATGGTTCATAAGTACTCCAACTTTCAAAGTAATATCTCAAATGGTTAAGTCAACAAGTGGACAAGAATGAAAATTTTAACTGAGTTTCTAAGTCAAAAAGGGCCATAATTCAAATAAAATCCTTGACAGAATTACCTTCTCCTGCCAATGTTTTGGGATCATGATGGTTTACAAGTATTCCAACTTTCAAATTAATATCTCAAACAGTTTAGTCAAAAAGTGGACTGGTACAAAAAACTTAACCAAGATTCTAAGTCGATAAAGGGCCTTAATTTTTAAAACAAATCCCTGACAGAGTTACCTTCTCTTGCGTACAGATGGGGGTAATGATGTAAACAAGCATTCAAAGTTTCAAAGCAATATCTCAAAGGGTTAAGGCAATAAGTGGATTTTACCCATATTCAATGTATTTTCTAAGTAAAAAAGGGGCATAATTCTGTCAAAAACCTTGACGTACTTAACCACAAGAATACAGCATGAATTGATGTTTTCCAGCTACGGAATTGTTTGAAAACATGATAATTTCATCGTCATAGGAAAATATATTCAAAAACAGGCAATGTTGCAGCAAATTCTTTCTAATAATTGCGATTATCTAATTTCGTATCGAAAATGTCGCAAGTTTTAAGAGCACACTTCCAGAATTTGCGTGATTCATGTTACTGACCGTATAAAGCCGCCTTCACCCTTCCCCGAACATACCATATTGGCTGTGGAAAAGTTTTGCCACAACTATGATGTGTATGTCCTATTAAAGAAAGAACACGTCAATGGTAAGAATTTGTGGTAACAATGCGGATGTTTGTTCCCCCAAAAAAATAAGTATGTGAATGTTTGCATTCTCCGTCGGCATTCAAGTAATAGAAAAAGCGATGTCATTCGAACGTCGAGAATACTGGTCAGACAGTTTTTGCAAGTTTGTTTTAATTCAGTGGTTTTGATTTTTCCGCTATCGTTTGATAAAAATATTGTCTTCATGATTTCTCGCCCTCCTTTGATGTTCGCCCCGTCAGCTACTTTCGCTTCAATATACAACCTCAATATTCTCGGGGAAATACACAAACTACAACCTGCATGATAGTTCAATGATTTACAAAATTTCTTCCTAATACATGTCATGATCAAATAATAAACGTAAATACATAGATTGTAAGATATTACTATTTTTCTTGGGTATTCCGGTATTTCGGTAGTATTCGGGTTAATTGTGTGACCGCTTAACCAAGCTCAATACACTTTCTAAGTCAAAAAAGGGCCATAATTCTGTCAAAAACCTTGACAGAGTTATGTACTCTTGTCTGTAGATGGAGGTTATGATGGTTAACAAGTATGGTAAGTTTCAAAGCCATACCTCTAATACTTTTGAAATAAAGTGGGGTGGTACGAAAAACTTAACCAAGGTATGACACCAACGCTGACGCCGGGGCGAGTAGGATAGCTCCCCTTTTCTTCGAAAAGTCGAGCTAAAAATGAATCAAACTTCGTGCATTCAGGAAATTAATTTTGTTTTACCACTTACTTGGTTGTTACAGCAGGTCTCTGAACTGGAACTTCCTCAGAATCGTCTGAGCTATCTGACTCGGAGTCTGATCCTTTAAAGAAACGTGACATGGTTTCAGCTTATCTGCAAGTAAAATTAATAATTCAGTATAGACTCCCTTCAAAAAAGTTTTTCACAGAGTTATCTACTTTTGCTTACAGACAGGTGTCATGATGGCAAATAAGTATTCTAACTTTCAAAGTAATATCTCAAATGGTCAAGTCAACAAGTGGACAAGTACAAAAAATTAAACAGAGTTTCTAAATCTAAGCCAAAACGGGCCATAATTCAAATGAAATCCTTGACAAAGTTACCTTCTCTTGCCTACAATTTGGGGACCATGATGATAAACAAGTCAGTGCTCACACTGGCAGTTTATAAATAATAGCCATTCATTTTCATGACAAATAGCCAAAGTAATTGTCTGCGTGTTGCCGCATTGACACGACAAGAAAAAATGCCATTTGAATATAACTGGTCCTTTTTTTACGCCAATATAGGTATTGTTCAGTTTTTGTTGGCAATGGGTATTTTACTAAATATTTCATGATGCAGTGCTGTAACTGTCCAAGATACTTAACTTTTAAAGTGGGGCATTGGGAAACAAAATCCAGCTGGACATGTCATGACTCACAAGAGAATTGTTTCACTTTTCAGTGTGTTGTTCCAGTTAAATGTATGTGCTTGAGTAAAACCAACAGGTTTATTTATAAATTTTTCATCAGGAAACATATCTTTATCACGCATCTTTTTTTTGTAAAATTATGTAAAAATAAAATAAAATATTAACTGATCTCCTGCAAATTACACTTTTTTTTCAGCTTTACTCTTTGTCACATATTTTCGTGACCCTATTGCCACTCGATTTTCAGCAACATATTTCAAGTTTTAAGCAATTTTAATCATATTTAATAAACAAGAGGGCCATGATGGCCCTATATTGCTCACCTGACTACCATTTGCTATAATAAAAGGGGTCATGATTCTAACATAATTTGTAGAGGTCCACTACACAATGCTAAATAACATTTCAAATATCTATTGTCTTCCTGTTGGCCTTGTGGGTTTTTCTTAATCTAAATTATTACTATCAAGCTGCTTGACTCGGTTTTGGCTCGGCGATTAGGTTGACACCTATGTGTATTAGTGGGAAATAAGTATTTTAATTTTAATGAGCTATCAACTGTTGCTAAAGAGATGTTTCAGATTACAGAACACGCAAGGTGTTTTTTCCAATTGTCACCCATCACCAAGATGTCCAGCCATCGTGACCACGCGAGTTTGGTCACCCAAATGCCCCCCTGAGTCACCCGTCACCGTGAATCAGGGTGTCCGGTGACTGGTCACGGTGTTTTGCGGTGTCCACATTCAGGTCGAGACTTGAATATTTGTTATGTTTTTTTACTGATTAACTTTAAATTATCAATGAAAAATAGAAAAATAATTGTAATTTGATGTTTTTTAAAACTTCCTGATGCCAAAATCGTTTTAATTACGATGCCGCTATCAACAAACTAACATACTGTAGGATCAAATAAAACAACCCCGGCAACACAATCTAAAAAAAACAAACTTACTTTATCTATTCCAGCCTAATAATTTAATAATCCAAAATATCAATCTATCGTCAATGTCTCAAACTGTCTCTTTTTAATGCCACGTGCTCACTAAGATCAAACAAATCGGGCATTGCGGCAGCACTCTGATCTCATGACACCAGGGACCTAGCGAGGGGGCGACTAGGGTGACAAAATCGCCTTTCACACCTAAACTTCGCCCATTTTTTTTACAAAAGCGAAATTAACTTCGCCTGAAAATATCTCAATAAACAATGAATCGAATATACAAATATCTTGCTACTCCCGCACTTCTCCTTGTAGACTCCAAACTATTTTCAGCTCAGGGAGAAGTGATTTCTCCCTAAAATTTTGCTCTAGCTAAGCCCCTGGACACCTGCGGCTTTTGATATACAAAAACTTTGCAATAACAATTACTCAATTCAGAAACTATATTTGGCAAAATGAAAAAAAAAAAGCTACTGGGAAAGAATCCGCGTTGGCAGTAACTTAAAAATTAAAGGCAATCGTAATTGGCAAAACAAATAGTACGCTGCGAACAAGCAACTCGTTTTGATATTCAACATTTCATATTCATAATATGCATTCATGTAATATTCCGGTTGTTTGTGTGATCCGTACGAAAAAATAAATTAAATATAAAAAAAAGCATAATTTGTAACAAAGAGAGGTCTCACAACTGAACCTTGCAGGACACCAAATATATAGCCGACGGTAATTTTGTTTTGGAAACACAACATTCGGAACTTTTTTAATATAAATCTAGATCATTTTTGCATTTACAAATTAACGAACATGGGATAATAATTATTACAATAAGTGAGATATTCACACACTTTTGATGCATTGTATGTCAACTTTCGACCACAAGAGACACTAAAAATCTCCTCAGACAAAAAAATATGCATATTCGCTCAATTTTGACAGTTATCTTTCAGAAGTTGTGTCAAATAGCTTGGGTTTGCAAACAATTTAACAATTGTTTGAGTTAAATATGTCATCCTTTATTAGCGGCAATATTTTTCACACCCACCGTGATTGACAAAAGGCAAGTTAGGAATAAAAAGATTGACCAATTACGGCACATCGTTCTTGTGGATAATTATTTTAAATCTACATAAACGTGATAAACATTTTAAATTCAGGTACGAATGAAAACGCTTTGAAACAATTATATCCAAAAATGATGATGATACTCGAGCGGCAATTCACAACGGAAATACCGCGACGGCTATGTGCTAATAATAGAGACGCACAACTACTGTTTACCTAGATGAAAAATAAAAAGTATTTACAGAAATTGATGTTTTCTACATTTTGTACATCAATAAATATAATAAAGTAATTGTAAAATACATTATTCAAGTCGAGTTTGTCACCGCGACCGGCCACCGTGAATCACCGCGACTGCATATTTCAGTGCATCGTAAATGGTCGCGGTGGCCGGTTAGGTGACCAAAACTTTTTTAGGGTGACCATGTCACCGTGACTGGTCACCCAGAATGAATTCTTGTCGCGATGACTGGGTGACATTTGGAAAAAACACCTTGCGTGTACTGTAGTTGGTTGGTTACTACTTTTAACTTAAGTAATTACTATCAAAGTCGCTGATTGGTTCTATTTTTAATCACCCGCAGGCGCATGGTGTATACTGATCTCGATCTGACAATCCGATAACAATAGAACAATTATAAATTATAAATAAAAGGGGCCAATTAACAACAGATGTCAAACACGTGGTCATACTGAGGGACTAGATTTGTGTTTTAGTCGATATTTTTTTCATTTTATAGCAGGATTAAATAATCACAATTTTTTGTAGCCAATCCTTTAAAATAATCATCAAACTCATAAAATTATCGCAAATGGCGACTGACAGCGTGAGCACTGCAAGTAGTTGATTGGTACGAAAAACTTAACTAAGATTCTAAGTTGATCCTACTTTTTTACCTCAGATTAAAAATCTGAAAAATTTGCAAACGCTTAACTTACACTGTTTTCGTAAATGGTTATAGCAGCAACAAGCTGTTATGAAAAGTATCAGTAAAAACAGTATTTTTTTCAAAAAAGATATTTTAATGTGAAAATATGAGTATCGAGAGCATTTCATAACTTTTTGAATTTTAAAAATCCTTCAGATAGCAAATAAGTTATAAAAATTCCTTTCTGAAACAAAGGCACTGTAAACACAACTGTTACTGCCAACCAGCAATCTTATCAACGTGAACTTGGGGGGGGGGGGAAATGTTTTAAACATCTTCCAAGTTTGTTTCTACCGCAACAAATTTACTCAAGATTGTCTTTTCCTGAACATTTTGATACAAAGTTTGTAGGGATGTTTTTTGTTAAAGGTTTGCTATGAAAGTCATTTCCAGACCAACAGTTATCAGATTATCATTCATTCTAAAACAATGGGCAAACATTTAAAAATCCCTGTTGCTTGCCAAAATGAACACAAACCTTTGAAACAAAATATCTGTTCAGATAGTTTTGACATAAGAAAGCAGAGCTACAGATAAGCTGTGTATTTGCGTAAATATGCAAACAAAATCGGCAAAAAAGCAATTGAAATAGCAACCCTAGCGTACAGAAAAGCAAAGGAAAATAAGTTTACGCATAATTTTGCTTTTATAATTGCTGCGTATCGAAAGTAAATAAACTGAAATCGTATTTATAGACTGTGAAATCGTATTTATAGACTGTTCCAGCGAGCAATGACTTTCCACTAAATAGCGAACATTGAATCGGCAGGGATAATCCTATTTGTCTGTTTCATTATTTAATCAAGCGGTATATCCGGCTTCATTTTGTAAACAAGTTTGTCCAGATACGCAAATGATTTTCTACAAAAAGATATTGCTTTCTGGAAAAAAAAGAAAATGATCAAAATATAATGGGGTAAACAATTTTGTTACTCATTTCAAAACTAAAAAAAGCAACTGTTGAAAAAGTAATGGGGTAAATACCCAATTACACCAAAACCTTATCTGTAGCTCTGAGAAAGTATTTGATTTTGAAACATGGCAAATTTGAAAGGAAACTATGCTTTAGTATTCAATGAGCATTCACAGTAATTGGTATATTGAGTACATATAAAATGGTGTCTGCAATTGGAGTCGAATATTATTGAGACTAGTGATGATGCAAAGGAAAATCATTACAAGACACTTGACTCTTGTGCCACTTCTGTCAACTGAACCTAAGCGCAAGTACTGAACAAAATGGATTCCACTGAAAAAGAATAAATAAAATGTGCACTCTAGAAAAAATGTGTACGCTGTACCACATTAGCGGCGACACATTCCGGGTAAGATACTTAAATTTGGTCATTGTATTTTTGTCTTGTGCTTAAACATGTTGAAAATTATTCTCCAAAACAAGAGCTGTCCCTCACAAGTGACGAATGCCCCCGAAAGAGGTGCCTCACAGTCTGTGTCCTCTCCATGTGCTCAATAAATGTGCTATGTAATTTTAAAATCCTTCCATGCTGACGGTAATCATGCATACAGTATTCCATTACTTTAAACACTAAGTGTGACCTTGACCTTTGAGGTGGGACTTTGGTTTGCAGCGACACATCCGCTTGATGTGCTAGACATTTGTGCCAAGTTTTTTAAAATCCTTCAAAGCATATAAGTTATGTCCGGACACAAATGTATGCTATATACAGGATTCCATTACCTATAAACTCTAAGTGTGACCTTGACCTTTGTGGTAGGGATGTGGGTCTTGCACGCGACACGTTGTCTTGATGTGCTAGACTTTGTGCCAAATTATTTTAAAATCCTTCAAGGCATGACAAAGTTACAGTCCGGACACGAATGTGTGCATATATGCATATATAGAGGAATCCATTACCTTCAAACTCTAAGTGTGACCTTGACCTTTGAGCTAGGGACGTGGGTCTTGCACGCGACACGTCGTCTTGATGTGCTAGACTTTGTGCCAAGTTATTTTAAAATCCTTCAATGCATGACAAAGTTACAGTCTGGCACGAATGTGTGCTATATGCATATTAGAGGAATCCATTACCTTCAAACTCTAAGTATGACCTTGACCTTTGAGCTAGGGACGTGGGTCTTGCACGCGACACGTCGTCTTGATGTGCTAGACACGTGTGTCTAGTTATTTGAAAATCCTTCAATGCATGACAAGTTACAGTCCGGACACGAATGTGTGCTATATAGAGGATTCCATAACCTTCATACTCCAAGTGTGACCTTCACCTTTGAGGTAGGGATGTGGGTCTTGCACGCGACCGTCGTCTTGATGTGCTAGACAGTGTGCCAAGTTATTTTAAAATCCTTCAATGCAGACAAAGTTACAGTCCGGACACGAATTTGTAAGTGGGGACGCACGGACGGACGGACAGACGGACAGACGGACGGACGGACGACGGACGACGGACAGACGGTCGACGGACGACGGACAGACGGTGCTTTTTAGCCACCCTTCGGGGGCATAAAAATTGACCCGTCACCAAGTTTTTTTTAGAAAGTTACTAAAAACCCATATAAATATGGCATGCATAACTTCAAGCCTCAACATTGCCTATCTATATCCCTTACAACATACATAGATCGTTTGATTTCCAGTTACCCGTGTGATGAAATTCTCTAAAATATGGGAAACAAAACAGCATGCACGGCAATGGCGGAAACCGGCACATTTACTGCGTACTACGTCAACAAAATTGCTTTGGATAACTATAATATATTTTTGACGTTTATCGTTGTCATCTCATATGTTCATGCGCATTCATTACTTCCCTTTGGATTGTATGAATGCGCGGAAGAATTATCTAAAGGATAAAAATTATCATAGAAGAATCAAAACAAATGATAGCTATAACAATATGGTTGCAAGTAGTAGGAATTATAAGAAATTATTAAACAACAAATTGCGTTCATTTAAAAAAGATGTAAAAAAATAACTTTTGAATTTAAAGTCTACTGAACCTAAGGTTTTTTGGAATTTGCTTAATAAGCATACTAATGATCATAAGTTTCTAAAATCTCTAAGGAAGTGTTTTATGAACATTTTGTAAAATTAAACCAATGTTTCATTAATAATGACACAGTAACAACTGACGAAATTTTAATTTTGATATATTGTCATGTAACAACGAAATATAAATGCTGAAATTACTATTAGTGAAATAATTAAAGTTGTACAAAAACAGCAAAAGTCCTTCTGTGTTTGATAATATTTTGAACGAATATGTTAAATATGCAGATAACGCTGAGCCTTTTCATCTTATTTGTAAATGTTTTAGTATTATTCTAAATTCAGGTATTTTTACCTGAAGTTTGGAGTCGTGGAGTAATATTGCCTCTGTATAAAAAGTAAGGGGGATGATGGTGACGCTAATAATTATAGGGGAATAACTATTCTTACTTGTTTTGGTAAACTTTTTACCTCTATCATAAATAACAGATTTAATACTTATCTAGAAGATTGTATTCTCCTGTGAGAAGAACAAGCAGGATTTCGCAAGAATTATGGTACTATTGACCATATTTTCTCTTTAAAACTTCTTATAGATTTTTATTTGTGTGCTGAAAAGAATTTGTTTTGTGTTTTTGTTGATTATAGGAAAGCATTTGATTATGTAAATCGTGTACACCTTTGGAAGGAACTTTTGATGCATAATATAGATGGTAAATGTATTAAAATAGTTCACGATATGTACAGTAAGGCAAAAGCCTGTGTTAAAGTTAATAATACTCTGTCAAACTTTTTTTAGCAGTCAAACTGGTGTTTGTCAAGGTGAAAATTTGTCACCCATTTTATTTTCATTGTTTTTGAATGATCTGACACAATACCTTAAAATTTGAAGGTTTGGAAACTATGTCATTAGCTACTTTCAATTGTCTTAGTGATGATGATATTGATCTTTATCTTAGAATAGTTTTATTATTGTATGCTGATGATACTGTATTGTTGGCAGAATCTCATACTGAATTACAAAAATCTTTAAATGCCATGTACGACTATTGTAAACTGTTGGATTTACAAGTTAATGCAGACAAAACCAAAGTAGTTGTTTTCAGAACAGCTAAATTCAAAAATGTACCAAGCTTTTTTTTATATAACGGTAAGAAGTTAGAAAGTGTTAATGATTTTTTTTTACCTAGGTATAAGTTTTAATTTTAATGGCAAGTTTAATAAAACCAAAGCTAGATTAGTTGAACAAGCTAGAAAAAGTATGTTCTCTGTTATAAATAAGTCTAGAAAACTAAATATATCCATATCGGTTCAATTGTATTTATTTGACACGAATGATAGCACCAATTTTACTGTATGGAAGTGAACTGTGGGGATTTGAAAATTTTGAAATAATTAAAATATTGTAAAATGATACTCGGTTTGAAATCAAGTACACCTAATTGCATGATTTATGGTGAATTAGGTATAAAACCTATCTCTGTTAGTGTTAAATATACAGTATTGTGTTATTATAGTAAAGCATTTTAAAAATGCTAAGAATGATAAAACTTGCAATCTCTTGTACCGGACTATGTTATCACTACATAACGATAATATTATAATCTCTCTGTGAAAAATACTTCGGATGAGCTTGGAATGTCAGAATATTTTCTTAATCAACAAGTTAACAATATCTACCATTTTAAATCTACTGTGAAGAATAGATTATCTGATCAATTTGTTCAGGATTGGAATGCTACTATAAATAATTCCCCAAAATGCTTAATGTACTGCATGTATATAAAGGAATTTTGCTTTGAGAAATATATAGACATCCTGCCTCGTAATCTTGCGTGCCAACTTTGTAAATTTAGAACTATGAATCACTCTTTACCCATTGAAAAAGGGCATTATTTTGGAATTGAACGTATTGACAGATTTTGTACTATATGTGACACCAATTCTGTAGGTGATGAGTTTCATAACCTTTTTGAATGTAATTTCTTTACAAATAGTACAAATAACTTTGTTCCTATATTTTACATAAATCACCCAAATTCATTTAATCTAGAAAAAAATATGAATAGTCAGGATGAAGCAAAACTTACTAAATTATTCTCTAAAATCATCATTTCAAAATTCAAATAATTTCATTCTCCATATATACTTAAAATTTCAAAATTTTCAAATTCTATTTTGTCGTTTTGGCAAAACTTTTATTCAATTCTTTAGAAGTTAGTATAAGTGATAGATACCGGAAAGCGTTATGTAACTACATGTATGTGTGTCTAGTCAGCCAATGTGTTTATAATTATATTGTTTTACATTGTTTATTGTTTATGTCAACATCACATGCATGTAACATGCCACGATGAATAAAAAGTATCAAAGTATCTTTACAGTTGACTTTTAACAAAATATTGCTCAATGTTTAAAAAGTATGTTTTGTTAAACTTTTTGTACGCATATTTTTAAAAGTTTATTTAACATTTTGAAGAAAGCTCCGTAGCTTACTTAATCGCTCTCGAACACCCATTCCACATATTATCACGCTTGCGAGAGAGTAGCTTAATTAATTTGGCGTTTCAGTATGACCCCTTTCACAGATCTGATATTTTGTAACTGCCACACCTTTAGAAGGCGGACAACTCTAAAATGTCAACCTGTAAAATCCGTTTGCCTTCGAAGTGGAAATAGTGAGACTAGCGGACTGGGATCCGAACCCGGGACCTCCTGTTCCGGAGGCGAACGCCCTAACAACCGAGCTATCGATAAGTAAGTACAATGATAAGACGGGCCCATTATATTTTTATTTTTGTTCTAGAAAAAGCCTGACCACACCACGGAAAGGGAAGTGAATACGAACGTACCGGAAATTTCTGTCAATATGACTTTAAACAATAATTGAAATACAGTGAATAACATTTTCCTGTTACTATCAGTATTGATAACATATTTTTTAAAATTTTACGAAATGTTTGTACAGTATAGATCTATAAACATTTATGACATGTTGTGTGGAAAGCTGGAACTTATGTGTGCAAAGTCATTATTATTGTTTAGATCATAACTCTCTCAACGGACACAAATTGTTAACATATTTCACTAACTTACTCTAAATCTAACAAGGTGTCATGCTGAGTCACACAGTGTAGTATTTTGGGGCCGGTGTTTTTCCGTTGCTATGTAAATGATATGGGTTTAAGTATTGATGATGATTGCAAATTAATATTGTATACAGATGACAGTAAGTACTATTTTATCTACACATAACAATACATATATTATTTCTGTAAAACTTATAGTGCTAGAAAGCAGTTCAAAAAGGCTCGTTCATAACAAATTATTATTCTTGCATATCGGATCGGCATTTCCGGTGATTTTGCCCATGCCGGAAAATCCGTTCTTGCATATCGGATCGGCATTTCCGGTGAATTTGCCCATTCCGGAAAAACCGGTCTGGCACCCCTCCTATGCCAGACGACTCTCGTGAATCACTTATGACGTAACGTTATAAACATTGTGACGTCATTTCCCAAACAAAACGTCGGAAAATCGTTTGTTTTTCATGATAATTCATCTTTTGATAACTTTGCTTTAGAAATCTATTTAAAGTGCAAGACGGTATGCAAGAAAAGTTTCCATCATGAGACACTTGGCTCAGATGGAAATATCCGTCACCTCGGGTAACTGTTTTACGGGAACTCGGCAGAGCCTCGTTCCCGCCAAAACAGTTACCCTCGGTGACGGATATTTCGATCTGAACCTCGTGCTCATGACAGAAATTATTATTCTGGCACCCCTCCTATGCCAGACGACTCTCGTGAATTACTTATGACGTAACGTTATAAACATTGTGACATCACTTTCCTAAACACAACGTCGGAAAATCATTTGTTTTTCATGGTAATTCATCATTTTGATAAGTTTGCATTTATAAATTTACTTTAAAGTGCAAAACGGTATGCAAGAAAAAGTTTCCATCATGAGACACTTTGCTCAGATGGAAATATCCGTCACCGAGGGTAACTGTTTTGGCTGGAACGAGGCTCGTAATTATATAGATGAAAATTGTTGGTTTCGGTGTAAGATCACGTTATAATTTCACCGAATGGGCACCAAAATTGATATTTTCACGAGTGGCGCAGTCACGAATGAAAATAACAACTTTTAATTTGGTGTTCACGAGTGAAATTAACGTGATCTTACGCAGAAACCAACAATTTTTCTGTTTATTTTATGGTTAAAACTCTACTTTTATTGAGTTTGTTTCTATAAAACATCGAAAATCGCGGGAAACGTCATCAGAAAACATAGCGCAAATGACGTTATTTAAACGACGTCATCATCGCATGGTTTGCAGCATTATTTACGCTCGGTATACTTTTTGACGTAAATCCGGGTAAAAGATTGTAAAAACAGTGAAAAATAAAAATGGTAATCCACTGTTTCAAAACTGTGGATTATCACTTTTAGTTCATTGAGAAAACTCTTTAATTCACTGGAAAACATAAAATAAAACGTATTCTTACACCAAAACCAACAATTATCCTCTATTTATTATATACGTCTATAGCACAGGTCGTTATAATAATAATAATAATAATAATAATAATAATAATAATAATACTCTTTATCTAATGAAGGTGACTCGTATAGGTTGTGACCTATCTTCCTCGAGGCCTTCAAACACAATAACAACATTCATACAAATGAACAGGCATTCACACAAACATACATCAGACAATAATTATAATGAAATAGAATAAAATAAAAGCTATCTATCTATTTAAATTGCTATCAACTAGAATGGAGCAAAACCTGTTAAGGGCTGCTACTAAGGAGATAAGTTTTCAGTTTAGAACGAAATTGCGTTAACTTATCAACACTACGTATTTTAAATGGTATACTGTTCCACACGTGTGCTGCAAAGTATTGAAAAGTACTTTTGGAAAATCGTGACTTCTCAAAAGGTTGAGCTATATCAGTTTTACACGAAGATCTGAGCTCATAATGTGTTTTATTAGCACATGTTGCTAAAATATCTTTAATGTACAATGGGGATAAATTATGAAGTGGTTTATATACCAGTATACCAATATGATATTTGTTTTTGTGTAAAAGGGTAGCCATTTTAAACAATGGAGCAGATGGGTAATCGTAATTCTTATTGAGTATCATTCTTGCAGCATGCTTTTGAATATTCAAAATTTTGTTTAGGTGCTTCATGCTACTGTTAGACCATAGTTAGCTTCCATAATCTCACTTATGACATACATATTTCCCCTAATTTACTGGTGATAGAACATTACATAAAATATAAAAATGAATGTACATTTTTTTGTTTTGAAACAAATATAGTGTTGTGGATATTCATTTTTTTAGTAAGATCATTTTCTATCCATCTATAGCAATTTTGAATCAAAATTTGAGAAAAAGTTGATTTTCATTTTTTTTTCACCACCATCCAATTTTCACAGTTCTTTCATGATATTTGTATGATCATGGTCTGAAACCTATAATAAGTCACCTATAAAAAGTGGAAAACTACCTCTACAATCGCTCATTATTCACAAATGCATTAAATTGTGACAAATTTTGCACTTAGGTCAGCCCTGGACCGAGCATTTTTTAATGAATGAACAGCTATAATTGAGTATTACTCTACAATTCATGCTGTGACAAAGAACAGATTATTTAATTTAAAAAAAGTCAATTTAGGCCTATCTCTAATGAATTGATGTTTCATTTTCGTTGTATGATAAAGAAAGATGTGACTTCTTAAATACTTTTATCTGAAATATTTAAAATAATCTGAACTATTTTTGTTGCGTTTTCAGAAATGATGGTAGTAATCGTTCTGGGGTTCTCAATGGGGAATAAGAAATACTATAATTCCAAATTTTACTGAATATATTGCCCAAAACATAAAATAAAAAGAAAATTTGTTTGTTTCAGTGAAATATCAATTTTATTTCACAAGTGAACACCAAATATTATATGTTATTAAATGAGTGATTTGAAATTGGCCCTGTTATTTGTCCGAGGGCATTCGTATTGGCCTGAGCCCGGAGGGCGAGGGCCAATACGAGTGCCAGAGGACAAATGACAGGGCCAATATCAAATTACTCATTTAATGACAATTTTATTAAATAACTTATCAAACTTAAATGATTCATGTTCTTCACTGGCAGTAACTCGTCAGAAACAGACAGTAACAGCAGATCTGTAAATAAAAATACCTCTAACATATTAATTTTTGAAATAAACATATTGATGTGGGTATTCATTTTCTTAGTTGGAGCATTTTCTATCCTTCTAAATGGGGTTTCAGGCAGAAATTGATTAAAAGTTGATTTTCAAGGCTGATTTCAACAGATTTCAAGATGGCGGCCATTTTCGTTTTCGAGAAACTAAACATCTGAACGCATCAGCCAATTAGAATGCTCAGATTTCTCGACAGCCAATCATTCGTCAGCAATTTTTTATTGCACCGGTCCAATAAGTGATATTGGCCCTGTTTTTTTGTTATTGGCCCTGTCTTTCAGTTTTATGATAGCTCTTCCTATTTTATTATGTAGGGTAGTTAACGAATATTAGAGCCAATAAACAATAGTTATTTAATAATGATATTTTCACGAGTGGCGTAAAAATATCCTGTATATATTGATTAATACCTACCATTTCCTTCGAAATAATATTCTAGATCTACTTTAAACATGCTTTCAGAATGCATAATTATAGTTTACACTAACCATAAACTTCTGTTATAAAAGTAAAACGTGTCATACCCAAACGTATTTCACTCCGTTGCATTGGAACCAGCCGAGTAAAAGGAATGCTAGCTTACAATCTTCTACGGTAACCACTGAACTATTTCTTCCTCTATATGGACAAGAGATTTAATTCAAATATAGCATTGTCATACATGGTTGTTTTCCTTGTTTTCAATAATAACATTGTATTCAATTTGTAAACATATCATGATGTCACTATCAACTTATCCAAACCGACTTATATTAGATCTATATGTAATATTAATATAAGTTATTTGTTTAAATCATAGAACATACTTTTATATACTTCCCTTTTCAACCAAATCCTCGTCCATTTTCAATTGAATTTTCATTTGTTTTCATTAATTACTTTTGTTCGATCTGTTTACTTCTATGGACCCATTTGAAATAAGCTCTTAGCTTATTGGTTATCCATAGGTACACAGTACATCTTATTTCTTTTATGATAAAGTGTGCTTTCTTATCATATTACAATGTAGTTTTATGCATCTTTCATAATATGTATTTTTTTAATATGTGATAAAAAGTAAATGACATTGGCGGACAAATAACGGAGACCGGAACACGAATTGCGTACACCACACGCTTAAATTTCTCTTCAACTCTGCAACTTCTCTGGAAATATTTACATAGTCTATCACTTATCGCTATATTAATTTTTTTCTATTTTTATGCCCCCCACAAAGTGGGGTGCATATAGCGTTGCACTTGTCCGTCCGTCCGTCCGTCCGTCCGTCCGTCAGTCCGTCAGTCCGTCCGTCCGTCCGTACGTCCCGAAATCTTGTGAACGCAACTCCTCTTAAACCGGATGGCAGATTTTGCTTAAACTTCCAGGGATGAACAACCTTAATGTGTAGATGGTAGTAAAGGAAGGAATTTTCGCGGCGACCAAATTTAACAGAATTATGGCCCTTTTGTTGATTTTTCACTATATGTCTTGTGAACGCAACTCCTCTTAAACCGGATGGCAGTTTTGCTTAAACTTCCAGGGGATGAACAACCTTAATGTGTAGATGGTGTAAAGAAAGGAATTTTTGCTGCGACCAAATTTAACAGAATTATGGCCCTTTGTTGATTTTTCACTATAACTATGTAGAAATTTTGTGAACGCAACTCCTCTTAAACCGGATGGCAGATTTTGCTTAAACTTCCAGGGATGAACAACCTTAATGTGTAGATGGCAGTAAAGGAAGGAATTTTTGCTGCGGCCAAATTTAACAGAATTATGGCCCTTTTGTTGTTTTTACTATATACCATATAGAAATTTTGTGAACGCAACTCCTCTTAAACTGGTTGGCAGATTTTGCTTAAACTTCCAGGGATGAACAACCTTAATGTGTAGATGGTGTAAAGGAAGGAATTTTTGTTGCGACCAAATTTAACAGATTATGGCCCTTTGTTAAGTTTTCACTATATACCATATAGAAATATTGTGAACGCAACTCCTCTTAAACCGGATGGCAGATTTTGCTAACTTCCAGGGATGAACAGCTTTAATGTGTGATGGTGTAAAGGAAGAAATTTTTGTTGCGACCAATTTACGATTATGGCCCTTTGTTGATTTTTCACTATATACCATATAAATTTGTTGCGACCAAATTTAACGATTATGGCCCTTTGTTGATTTTTCACTATATACCATATAAATAATTGAACATATAATTTTACTTTGTAATTTAATTTAACATGTACATAAGGTTACCTGTAGATCATTTTAGGTATATGTACAGAAATGAAAAGTGGAATGAAAAGTTCCACAAAAATTACTTAAAATTTACTCGTTGCTTGCTCTTTTTGCCTTGCATGGGGCACGGTTCCTTTAAATTGTGTTGCTCGACTTTTACTGTTAGTTAGCTCGAACACTAGCTGATACATACTCATCGTCGGAACCCCCGTTAAATATTCCGTTGCCACTCCTATTTACACCGATGATAGCGTAAAGAGGAGGACGTGCGTATTCGACGATGATACATATTGTACTTCGCATGACTTTTGTTTTTATCTACCAAATGACTAACATAAATATATAATGCTATGTAAATGTTAGTAATTTCATTTAATATATATGCCATATATCTATCTCAAGTTTGATTTATATGTGCGTCTGTCACGTATGAAAGTAATGATAATGTTTATAATATTGTTTTATTTCTAGTACTTATAATTTGTTTGATTATGCATGGATGCGTCTGGAATATCAATATTCATTGTTTTCTAAGATCTAGATCAAGTAAATTTGATCGTTTGACATTTTAGGATATATCTATTGCTTATGTAATGTTGTCTAATGTGTTGCTGTTTAAAAAAATAATAATACACTGTAGTTAATACATTTTCAAATGTTGACGCACTGGTCACTTTTCTATGATCGGACGGTGCAGGGTTCGGACACCTTGGTGTTTTTTAAGGCTATGAAATTTATTGCTATAGTTGTATGCTTACTTCTCATATCAACGTTTGCTCGTTCTGGGAATAAAAGGAAACATACAGTGACCGTTTCGTGTATCCGTCTGTCAACATGTCCGTTCATTCGTCCCATATTATTTTCCGAGATTTTCCACAGCAATCACTATATGGATTTCAACGAAATTTCTCATGGAGCTTTACTGTCAAAAGCAAATGCATGTAACATTAACATATTGCCGCTCTTTTCTTAGATGTAGACAATACCTTATTCATGGATGTGAAGGACACTCAGTCAATCAACAGGAGATACGCATATTATCAGCATATTACCGAAACTATTTCTCGGTAAGCCCGGAGTGAAATTCGGTGAATGTTTGTGAGAAGATTAACTATCCAGTGGAGATGGTTATGATATCAGAATGTCCCAGCTCACTATGATGATCTTGTGGTGCTATTTTCCTTCGATTATTGTTAGATATTGTATTAATTTTATTAAAACTGTTCTGAAGTTGACTCAAGACGTAGATCTATTAAGATAAATGAATTAAATAAAGGAATTCAGTTTCTATTTCAGTTAATTTACCAAATTCCTTCAACCAAAGTTTGCTCGTCAAAAACATGGCTGCCAGGGAGAGGAGCTACTTTTCCCATATCTGTTTATAACAGAAACGTAAAAAAGTCTCTCGTCTGAAACTGCTTGTCTAACTTGAAAATAATTAAATTGTTCCTTTACCCAGATAACTGCAATCCATACCCGTTCGTCTGAAAAATGGTCTTAATGGACCTGACCGATTTCCATATATGCGCGTATACGGTTAATTAATAAATTATGTACAGCACCATTCGTCATATTTGATACATAGATAGATAGATACATTTATTTCAGTATATCACAGATGCACAAACATGGATTCATACATATACAGATAATTAGATGTATACACAAGTTTATAAACCATGATATGCACATCAATACCAAGGATAACACAAAAAGGGGAAAGTGATTCTCCCTTATTTCCATTGTGGTCCTTGCCATTGATGGCACACCATGGAAAGGCATGATTATTTACTTCAAATGAATCAGTGGTATCACATTAGTATAGTATCACAGACCTAGGTTATTACGACATCATTGTATGCATTAAAAGTACCGAAGGGATAAATTGCATACAAAATGAGAAGACAGAAAATGGAACTTTAAGAAAATACAATCATATCTTGTCTTAGTTTGGAGCTGTCTCTATATCATTTCTGCGAACAAAGTCGTTTTACAAATCTTTGAATGTAACGAATTTGTTTAGGCTGTGGGGTAGAGCTACTTCTCATCGTTACCTACGGATCTTCTTGTATTGCCAAATTGAACGTATACCCACCATTTGAAAAGTATCCAACAAATACTGTTAGGCTAACAGGGCAAAATACATTTAGAAGTCCATGTATATGTCGTTTGTCACAAATACTTGCACTTTTGTAAGCGAAAAAAGCAACTTCTCTGTTTTTGACTAGAAAAGATTGTGTTTGACTCGAAAGGGTAAAAGTTCAGGCAATCCAATTGAAACTGTCCGTCATAAATTGTATACAGTGTCCGATTCATAACAGAATAAAATACGAAAATATAGTTACAGACCCAAATAAATCGTGCGCATACTGGATAATTATTTTTGTCGTATATATGATTGAGTCTATCTTATTTCCCGCATCTCTTTGAACATTAGGTTTGATTATTGGTACAGGGTCATTGTGTCTAGACAGATATACAGAATAGTAAATTATCTAATAAAGTAAGGCTTGCATATTTAAAGACTAGTTTATTATGACATTCTTCTTCTAAATCAAGTAAGGTTTACTGGTATTGATATATTTCTATGCAACGTACTTGTTGTACAGAGTTAAAAGTTTGCTAATGGGAAATATGCTATTTTTTTACAACGAGTGTTGTGTTTGTTAAACCGGACTCTGTTAGTGTGGCTTGGTCTAATAAAATGTTTTAGGATAATCAAAAAAACGTTGATACAATATTTGACACAATCTTTTTGACGCCCTTTTGACATGCAGAACTTTAACTAGAATGTTTAAGTCTAACAAGGGCCATAATTTAAATTATATTCAGTCAAGAGTAACATAACGTGACTGTCTGATATTCCTTAAGCATTTAATGAAGTTTCAAATCAATCCAATGAGTGGTTACTGAGATATGGCCATGATAGAAGCTTGCATGCACAACTTCAACCAATTTTGCCAATAAGGGCCATAATTTGCATAAATTCAGTCCATAGTTATCTAACTTGACTTCTGATACCCTTAAACGCATAAGTTGATTTTCTAACTAATCCAATGAGTGGTTATGGAGATACATTCATGATAGAAGCTTGTATATAAAACTTTAAGCTAATAGGCAACGCCGACGCCAACGCTACGGTGAGTGCAATATCCCTCTTTATTCTTCGAAAAGTCATACATGTAATAATGAAAAACTAAACATCAGTCTTTTTGTTAATCAACGTATACTCAGTTATCGTTAAAGGGAAAGACAAGTTAGAAAATAATTTGCCTTCAAATTGAAGAACTTGTTAAGAGGAACATACTGTTGAAAGAATTTCAAAATTCGGAGTATCAAATGTGGAGATATTGCAGATTGAAAATCTAAAAAATTAAGGTTTATGGAGGCAGCCATTTTGAATTTGTGATGTCATAGTACAGTAATTAAATATTCATACAAAAAAATAGCAGCTTCAAATGTATATTAAAATATGGTAACCTATATGACACTTAATTAATGTAACCCACTTCAGGTGAAAAATAATCATGAAAAAGAGTAAATGGGGTTCAAAATTTAATTTCTGAAAAAGGGGTCTAGTTTGCATATTTACTAAATCTTTTATTTCTCATAGCTCTTTTATTTTTTATCCGATTTCAAGAATTCTTTCAACTATGTGTTTATGTTAACAAGCTCTTTAATTGCAGGCTATATTTTGATTTTTGTTACCCTTTAACACCACTGACAGCATGCCGACTAATTCTATTGCCGTATTGAAACTCTAAAGAAAGAGAAATTCTGAAATATACATAATATCGTGGTATGCTTCAGTTGATTGCAACGGGAATGCAATTTCTCCAAAATTAATTGTTCTTCGAGTAAAGTCTGTGTGTCATAGAAGTACTGTATTTTAACCGCCTTTGGCGTTAAAAAATATTTAAATTATTTCAGTAGCAAGGTATCTGAGCATATGCAAAAACAAAAACCAAAGAGTTTGAATGGAAAATAATGCAAAACGTAATATTCGGCGAACAAACATGTATCAAATGGATTCTATGAAAATGAACACATCTGCTATGCTTTTATGAAAATTCGGGCATTTCAATTGAAACATTACAAAGTGGATTACTTCAAGTGATTACTTACAATTACAAATTTTCGTATTTTATCAACACCGTACATATTTGGAGAAAAAAATAAATTAAATACGCAAGGTTGTCCATACACGATATCATGGCTGGTTGTTGAATTTGGTCATGATTTTATGTCTGTAAAACAGTTTGACAAAGTTTGGAGCTGTCAGTGACATTTTGATGACTTTTCAGAGATCCCTGAAACGCGACCCGATTCTGTCACTGACAGAACTGAAACCCCGAGGTGTCCCCTTATAACATCCTGTAAAGCATTATGTAGTGAATCTTTTTAGTGTCGTTCATTCAAACAACAGACATCAACCTCAACTATATCTATGTTTATATTTTATAGCATACTCAGCATAAGAACATATATATCCGAGTAATGATAAAAGTTCATTTTTTTTTATTGAAAGACCTCCTCCAAACGAAAACATTGCCTACGCTTTAGGAAATAATCTGTTCACATCGAGTGCCCAAGAAACCTTTATTTCCGAGTAATGTTCTGTGATCGTTAAGGAACTTAATCAAATATTGGCAGAAACCTAATGCTGTGCAATTGTGTTTTTAGCACCTAACAAGAAGGCACAAATGAAGCATTTCATTTCCAAACGACTTTCAGTATACCGAAATTCAATTATATCGGGACAGAATTAAATAGACGCTTGACAGTTAATCAATGTTATTGAAAGCTTCCAAATGGGAAGAGAAAATCATCACACAATTGACAGCTTGATTTACATATAAAATTCGCAAATTCTGCTAAATGGCTTAAGGATATTGAATAAGGAGAAACGAGTTTTTCTGCTAGTTCAGCATCAAGGGTACTTTCTTTCAGCTGGATAAAAACTGTGTCATTAGAAGTTTCATTATCCCGCAGATAAATAAAATTCAAATAAAGATTGTCATGATGTACAGTTAACAACTTCTACGTATGCTGACTTACACTGTCAGTTGAGATTGAGATGAACATTTATGCCGCTATAAATAAGACTAAGGTTTAAGGAAAATGCTATCAAAACTGTAGATCTCATGTTGTTTATACCAGCTTACTACAATAATAATATTGTATGCTCTACCTAATGAAATTAACAGTAAACTTGTATTGAATGACACATGAAAGAAGAATTATGAATGAATTATAACAGACGTTTTCATTTCAACAGAAATATATCTCTGATTGTACCTTGAAGTAATTTAACAGGACAAAGTACCTCTTGCTTTTTTTCTGAAACTCCTTAAAGTGTACATACATAAAACAAATCAAACATGCACTGAGCAGACACATTCCTGTTGTTACAAAAATTCTGTTTCACTTCTTTGTCGCCGCATGATTCATATTCCAATTTTCGTTCAGGTCTAATGCCGAATAAACCGGAAATCATTACCCCACAGATTGCTTTACTCCTATTTATTTTTGACAGGCGATACTGCGGGATTCGCCGTTAATTTTATTTTAGTGACTTTGCCATTGACCAATATGAATCATATCGATGACTGTTAAACAAAGCTGGCAAATAAGGTCTCGCTAAGTCCCAATGGATTTGAAAAGGTTAATCTTCGTAGAACAATCATGGACGATTGATGGATTCCGGTACATGATTTCGGAATTCCAGTTCCGCTACCTCCTAAGAAAATTGTCATCTGTTTGGAATGAGTCACATTTTTTATTGAGCCAAAAAACTCTCATTGCCCATTTTAATTCATTAAACCGCAATACGCTTACATTAATAGAATGCATGTGCTAATAGAAAATGATGCCCCTCTTTTCTATACAAACGCCAGTTGCGCACTCTCTAGTGTCATGTGGAAATCAATCCAAGCATGCACCTTGATAACATGCATGTAAAATTAACCACACTAAGACATTATCAGAAGTAAATGGATATATTATACGTGTATACAAATTTAGCTTTTTGTTTGATTCACAAAGGAAGTCTCTATACTTTGGACATCGTGACTTTAAAAACCTTTGCTTAAACACCGCAGACAAAAAAATCATCATCCAGGGAATGAGAAGAAATTACTACAAAATCAAGCATGCAAGAAGATAATGAACGAGTCAGTGTCCCCAATGTGACATTACTGGTGGAAAATTAGATTTTGCCTTTGTTGATCTGACATGCAAGCTTCTATAACCCATTGATCATTAAATATTGCCAGAAAATTATATAATAAAGATAAAATAAAGAAGAAAAAGGGCATTGCCTCACGTGATATTATCGGTTATTATTCAATTTATGCATTTCTAATTCTCTGTTATTCTGCCGGCAAATCTTCGGCAAGTTGAAAGCAACAGTTGAAGATGAACAGTGTGAATTTTATCAAATAAAAATGGAGCGCCAGACTCCTTAACTTGTTACATCTTCACAGAGCTACCGTCGGGAGTGATTAGAGCTATATAAGATATAAGATGCAAAATACTAATTTAGTCTACAGATAAGTTAAAGCCTAATTGGAAGACACCATATCTACAAAAATAAAGTAACCGTGTGACTATAATGACACCGAGTGGTATTTATATTTTTTTTTCAAAATAACATACGTCACTGTTAATGGTCCTGCCAAAATAACATACGTCACTGTTAATGGTCCTGCCAAAATAACATACGTCACTGTTAATGGTCCTGCCAAAATAACATACGTCACTGTTAATGGTCCTGCCAAAAACGCCACAGAGAATTAAGGAAGGATATCTCTTTTACTTTTTCAGTATCGTTATTTGTGCTGCCTGTAATCTGTGGAAACTGGTAACAATGTAAGACATGTACAAAACTACATGTAACTGTTCCGCATTTTCTCATAAACTGTATTAGAAAAAATGGTATTAACGTGTAGTACTTATAACAATAAAACAACGGGTTGCCGACACTAGAAAATTGATTCTGCACAATGAAATAGCTTTCAGTTCATTCATGCATCCACATACAATACAATGGTTACGTTTTCTAAGCGGACATGATTTGGTTTTTCAGAACCATCTGTTGTGTAGAAATCGATATGATGGAAACGCTGAATTGTCTCGGACATGGTTACATGAACTATCTTTATAATGAATGCAGAAAACTATGTATTATGATAAGGTTGTTCAGCCGCCCCTCCTGTGCAATGTACATGGTGAATTTCATTCTGAATATTTAAATCTATTTCAATTTTGTTACGATTTCAATTTCCCTTGTATTTGTTGTGTGAATAGAAACAACAACAACAACAACAACAACAAGACTTAAATACGAAACAGCCAAGTTCGACTTCCCAAACGATAGTATTGCCTGAAATAGTAGCTTTTTTCCACTCCTACAACGAAACAGTTGAAAACCTGCACGGAACTGACTAAACTGCAGAGCTAGAAACTTGCATGTAAATCTTTGACCGTAATTATCTAAGCATAACAAGGGACATAACAAGTGACATAACGAGGAATATAACATAGACATAATAAGGGACATAACATGGGATATAACAATGGACATAATGAAGGACATAGTTTTGTCAAAATAGAAATACGATTTATAGGATTGAATGGTAAGATCTATTTTTATGAACCCGAACACCTGGGTGAAGGTTCAATCCAATATTTTCAGAACTACAGTAAATGCAGATACAAGTTGAACACAGGATTTTCTACGCCCAAAAAGGGGACTAATTCCGTCTAAGTACAAGTCAGATTTATGGGACTTAATGTTATGACCTTGCTTTGTGACCCCGAACAATTGTGTTCAGTTATTGTATCTGTAAGTCTCCGTTTTCTTAAAAAGCTGAACCAGAGTGAGTGAAGAACACAAGAGTTATTGCAGGAAAGAGATTCATATAAGCTGTATAGCTTTCTTGTCAATCCCGGATGCTGTCTATAAATGTATTGTATTTGTTCATGCTTTGATAAACGAATAAATAATGTTTAAACTAAGAGTTATTGTCCTTTAGTTTGACGGTTTCAGGCAGCCAGTTTGCGATTGTGATTTCTTATAATTTACTTTATGTGGACAAACTTGTATGTCCGTGTGCAATGCTCGGGAATAGCTGTAAATCATCTATCGTGATAGGAGAAAATAAAACGGCTTTATCTTACAGGCAAATATTCTTCATCCCTTGAGAAGTAATTTAAAGCATTTTAGGGGCTAATGGATGCTTTTAGCTATCCAAATAAATACAATGTATGTTTCACATGTTTTACATTTTCGAAGGTTGTTGAAGAAATATATGATTAGTGCAATGTTAAAGAAATTTCTCAAAATGTGCTGTTAACATGTTGAAGAGAAATTAAAGCTGCTCGTTTGCAGTTTCCTGTGAAACAAAGTATTTTTGCCAAAAGTATATAAATGTACATAAACAATAAATGTAAAAGTAATGGCCAGAAGCAACAACAGAAATAAAAATCTACATATCATTATTTGTAAGAGAGCATTCAATTGGCCCTAAAATACACATGCCGTTAATAACGTCCCTTTTGACTGGGTCGTTACTACTTGTTTATACGATGATGTCAAGAGGTATATAATAAAAGGATTATAAGTATAGTAATGTGATCCATAAGCCGCATTGGCTCTCGTCGAGGTCGGATCATACTCGTGCTACACACTCGTACCATCCGACGCCGGCATGCTCGATCACATTATTATACTAATAACCCTATTTTATTAACCCGGGTCCCGCCTAGATTTTCGTTACACGAGCCGTTTAGTAGAGGGTGATATTATGTGGAGGCAGATAATATATCCCCATATACCACGTAAATAACAAATAGCAATTTTATTACCCTTCCCTTTCTTTAATTTTGAATGATTCGGTGGATTTTAAATTCATTGAAGATCTTCAAATACCCTTATGATACTTCAATGTCACTTTGTGACGTCACAAAACAACAACCATTTTTCACCACTTCTGAGGGCAAGCAGCAGTATAGAAAGATGAAGGATTGTCAGATATCAATAAATTGTTTTCTATAATGTCTCTGAGTTCTGTTTAATTTGATGTTATAGAAAGGAATACCGCTTGTCAGGAAAATGCATGCCTCCACAGCAGGTCATGTTAGCTCAGTCTCAGACTTGTTTTCAGTAAAACTTGTGTTGATGTGAATCTGTATTTAGTTTATAATCAGCTGTTTATCATAACGCATCAGCCTTTTGTATAAGTCAGTAGAAAACTAGATCTATCACTTTTTTGATAAAATACCCCCGCAATGATAGTAACATAATGATATTCGAGGCAGTTCAGAATTTTATCAAAAACACTACAATAGATGTAAATACCACTGACAACTTTAAATTTAATCATTCAAATAGTTAGAAAGTGATGCACTTCATAGACAAATAAATCCTTAACTTTCTGTTTCATGTATAATGTTAATTCTAACACGATCCGCAACTTTTCGTATATAGATAGCTATACATTATTTTACGATAAAAACATAACGGTTTTCACGGGCAACGCGTGCGGTAAATGACACACGCGTCCAATCGCATTCCGTGTTTGTAAGTTACAATGAAATGTCGTTACGCGTTGAACATAGTTCGGGGTATTTTTCAAAGGACAATTTCGGGTAGAATCGAATTGATAAAGTGTCCATGTTTTTATCGTTTAAAAAATACGCAGGAATTGGATGCAAAATTAATCACCGTGCTACACCTCGTGATTTAATTACTACGCATCCGAATTTCTGACTGTATTGTATTAAACGATAAAATCAGGGACACTTTATCTTTCTTAAATATTACTGAAAACTAGAAGCCCCTCTAACTAGCATTGTCATTCAGTCAAGAAACAAGTAAATCTAAGCGCCATATATTTTTGTTGTATATATATTCCTGCTAAATGTACATCTTTAATAGAAATAAGATATGTTTAAAGTAAAGTACAGGAAA
The DNA here is from genome assembly GCA_022818135.1 of Saxidomus purpurata. Taxonomy (NCBI): domain Eukaryota; kingdom Metazoa; phylum Mollusca; class Bivalvia; order Venerida; family Veneridae; genus Saxidomus; species Saxidomus purpurata. Next base: position 38,703,770 of record JAFMSR010000007.1, read on the forward strand.
AAGTATCTAAGTTCAAAAGGGCAATACTCTGCAACACCTTATTTCTTTTGTGTCGTGCATACCTACTATTGATGGTGACCATGAGTTCTAACATTCATTATAATCCATTTTAAAATGAAAGGAGCAGTTTGCTCCACAATTCTACCTATGCCATATGCAATCTAAACAACAAAAATGTTTGAGTTTGAAGGTGCATAACTCTGCAAGACCCTGATTGATACCCTTGCCAATCTACTATTCATGTAAATAATGTGTCCTTTCAAAACCGATAGTTTAATTCGCTCCACAAACTACCATGATAAGTATATGCAATAGGTATGTCTTAAGTTCAAAGGGGTATAACTCTGCAACATCTTGATGGATACTTGCGCATTTACTATTTATGCTGACTGTTTGCGCCAATATTCAATGCAATCCTTTGAAAACTGAAGGAGTTAAAGGCCTCATTTCTGTAGGAATCACTTTTCTGAAAGCAGTTTAAGTTAGGCATCATCACATTATTAATGTAACAAAATGCAATAAAATTCTGACTGCTGATTTCAGAGATTTTTCAAGTCTCTATAAAGGTTATATAGGGAAAACAGGCCCACACCACTAGGGGCCTCAATTTTTATCGATTTTACCAATTTTGAGAATCTTACTAAACAGTCATATTATGATGATTATTTATACCACATAACATTAAATTCTGACATGGTTTTATAGAAAAGGGATTTTTAAATTTGCATATATAAAAAATACAACAAAACAAAAGACCATAACTCTACTGTTTTGGAGTAATCTGGGCCGTTATTCCCTATAGTAGTCAACAATTCTACCACGGTTTCTTCTAATAGCCTCAACCATGTCTATATGGCTCCGGACGGATGGACGAATACAAAAACGGAAGGAAAACGACAACTTTATATCCCTCCGCCTTCGCCAGGGGATAAAACAATGTGTGTAGTGATGTTGCAGTACAGAGACACATTTATTATTTTGTATTCCAATTGTATTGATCTCTAACTGTTGCGAAGAATGAACGCTTCTTTGCATAGCTGAATATGTCAGAGATAAACGTGTTTATAAATATTCAAGATGAATTCACTTAACCACGTCTTGGTCACAAAACATTTTTATTTCATATGTAACGGTATGTTAGAAAGTATAATCTTGAATGACTCATGTAATACATCTCTTATAAAATTGTCTTACTTTAGAAACAATGAATAAACATTGTAATAATCGCTAAACGGTCAGACCTTTAGATCAGCATGTCTTCTTTCGCAAAGCACCAGAAACACACGTTCACACGTTTTGAGCTCCATTGGTACCTACCAAATAGAGAGAAAAAAGCCCATTGATGGTAAGGATTTATCTTTTGAAATGTTTGCTTAAAGCGCGTTTGAGTTTTAGCAAGATTAGAGAAAAAGACAAGTCAAGTCTGTCAAGCATTCACACTAACATGTCGGTGCACAGTTAATTTTGGCATTTGTAAATAAGGGTAATCTCAAGAAGTAAATAGGTAAACTGTTATCTACGACATTACCGCTTCTTCTGCCAGATAAGTTTGCATCAGTTTGGTTTCATCTAGTGTTTAGACAGTTTCGTGCTTGTAGTATTGTAAAATTGTCCGGGCAGTAGGAGAAGATGAAACAAGGTCATAACCATGCTGGACGAATTCACTTTGGAACCGTGTGCTAATACGCCGCACACACATGCGGGGAAACACAGGAAATAGAACAAAATCAAACATGCAACATGATAATTTACGAGTCCGTGTCTCAGGAGTGACATTACTGGTGGCAAATTAGATTTAGCTTTTGTTGATCTGACATGCCAGTTTCTATAACCAATCGATCATAATATATTGCTGGAAAATTATATAATAAAGACGAAATAAAGAAGAATAAAATGCTTGCCTCCCGAGATATGATCGGTCATTATTCAATTTATGAATTTCTTAGTCGATAGTATTATCCGACCGACAAATCTCTGGCAATCTGAAAGCGATATAAGGAAACTGCCAGAGAGCCTGAGTACTGGTATCAAAAGAAAATCCCAGCACAACGAAAACATTAAAATATTACACCAAGACCTATCTTTAAAAAAGATGGCCGGCGCACTTTGGAGTATACGAACGCGTTTGTAGTAAAAAAAACCTGTAAACATTAATTAATTAGTGGGATAGGTGTGCCCAGTGAACCCGTGACCCTTCGCTTATAGAGATGTAACAGCAAATGCTCTCCCACGAGATAACCGACGACTTGCCTTTTGAGTAAACATGTACCAAGCAAACAAACTTAATCATTTTTCTTGTCAGATAATTGACCGTTATTCACTGGCCGATAAAGTCTTGTAATTATAATAAGTTTAGCGGTAACAAGATACTATGTTGATAGATATGTATTATTTACGTATCAAAATTATTAAACCAATCAAGGCAGACTGAAAACGCAAGAGCTTTTTAATGACCTTTCTCATTCGGTATTGTCCAATTAAAAGGTATCTTACAGAGCAAATTTCTCAATTTAAAAATGCTATACATACTACTTGTCATTTCGTTGGCAGTTTAAAACTTGCCAAGTTCCGGTCAAAAGCGAGCCGCCGAAAATGTGAAACAACCTTTTTGACGAATATTTTGCAGGGCCATTTTTCAAAATTGTCTTTGCACAGACCCGTTTATATAAATCAGCTGGTTCTAGGGAAGAGTCAGTATCGATAGTAGTTCTTTGTCAAAAAATATGTTACCCTCTTATATATCTTTTTGGCGAAGCGAATATTTACACAAGTCCGTTACGTTATGCCATCTTCGTTCGAAACACGTCGTTTGGGTTAAAATGAATGTTTAAGATAATTCTAAAAGAGAAGCAGTGACAATGATTGAGCTTACTTGTTGAAAAATACGAAAATATCCTCAACATACAAATAACTTTAAACTGAGAAGTATGGTCGCTCCGAAAAGTCGAAAACACGACATGGCAGAAACAGCCCCCACAGCGAAGAGCAATACCAGACAGCATTAAACTAGGTTACAAGCAGCAATCGGACAAACAATAAGTAATCTGTTGAATCTGATTAACAAAGAGCTGACCACAATGATCGTGGCTTTTTATAACAACACCATAGAAATGAGACAGATGTAGGACACCAAATGTGAAAATAGTCACAAAGGTGAGAATGGTCACTCCGACCGATCAACCCTTGTGATTTATTTTAAATATTTAAAAACTTTCGACAAATGTGAAAAACAGTTACATAATTATAGAGTAAAATTATTTCACATTTGAATAAGGGTTAATGCACAAACTAACACTTCAAAATATTATTACGTGAAGCGACATGATAAAGTTTGATTTATACTATTACGACCTATGTTTCTGAATCACGTTGGTATATTATACATGTACACAGTTCTATACATAAAATTATGTTTAAGTATGAACGTATTGACAGCCAGTTTCTTATCACATAAACAATTTTACTATAAATTAACCATAATGCTATGCGGCTAGAGAGTCATCTTCAGCGAACTAAAATTAAAATTTATCTGTTTTTGTGGAAGGAATTTAAAAGTCTCTCATGATTTTTCCGTTTTCATTTTTCCCATCTCTGGTGCATGAAAGGTATTGTAGGATTTATTTTTGCAACAATATAGTTTTATTCTCAACAACAGCGTTCCTTGACAGTTCCTTATATAGATTCGTTGATGTAATGCAACAGGAAAGTAGTTCAAGTAGTAATACTCGATTTGGAATTTTAGTGCTAAGAAAACTGTTTTGATTTATTGAAGGTCAAGACCGAAGTGGTTTCAGAAGTTTGTGTTCGGCTTTTAAATCCATCGGTCTTGACATTCACGAATAAAACATCAAGAATTCAGGTGAAACCCAGAAATCCACTCAACAAACATGATTTGGGTCAAAAGCCGAAATCCAGAGTTCACAAGTCACCATATATAAATACAGCGTAAATGCAAGCTCGCAAAAATGAAAATATATCACTATTAAAAACACGGTTTGGTGGGTACTAGGCTATAGACATACGAAGTATCATAACGGGCCAACAAACAAAACTGACATGTAAATATTTTGAAAATTGGTGATAGTTGATGCTGAGGCATGGTCCCAAAGGAATCAAGGAGACCCATTCTAAATTGCATTGTTTGACTATTGCATTAGTTTTATCGCCGCATTGAAATAACAAGTTATGATTATCTTTAATAAATTGTTATTACAGATTGCCGAAATCACAGTTGAGGGTAAACATTATTAACGTATTTGCCGCCACACCTCTCGTTTTTTAGTTGTATTTTGAGAAAAGAACATCTGCACCAGTGTGCTCATATGATGGAAACTACTTTTGGCTCAAATTAGTCTATAAACACATATGTAGACATGCAAATAAATCTAAACAAAAATAAATAATTTCAACTGGGTCAATATATAAACGTTATATTATAATCACGATTTCGATAATATCGTGATATATTCCATATGGCCCCAACTTTAGTTACATATCAGTCCCTTTTGTTCCTGGTCAAAACTGGAGTTTTGAAATAGAAGGTACGAGATGACTACAAAGGGTACGAGTTGACGTTTTGATCCGTACGAGTTGATCAATTTAGGGTACGAAATGACTAAGGTACGAGTTAACTTAGGTGCGAGTCGCCTCGAAAGCTTCTTGTTGAACAAGCAGAAACTGACACGACACCACATCTACTGACTGACGTGTAGTATAAAAACTTTACTGTCATCGAATAATAAGCATCGATTTATTAAAGATTTGTAAACAAATATATATGTCACTGACTTAATTTATGTGTAATATTGTCACTATCTTTAGAGCACAAACAACTAACGACAACTCTAACACGAAAAAGACTGTGTCTACAATATTCATATCACAAGTACCTAATTTTTTCAATAATGAGAGACACATCTAGATAACATACGACACAGTGTGCGTTCAAGAAAAAAAAAAACTGTGTCTACAGTATTCATCTAAAAAGTACCTCAATTTTCAATGAAGAGCACATTTATATTTTCGATCTAGTGATTATGTCTCCATGCACCTTTTAAGCCCCTCGTATTAAATAGAGCATACTGGGAGAAACTTTAGTAGCGCCTGGTTTATAAATCATTTACCAGAGTTGAGAGCATAGTTGGAGAAACTTCAGTAGCGCCTGGTTTAGAAATCAATAACCAACGTTGAGAGCATAGTTGGAGAAACTTCAGTAGCGCCTGGTTTATAAATCATTTACCTACGTTGAGAGCATAGTTGGGGAAACTTCAGTAGCACCTGGTTTATAATCATTTACCAAGCTTGAAAGCATAGTTGTGAAAACTTCAGTAGAACCTGGTTTATAAATTATTAACAGTAGTTGAGAGCATACATTTTGTAGTTGGAGAAACTTCAGTAGCGCCTGGTTTAGAAATGAATAACCAACGTTGAGAGCATAATTGGGGAAACTTAAGTAGCGCCTGGTTTATAAATTATTTACCAACCTTGAGAGCATTGTTGGAGAAACTTCAGTTGCACCTGTTTTATAAATCATTTACCAACGTTTAAAGCATAGTTGTAGAAATTTCAGTAGCTCCTGGTTTATAAATCATTTACCAACGTTGAGAGCATAGTGGTGGAAGCTTCAGTTGCGCCTGTTTTATAAATCATTTACCAACGTTGAGAGCATAGCCAGTGGTGAACACTTCGGAAGCGCCTGGTTTATAAATCATTTACCAACGTTGAGAGCATAGTTGGAGAAAATTCAGTGGCGCCTGGTTTATAAATAATTTACCTATCTAGAGAGCATACTGGGAGAAACTTCAGTAGCTCCTGGTTTATAAATCATTTACCAATCTAGAGAGCATACTGGGAGAAACTTCAGTAGCTCCTGGTTTATAAATCATTTACCAATCAAGAGAGCATACTGGGAGAAACTTCAGTAGCTCCTGGTTTATAAATCATTTACCAACGTTGAGAGCATAGTGGTGAAAACTTTGGTAGCTCCTGTTTATAAACCATTTACCAACCTTGAGAGCATAGTGGTGAAAACTTCGGTAGCGCGTGGTTTATAAATCATTTACCACCGTTGACAGCATAGTGGTGAAAACTTCGGTAGCGCCTGGTTTATAAATCATTTACCACCGTTGAGAGCATAGTGGTGAAAACTTCGGTAGCGCCTGGTTTATAAATCATTTACCAACGTTGAGAGCATAGTTGGAGAAAATTCAGTATCGCCTGGTTTATAAACCATTTACCAGCCTTAAAAGCATAGTGGGAGAAACTTCAGTGGCACCTTGTTTATAAATCATTTACGAATGTTGAGAGCACAGTTGGAGAAACTTCAGTAGCGCCTGGTTTATAAATCATTTACCAACGTCGAGAGCATAGTTGGAGAAACTAAAGTAGCGCCTTGTTTATACATCATTTACCAACCTTGAGAGCATAGTGGTGGAAATTTCGGTAGCGCCTGGTTTATAAATCATTTACCAACCTTGAGAGCATAGTCGGAGAAATTCCAGTATATAGCGCCTGGTTTATACATCATTTACCAATAGAAAGCACAGCTAGAGAAACTTCGGTAGCGTCTGGTTTATTAACCATTTATTAGCACACGCAACTATTCGAGAATTTCTAATCATGTTATACTGCATTTTATTTCGATTTTACATGAATTTATTATTTTTATAAGTCATTTGTCATCACGAAACGTTGCACGCTGTTTGTCTGGAGATTTCTTTTCTTCGTTAATATGTTTGCGTTTCTAGTTTATATGAACATTTATATAGCATAATGTTGATATCAGTAATAAGTTGCGACATTAAATGAAACGAGCAAAGTTATATTTTCTCACTAAACAAAATAATTGTATATAACGCCCAATCTGAACTCATTCAAATAGCAAATTACATTGTATATTGTGTCAATAGACAGTTATAGGAAAATTCAAATTGCATTTTGCTTTCAATAAAAGTAGTCTATGTTGTTACTGCAATTGCATCTTATTTTCTGCTGAGAACAATCAATTAATAAGAATTTTGATGATATCAGTGTTTGCTTTTAAAATTCATTTATTACATTCTACAAATCTACAGTATCATCATGTAACATGAAGTTTCAAGACACAAGGAAGCACCCTGTCTGTTTGTTAAGATGCAGGGACAAATTTCATTAGAGATTGAACACCTCTTCTTTTCATCTGGACACTAAACTTTATGGCGTTTATAGTAAGCACAGTCAATTTTTCTCCCTTAATAAATAAAACTTTTAACTGATGTCGAAGAGTATCGCCAAGATAACACTATTTATGTTGTAAACATTTAATTTAATTTCTAAGTTTGTTTCCAAGATATATTTGAAATTATTTGAAGTACATTTATATAACTATTGTTATGCAATAAACAAGAGCTGTCACTTGTAAGAGACAAATGCCCCCGAAGTGGTGTCTCACAGTCTGTGCCCCTGACCTTTATCTCCATGTGCTGAAAATGCGTGCAAATTTATTTTCAAGTAAAAATGCTTGACAGAGTTACGATCTGAACATACTCTGTAATGGCATCTATCATAATTGAGTAATTCATGTCACTTGACTGCAGACAAAGGATTCATATGTACAGAAAATGTCAGATGTGTCTCTTAACATTAGGAGATGAATAACATTATGTTTAAGATATATATATTTCTTTTCTTCCTACACATGTAAATATATATTTATAGTTAGAAATAACTTTCATATAATTATTGAAAAGTTTCACATTAATTTTCTAAGACACTGCAACAATAGAGTCAGTACTAGCTGTAATCCTAAAAATATACACATGAAGTCATCATTAAATCTTTTTCTGGATTCAAAATCACCCTACCAAATACCAAAGAATCACTGCACTTCTCTTAATGTCCTTTCCCATTGTATGCAATTTTGGAGTTATGCTCCGGACAAAGAAGTCGGGACGGACGGACGGGTCAATGTCTATGTGCCACCCAAAGTTCCTTCGGGGGCATGAACATTAAAATGATACGCTATATAAATATTGTTTGGACAATAATGTTTTCAAGATTTTGATCAATATTTCACAGAATGTTTCTGTAGAAAGTAACTGTGATCACATGGCAGTCACCAAGCATTGACCAAACACGACACAATAACATAGCTACTTCCGACCAATATTTGTCCCTTCTTCATTCTAGAGCTAACTTAGCGTTGACTTACATAATAGTTTGTCCCACTTATCGCAAAATGCTTTGAAAACCAACGAGACAAGAAGAACGTACCATCCCCTGAATATGGATGTATAGTATAGAATAATGTAACACGAGTACGTGAAATACAAAAAGGTGAAAACACGAAGTACAACACTCATGTAATTGTGAATGGAAGTTTTGGAACCCTGTGCTTACACCCTACAGACAACAAATAAAGTCATCATGGGAATAACAACAAAATCAAGCATGCAAGAGGATAATTTATGAGGTCGACTCTCTCGAGTGACACGACTAGCGGGGAATTAGATTTAGCTTTTGTTGTTCTGACATGTCAGTTTCTATAACTCATCGATCATAAAATATTGTCAGAAAAAATTACATAATAAAGAACTAAAGAAAAATGAATGGTCATTATTCAATTTATGCATTTCTGAGACGATGTTTCTCTGATAATATGAAGGTAAAAACGAGACGAGATTAGTCTGAGAAACTGTAACAAATCACATGACAACGTCTACAATTCATATTCCAATAAGTTATTGAATATTGACTATCACATAGAACTTACAATGTATGCTAAGTTTCATTTCAAAAAGTAAAATCAAGGATCGAGTAAACCAAAGAAAAATAATAACTCTCGCTTAATGCCAGCATACGATAAATTATACGCGATAGATTCCCAGATGTTTTTTTCTGTGAAAGTTTAACAAACGGTTAGTCATCTCATGCTTCAACGCATTGACTTTTTGGAAACATTTTAAATGTCGGTACGCCTGGCGGGGAAACTATGCCACAGGGACAATATATCTATGCACGGGTGTATGTTCTTGTCTATATACTGTGTTGTTTGTTTGAGTCACCGATTTGTGTCTTCTTTTTCATCAGCCAATCTGTTGTCTCAATATTCATTGCGGGCCGCCTCAGTATTAGGACGGCTTTATGTAGGTGAGGTAGTGAATAGTGGTTTGCACACGTTTAGAAGGTAATGAACAGTTTTTATTGTACACCAGCTTCGGTTAAACGGGAATGTAAATGAAGTAGTGGATAGTTCTTTGCACACATATTATGAAATGAATGAAAATCGCCTACGAAAGTAAGATAAAGAATGAGTTAACATCGCTCTTCAATGTGTAGCTTATAGTAAAATTAGTAGTAATCAGTAGCTTACAACATATTCACTCGCGTGATTGCCTATACATGCATTTACTAAACGTTATACCAGTTTTTGATGTTTGCTGAATTTGCTTCGTCTTGATGCCAGGCATCAACATTTGACTTGTCTTCTTTTTAAAAAAGAAATTTGTTGGTACCATCAGTTATAGTCATAGCTTTTTAAAATATAAAGTTTCTTTAAGATAAAAGTTGTAATATGTGGAACATTTTTGCTCATGTTACACAAAAGTGGGAAGCTCTCGAAAGGAGGAAGAAAAAACGAATTGGGACATGGCAATAACTTATCAAGTTACGACACTTCTTATTCACTGTGCATTAGTACGTCTGAACAGTTTCAGTATTTTATTCTTCTCTTCTGTTCTCTTAGAGCAGTTATTAAAATATGGATTAGCAAATGTATGTTACTTTTTACTTATACATCTATAAATACCAGAAACACCTGTAAATACCAGAAACACCTGTAAATACCAGAATTAGTAGATACATTGCAATAGCAAAAATCCTAATAATGAAGTATTTTATATTACGAGGTATGTTGAATTGTTTTAATGTAACATTGATCAGACCTTACACATGAATTATGATTCTTTCTTTCTGTGGTAGTGTGTCAAAGGTTTACTGTTATATCTCGATCTCAGTATTTTCATGTGATAAGTTGAATATTTTGATATAGAATAGACTAATGTATTTATTTGTAAGATAGTTGAAAATATTCATTGTACATATATATGAATGTATAAGGCTAACATGCACACTGTGCATAAAATTGTATGTTGATTACTTTTGTTACAATCCCATGCTGTTGTTTAAATACTTGGGAGATTAAAGAAATGTTCTGTTCTGTTCTCAGTCAACTGAGCCATGTAACAGTTATATCATTCTTGTAGTATACGTTTAAACATATTTTAATTCAAAGCATTTTTTCATATATAGTACAATTTACAAGATTTCATTGCATAACGGGAACAAGGTTTAGGTTACAAGTTCTAACAACATTTATTACGACCTTCCCCTGATAGAAGAAAGGTACAACCGATACTTTCTTCTTATATTAAATGGAAATATTAATTATGTAACTGAAATAATATTAATAGTGATAATTTGTCACAACTAGGTGAATGGCTGAAAACATTTGACAACACTAAAGTGAAGAAAAAAAATTAATTTGAAATGTTTGCAATGAGCCAGTCGTTTTCATATCGGATGCATTTTATAAAGGTCTTATAAAAAGTGAATATATCATATTAGAAGATGTTAAAAAGTTGAGCCTTTGAATATTTCTCTAAATTTACAAAACGTAACAAAATTATATTGAATTTATGATATTGGTGTAGATACTCGTTTTCTTTGCAGAATTACTAGAGAGGTGAGAGAGAACCTAAAAAAGAAAAGTAGATTTTTATTTTGTCACATTCACCTCAACACGGCAAAAATAGATATAATTACGCTGAGAGGTGGGTGTGGTTGGTGTACATAGTCCTGATATTCAATATCAAAATATGCTGTGTGTGTAGCTGAGGCAGCCAACTTTCCCTACAAAGAGAGGATATAACTGCCGTACAATTCATTCAACCTATATTTTCAAGTAAAGTAAGCAAAGTTAATTAAACTCTTAGGAGTTCATGTATTTAAAAGCATTTCTGTGTAAAACTTTATGAAGCATACGTTTGTGGTGTACATTGTTTGCAAATTGCTCGAACGCTTTAGATATTATTATTAGGTGGTTCATCCATATTCATCTGTGTTGGAGTAAATGAGCATGATGTATTGCACTAAGTAACAAAGTATAAATGTCTAAAGTATTTAGCTTAGCATGCCTATTCTACATACCATGGAAACAAAATCATTTAATACGACTGGTAATATGAAAACCGGATGAATGGTTAGTAATTATTTCTGTCATTTTTCAATTTAATTACATCAATAAATACACTTGAATGCCTTATCTCAGAGACAGAGACAGGTACTTTTTGAATACTTATTTCAGCATAATACGAGGACTGCACTGTGATTAGTTAATACTTATCTACGTAAGTACATGAAAAAACGGTATTTGTATGTATACAGAATAAATAAAAAAGGTCTTTATTCTCATGCTACCAATATCTTTAATCAAGAACAGCAGACTTATCTATTTTGGAGTGTCAGAAAAAACGACCTTGTATATTTTTGTGTCTTAATTAACACTAACCTTTTGGTATGGTTTCTACGGAAGCGTATAATGGTCGATAGTTACTGTTTATGTCAACTAGACATGTGTGTGGCAATATGTTGACTTTGCTTGATAATATTTTGCAATTGTGCGTTATGCCATGAAAAAATAAGATAATTGTTTAAAAACAGAGCGGTTTGTTTTTGTAACACGTTAAACGTCAAAAAGCAATCACAATATCATATCTTGCTTAAACTTTTACTAAAAGAAACTTTTTCCCGAATCCGACACATATTGTTTGGCAAAATAAAGTTCTTATCTGGCGTATATTTTTCGCGAAAAGCTGAAACCGAACACCATCATTTACTATGCATCCCTCGGCTATAATGAATTACAAGAGGGCGAAGATGGTCATATATCGCTATGCTGACCCAAACTAAAGTCATGATCAAAGCAACCCGCTGACAAACCTAACTTTTGACCAATATGTTTCGCAGTTTTGGTCTTGACTAAAGTTCATCAAGACAAACTTTGTTTCAAAATGACTGATGCCGGTGTGTCAAATGTGGCTTCTAGAGTTGGTAGGTTTTTTTAATGATTTGAGCCGAAGTCCTATGTTTTACACCACGCAACCCAGTTCAAACTAAACCTAAAGTTCATCAAAAGAAACATTCTGATTAATTTTCAAGATGATTTGGTTCAAAATGTGAATTCTAGAATGTTGATGTTCTACGAGTTCACCTTGTTTTTTTATGATGTGACCAAATTTCAAACTTGACCTAGCATTTATCAAGACATTTCCAGGATGATTGGGTGCAAATTTTGCTTCTGGAGTGATCATAAGGTTTTTCTATTATTTGACCTGGTGCCCTAGGTTTTGATCACACGTAATACAGTTTCTATCTTGTCCTATATGTCATCAAGACAAACATTCTAACCAATTTTACGGATGACTGGGTACAAAATGTGGTTTCTACAATGTTTGGAATATTTTTCTATTATTTTACATTGTCTAGGATTTGACCCCGCGTGACCTTGTTTCAATTTTTGATCGAAAGATCATCAAGAAAAATATTCTGACCAATTTTCATGACGATTGTACTTATAGAATGTTCAGACGGTAAGTGAAGACAGGCAGGCAGGCTAGGGTGAGCTCAAAAGAGAACATTTTCATAAGTAATCTATTCTAGTTTCACCAATGTTGGAGCTAAATATTAACTCATCTTTAGTAATAAATTATTTTACACCAGCAAGATAAATCTGTCATGCAAAATCTACACCGTTCAAAATGATTTTACTCGCTGATTCTTAAGAAACGAATGCTACAATTATCATGCAATTATTTCTTTTATCATCTTGCATTTTCCCCGTAAGATTTCAAACATGATGCGATATTTTCGAATCCAATCTACATAAATATCTAGCAACTGGCGACCATTATACGCTTCCGTAGGTTTCTATCAACAAAAATGTTTTTGCATCGCGTTAAATACCAAAAACACTAATATCCAAATCACAGATAATAACTTTCATTTACTTTTTTGACTCATATCGCACTTTTCTGAATGTTTTGTCTATATACAGAATATTTTTATGGTGAACTTTATTTGATTAGCATTTTGGTTCTGATCCAGAAATAATGTAATACTTGTATTTGATAATATCTTTTAAGCAGTCGTAACGAAACCTGGACGGAATATGTAAGATATCGCACAATTTTCATGGTGGCAAGAATAATATTGTCCCTGCTGTGTACTTTTCAATGCTTTTTTCTACTTTTTCATCTAGCTGCAGTTATGTGACTATTCAGAGGTATTATCTGTTGGTCAAACTGATCTGGTATACAGTATCTATATTAATGAACCCCTAATTTGACAACAATTATAGCTATGTATGACATAATACTGACATTGTCTAGAACATAGATGTTACATATTTGCTATTATAGTTGGTCACGTGTTTTCAGATAGGTTTAATTATTGAAATGTCAAGAGTAAAATGGAAGTGATCATGGCAAACATTATACCCAAGAATAATTACGGCCTTTTCATTAAGAATTTAGATCGATACAGACAATGCATTTCTTGTATCTTGGTGCCATTTAGATATCATTGCGGTACAACACCACTCCCTATGTGGCCTAATCGTATGGTAATCATTTAAACAAGAGGGCTAAGATGGCCCTATATCGCTCACCTAGGTACCATTGGCTATAATACAAGGTCATCAATAGCAGAAAGGGTCAATTTTGACCTGGGGGCATGATTTGAACATCCTTGGAAGATGTCAACTAGGCAATGATATTTGCCAAATATCTGAGCTATAGACCTTGTGGTTTCAGAAATATAAGCCTATGTAAAATCAAGAGACCCCCAGGCGGGGTCAATTTTGACTTCAGAGGGTCATAATTTGAACAAACTTAGTAGAGGTTCACTAAGTAATGCCAACATGCTAAATATCTTAGCTTTTTCCTACGTAAGCCTATATAAAAACCATTGACCCGCAGGCGGGGTCAATTTTGACCCGGGAGTCATAATTTGAACAATCCTGGTAGAGGTCCACAAGGTTATGCCACATGCTAAATATCTAAGCTCTAGGCTTTGTGGTTTCAGAGATGAAGACTTTAAAAGTTTTTTCTTAAAACATTAGCCTATATAAAGCAAGTGACCCCGGTGCATGGTAAATTTTGACCCGAGGATCATAGTTTGAACTAGGTTATACCACAGCTCTAGTCTTTGTGGTTTCAGAGAATAATATTTTTAAAGTTTTTTCTATATAAAAACAAGTGACCCCCGAGCGGGGTCAATTTTGACTCGGGGTCATAATATGAACAATCTTGTTAGAAGTCCACTAGGTAATGCCACGTGCCATATATTTAAACTCTAGGCCTTCCTGTCCTTGAGAAGAAGATTTTTTAAAGTTTTTCCTTTCCGTTGCCATGGCAACCAGAGTTCTGCATTGAATAGAATTATTTGAACACCTATGAAAGGGCTTCACGCAAGGAACATCCTCGCAAAGTTTCATTATCATTTGCCTAGTGGTTTTAGAGGAGATGTCGTTTGATGGGAAATGTTAACGGACGCACGACTGACGCCGGACGGAATGCGAGCCTAATAGCTCACTCTGGCACTTTGTGCCAGGTCACAGTGAGCTAAAAACCTATTTAAGAACAAAATATTGATATGTTCTACAAATATAATAAAAAGTAGATGTATATTGAAAACAGTAGAAACTGCATTTATAGGATTCGAACCTATATAGTGTTGTTTCGGCTTATTCTGCACATCAGAATATCATGCTCACATCGATTTGCACATTTATGTACACCAACAGTTACTGTTGTCATGCAATGACAATGTCGCTTTATTTTTGGAATTCTATAGTATGTTTCTTAAAGGGACATACCTTATAACTGATGTGAAACTAATAACCTCCAAAACATAAATAATAGACTCGTTGGAAGTATAATAAGTTAACCTAAAAGTTTAAGCTATGCATTCCCAGTCATTATTGATAAAATCAGCGGTTTAAAATAACGGTTCTTCTTTGAAATTGTATTTATTTATCATTTTACTCTCATTAAACACATAATCTATGTTTCAAGAATTATTTTGCTAGCTGTATGGAGTGCCTCTTTAAAGGCGGTGGTGTAGAGGTTAAGGTATCTGCCGCTCATCCCCGAGGTTTCGGGTTCGAACCCCGCATGGGTCACGACCGTACCTCCTCATATGACACCAGTACTGTCTTTTCCACGAAGCTGACTCCATAGTGTCTCCATGACAATCGCGCGGAAATAAATTAGTATAAACTGAAGCTGTTCGCATTTAGATTTTGGTGAAAAAATAAGGTACTTCGAAACTGTCTGAAATTAACACATTTTAGAACGAATCATCAAATAAAAGGGTTCCAGAATAATTTCATGTTAAGTATTTCTGTATTTTTGAAATTGTACGCAACCAAATTATAAAACGCTACAAACACTTTTGAAATTTCAATATAAACATACACTTACTCAGAAATAGCGCGGAAACAAATGGTGCTCTATATATATTCAAAATAGAAATAATTAAAGGACCATGATTCTGTGAGAAAAACAAACTAGTGCGCGTGGACAATATGCGCGTGTCCTCTTGGTATTGGACATTAACATGAAGACTCAGTAGTTGCTGAAAAACAGCCCGGAAACGAATTTCAATACATCAGTAATCAAAGGGTCATAACTCTGTGATGAATACGCGGACAATCTGGTAGTGAACAATAACATGAAGTTACGTTGATTTAAAGAACTTCAAAAGCATTCATAATAGAGTATTTGAAAGTGTTACTACTTAACCTAAAAGATTAAGCTATACATATCCTTGTCATCAGACATTCAATACTCTTTCTAACGCAGTACCGATGTAACGTCGTTTCTGATTGGTGACGTCGTTTAAATTTGCGACTATTAAATAGCGTATATAATTATAGTCGCAAAATTCAAACATCGTTTTAATTATCGCATTTAGACACATTGTGCGTTAGAAAAGGGTTAACTATTTTGTGATTTTGATATTTGCGACTGTATATACGGTTTTAATGATCGCAAACAGTTTTAACAGCTCCGGCTAACGCCGTCGCCGTTAAAAATATTTACGACCATTAAAAACCGTATATACAGTCGCAAATATCAAAATTACAAAATAGTTAACCCTTTTCTAACGCACAGTATAGGGTAACCCCGTTTATTTTCCCTGGCGTAGGTGTGGTAATTTCAGGGTTCATCGATTTGAATAATCTTGATACAGACTACAAGCTAAATGTTGAAAAAGTGACCCTGGGATGGGGCCAACTTGGACTCGGGCGGCGTGATTTGAACAATATTGGTACAAAACCACTAGAGCATGCTAAAAGACAAATATCTAAGCTGTGGACCTCGTGGTCTGATACAAGAAGATTTAAAACATTTTCCTATAATCTCAATGTAAATTCAATTGAGCCTCGTAGCGGGGGTCATTATTTTAACACTATTGGTTGAGGACCGTTATACATTGCAATCTGTCAAATGTCTAAGCTCAAGCTAAAGTCTTTGTGGATTTAGACAAGAAGAATATTAAATAATTTCTTATATAAGGATATGTACAGATCGGTGACCCCTGCCGGGTCAAATCTTTCCTTGGGTAACGATCTGCACAATCTTGGTAAAGGTATAGTAAACAATAATACATTCCAAATCAAATATCTAAGCTTTATGCTTTGTGTTTTTAGAAAAGAAGATTTTGAATTCTTCTCCTATATTAGTCGATGTAAAGTCAAGTTACCCCCGGGTAGGATCAATCTTGACCGGGGGGTTATGATGTGAACAATCTTGGTTGAGGTCCGCTAATACCCTGGTCACATTAACGCTTCGAGCCCCGTACGAGTAGGGTTTCAGTCGAAATTTTGCAAAATCGCACGGAGTCCGTATGAACATCGTTGACTCTTGCGAACATCGTACGGATTTTTTGAACTCGTAGAGGACTCGGGGACTCGGTGAGAATGTTTCACCGAGCTCCCGAGCTGTCGCAGAGCTCGTAGAAATTTTCGAAGTCGTGAGCAGCTCGCAAGGGCCCCGTACGGGCACCGCAAGGGCCCCGGCATAGCTCGTACGGGCATCGCACGATGTCCGTGCGGATTTGGAACACCGCGAGTCCCGTAAGAGCTTGCCGGTGCTCGCACGACTATCGAAGGGTGGTCGCACGGTCAACGTACGATGTCCGTACGATACTACGGACACCGGGCGGGGAACTTGCGATGTCCGTACGGGGCCCGCAGTACGGAATTCCGTTAGGGCCATCTGCATATTCGCCTTTGAATAAAATAATCTGAAACGCGAAAACGCGAAAGTACGATGACGAAAACGCGAAGCTACGATGACGAAATTGCGAAAGTACGATGACGAAAACGCGAAAACACGATGATGAAAATGCGATACAATTTCGCGTTTTCATCATCGTACCTTCGCGTTTTCGTCATCGTACTTCCGCGGTTTCGTGTTTTCGTCATCGTACTTTCGCATTTCGCGTTTCCGTTATCGTGTTTTCGCGTTTTCGTCATCGTACTTTCGAGTTTTCGTCATCGTAGTTTCACGTTTTCGTCATCGTACTTTCGCGTTTTCGTCATCGTACTTTCGCGTTTTCGTCATCGTACTTTCGCCTTCCGGTACGCATGCGCAAAACAATATTAACAAAAGAAAACAAGTGAATCCTTGCAGTAGTCTTAAAGATATGACTTGAATATATTTTTAGAATATAAACTAAGGAGGATAATACAAGAGTTATATCAGCTGGAGTTATGGTTTATAAACACTGCGCTAATTGTATCGCATTTTCATCATCGTGTTTTCGCGTTTTCGTCATCGTACTTTCGAGTTTTCGTCATCGTGTTTTCGCGTTTTCGTCATCGTACTTTCGTGATTTCGTGTTTTCGCGTTTCAGATTATTTCATTCATAGGCGATGGCGTTAACGGAAATCCGTACCGCAGGGCCTTACATTCCCCGTACGGACTCCGTACGACGTCCTTGACGATGGAAGTAGGTATAAAACCAGGACATCGTGCGGACACCGTACGGGCGCCGTATGAACACACGTGCATCGCACGAAGTACGTCCGAGCTCCTTGCGAGCACCGCACGACTTGTGTGCTATGTCCGTATGGATATCCTACGATTGCATCCTCCAACAGATCGTACGGGGCCCGTAGGCATGTGGCCAGAAGCTACGATTGTACGGAGACCGTACGGATTTTAAAAGTTGGTGGAATCGTGTGATTTTATAAATTGTACGGACACCGTGCGGATATGTGACCTGGGCATAAGCAATGCTACATGCCAAATATATAGAAAAGAAGACATGAAGTTTTTCATAAAGAAACCTATCAAAAATCAAGTGACTCCAAGGGTGAGATTCATTTTGACCAGGGGACATGATTTGAATCCTTGTAGAGGTCCGATAGAAAATGCTGCATGCCATATGTCTAAGCTCTGTGTCTTCCGGTTTTTGAGTAGAAGATTATGATATTTTTTCATGTTTGTTGCCACAGCAACTGAATTTCTGCTTGGATCTACTTCATTTGAACAATCTTTGATGAAGGCCACCTAGGGAACATTCACGATACGTTTGGCTGAAATTGGTTTAGCAGTTTTTCACGAAAACATCTGAACGGTCGCCGGAAGGTGAGTGTGCACAAGTGGTCACATGAGCTAATAAAAAGGGGAGTAACTGTAGACCAGGATACTAGAGTTATGATTCATACGCATGTGTTGTCGCTACCAATCTAGACAGCGGACACTTTTTCCGCACGGCCGTATAAAATTCGCTTTTTGCCGGAAGTTGGTAACCTTTCAATAGCCTATGAAACATCAATTAGAACGTATAACATTTTTTGGATTGAAACATTAACCTTGTAAGGCACATTTAAATAGGTAAATACCACATGATAAAGGTCAATAAAAAACAAAACTTTTAAGTACATAATTAATATGTTTTTATTACCTCAAAACTAATGTTAGTTATGAGTGTAGAATAATTATATTTTTCCGGCCAGTGAAAAACGGTAAACATTTTGAGTACATATTTGGTAAGACGAAAACGAGGATTAAGCTTATTTTCCTGATGTACATGCAAAGTTTATCTCACTGTGTAATATTTTGACACAATATTTTGGAAAAATATGGTCTGAAATCTAGATACCGTCTCTTTCATTTACTCAAAATCGCGCCGACCATCTTTTTTCGGCGCAGCCTTATTATGCCCACTTTTGATCGGAAGTTTGGAACATTTCAACCGCCAGTGAAATGACCATGAGAATGTATAAGATTTTTTGAATTGATAAATTTACGCTGTAAGACACCTGCCGAATGAGACAGGTCAATAAAATACGCTTGCGTTTTAGTCTTTCTTGACAGGGTTTATAATTTATATCTATCAAGATAAAATGTTATTTCCGTCAAACTATTGTTAATTATAAGTGTAGAGTAATTATACTTTCTCGACCTGTGAATAACTGTCAGTAATTCGAGTAACATATTTGATAAGGAAAACAAGGGTTAAGTTTGTTTTACTGATGCACATGTCACGGTACATATTTAATTTCATTTGGGGAGTAAATAGGTGAGTGGCCACTAAGTTAAGTCGGTAAAGCATTCGATATTACATTCTGTAAGTGTAGGGCCATGTGTTCGACTCCTGGTCTAGGTGTATTTTTTTTCTTTTTTTTTCTTTAACTACCAATTGCGTTCATATACTCAAAATTGCGCCGACCATCTTTTTTTAAGATAGTTCTTGTTTCAATTCAATAGTTTCCCTACCTTGGTAAACTTTACCGTGGTTCACTTCATCCGGTTATTATAATCTCTGTAAAACGTAAACGTCTTGCGCATGCGCAGTCTTATGCGCTTGTCCGCCTCTCCCCCTCCCTCCCCCCCCTCCCAACTTTTTTACCAGTACGCGAACACTCAATTATTCTGAAACACTAAGAAGAAAAAAACTCTTTCATGCAAAGTCTTGTTACCGATTTTTCTTAAAGAAGTTAAAAGCTTTAAGAATTTGAAGCAGTCATATGTTACAAAATGAGTGTGAAGAATCATGTATGCTACTGTCTCGGTCCGCCTCCGTGGTCGAGTTGTTAGAGTCGCTGACTTGAAATCACTGTAACTTCTCATAGACTGATGGCCATAGGATCGCGGCCTGCTACGGTCATGTCTCTTAATGTGAGAATGTTGGCAGTTTCTTACTGAGGATACAAATTTTAGATTCCTTTATCCATATTTTTTATCTCGTCTGCACTCTTAGAGACGGTTTGTCTCAGCACATTATCCAAGACTTATAATTGGCACTGTTACTGACACTATTAACGATATATGTCAAACAAATAGGAGCACTTTCGAAGTTTTGTTAAATGTTGCGTGAAGTAACTTCTCATTAGTTCCATTGAACGTGTCTCTCCTCTGACAACAAGTCTAAATTAAATATGAACCTATTAGTGATTAGTAGGGAGAGTCAAATGTATTCTGGGTACTCCGATACTTATGTAGACATGATGAAGATATTTTCAGAATAATAAATTGTTATAAGGATATATTTTGCAATTTTCGTAAGGAAAATCCCAATCTTTCTAAGAGTGTTTTACTGTATGACGTGAGCCTCTTGGAATCGCAATCACACGTCACAGACCACAGACCAAACTAGTAGTTCACACGTCATAGTTCAAACGTCACAGATAATAATAATAATAATAATAATAATAATAATAATAATAGCTTTATTTACCGAAGGTTACACATTTAGACATATGAAAACATATATTCTAATTTTCAATATGGCCTTCAAAGTAAAGAAACGAAAGAAAAAGCATTATACATAAAATAAATCACCTGGCAAAGTTAAGACACATTTATATATAAGACAAACATTCTGTTAATAAATGCATTCATACATAAACATTCACTGACAGACACTCAAAGGACCTGAATATAAATTAAACACAATTATAAATATGTTAAAGAAAATGTAGATTAACTTATCATTCACTCAATAAATAATGCTTATAATTTCCTTTGAACGTTTTAAGTGTTTTCGAACTACAGTTACGTATATTTAAAGGAATGTCATTCCATATATTTTTGCTATAATTTATGAATGATGTTTCCATGTATTTAGTACGAGGTGTTATCTGTAAGACAAGATCCTTGTTTGATACTGATCTTAACTGGTATGTTTTATTGTCAGAAAACGTTACAATATCTGCCAAATATGATGGGGCATTGTTATTCATAATTTTATATATCAGGACAGCACAGTGGTATTTGCATCGGTCTGAAAAACTCAGCCATTTTAATTCATGGAATAGCTCTGCCGATGGTGTTCGCATCGGTTTATTAAGTATTATTTTTGCAACTCGTTTCTGTAATATATTTATCTTATTCACATAACTTCTTGTTCCTTTGCCCCAGACCGTACAACAGTAGTCAAATATGGGCAATATATATGCGTTAAAAAACATGACTTTCATTTCAGATGTGAGGTAATATATTATGTTCTTTAACAGGGCAATTTTGTTATTCAGTTTTTTACAGACATTGTCAATTTGATTGTGCCAGGTTAGTTTATTGTCAACATATACTCCAAGTAACTTATGGCAAGTAACGTTTTCTAGACGTATGTCATTAATAAATAGTTGAAGATTTTGAGTAGATTTTAATTTATAAGCGGACCCAATTATCACACACCATACTCACTTTCACACGTCAAAGTTCATACGTCACAGATCACACATCATACTAGTAGTTCCGTTAGTGCCAGCGTGGTTTCGCGCTGTCGTTCTAAGAACGAAATAACGAAAACATGATACATTGACGCGAAAACACGAAGCGATAAAGCGAAAACAGGATAAGCTATCGCGAAAACACGATGCGAAAAATATCGCGTTATCGCGCTATTAATATCGTGTTTTCGCTTTTATTGCCCTCGAAAAGCGAGAAAACACGATATTAATACCGTGAAAACGCGATATTTTTGGCATCGTGATCTCGTGATCTCGTATCGTGTTTTCGCTTTTTCGCCCTCTCAACCTTGAAGGTGAAAGCGCGAAAACACAATGTAAAACTTACCTTAGAATAATATTTTGTTAAACTTCTAGGAAGGTTGCCGTATCAGTTAATGCAAAACCGGCTGAAAAGTACGTTATTGTACGGAGATGCATTGACGCGAAAACATGATAAGAGATTGCGAAAACACGATGCGAATAATATCACGTTTTCGCGCAATCAATATCGTGTTTTCGCGCTTTCGCTCTCAAGTCCCATCGTGTTTTCGTGTTTTCGCCTTCGCGGCTAGTAGGGCGAAAACGAGAAAACACGATATTAATAGCGTAAAAACGCGATAATTTTCGCATCGTGTTTTCGCGTCAAAGCATCGTGTTTTTGCAATTTCGCCCTTAGGTGACAGCGCAAACCACGCTGGCCCTAATGGAATTCCGTACGTATCGCCATCATCGATCGTTACTTCACGCTATTGCCCGATGAACTATTAGAGAGAAAGCGATGACACGTACGGAACACCATAGATATCTGTATTTTTAAGATTTATGTAAATGACCATACAGAGGATATTGATTTACTATTATATTTACAACAAAAGGTTGGTTTCCATAAATTGCCCCTTAATATTCATTATTGATTCATATTGTATCTATTTATTTTCATTACGATAACCATCACTCACTTTTATAGGCTTCCCACTGTTATATGACTATTTTATAACTGTATTGGGCAAACACTTATTTTATGTAGAAAATTTAAGGATTGCTTGGGATATTTTAGGGTGACATGTTATTACTATCATAGCAGTGTAGCTGCGCTCGTAACTGAGCATTGTGACAGTTAGAGTTTGATGAGTCGTATTGAAAGTAAAGTTCCCGGGGACTCTTTCAATAGGCTAAGGAGTTATTTATAAACTGCCGGCTGGCGAGATACAGATATAACCTATCCTTTATCACAGAGTTTCTTATTATTCAGATATACCTACACGCTGTCGTCACACAGCAAACTATAATATTTTACTATACACCTAAATGTTTGTACTTAAGAATTAAGTTAATTTTCATAAATTTATTGAAGTATTTTCTTGAGTATTACACTGGTAATAACAGAAGCCAGACAGCATACATGGCAGTTTGATAAAAACAATGTATGTTCTTCTATGTAAATGTATCTCTAACATAATTTAATGTTTTTCACTATTCTTTCTTTTGTTTGTACATTCATTTATATGGCTATGAATATGTTTATATTTAATGCCGAATAAACTTTATGTTATGTTATGTTATGTATGAAAAGCTAGGCCTCCTTGGAAGAAACATAACTTTAACAGTCGGTGTAGCAATAATGAGGATTACATTTGTGGTGTAGATGATATACCAGAACGACAAGTTATAGACTTTACCTCAAATGCTTATGGAGATCTATTTGTTGATTTTCTTGTTAATACCAATATGTGTATGTTAAATGGAAGGAACTATGTTAACAATGATTTTACATCTATCTCCAGTAAGGGGTGTTCGGTGGTAGACTATTGTTTAATACCTCATGACCAGTTAGTCACTTTTTCAGAATTTTCAGTGTTAAGAGTAACAGATGTTATAAATAGAATAGGTGATGTTAAATCTGTAGCACCATCTAGCATGCCAGATCACTCTATTCTTTCTTGGAACATTGCCTGTAATATTCCAAACTGGCATGTAGAAGAGAGATGCGCAACTCGTTCTACATCATTTGATAAGTTTGATGTTTCAAATGTACCTAACACTTTTTGCTTGATCCAGATGTACTTACTAGTGTCAATAGTGTTATTGAAAATTTGAAAATGGCCAACGTAATTTGGCAGATATTGATACTGTTTTTAATGACTGGTGTGATTTGTCAGAGCTAATATGTATAAGACTTTTACCTTTTAAAATAGTTACTGGTTTTAATAGTTCAAAAAAAATGCCGGGCAGGTAAAGCTTGGTGGTCAAAAAATCTTACAAGGTATTGGACAAATATGTGTTCGGATGAACGTAACTGGCTAAATTGTACAAACAGAAATGATAAAACACGTCTGAAGTCGGTATATGTTGCCAGCCGTAAATTATTTGATCGTGAAGTTCAAAAGGCAAAGCGTTTCTATTGGTATTCTTTACAGAATGGGCTTTTAAATGAATGTGATGTTGATAATAATGCATTTTGGAAATCTATAGGAAAAATAGGTGTAAGTAATTCAAAATGTAAAAGGATTCCTTTTAGAAGTTGTTTTAGATAATGGAAATATTTCAACAGATATTAAAGATGTTTTACATCGGTGGAAAACTGATTTTAGTGCACTATTTAACATGTAGATGTACCAGCTCATTCCGCAGATTTCGGTAGTATAGATGTTCAGAATGCTGATGCACATAATAGTTTTAATGATAATATATCTATATTAGAAGTTAGGAAGGCTGTAGAGAGTGCAAATCTTGGTAAAGCTTGTGGTGTTGACAATATTCCGGTTGAAGTCCTTAAAAATGATACTTCCATTTATTTTCTACATGTTCTTTTTTAATGTGTGCTTTAACACTGGAATAATTCCATCATTATGGGGTAAGTGTACCATAAACCCGATTCCAAAATCATCCACGGCTGATCCAAGGGATCCACTTTCCTACAGAGGAATATCTTTAGCATCTGCTATGTATAAAATATATTACTACATATTGAATACACGGCTTAGTGTTTGGGCCGAAAATCATGGTAAATTAGAAGATGAGCAAAATGGATTTAGAAAGAAACGTAGTACGATAGATCATGTTTCTTCATTGTGTAATATTATTGAAACTAGAAAAAGTATAAGTTATCTACATTTGCAGCATTTATTGATTTTAAAAAAGCATACGATTTTATTAACGAAATAAGCTATGGAAACGTCTTTTGTGAGTCAGGAATATCAGGGAAAATGCTAAACGCAGTTAAATCACTTTATACGTCTGTTTCATGCACGGTAAGAGTAAATTCATTCCATACTGACTGGTTTAATGTCAAATCGGGATTACGACAAGGCTGCATTTTATCCCCGTTGCTATTTAATATGTATATTAATGACCTGGTTGTATACCTGAAAACTTGAGTATTGGAATCAACATTCATGGTGAAAAAGTTTGTATACTTTGTATGCTGATGACTTAGTTTTGTTAGCAGAAAACTCACAAGACTTACAAACCTTGTTAAATGCTCTAAATGATTGGTGTAGTGTTAATGATATGACTATCAACTACATGAAGAGTAAAATTGTTCATTTTAGACCATTGTCAGTTACCAAAAGTAATACATTGTTTTCATGTGGTAATGATATTATTGAAGTTGTGGATAAATATACATATCTTGGGCTAGTTCTTAATGAGTATCTAGATTTTAATGTAACTGCTAAGTTTGTGGCCCAAAAGTGCGAGCCGTGCTCTTGGTCTAGTAATTGCAAAATGTAAATCAGTAGGTGGAGTCCCTTTATAATGTTTATACCAAACTTTATGACTCTATTGTTTGGCCAGTTATTGGTTATGGCGCAGCAGTATGGGGTTGTCGATCTTTCTCTTCTATTAATGCTGTTCACAATCGTGCTATGAGGTTTTATTTAGGCGTTGGCAAGTATACGCCTAGCGCAGCATTGGCAGGGAGATGGCCTGGCAGCCTCCAGTTGTTCGTCAATGGAAAAGTGTAATTAATTTCTGGGCACGACTATGTAATACTGGTAATGTCCGGATAAATAAACGGATTGCAGTGTGGGCTTCATACAGAGCAAACAATTCCTGCAAAACCTGGTACACATATGTAAAAGCTAGATTAAAGATTGCAATTTAGAGAGGTATTGTGATATTGTGAATCCTGCTCCTAAGCAGCATATTTCTGATATTGTTTGCAAGTCAGCTATGGATAGTTTTGTTAATGACTGGCATGAAAGTATAAATAGACATATTGGTAGCTCGGGAAGTGGTAGAAATAAACTTAGAACATACTGTACTTTTTAAATCAGAATACTGTGTTGAATCCTATTGTCAGTTAATACTACCGCCATTGCATCGATCAGCATACTGTAAATTTCGTTGTGGAGTTGCTCCAATTAGAATTGAAACTGGGAGATATGAGAATTTGGACTTAGAGATAGAAAATGTCCGTTCTGTAATGCAGTAGAATCAGAATCCCATGTTGTGTTAGAATGTTCTTTTATATAACGACATTAGAAATAATTTGTTTGAGAAAGCAATATTCATAAGCCCGCAGTTTGAAAATATGTCAGAGTCTGAAAAACTTGTATTCCTATTCACTAATACATTACTTGTAAGAACTTGTGCCAAAACCTGTTTTCTTATTCTTAGTAGACGTAAATCTTACCTTTGTAAATAATGTCTTATATATGTGTTTTTTACCATATCATTGAAACCTTTTTATTGTCCTCTAAGAAGTAGCTGCTAATCAGTTCATCTTCGATCTAATCGGGGTGATTTTGATCTTTTAAACCATTTCATAATTTGCGCTTAGTGCTAATATTAGCTTTCAGTGCTTTATTCCAATTTCCTTTTAGCTTAATTTTATTACAGGTTAGCAACTACTACTTAGTTTTATAATGTAACATACCATTAGTCTTTCTTGTGTAAATCTTGTGCAATATATGAGATAGTATTGTTTAATATATATGTGATATAGTCTCAGGTAATTCTTTCTTAGAATGGTCACATACATGGTGTTTTATTGTGTACTTTTATGTCTATATGTATGTATGTATGTGAATGAGACTGAAATAAAGATGAAATATAATTTATACTGCTAAAAACATCATTCACCACTTGTTTAGGTAATTACAACTTAATTGCTTTCTATAATATCTGTACGCATCTGTCATTTCTACTGTGTTTATGTACACATAATAATTATTTTCATAATTGCACACCAAATTTATTAGCAGATCTAATACAAAGTAATTGAAATGCTAGTTTAATGCTTATACTGATACGTCTTCTTATTACAATAGGTATATCCCGAGGACTCTGACGCAGATTCAACATTTCTGGTACGAAGTGTTGCATTTAATGAAAAAGTACCGACGAATGTTTTATAAGTAATCATCGTTTTGGAATGTTGCCAGTTTAGAAATGCAATATTACTGACATATGCAAGTACGGACCTATAAAAGACATTAAATATCCGAGAGATCAAAACTAAATTAAGTTCTTCCACATTGTGTCGTCGCCTTTACTTAAAAGTGAAGGTTTTGATTGGTCGAGTCAAAAATCGAAATGACACAGGAACGGGATTCGTAACTCATTTCTTTGGATAAATAAAACATGAAATAGAATTTCTCGTGTAAGATGCTAGTATATAAACCTGCATTTTAGAGTGTGTGTTCTGAAATAAAGAGTGTTATTAATAAGATCCCTGACATGGGAAATAAATCAAGGCACTGAAAGTACTGGTGGGACGGTTGTGTTGGCATGTGTACATTAAGTTTAGACAAACAATACTGAAATGTTTAACTCCCAGTTTTAACTCCAAGGCGTGAAAATGATCACTCAAAAGTCCAAGACGTGAAATGTTCACTTATTTGTTCTGTGAAATTCTGTTCAACTACTAAGTAGGATTTGAAATGCTCAATTCAAAGAGACCTAACTGCTGAAATCCAAGACGTTAAAATGTGAACTAGAGATGGAGGTCAATGTCAAGGAAATCAAAACTGATTTACAATTATCGCAATCTGTGTTTCAGATAACAAATTTGTAAATAAACTTGCAATAATACAGCGCTCGAAAGAGCTAGAGGTTAGTTTGAAAAAACTATTGGCAGTCGTAATTTTAAAACTTAAGTCAATTCAGCCGTGCAACCCATGGGCACAGAAGATACACAGAAAATGAGTATGCTAACTCATAAACAGTAAGTTCTTAAATAACTGCGAATAGAAATGTTTGTGTATCGCATGTCAACAAGAAGAACATAGCCTACTTGTTTCACACATTCTCGTCATCCAGAGCAGTCATTATATACTATCATGTTTGTTGAAAGCTCGACAAACCACTGATGTATGAGGATTGTTTCATACAACCACTACAGTAGTAGTTTTTAACTTCCGTGATACAACTCTGTATATTCAAGTCAACTCACGAGTACTTTTAAATTATTTCACTTTTTCCTTAATTTTGTACAATCACTAAAATTTGACAATAATCATTTAAATTTTGTCATCCTTTATGATTAGCCATATTTTTTTTTTCACATCTGCTGCGAGTGTTAATGCCAAATGGAGAATAAACATTAACCAAATACGGATATCTTTAGGTCTAAGTGACCAGTGACAACTACCTTAATTCTAGATAACGTATGGAAAACAATACGCTGTCGAAGAAACGTTACGAAAGTTTTTGGCTCCTCTGAGTAAAACATTTTCGAAAAAAATCCGGAAAAAAAGCCCAAAACAAACCCTACAACAGACAAACACGAAACACGTTACTATACAAAGCACATACAATGCTCGAATCTTTACAGGTGTAGTACATTTTCCGATATGGATGCCAGTATGCTAATTAAGGTCAAATATACGCAGTCTGAAGCAGAAACGTGAACACTTTTGTGGCATGTAGAATATTTGTCGGTAATAAATTGCATTTCTTCAAACGTGCAATTTAACATTAGGGACTTCAAAGGCAAATATACTGTAGATATTACTCTGCTTAGAACTATTTCTTTCATCGGAGTTGCCTGTGTTTTAGGAACCTCGTAACGCCAAATCCGTTTATATATTGTTCTGTTCAACTCTGTTCTGTTCTGTTCACTCTGACAACCGTCCCAATAAAAATGAGTTATTAGGAAATCTTAAATAGATTTCATTTTTCTAAACTTTTTAATTTTACTATTTCTGATAGAATAGTCATCCTTATTCAAAAATGATAGAAATGTAAAGAGAATAAATACAAATGATTGATTGATTTTTATTCAGGTAAAATACACATATATACAATTAAATTAAATACATAAATATCAACATTTTTTCTTGTGATGAGTCTGCATGATCACACTTGTACACTTATACTTGTGATAAGTCTTCATGATCACACTTGAACTTGTTGTAGGTCTGCATTGTCACACTTATATTTGTGATGAGTCTGTTTGGTCACACTTATACTCAAGGTTAGTCTTCATGATTACACTTCTACTTTTGATGTCTGTTTTATCACACTGTTACTTGTGCCTCTTGTTTATGTACCTATGTGTAAACTGAGTGAATAAAATGAATTGAATTGGTTAAACTTCATTGTCACAACTTTACCCGAGGTTCATCTGCATGGTCTTATACTTGTTGTAAGTCTGCATGGTCACACTTTTTACATGGCCACAACTGTACTTGTGCTAAGTCTGCATGGCCACAGATGTACTCGTGCTAAGTCTGCATATTCACAAATGTACTAGTGGTAAGTCTGCATGACCACAATTGTACTAGTGGTAAGTCTGCATGGCCACAATTGTACTTTTGGTAAGTCTGCATGGCCACAGATGTACTTGTGCTAAGTCTGCATTGCCACATATGTACTAGTGGTAAGTCTACATGGCCACAGATGTATATGTGCTAAGTCTGCATGGTCACATATGTACTAGTGATAAGTCTGCATGGCCACAGTTGTACTTGTGCTAAGTCTGCATGGCCCAGGTGTTTTTGCGCTAAATCTGCATGACCACAGATGTACTAGTGGTAAGTCTGAATGGCCACAATTGTACTAGTGGTAAGTCTGTGTGACCACAGATGTACTAGTGGTAAGTCTGAATGGCCACAATTGTACCTCTGCCAAGTCTACATGGCCACAGGTGCACTTGTGCTAAGCCTGCATGGCCACAGATGTGCTAGTAGTAAGTCTGCATGGCCACAGATATACTTGTGCTAAGTCTGCATGGCCACAGTGGTACTAGTGGTAAAATTGCATGACCGCACTTGTGCTTGTAGTAAGTCTTTGAGGTAAGTCTACATGGCGACAATTGTACTAGCGGATAGTCTGCATGGCCACAGATGTACAAGTGGTAAATCTGCATGGCCACAAGTGTACTTGTGCTAAGTCTGCATGGCCACAGAGTACAAGTGGTAAATCTGCATGGCCACAAGTGTACTTGTGCTAAGTCTGCATGGCCACAGTTGTACTAGTGGTAAGTCTACATGAACACAATTGTACTAGTGGTAAGTCTGCATGGCCATAATTGTTCTTTTGATAAATCTGTATGGCCACAGATGTACTTGTGCTAAGTCTGCATGGCCAAATATGTACTAGTGGTAGTCTGCATGTCCACAGATGTACTTGTGCTAAGTCTGCATGTCCACAGATGTACTTGTGCTAAGTCTGCATGGCAACAGATGTACTTGTGCTAAGTCTGCATAGCAACAAATGTACTTGTGGTAAGTCTGCATGGCCACAGATGTACCAGTAGTAAGTCTGCATGGCCACAAATGTACTTGTGCTAAGTCTGCATGGCCACAGATGTAGTAGTGGTTAATCTGCATGACCACAATTGTGCTTATGGTAAGTCTTTGTGGTAAGTCTGCATGACCACAATTGTACTTGTGGTAAGTCTACATGACCACAGTTAAAACATGCATAACTTTGTTTTTTCAATCGGAAAGTACAGTTTATGTTAGAAATATAGCACAGTATTGTTTTAATGATATTGCAAAAAATAAGACAGGCTTTCTATTTCTCAAGAAAAACACGACTTAAATACTAAAAAACAGCATATGTCAACATTGTTTTAGAGTGAACAGAACATGGTTCTATCATTATCTTATCAGTAAATTTATTTTACTTTAGCAGTAAATTAAAAAAGATCCTAATACTTAAATTTGGTACGTATATAGGGCCAAAAATGCAGAATTTCTTCAAACTTGGCATTTTCACGGAGAATCAAGTTCAAAAACAAAAATCTGAAATGAATTAAAATCATAGGTCATCTACTTTGATCTTGAATTATCTCACTCAAAATGGCAATTTCGAAAAAAATCTATGAAAGGAAAAAAATGGCCTTTTACACATACATGTATAGGAGACTTTAGCAAACATCCATAAACTAGACATTTTATTACCATATCTTTTTATGATCAAACTAATGGTGAATATTATGTGCATGATGATAATAGAAGGAAGGTAAAGCTAGCTGTCTCGCTAACAGTGTTGTTTGCATCAATAACCGATTTTTGTTCTTTGAGAAGCCTGAAATTATAATATCATTTACATTTTGTAGAATTAGTGATGATTAATCTGAAACTTAAACACAAAATCTCTCCATGGTCGTTAAGGATATTCAACATTTTTGTATCATTTTCTCATTCAATCTCAAAGATAACACCTCTCTGTAGCACATATTCAAGGTATTTGAACACCGTCAGAATATCCTACGGTTTTATTGCAATGAGTAGAAGTGTTTATCCACTTTCACAGTGATATAAAGAAATAAATCGTTAAACTGTCTCAGCTTCATAAAGACGTTTTAAGAAGTATATGAACTGGACGTTTTATATAATGAGAAGTTACTATTCGACATGCAACTCAGTAAAGGTCCTTGTTTTTTATGTGTGAAAAGCGTGAAACTTTTTAGAATTTGGATTTGACTTGTATTCATGAATGTCTCACGTGAAGTTGTTGTATGTGTTATGTATACTGTTGATACAGTGTCATCCTCAGGCTATGATACTAGCTAGGAAACTGATCAGAGACAATTAACTTTCCTCTTATGGAATTTACAGGGTATCCGCTCTAAGTTAGAAGACCCTGATTTCTTAAATCTTGTTTGTGATTTTGATATTCTTCTGTTTACTGAAACTTGGAATGCGTCTTATCAAAATGTGAATATTGACGGATATGAATGTTTTGTATGTTCACGTCCGAAATTTAATAAAAATGCTAAACGCTCCAGTGGGGGAGTGATTGTGTATTTCAAAAGATGTTACAAAAATTATATACATCTATTGAAAATTGATCATAGAGGTTTTATCTGGTTTAAACTTGATAGAAAAGGTTTACTATGGTGGCTGATTTGGTACACAGTCTAATAATGACGCCTATTTTTGTATTTGTTATATTCCCCCTGAGGACTCAGCTGTTTACCGAAATGTCAACTCTCTATTGTATGATTTAGATATCTCCGAACTTTTAAATACAGAAATACGGAAATATTGTGATAAAGGCGACATCTACTTATTAGGTGACCTGAATAGCCGTACGGGCACTGATCCGGATTATGTTTACGATCTGCATTTGGATAGATTTGTTGATTTTCCCGAGTCCGTTATGTCATTTGCCAATTTACCTGTGCGTAAAAATCATGACAACAATTTAAATAATTATGGGTCAAAATTGTTGACTCTTTGTAAAGAAAATGGTCTTTGTATTATGAATGGTCGAACAGATGAGGGCAAATGTACTTACAATTCAGTATATAGAAACAAACCGGTATCTAGCCCGTTCGGAACCAAACATGTAAACATTATCTTTTGATACCGGTGGTCAGACTTTTATTTCATTTAGTGAAATAAAAGTCATTTTACTGTAAGTGTGTCTATTGCTTCTAAAATGAGACCTTAAAGGAATGAGGCTGTTATAAATATGTTTTATAGTTTCCTTTACCTGTTTGGAGGGGGAAGGGGAGGGGGGCATGAATTGGGAGGTAACAGTTTTTGAATTTGCTTGTTTGTAATTGCTCCGCTTTCAAACAGAATTGTTTGACAGAAAACATTTAAATTAGTAATTTCATAGTCTGAACGATTTTGAACATATTAATGACGAAAGACTAACTCTTTAACTATGTCAATACACTCAACATTCTACATAAACAGATTCACGATACAATTTAAGTTCTGGTTGCAGATGCTATATGTATTCAGTATTAATAAGGCATACTTCATGGAAAATGATTTTACAAACCTCATTTGAGTGAACGTAAGCTAATTGTGTATGCCCATGTTTTAATATATGATGTACATTAGTGATGTTCCGATTGTCGCTAGTCGCCGACGATCGGTTAGTAAAATGAAGGGCGATAATAATCGATTACACATATCCGGTCGGCGACGTCGCGGTAAAAGTTTTATACCATACCCAAGGTAGATAATTAGACTCACGTTATGTAAGAAACAAGTTCAACAACAACTGAGTCTGAAGAAAGCTTGCGGCTTTTCTCCCATCTGGGGAGAAAAAAAGTCAATAGCTTGGAATTATTATCTTGACATTGACACTCTCTGATTTCTTTGCCAGTACAACTTTCTGTTCATATTCGTGTTGTCTGTCTAGCACAAAAGCATACTCGGCCATCAGTTCTGTGTTAACAATTTATTTCAAAAACATCTTCTAGTCTTCTACCAGTTTCTGGCCCTTACCAGAAGGCCAACATTGTTGAAAACATGACCTCAGGTCATGGGGTCTCTTGATTTTACACAGGTTTCTATAAGAAAACCTTTGAATATTCCCTTTAAAAATCTCTTATTAGGCCCAATGTTTTCGATTGGTGACATGTAGCATTACCTATTTACTGTTCCAGCATTATAAAGGGTTAACCTCCCATAACTGTGGCGAACTACTTCATGTAATGGTGTAGATTGTAGCGCCTTGCTTGAATGTTACTTTTGGTTTAACCGATTATTAATCGGAAGGTTATCGATTATACCCCATCCGATTGAACCGATAATCGATTGTGAAAAATTCAACCGATTTCTATCACTAATGTACATGCACCTGTTTTGACTACAATGTATCGCTAAGGTAAGAACACGTGACATTCAGTAAAATATTCATTTTTCCACTGCATCGTGTGCCATCTTCCCGGTGAGCAACTAGAGCTTCTTTGCGTACAATGTGGCGTTGAGATTTATTGCTAGTTCACTATTGGAAAATTGTCTTTAAGTGTCCAGAACACGCAGAGGAAGCATAACTGCACAATCATGAAGGATTCTAAATTGATGCATAAAATTCAGTCGTTTGTTTTATGATTGAAATATTATGAGAAACGTAATGTCCATTAAATGGAAATTTTATTCATGACGTAATTGTTATTTCCAGAATAAAAAGTTTCCGGTTAATACATTGAAAAATAAACCGTGCAATTCGAATTTTTACATGTATGCTTCACAATACAGATTTAAGCAAATTTAGCTTTCAGAAATTTTGATATAAGTTTGTGTCATTTTTACTCATTAAGAGATAAATATCCTATTTTAATCAGACTATTCGATGGGTCTGCTAACTATTGCAATCGTCTCGCCGTCTGCGTAAATCAAAGTAGTTTATTTGAAAAATGTCCAGTAGCTTTTTACATGTACAGCTATGAAATCATTTACTTTAACAATCATACCGGATATTAACATTTCTCTGGAACAAAACTTCCCAACAATCCAGCATAGCACATGACACAGTGTATAGCAAGTTTACTCTCGCCTATTTCAGCTGTAGAGTAAGCTCTTTAATTAACTTGGCGTCAATGTCTTCAGAAATCCAGTGTTATTAGTGTGGCTGTAAAGCCGAAAATTTCCAAAACATACACCAGATCATCATTTCCGATGTTTCAACACGAAGTTTGAGCGTGTAAGTTCTCAGAATATTTGTATAAACTGAGGAGGTTGCTGTCCCTTAGTAACTTGACCCCTTGACATTCTCTTCTTTTCCCGCAACCAAATTAATTTTCCTGGTATCCCCGCGATCCCTAGTATATCCGTGTGCCTTTGTTTCTCTGCAGCCCCTAGTAACAATGTTGCCTTTGTAAACGCCGCTTCCCTAGGTATCCTCGCAGCCCCATCAACTATGTCCCGTGTTCCTTAGTTTAAATGCAATCTTTTTTTTATACCGCTCTCAAAGTTTCCTTGCATTCATCTTTTCTATGTTTTCGCGACCCTGGCTGACTGAGTGGTTTTGTTTACCCTCGGTACTTGGCTGTTGCCATATGACCGAGCGACCCCTAGTTACACCGCTCGATTAAGTGAATATTTGAGTAAAGTTCATCAAAATCATTTAAACATGTTTACGAGGCATGCAGTGGACACATTATCCAAAGCTCAAAGGTTTAAACTTAAGGGCTATGATAAATAAAACGCTTCAAATGAATATTTTTGTTTCCATTTCTCGTGACCGAATACGTATTAAACAGCTTTATTAGAAATCTAACAAATCAAAATATAAGTATCCCCAGTTTATCCTAGACTAGACTGGGGATGGAGAGAAATGTAATATACACCATAGTCTCCTAGCTGCCTCATCTGTCAACCAAATTCCTGGTATACGCGCGACCCCTCGTATATCCAATTAGCCACACCTTGGTCTAGTACAGGAAGACATCGTAACCTTGAAATTAATCAACGTATTATATCACACTTTATGCGAGGTTAGCACTGTGCCCATCACACTCCACCTTTAACTCCTATTTCGTTTTAGCCAAGGCTTACATTCGCATTTACGACTAGTCCAAAAGGACATACAAGGCCCGACTTGCAATACCAATACAAATATCGAGAAAAACAATGCTATACTCAAGTCTCACATGTTATAATTACCTTCGTTGTGGCTTGGACACAGAAATGGATATATGAATACCTAAAACTGAACAGAAGCGGTAACTGAGATAAGGACTGACAAAAAATTCTGGCATATCGGATCAGCATTTCCGGTGATTTTGCCCATGACGGAAAAACCGTTCTGCCACCCCTCCTGTGCCGACGACTCACATGAATTACGTATGGCGTAACGTAATAAACATTGTGACGTCACTTTCCTAAACACAGCGTTTGTTTTTATATGATAATTCATCATTTCGATAAGTTTGCATTTAGAAATCTGCTTTTACGTGCAAGACGGTATGCAAGAAAATGTTTCTATCATGAGACATTTGGTTCCGATGGAAATGTCTGTCACCTCGGATAACTGTTTTGCGGGAACTCGGCTGAGCTTCGTTTCGCC
The DNA here is from genome assembly GCA_022818135.1 of Saxidomus purpurata. Lineage (NCBI taxonomy): Eukaryota > Metazoa > Mollusca > Bivalvia > Venerida > Veneridae > Saxidomus > Saxidomus purpurata. The sequence goes on from JAFMSR010000007.1 coordinate 38,739,762, forward strand.
AAACCAGTTATCCTCGGTGGCGGGTATTTCGATCTGAACCTCGTGCTCATGACAGAAACTATTATTTATTACACCATACCTGTAATCAAAGCGCTGTGAGCGCTGAAGGCCTGGGGGCTATAGGTTAACTCCCCGAAAAACAACTTTTGACCAACGTGTTTTGCGCTGAACCTTACCTAAAGCGCGGGTCGAAATGTGCAGAGGACGAAATTCAATATATGACACAGAATGAATGATTCACAAATATATGGGTGGCAGGGAAGTTTGTTTTATTATAAAACGTACGTTGAATAAAAAATAATCACATAGTCAACATTATAAATTGTTTAAGCCAATAAAAATAATTCGATCTGCGCTTTGTACAACTTCAAGCGATATGATCTGATGATGTGGATCGAAAATTATTGTGTACCAAGGACAAGACCTTGAAACAGAAATAAACAAAGCAATACCAGCAATGAAATATAAATACAGTACTGTACAATGTGTATAACAGGGAAAACCAAAAATGATTCTTGGTTACCTTGTAGTTGTAATCGGTGAAACCGTTCACTGGGCCTTGACATGCAGCGTCCTCGATAAATGGCGGGTGATTTTGATCACGTGGTTCCTTCTCGGGAATGTACGTAAATTATATCTTTTTTTTTAGAGAAATTTATTAAGTATTTATTAGGTAAATATATATGTAATCGTTCGTAAGTAACAAAGTTGTCAATGAAATAACATCGGAAATTTGAAAATCAAACTACCTCTTATATCGAGCTCCGTACGTTTCCGTAAATTTCCGTAATTATCCGTACTTTTCCGTGATATGCATATGATTATCTTCCGTAATCAGCTAACAGCGCATTAATTTCTAAAACAGAAAAAAATGTGTAATGCAACCCGTAAGCTATATATATACCTTCCTGCAATCGTTTGAAGTTGTATGTACTCTTTTTATTTGTAATATGTTCTTATCATATGCGACATTCAAACAGAAGATTGATCTGGTCTGTCTTGCACTACTTTCGCATAGCGCATGTTTACAGTTGTTATTCGCACATAGCACAGCTAAATTTCTTGCAGAGTTTGAAATGTGGTATGCTTACTTAGGCCTAAGGGACTTTCAGTCCCTAGGCCAAAAATCAAAGGGCTGAAACTCTTTGAAAAATTATCAATGCGAAAGATATGCTTAATACCTATCATAAATGTGACTTTGATTGTTTTCCGTCCAGTAGTGCTAGAAGATCAAAGGGACGTAACTCAATGAAAAATTGTCTGAGCGCAACATGGCAATGATATGCACAAAATCACTTCTCTGAAGTTTCATTGATTTTGCATTGATTTCTGGCTTATGGTTGCGGACAAAATTTGCTGAAATGATCAAAGGACTGTAACTAAATGAAAATTATCCGAGCGCAACATTCCAACAATATGCAGAAGTAGGCAATCACTCCTGAGAAGTTTCATTGATTTCCTGCCAGTAATTGCCGAGAAATAACACGGACAAAATGCTGAAAATTCAAAGGACCATAACTCAAGGAAAACGTATTCGAGCGCAAAATGCCGACGGTGTGCAAAAATAGGCTTAATACTTATTACTCCTGTAAAGTTCGATTGGTATCTAGCCAGTGGTTGTCGAGAAATAGCGCGGACAAAATGTACACGGACACAAGGACGGACGGAAAAACAACCGGAAAAGGTGACTCCAGCATAATGAAGATTGTTTCATAGTAACAGTATTTTACATAAACTTCATGTACAGTGGTACGAAGGATACATAGGCAGCGATTAAATCAAAATAGTGTAACCTTACTAGAACATGGAGGACAAAAATACCCCAGACACTATAGTCTGCATGATTTCACTGTCAGCTTCAGTGCTGCTGTAATACGTTCAAGAGATACATAATGTGTAGAGACATTAAAACTTATTTAATTTGCACTACATAATTTGTAATTTTGTTAAAGGAAGCACTAGATGTTTTTGCAAGTAATGAATAACTAGAGCATTTGAACACTCGCCTTTTGAGCAACCCGACAGTACCATATTTGTTGCCCTGGAGAGTTTGTAGAAAATCCAACAGAAACATGTACGATTGTTGTTTCCTGCTTATCATGTCAAATACCTGTAAAGGCAATATTTTTGGTGTAGTTGTCTGTTGGAGACATATGGTTTTGTCATGGGTGTCCATCTGTTTGCCCGTCTGTCTGTAATATAGCGTTTCCAGTGATATCTCTTGAACTACTCGGAGGTTTTTGAACAAAATTTCAAGATATCAAGCCGATATACGGAACTCATGTTTAATACAGCTCGGTTCGTGGGCAAGGCAACAAACGTTTCCGTTCTGTCTTTCTTGAAATCCTTAAAGGGTTATGAAAAAACTTCACCTGATTGAGACGATGTTCAGACATCTATAGATCAGTTCAGGGTAATGGACACAGGTTCAACGGCTAATTCTAGAGACATATAAATCAATCTATGAAAGTAAAGCGTATATTAAGACCTTTAACAACTACAGTTCTAACTGATTACATGTACTTACATGTAATTGGTTTGATCTAAAGAAAACGTTTGAAGAAGTTCGAGCCTCAAACACAGTTTACATAGTATCGTGAAACAAACAGACGGACCGACTGTCCAACCAAACAACCGTCAAAACAGTGATTTTTAAATACCCTCTCCCATACACCCTCTTAAAATGAAATAAAAGCGAAATCCGTGTAGGGGCTTTCTTTTGTCAACTTCGCTTATGTAATCCTTCTTAGCTAGACGCAATCTATGTTATAATTCAGCTATAAAACGTTGTATTATTCAGCAGATTCTGTCTTTATACGACTATTTAAATAGTTATTTTATTTCGAACTGTGATTGGTCTTAAGAAGAGCTAATAAGTTTAGTTACATGTTGCAACTATTTCAAAGGAGTTTATTTTAAATTTAAGAAATTGTTAAGTACCTAGACATGTTGCTATTCTCGTATTTATATAAAACAGGCAATTTTAAAAATTTTAGAAATACTTTTTGTAAAAAAAGTTTTATTTCTAGACATGTTCCAGTTATTCAAAACAGATTATCTTAACATATGCATATAAAATTTCATGCATTGAAATAAGAAATGCAATGATTATGCACGAGAAATATGCAGTACAATAATTAAGACAGTCGTTACCCGGGCGTATCTACGACTGACGTACGCTCGCTTTATGCACTCGGCTTAAAATCCCGTAACGCAAGCGCAGACCGTTTACGACAGCGCAATCTACGCCTTCTTTGTGCACTCGGCCACAGAGCATGAATGCTCAAAGGTGAGCTATTGTATTCACCGGATGCCTGTGTCTGTCTGTCTGTCTGTCCACACTTACCTTGTGAATACTCTAGAAGTCCAATCATCATTAAAATTTGTCAGATTATTTTTATTGATGATTGAAACCGGGCAACGCAGAATTAAAACCTAGATCCCTATGTTAAATAATGGAAAAAACATGTGAACATTGTAGAAACTACACTTTGTACCCAATCATACTTAAAACTAGTCAAATTGTTTGTCTTGATGAAATGTAGGTCAACATTGAAAATGTGTTACGTGGGATCAAAACCTATGTTACCAGATCAAATAATAGCTCTCCAGAAGCCAAGATCGCACTCAACCACCCTTGAAGTTAATCAGAATAAATGCTAAGTCAAGTTTGAACTGGGTCACATGACTAGATAGCAACACTTAAGAATTCATATTTTGAACCAGGACTTCAGGTTAAATCATAAAAAATCTACTAACAGTCTAGAAGCCACATTTGACACCCATGCATCAATCACCTTGAAAGTAACCCAGAGTGCTTGTCTTGATGAATTTAGTCAAGATCGAAACAGCGTAACATGGGGTCAAAAGTTATGTCACCAGGTACATTGATGTTCGCCTAAAAACGAGAAAATTTGGCAGGAATCCGATCACCAAAAACACCTAGCTGCAGATTTTTAGCGCGAACACTTTACACAAAGGTCTTGTTTTAGTTACCTCCATTTGTTGTTAAACTTTAGCGTGAAATGATATATAATCATGTTGATTGTTAAAATGTATAAAATATTTTAATATTTTGAAATTTTGATGTATTCATTTTTGGGTACATGTTAAATTCCAGCTACGAACAAGAATTTACCTATTGGTATTTATTTGGTAAATAAATTGTCATAATATTATATAAATTATAATATAGTTCCAGTCGTAGTCAGCAATTTATTTATCTTGCATTTGTACAGGCGGCATTTTCCTGTCCTTGCCTATTTGAAAGCTTTCTGAGAGTACTAAGGGGAGGTTCCCTTGGTGGATCCCCGTATTTTAGTTGGGCTGATCATTTTATAATGAATTATTTCAATAACTTAATTATGTTTGTCGTGAAACAGTTTGAATAAATATATAGGCTTGATATGCATTAAAAGATTCAGCTTGGTAGTTTATTTATCCCGGATATACATAAGTCAGATATACACACGGTTCGAACCTCGGGGTTGTAGCTACCCCGTTAAGTGAACTTGTCCTGAGAGTTTAAGTAAATATACCCCCGTAACTCCCAGTACAGCTTTGGCTGCACTTGCATTATTCTGAGCCGAATTCGAGGGTTGTCGTCACTACACCCACGGGGTCGACTTTAGTCGGAGCTATTCTCCTATTTTTAAGGGTTCACGAACGAGAACGGCTACAAAGTAGTGCTGGTTTATTTCTTTGCTTTCGTGATGATAAGCACAAATGAAGCACTGTTGAACCGTATATGTCCCGGAACGTATATATCACACGAGAGAAAAAATTCGACCGCATATGTCACACGTGTGATATATTCGGTCGAAAATAGTCTTCGCGTGAAACGTATATGGCACATAATATGTATACGTTTGACTTCGAATTTTATAGGAACACGAAAACGAATATCTCACATGCAGAAAAAGGCAAATAAAAACGAAATGTAACGATGTTTGGGAGGCATCCATATAGGTATATACATGTATATAGGTGTAATGTGGAGAGCCGAAATGCAATGACATGATTATCAAAGAAAGTCAAAGGTAAACGACATGCGATCAACACTTATTGGAACTTAAACACAGAGTAAACTTGATATATCTTGATTTGACAGTTTACACCGAAACCTATTTGTGATACTTTAGTGTATAAAGCTACTAATTATACTTTTGTAGGAAGTGGGTGGCAAGGCACCCGTCCCTGGGCCGTTTGCCGGAGCCGTTGTAACAATGTTTAGGAACCCCATAGAATAATAACCCCGGTCATTATTTCTTTGAAGAATAGTGATCCCCCAGGAACTATGACTGATTTAAGGTGGATTTGAATCGAAGAAACTAAATGTTACACAAAGGATATTGTAGCTGCAGGGAAATAAAAGGAGATACTATTGTTTATTCACAATTTTCAATCCTGTGTTTGACCTTTAACCTCTGAGTGTGACCTTGACCTTAGACCTAGGGACCTGGTTCTTGCACAATACACCCTGTCTTATAATTGTATGAAAATCCTTCAGTACATCCTTCAGTACAAAATCTCATTCTTCAATTTGACCTTTAACCTCAAACTGTGACCTTGACCGTAGACATAGGGATTTGTTCATCTGTATGACTCTTCGTCTCATTAAGGTAAACATTTATGCATTGTTACATCAATATCCCTTCAAGTATATAGAAGAAATGCTCCGGACAAAGTCATTCTTAATTCGACAAATGACACTCCTTCTCATTGAGGTTAACATTTATGCCAAATATAAACACGATTGCTCCTTGCATGTCAAAGTTATGGTCCGGACAAAATCAGTCTGGAAGGACGCACGGGCTCACAGACGCACGGCGACTATGTCGAGCTCACCGCAAGTGGGCTCGACAAAAATGATCGAGGGTCATTACCATCTTACGGAGACAGTACTTTACATTGTTTCACCGGCCATCAAATATATCAAGTTTGATATGTGTTTAATCTGTGATAAATGTATTGTGTTATACAGAAAAAATGTATAGTGATGTTTTATAATCAATGCTGTTCTGAGATAATTTCCTGTTAATAATCACCACTCAAGGGCCACACGAACGCAGTCGATAACTTTCAAGAACACCCGATCGAAATTTGACCAAACATTATTTATACAAATTAAAGACATAATACAGACCACACCTTCGAGTGGGAATGTCTAGTTCCCATACAATGTGTTGGGACCGATCGGATCGACTTGGTTGTGTTAAGCAGAATCTATGCGGCATAACTTAATCAACCATATTTGATTGTTTTAAATATGTTTTTTTTTTTCAAATTGATCAAAATGTGACGTATTCGTTGAAAATTTCGTTTTTATTTGCCTTTTTCTGCATGTGAGATATTCGTTTTCGTGTTCCTATAAAATTCGAAGTCAAACGTATACATCACATATTATGTGCCATATACGTTTCACGCGAAGACTATTTTCGACCGAATATATCACACGTGTGACATATGCGGTCGAATTTTTCTCTCGTGTGATATATACGTTCCGGGACATATACGGTTCAACAAAGCACAATTGTGCAGTTTGTCGTTTCCTGACACAAACATGTTTTAATAATACATTGTATAGTGGCAATATCTCTCACGTATCCAAATTAAAGATCGCGGAGAGATAGGCATTGTTTTACCGGAGTAGCTGAAATCTACAAACTTTAGCTATTGTACGAAAATAGAATTTCATATACGATAGTAGATTTTTTGGGTTAAATTATGTGTTAAAGTGGTAAAAAGTCCAATCACGTAAACAGTACTGGCCCAAAACTGACTGGAGTAACTAAACATATTACGACTGACATTAGGATACCGCTATACAAAGTTGTTCTTGTTCTTGGTCAGGCAATTCACCTTTACTTGAAAGTTTTTACACACGACCGCCTTTTAGTACGTCAGTACTTTGATTATTATGTGAATCTAGATATAACAACTAAAACTATTCAAAAGGAAGCAATTATTATTTTACGAACATAAAAAAACACTGAGCGTTAGTCAAGAGTAAAAGAACATGTATAACAGTTCTACAATTTTACAGCGGAAAACTGACAAATCGAAACTTTTTGACTTTCAAAACACATTTCGGTAAAATGTAAGCAACTATCAATTGATTGAAGTGTTTCTCATCATTGTCATTTAAAATGCACACAACACTACCAAGCCACAGATTACTTTATATTACTGACACGGCTGCTTTTGTAAATTATTGATTTTCAGTTTATGTCTGTTAGCAGTAAGTATTTTAAAATACATCATAAATGCCACTGCTCTTTGATAGATTACCGAATGGAAGTTACACTTGTTCAGACATGGTTTTGGATATCTAGCATGATTGTTGCACAGGTGGAAGGAACATACCTTTGACTTTTTTTTATTAAGCTAATGCTTTTTTCTATGCATTTTAAAATTGATATCAGAATAAATAAAAAAATGAAAAAAATTTTTTTTCTTCATAGCTCTTTACTATAGACAAGGTTCCCAACACACTCTGTATAAAAACAAGCATGTCGCTCTGAAAAACTCTTCGATTTCTTTCAAATTTGAGTTACGTTAAACAAATTTGAACGAATTCTAGAGAGAAATGATAGAGCTTTAAGAAAGAGTTTCTTCAATGGAAAATTCCAGCCGTTTTCGTTCTACAAGCGAAAATGCCAAAGCTGTAGAGCGATTTTCGCTCAAACCAGAAAAATGTCACACATTTTCCAGACGGTGATTTTCACTAAATTCTCCAATAATATTGCGGTACTGCGACAGGAAACTATCAAAACATGCAATATATATGTTTAGACTTCAAATCATGTCGTAGATCGTACTTTTACTCAAAATAGGTTCGATGCTACGGCGGATTTTTCATTTTTTGTTGACTAAATGCTTTTACTTTCACTTTCAATCGCCTTCGGATATGTTTTGATAATGTCCTTGAATAGCTGTTACAAATCACTGCGCAACCTCTCGGACCTTCATGGCCGCTAATGCTTTTGACAATTACAAAAACTGAAAAATCCGCTGTAGTATCGAACACATTGGTGTAAAGGTACGATCTACGCCATGATTTGTAGTCTAATAATATATATTTCTTGTTTTAATGGTTGTCTTTCGCAGTACCGCAATATTAGTGGAGAATTTAGCGAAAATCACTGTCGGAATATGTGTGACATTTTTCTGGTTTTAGCGGAAATCGCTTTTATCAGCGTTGGTATTTTCCTTGTAGAATGAAAACGGCTTGGAATTTTCCATTGAAGTAAACTCTTTCTTAAAGCTCTATCATTTCTCTCTAGAATTCGTTCAAATTTGTTTAACGTAACTCAAATTTGAAAGAAATCTAAGAGTTTTTCAGAGCGACATGCTTGTTTTCATACAGAGGGTGTTGGGAACCTTGTCTATAGTAAAGAGCTATGAAGAAAAAATTTTTCAATTTTTTTTTTTTATTCTGATATCAATTTTAAAATGCATAGAAAAAAGCATAAGCTTAAGAAAAAAAGTCAAAGGTATGTTCCTTCCACCTGTGGATTGTTGTTACTGCGAAGGTATTATAGAGGATGGGTTACGCGTTGTGTCAGTATGCTCTCTTTATTATAGAGGATGGGTTACGCGTTGTGTCGGTATGCTCTCTGTATTATAGAGGATGGGTTACGCGTTGTGTCATTATGCTCTCTGTATTATAGAGGATGGGTTACGCGTTGTGTCGGTATGCTCTCTGTATTATAGAGGATGGGTTACGCGTTGTGTCGGTATGCTCTCTGTATTATAGAGGATGGGTTACGCGTTGTGTCGGTATGCTCTCTGTATTATAGAGGATGGGTTACGCGTTGTGTCGGTATGCTCTCTGTATTATAGAGGATGGGTTACGCGTTGTGTCGGTATGCTCTCTGTATTATAGAGGATGGGTTACGCGTTGTGTCGGTATGCTCTCTGTATTATAGATGGGTTACGCGTTGTGTCGGTATGCTCTCTGAATTATAGAGGATGGGTTACGCGTTGTGTCGGTATGCTCTCTGTATTATAGAGGATGGGTTACGCGTTGTGTCGGTATGCTCTCTGTATTATAGAGGATGGGTTACGCGTTGTGTCGGTATGCTCTCTGTATTATAGAGGATGGGTTACGCGTTGTGTCGGTATGCTCTCTGTATTATAGAGGATGGGTTACGCGTTGTGTCGGTATGCTCTCTGTATTATAGAGGATGGGTTACGCGTTGTGTCGGTATGCTCTCTGTATTATAGAGGATGGGTTACGCGTTGTGTCGGTATGCTCTCTGTATTATAGAGGATGGGTTACGCGTTGTGTCGGTATGCTCTCTGTATTAAGGCATGTATCAGCTTATTGTACTGCACACTCTGCATATGCAGAATTTAGTGACATAATGTCAAGTAAAAATGGGGCAGTTAGAAAGTATGTAGATAGAAAAATACAATCTTGTTATTTTTTACTGCGGACATGAACATGTATTTTATATGTTGTTCGCTATAATAGGAGAAAACTTGTGTTTTATGTTATATACTATTATAAGTAAGTGCTCAACGGCATACAAGTACTTTATAACATTTATTTTGTACCTAATTAGTGTAAGGGCCTGCATGTATCCTACATATCGCAAATAAACTTGTGATTCTCATTATTTCACGATGGTCAAGTTGTTCATTTTATTATTAGAAGCATAATTTTCAAAGTTAAACTTTTGCACAAAAAGTTTGGACGCTAAAATAGTTTTAGAAAGAGTCTTTATGATAAAGAAGCTGAGCGGTCGGTCGTTACGCCCGGTCGGTTGTTACGTACGATCGGTCGTCGTTACGCGTCTTTACGGCGTCTTAATCATGAAGTATCCAGTTTAAAGATAGTTTAAAGTATTGTTATATATCGTTGCAAGAGTGTTCAGTATCTAGATTTGTATTTTCTGCGTAAGCATACTAGGTATTCAAGACTGAGGGCATTTGAATAGCAAAAAAAAAAGATACCGGACGGAGATATCTAAACCAGAGACAGAAATGCTGAAGGCGTTTGTCTGAGACAGGAAATCGAAGTTGAATACGTGATCAGTTTTAGAGGTTGGTCGGAGATCTATAATCTTGAGTCAGTTATTGTTATCACAACTTTTATTCACCGAAACTGAAACAAATGGTTTAATATGGATCCAATCATAACGTTAGGCATAAAATTTTCAAAGAAAACAAATAAAATTCGAGAATAAGGAAGATTTTTATCTCGTTCACTTCTAAGAAATGTGAAGATAAACAGTTTGTCTTAATTTACATACAAAACACATCACTGTTTACAGACCCGATATAGATCTGTACTGTTTATTGATCTCTAAAACAGTTCTCAGTTACTTCAAAGTGTCTAAAACTTTTATTGCTATGTATTGATGATCCACGCTGTCCTTGTGTAAGCAGGTGTTATGCAGTAATGTACTTTTCCTACACATGTTTTAACTAATACATCAACATAAATACTCCCAGTATAGATTTCAATGTCTCTCGATTTCAGCTGGTTGGTATTGTATTAACACAAGTGGTTAAATAGCTTCTCAATATTCTGTTCGAAAACGTTAAAGAATTTAAATAGTGGTCAAATATTTGTTACCCTCAACGAAATATTTCCAGCTCTCACTTCGAATGGTCTGAATAGATATCGCACGTAAATCATTGCTAGCTAAAAAGCGTGCATTTTATAACACGGCTGTGTAAAATGTTCTCACACCTACAATGAAAGTGACCATTTCAATGTTTTACACACAGGTGATAGTAGCGTAGCCTAATGACTATATATCAATAAGGTACATACATTAAGGTCTCTAAACACATCAGTTAAACACATTTGGTAAACAATGAGTATAAACGTCAACCGTCTAACGGTTATGTGTTATATAAAGTAAAGACTGTGGCAACTAGCATAACGATTCGTGATCTCGTAGTTTTTGACTTTATTCTGCACACTGTCAAATTTTATAATCCAATTCTTCGCCATTTGGGTTTTCATCTCCACTAAAATACGACAAGATTGGACAGAAGATAGATACTGCAGCACCGACAATAGCGAGAACATACGTCCAACCTATATGGCAAATACCCGTGTTGTATACATCAGCGCCCGCACCGCAGTACAACCGGAAGTAGTTGGAATCAAATCCTAATGGATACACTAGCAGTCCAGATGTCATCAAGAACACTAAAAATAGACAGTTTGTATATTTTAAAAACATATGAGAAGTATGATATTCAGTGAATCTATATTAACTAAGTTTCGTCAACTAATTTTTGTCAATATACATATATGGAACAAATAAATCCTTACATTTTCAATTTATTGAATGCATTAGTCAAGGTCCAATAAAAATGCACATTTAAGTATTTCATCTTTTTTTACGACAGTAATTAACATTAAGAATACATGTTATTATATATCTATTCAAATTTATTTTAATGCCTTTGCAATGCTATAGAGTGAAAATCAATAGAAACTAGACCTATCACTAAATGTGGTTAATACCCCCGAAAGACTGCTTTGTCAAGTGAAGAAGTGATAAGAGGAACAGAATACCTTGTATAAAAACTAAAATAGAGTTATGGTTATTGGCAATAACTAGATGTAATTAGTCAAGATATAACTATGGGTTTTGTACACTGCATTTCCTATTATTGTGCTTTGTAGGACCACATTCGTAACAGATCGCGTTTGTGACATATTTCGTACGTATGCGATCGCATTCGTAACAGGTAAAATGTGTTACGAATGTGTTTGTCCAACATGGGGGTTGACATGAGAAGCACATATGTATCATGTTGAGTTTTATACTGCAAATGTTCAATCAGTTGGTTTTCATCGCAACATCATTAAATGACTGCAATAAGCACCATCACAAGTTAGCGTCGTCGTCGTCGTCGTCGACGTCATTGACGTCATAAAATTATTTGAGCCGCATCATGAGAAAATGGGCTTTCGGGAATCTTCGCGGCTTTGTGACTAGTGTGGGTCCAGATCGGCATGACTCTGAGAGAAATAGCGTGATATGGCTACTTTTCGAGGAAAAACAAGATCTTAATTATATATAACTTCAATGCAGGTTTGGTCAAAATCAAATAATAAATGTGATCTCTGTCATGTTCATAATGCTAAATTAGCAAATTTTGTCCTTTTAGTCGCCATAACTCCAGGACAAATGGTGCTATATAGCTCGTTTTCGAAAGGAACCGAGATGTTCTAGATATATGACTTCTATACAAGTTTGTTCAAAATGAAATAATAAATATGGTCTTTATTGAGTTCCAAGACTAAAATAAGCAAATTTTGCCATTTCAGCTATAACTCCGAGACAAAATGTCGCGATATGACTGTTTTAAGAGGAAGAGCCTGTATAATTTTGATAAAAATCGAATAGTAAATGTAGTCTCCATTGTGCTGACAAGGATAAATCAGCACTTTTTTGCCAATTCAGGGGCCGTAACTCCAAGTCAAATGGTGCAATACGGTTGGTTTTGAAGGGAACCGAGATCTTATAGATATATAAGTTGTGTGCAAGTTTAGTTAAAATAAACAAAAAATGTGATCTCTATCGCGTTCACAAGGCTAAAATCAGTAATTATTGCCATCTCAGGGGCCACAATTCCAAGACGAATAAGGTGATATGGCTGGTTTTCGAAAGGAACCGAGATATCATAGATATATATAAGTTCTGTGCAAGATTGGTTAAAATAAAAAATAAATGTTATCTCTATCGTATTCACAAGAAAAATGTGAACGGACGGACGGTCGGACGACGTACAAAGGGTGATCACAATAGCTTACTTTGTCACTTCGTATAAGTGAGCTAAAACATGTTACAAATGTGATTCAGATGTAAAAATGCACTTTTTTGTTCATTTTACCGATTGAAAATGAGCTGTGACAAATGTGATCAGATGTCACATCAAAAATCGGCATCGATCACATTCGTCTAAAAAATTGTTACATATGTGCTTGATTTCTGTTACATATGCGATCTTATTTGTAACACCTGTTACATATGCGATCTCATTTGTAACACCTGTTACAAATGCGATCTGTTACGAATGTGGTCCTACAGTGCTTGACCAATGTATGAAGTTGTATTGAATTACATCTAGTAGTTTTCAAGTTATGCTCCAGACAAGGAAAAATAACAAAGAGCAATAAGTATGTAATAAGTCAAGATATAGTTATGGTTTTTGTACACTGCACTTCCTCTCATTGTGGTTGACCATTGTATGAAGTTGTATTGAATTCCAACCAGAAGTTTTATAAGTTATGCTCCGGACGGACCGAATGACCGACCACAAGGTGACTCCAGTATAAAAAGTGAAGACGTGCGTGTGTAAATTGTAAGCATAAAGTAAAAATACCAAGAGGAAAAGTATGCGAGGAACAGCTGTTTAATTTGCTTTTTTAAATATAATTATAGTGTTATAGTACTATACAACATTTTAATTGAAGTTACTAGCATGTATGTAAATTATATTTTATAGAAAGTAATTTGTAATCTAACTTTAACAATGTAACTCTCTCACTGGGCAAACCATATGGCAGCATGAACATTATCAGATAAACCAGATAGTAAATATATCTTTATACAAAATTAATTATCTATTTGTTTATTTCATGGTTTCCACCGTGTTGTAAGGTGTTTATCAATTTATCTTTTAACCTAAAGTTGGCGTTGTAATTTTAATATTATACTTCAAAGGTTTTGTTTGAACATTTTCCAAAAAAATCAAATCTGTTTCCATACTGAAAGATATGTTTCTAAGTAAAGTTACATGTACCTCATTATTTTCAGGGCGAACCTTACCATAGCATATAATAAAGAGAGAAGTAACAAGTAATGAAACAGTAAGTTTAAAGCCTGTTGAAAATTGCACGAAAATATCGAGAAAGTTTATTTAGCTCATTAACGCATTATACACTGCGTTTCACATAAACTATAAAGCAGAAAAATTGAAACATACTTTGCAAAATTCCTATAACAACATTATATCAATGTCTGTTTCTCATCAACAGTGATCAACCATGCTTCAATATCACCAGGGATCTCTTAATATCTGTCTTGGTCTAAATGAAATATCTGTTAGCGATGAGTTTTTCAGGCCACTGAATTTCAGGATATGTGAATCAGCTTAAGTAAAATCAGTTTTATACAGTATTTAACTAAGTTTGAATACACAACAAATAAACTATAAGAAATGTTTCGCTATTCAACAGATTAGCGAATTCATAAACTGCACATATTATGTGCTGTTGGACCAACTAGACATTTAACATTGGTTCTCTACTTTAAAAGAATACAGATGAGGAACATCAGTTGTAACTATACAAGCTCGCTCATAACTATAAGTAAGAAATGTTTATGAAAAATGTCAAAAATGTGCATTTATCTTCTTCAACCGCGACTGTCCATAACTTTTATAATTTCTGAACGTTCTTTAAGATTTTATGATACCGTTGACATACAGTTCAAGGTAACTATGGTAAAACATCAACGCTTCTAGCTGAACTACATTTGTAGTTAAATAAATGATTTAATACCTTACCCTTGCCCACAATATCTACTTTTCCCAGAGTTGTCAATACTACGTGTTCTTTTGCGATAACAAACTTAGTAAAGCTAGGCTACATAGCCTTTAAGACACAATCAGTATAACTAGGCTAGATCGACTTGTCAAAATTAAATGAGTATAGCTAGGCTAGATCGCCTTGCAAAAATTAAATGAGTATAGATAGGCTAGATCGCCTTGCCAAAACAAAACAAGTATAGCTAGGTTAGAACGCCTTGTAAAGACAAAATGAGTAAAGCTAGCTAGGCTAGATCGCCTTTCCAAAGCAAAACAAATATAGCTAGGCTAGATCGCCTTGTCAGGACAAAATGGATATTACTAGGCTAGATCGCCTTGTCAAAACAAAACAAGTATAGCTAGGCTAGATCACCTTGCAATGACAAAATAAGTATAGCTAGGCTAGATCACCTTGCAATGACAAAATGACTATAGCTAGGCTAGATCGCCTTTCCAAAACAAAACAAGTATAGCTAGGATAGATCGCCTTGTCAAGACAAAATGGATATTACTAGGCTAGATCGCCTTGTCAAAACAAAACAAGTATAGCTAGGCTAGATCACCTTGTCAAAACAAAACAAGTATAGCTAGCTAGATCGCCTTGCAAAGACAAAATGAGTATAGCTAGGATAGATCGCATTAAAAAGACAAAATGAGAATAGCTAGGCTATATCGCCTTGCAAAGACAAAATGACTAAAGCTAGGCTAGATCGCCTTGGCAAGACAAAACCTGTATAGCTAGGCTAGATCGCCTTGCAAAGACAAAATGAGAATAGATAGGCTAGATCGCCTTGCAAAGACAAAATGAGTATAGCTAGGCTAAATCGCCTTGCCAAGACAAAATGAGAATAGAAAGGCTAGATAGTTTTGCCAAAACAAAACAAGTATAGCTAGGCTAGAGCGCCTTGCCAAGACAAAAAGAGTATAGCTAGGCTAGAGCGCCTTGCCAAGACAAAAAGAGTATAGCTAGGCTAGATCGCCTTATCAAGTTAAAATGAGTATAGCTAGCTAGGCTGGATCGCCTTGTCAAGACAAAATGAGTATAGCTAGGCTAGAGCGCCTTGCCAAGACAAAATGAGTATAGCTAGGCTAGAGCGCCTTGCCAAGACAAAAAGAGTATAGCTAGGCTAGATCGCCTTATCAAGTTAAAATGAGTATAGCTAGCTAGGCTGGATCGCATTGTCAAGACAAAATGAGTATAGCTAGGCTAGATCGCTATATAAAAACAACAACAAATATAGCTAGGCTAGATCACCTTGCAATGACAAAATGACTATAGCTAGGCTAGATCGCCTTTCCAAAACAAAACAAGTATAGCTAGGCTAAATCGCCTTGTCAAGACAAAATGGATATTACTAAGCTAGATCGCCTTGTCAAAACAAAACAAGTATAGCTAGGCTAGATCGCCTTGTCAAAACAAAACAAGTATAGCTAGGCTATATCCCCTTGCAAAGACAAAATGAGTAAAGCTAGCTAGGCTAGATCGCCTTGTCAAGACAAAATGAGTATAGCTAGGCTAGATCACCTTGCCAAAACAAAACAAGTATAGCTAGGCTGGATCCCCTTGCAAAGACAAAACGAGTATAGCTAGGCTAGATCCCCTTGCAAAGACAAAATGAGTAAAGCTAGCTAAGCTAGATCGCCTTGTCAAACCAAAACAAGTATAGCTAGGATAGATCACCTTGCCAAAACAAAACAAGTATAGCTAGGCTAGATCCCTTTGCAAAGACAAAACGAGTATAGCTAGGCTAGATCCCCTTGCAAAGACAAAACGAGTATAGCTAGGCTAGATCCTATTGCAAAGACAAAACGAGTATAGCTAGGCTAGATCCCCTTACAAAGACAAAACGAGTATAGCTAGGCTAGATCCCCTTGCAAAGACAAAACGAGTATAGCTAGGCTAGATCGCCTTGCAAAGACAAAACGAGTATAGCTAGGCTAGATCGCCTTGTCAAGACAAAATGAGTATAGCTAGGCTAGATCGCCTTGTCAAGACAAAATGAGTATAGCTAAGCTAGATCCCCTTGCAAAGACAAAACAAGTATAGCTAGGCAAGATCCCCTTGCAAAGACAGAATGAGTATAGCTAGGCTAGATCGCCTTGGCAGGACAAAACCAGTATAGCTAGGCTAGATCGCCTTGCAAAGACAGAATGAGTATAGCTAGGCTAGATCGCCTTGGCAGGACAAAACCAGTATAGCTAGGCTAGATCGCCTTGCAAAGACAAAGTGAGTATAGCTAGGCTAGATCGCCTTGGCAAGACAAAACAAGTATAGCTAGGCTAGATCGCCTTGCAAAGACAAAATGGATATTACCAGTCTAGATCGCATTGCTTAAACTGCAGAAGTATAGCTAGCTAGATGTTTAGACTCGTGTACATTTTTTACGTATCCGTGGTGAACCGTGAACATATATGACCTTTGTTTGGCGCCCATAACAACTGCTCTTGGAGTATTTATCCGGATAATGGAGATTAAATTAAATGAATGCAAATAACATTAATTTTTGTCGAATTCTGCTTAAAAAACAAACCCACTATCGGACAGCTATTGTCAACTTATAAAATAATAGCATACATACCGGTGTACTTTACTCTTAGCTGAGAACAACAAGATGAATTTACCTTATAACATCAAAAGAGACGCGTGACAATTATTGCTTCCCATTAAAAACGGTCACACTTCGACATATAAACCTCAGTAAAACGATGTTTGCAAACAAATAAAATAGTCCGTACAGCTGATCGCTAGGACCGCCCCCCTTGCCAACGTTCAGTATCATTCCTTGCCAACGTGCAGTACCGTAGAATACTGAACGAACTCTCTAAGGCAAAGTGAACGGGGCAATATGAAAGTATATAATAATAATAGGGTACATATCCAGATAGACATGACCATACCCCGTTTAACTGAAATATCATTCTGTGAAAATATAAAATCAATTCAACTGCAAACTTCGAGAACAAGTAGGTGCAAATGTTGATACATTGTATATTAATAATATTAAGTCCCATAATGCATGCGTGACTTTGTCGGACTTTGTCAAATTTTTACCATTTTTCTGATCTAATAAACTCCGGTAAAAATGTATGCGTGGCAATATCAAGCTAATATAGAAATGAAATATTAATGCCCGCAGGAGAAACTCTCTTATATTTTGACAAAACATCACACATAATTTCTTAAGGTTCTTTATCATTCAACTACAGATGGCACAAAATGTGGAAGCCAATCACCTAACTCTCCTGTTTAGACATATTTGTCAGGTGCTGCATGTTCATCGGCATGGATGGCTAGGCGTGCTATCTTCACGGAAACCATGTAGCTGCCAATGTGTCTGTTACGCATTAGAATGATATATATCGAGTGTCTCAACCGCAACTCTAAGAAGCAGTGTGGCAGAAAACATGATTTTATCATTTAATGTATGATATATGGAAATGTTTGTCGGATTTTACAAAGAATTTACTTAACTTAGTTTCTTTATTACATATACATCAAAACTTACATACGTACACAATGATGTCATAATGTGTACAAAGTCAATAACAAATACTATGTTCATTCTTAAATAAGTTTTGTTTTCTTTCCTTTATAGGCAATTAACTAGTAATTTTAAACACTATACTGAATCTTTTTAAATTGTTTGTATATGTGGCGCCCCTGGATGTATAGCTTTGTCCAGTAGACTTGACGATGTATAAAGTCGTTCTGTTTAACTTACACATAGGAAAAATGCAGGAAGAAAGGTGATCAGTCTAATTAAAAACTTTTTATAGTACGCTTAAAGTAAAAATGTTTTTATTCGATTTGTTTAAAGAATCAAATGTTGTTTAAAAATAATTGCGTTCATACAAATATACCTATTTAAAATGTATTATATCAAATTCTAGCATCTACAGGAATACATCGGGAAGAAAGACGACATTCGAGAAAGTATTGCCTTGAAAATTCAATTTGGTATCTCATGGACGTGTCATAAGCACTATATATTACAACATGAATGCCTATTTATTTCAAATGTAACATTTTGACATCACGTCCCAGCGGCTGAAATTCTAAATAGCAATACAAGTTTTAATTGAAATTATCACGGTATCTGCCACAGGGGGGCCCGTGTGGTAATTGATCTAAGGATAACATTATAGAGCTAGCTTTACTTAACTAGGTTAAAAAGCAGCGGAAACATCAAATATACAAGAGTGTACTTCCTGACTGACCCATTTGAGGCGTGTTTTCAGTGCAAAACAAAAGATGAAAGCCGAGACGCCGACAACAGGAGAGTTTCTATAGTGAGAGAACTTTGATTGATGTTGACTTGATGCGGAAATTAAACATAGAAAGGGAAATTAATTCTTTTTTAGGTTCATGAAATCTAAATAAGTACAGATTGAATAATTCAGAGAACTCAGTTAGTTCATGGTAACACATTATAGACATGGAAAAGCGATTGTCAATTTTACGCTTAAAAATGTATATTCGTAATTTGCTGACGGTAGTGTAAAATGAAAAAAAAAATCATTAATAAGCTGTATTCATTGGGTGTTTCTTATATCATATTTAGATTATGTTATCCGTTACAAATTTACAAGAACTCTATTCACAATTTGAAAAAAACAACAAGCATCAGTATCTTACAGGTTAGTTAGTGTATTATATATTTATTGTGCATTATGCTACTACATCATCATCTTAATACAATGTTTTCTATATTAAAATGTATAATAAAATTCCATATTTATGCTTCTATCCATCTTTCTATTTGTCAGTCATTAAAGTTTTGAATATTTAGAAACTGGTGATAAATCTTGACGTAACACATAAAGAATCCTTGCATCGTTCAACAATGAAAGCGATATAAAATGTTACTTAAAACATAAGAGATCATGTTTCATTTAAAATATGTAACATATTCTTGCATATTGGATCGGCATTTCCGGTGATTTTGCCCATGCAGGAAAATCTGGTATGGCACCTCTCCTATGCCAGACGACTCTCGTGAATTACTTATGACGTAACGTTATAAACATTGTGACATCACGTTACAATTGGTGACGGATATTTCGATCTGAACCTCGTGCTCATGACAGAAACTAAACGTAAACGCTAATTAAATTTTTGAAGAGTACTTAAATTGTTTCACAAGTATCTTTGAAAACTAAATATATTTTATTATTTAACACTTTCATGATCAAAACACTTTCATCGTTACTGCGATGGATGCATATTTTAATAACTATGAAATATACCTGAGGATATCTGTAAATATCTTGTAGCCAGAACCAGTGTTTTATCCCATCCTGTACGAACACACATTGTTGCCAGAGAACATAATGCACCAAAACAAGTAAACAATGACCCACCGCCATACAGCAAACATGCCGCTTGCCATATAGTACAAGGGATATTTCCAAAGCCAAACCGTCCGCCATAAAATCCACACGTGCGCAACAATTCCGGAGACCCTTTATTGCCAACACAAAATGCATAAATTCCAAATGCGTTAAGGACATTTGGGTGAATTATCCACTCCGGCTGAAGAAAGCAAAATGAACACGTGACAGACACGAGAATAGATAAAAGAATCCAGATATAGTGAACATAGTTCATTCTTTCTGGTGGAATACGTGACATGTAGTCATCCATAACCATAGTAATTCCATGCTCATCTCAATTATGTGAATATTTGTTACAATTCAGAAAACACACTTGATTCTACGTGGAAGTCAGTGAGCATTGCTCCAAGACCACGCTCATGCGATTCGATATTTTCGTCAAACTTTCCTTATAAAACACTTATAGACACTTCTTAAAAAATGTTTATACCTGTAGGAAATTTAACAGTATTACAAGTGTTTTACCACTACTTCCAGATAATCTTTGACTATTTTGTTTCGCATGTTTGTATGTTTCCTTTGATCATCAAATACAATAAACGTTTTTATAATCCATTTGTTATCTTACTGCTACATAAAGCACAATTCGCAGCAGGACCCTCCCCAGGGTGATCTGATAAACTTTGCGATCGGCTCCTATCTCTAAGATACTGAAACAGAAGACAGTGTTTGTACAGGAATCATATTTTCCCAGTTTTATTGAAGACCGATGTTTTCCCTGCAATCACTGTATAATCTAGTTGTAATATCCCAATAATTCACCGTTTTCCAATCATACAGAATCTGCACGCGCACGTTATCTAAGTATCCGAGTAGTACTGCTGTCTTCTTCTCAGCTTATCTGTAGTAGAAACATAAAATTGAATTTTAGTTGTCAAAATTACTTAATATGCTCAGGGCAAGTAAGAGAAATGCAAAATGCAAGATTGTGAGTTGCTAGTTAAGTTGAAGTGGACATATGGGTTATTCTATTATTTTTCGCTGGAAAGACGAACTTTGACTCGGTTACTGTTTCTGATACATGTGTTATATTTACCATTACCTGAAGTTTTGTTTCACTGATTTACAAAAACAATTTAGATTAAACAGAACGTTCCGGCCTGGTGTGGTAAAACAAGAATCCAGGTTTTATGAATATGTGAATGCGAAAATCGCCTTTTCCCCAAAGCTAGCAAAACTAAGAACTGACGTTTATTGTCTAACTGTTAACTTAAATGCATGTCTGAATCGCTGAAGTACTCTTTTAAATGTAACATTTATAACAGTGTAACATTAGCCGCTTTAATAGCTAGTATGATAGGTAAATACAATAATGAGAAATCTTAACGATAGAAACTCATAGATAAAATACACGTAGAAATTCTGGAATAGATTAAAATATTATATAAACATTTTCGATAGTGAGTCATAATATTATTTTCCATTCATGATGATTTCTGCTTGTTCTTGTCTGGAATTCAGTTGCAGAAACAGTAACTGATAAAAGTGTAAAAAAAAATTGTATAGGTTTATTATACATTTTAAATTTGCAGCAACCGTATAGTAAAGTCTAAGTAAATCTCCGGATGTTTTTACTACCGTTGGTAACTGCTTAAAAAGCGATAAAATTCGATGGAAATCCATTCATTTGTTTAAAGTATTTCTTTCCAGACAATGCGGTTACATAAATTTATTTCTTTTTAACAAAGAAACAATCAACTGCTTTCGTTGTATGGCATTCTATTGACCATGAATAATGGTGAAAATGGCAAAATGGGTATTAGCTGATGTTATATGTTAATAATACATGAACATATATTTGAAAGAAACTTCGTGTAATAAAAAGCAAAACATGCAATGTTCGCGTAGCTCAACAAAAAAAAAAAACATTGTGATAAACAACATGCAAATTCTCTTCTGTTTTTTGTTCCTTTTTAAAACTGTGACGTCAAACAAAAGTACTGCATTTCCTCAATCCAAGATATGATAAAAGATATTTAATATTTACGCTGCAGTTGAAGCCTTACATGCGCACGCAGTCTCTGTGCGACTTCTTACCAACTTATATTTACATGTTAACAACCGCCTGGGAATACGAAATACTTTATATTTTAATTATGTTAAACATAATTAAATTTCGTTAGGTATCATATTGTATAATCGCATTAAATACAACGCATTATACAGTTCTTACACACCAGTTTCGGTTCAACAACAATTATAAAAGAATATTCAAATCTTGAAATATATGTGTTATGTTACACGTGCTATTATCTCGGTAATTTCAGAAAATCTTTTTAAATGTATTTTTGTAAAATACGTACACATATAACTTATTCCATCTAGAACAGACCGTTTTAAATTCTCCTCCTAGTTCAGTAACAGTCACATAAAGTAAGTCCAAGACAATCAAAAGACAACATACAATAACTTATTGGCTTCAAATTGAATACGCCAGACCATCTCTCAGACAGCCAACAAATAGCGAAGTGCCTTCTATTTGAATTGCAAGAGAATCATTCAAACAAGTAACAGATTTCCGATACGAAGCCCTTTTGAGAGATTTGGACAACATAAATTGTCTGGATATGTAGCCTGACTGACGTAAACACAAGCTAGTCAGTCAACCAGTCAATTATCGGGTCCTTCCATAGAAAGTGGCCGATAAATTAAACCAACTGACCTCTAAGCTGTAACTTGTAGAGTAACTGAAGAAAAAAATACAAGAAAAAACGTTCATTCATAAATATTCTGAACGGGTTGCTTAAGCTATGAGCGAAAGATTAAACTTATCAAATAAACCGCTTATGTAAAAAGCACCTATCTTATATTTGCATCATCTCGTACTGATTTAAATATTCATTGCAATTTTTTATGTGAAGATTTTAGTTTTGACACTTATATACAACAGGTGATTAATGTGAAATCTAAAAGATGATAAACGTCAAATTTAAATTCCTCCCTATAAAAAGTTTCAACTGCTAAATTTTTATGTATACAAAAACGTGCATGTCAGAAAAGTTTTTTTCATCGTACATAAACATAAAACAAGAATATTCGGATAAAATCCCTATTAATCAAGCATAACTACTATGACTTTATAAACGAAACGTCGAAAGATTTAAACTTGACAACTTGCCGTCTTTGGAAACCTCAATGCATCATGGTATGGCAAACGAGGTCATTTCCTTCATCGTAAACTGACAATTCTGTGCACTATAATTTATGATCAAAGTTACATAGGTTCGAGGTGTCTTGGGTATAGAAGTATCTGTTATGAAAAGTAACATGCGTACACGTTTTCATAGTTAAGGAAAAACAGAACTATTTTTTTTGCATTTATCTGATACTTTAATGACTAACGACCTTATGGTTAGCTTTAAACAAATATTTAAAATTAGTCTAGAGATTTCAAGGACCTTCTGTTAAGTTTTCGACTTTTATTGCTTTGAGTAAAAAGCCACCTACAATGAATCAAAATCAAAAGAAATCGTTAGAAGTATTGCCGATCAACTATAGCTAGGGCAGCTATAGTAGTTGATACTTTGGAATTAATTGTTCTGGTGCCTTGTATCCAATTAATTCGACCAAGCAAGTGTCAGAAATTATTATACAACATGCGTGTAAACATGTAAATAAATTGACCAAGTTGTTTTCATAACGCAATGTAACGCCGCATACAGCACAACTTCGTACACACCAAGTGGCGGAAGGGCATGGTCGTACCGTATAAAGAGAAAATGGGCCATAAAATCTCATTGTATCATGGCTACTGCATATTTGTACAGGAAAACATTGTTACACACAGTACTGTATTTCTGATAATTTGAACTTTGTGTGGAGGTGGAGCTTAGACCGTGATCTATTTGCAATAGAGAACATGATCTAGCTAAAAAGAGAACACTTTTCAGATGATAAACTGTTTTTTTGTTTACAAGAATAATTTGGAAAAGTCTCCATCGGCCAGTCAAAAACAAAATAAACAAGAGCTGTCCCTCACAAGTGACAAATGCCCCCGAAAGAGGTGTCTCACAGTCTGTGCCCTCTCCATGTGCTCAACAATTGTGCCATGTATTTTAAAAATCTTTCCATGCATGACAGAGTAACCATGCATACAATATTCCATTACATGTAAACTCTAAGTGTGACCTTGACCTTTGAGGTAGGGACGTGGTCCTTGCACGCGACACATTGTCTTGATGTGCTGAACATTTATTTTAAAATCAATCAATGCATGACAAAAATACAGTCCGGACAAAAATGCATGCAAATATACAGGATTCCATTACCCATAAACTCTATGTGTGACCTTGACCTTTGAGGTAGGGACGTGGGTCCTGCACGCGACATGTCTGCTTGATGTACTGGACATTTGTGCCAAGTTACACTAAAATCAACCAATGCATGACAAATTTATAGTCCACACACGAATGGGTGCATATATATACAGGATTCCATTACCTTCAAACTGTGTGATCTTGACCTTTTAGGTAGGGGCGTGGGTCTTGCACGCGACACATGATCTTGATGAGCCGAACATTTGTGCCAGGTTATTTTAAAATTCTTCAATGCATGACAAAATTACAGTCCGGACACAAAGGTGTGCATATATAGAGGATTCCATTACCCTCAATCTCTAAGTGTGACCTTGACTTTTGAGGTAGGGACGTGGGTCTTGCACGCGACACGTCGTCTTGATGTGCTGAACATTTGTGCCAAGTTATTTCAAAAGATTTCAATGCATGACAAAGTTACAGCCCGGACACGAAAAAATGTAAGGGCGTCCGTGCAGACGGACAGACGTTGCGATTTTAGTATGCTTCCCTTCGGGGGCATAAAAATAAATCCATTTGATCCGGTACACGATTTGTACAGAACACCCTAAAAAGTAAACAAGTGCATGTATTGATTTTCTTTCTTTACATTATCGTGTCAATATCTGAAACATTCATCTAAAATTTGACAGCTTTGATCTTTGCCGAAATCTGCACTATGCTACCCTAAGCATACCTTTGATCTTAGCCGCGCGTCTGAGCTATGAAATATGTGTACGTGACATGTTTCTATCTCTCATTTTAAGCCTAGATAAAACAGTTTTAAAAACCTGCGATTGAAAATTTGGTGAGTTACGTTTTAGTGTTTGTTTACATCGCTTGATTTCTGGTAAGTGTTTCTTTTTTTTACTCGTACATTTTTAAAGCTATACTGTACCAACGTACTCTGTTTTTTTCATCGGCGGAAATAAAAATCCCCAAAATCACAATATTATCTTTATTTCAAAAGTGAACTATTTGAGCGGTGGTGTTCGAATCCCAAAAAGCCTCTGCTTGATTATGAAAATGTTACTTGTAAAAGAAAATCACTCAGATTTTATATAAAAACGAGAGGCCCAAAAGGGACAGTATCGCTCTACTGGATAAAAAAAATACAAATACATTTTTTGGCATTTAAAACAAAATACTAGCCTTAAAAAAAGAGAAATATACATGTGGCCTGAAAAACTTTTTTGGACCTTAAAATGAACAGCAACAAGTTTTGACCTAACAAAAAAAAATTGTTGGCCTTAACAAAAACAAAAAAATGGCCTAAAGATTCATGTGACCGAAAAAAGTCCCGGTGGCATTGACCTTTGACCTACTGACCTCAACATCATTAAGGGTCATCTGCTGGTCATGACCAACTTCCACATCAAGTTTCAAGATGCTAGGCCCACCCGTTCTCGAGTTATCGTCAAGAAACCATTTCACTATCACGTCACTGTGACCTTTGATATACTGACCTCAAAATCAATAGAGGTCATCTGCTGGTCATGACTAACATCCATATCAAGTTTCAAGATGCTAGGCCTACATGTTCTCAAGTTATTGACCCGAAACCATTCTACACTTCAAGGTCACTGTTAGCTTGACCTTAGACCTACTGACCTCAAAATCAAGATGCTAGTCCCAATCATTCCCGAGTTATCGTCCGGGAACCGTTTTACTACTCCGCGTCGCTGTGAAATTGACCTTTGACTCACTGAACCCAAAATCAATAGGGATCATCTACATGTTACAGGGAACCTTCTGAACAAGTTTGATGAAAGTTGAAAGGAAACTGTGGCCTTAAGAGCGTTATCGAGGAAAATCTAACGGAGGTCACTGTGACCTTGACCTTTACCCACTGACCCCAAAATCAATAGGGAACATCTACATGTTACTGTAAACTTTTTGAGCAAGTTTGGTGAAACTTGAATGAAAATTGTGACCTGTAGTGTGTTATCAAGGATTGCTATCGGAGGTCACTGTAACCTTGACCTTTGACTCACTGACTCGAAAAACAATAGGGAACATCTACAAGTTGCAGGGATCCGTATCAGCAATTTCATCAAAGTCAAATGAATATTGCGACCTGTAGAGCGTAATCAATGAAAAGTTAACGGACGGACGGACGTGCGGACGGACGACGGACAAACCACCATAGCATAAGCTCTGATGACCTTCGTCCAGTAGAGCTAAAAATTGAAGCAGACCTAGCTACTAACAATTAGCTACAGTAAAAAAAGTTCGCGACCAAACAAAGTGATTCAACCCATTTTGTTACGTCAGACGATATTGTAGGGCTTGAGACCTGTCAATCAACGTGCCATAATACAACTACGCCTTCTCGAAATAACATAAGTATTCTCGCAAACAGTACTCTATCTAATACATATGTCCTGTTTTGAAATTGTGTAACTAAAGATCATTAAACAAGTGTTGATCAAGACAGAAAAAGTCCCAGCAGATCTTTTACTACTACCACCACCAGCGTTGCTGATGCTACTACCGCTGTTGCGACCGTTGAAATTACTACTACTGCTACTTTTACTGATGCTGTGACTGGCCACATGCTTGTTACTACTGCAGCTGCTACTACTACTTCTGTTGCATTTTGTTGTCTCCTTTGATCATCCTAGTACAGAATAAAATTTCAAGCGAGCATAAAAGCGATTGTTTTTCTCGGACAAAATGTAGTCCGACAACCTAAAACAGATATTTCGCTTTTAGTAATAACATGTGACTATCGCGTCTGTATGATCGATCAAATGTTAAATAAGCATGTACATGTAGATACATTATTTTATCATTAATTTCCAATGTTCAATTCTAAAGAAAAAGCACAGCCTAAATATTTGACATTAAGCTACTATGATTTCTACAGACCGAGAACTAGCGTTATAAGTCGTCAAGCTGTAATGGATAAACGAGCATCTAGCATCCAGTTTGGGGAAAGGGGAACCACATCAAATTGTTTAAAACATAATGTTGTAAGATCATAATACCTTCGTTACAAATGTATCTTTAGAGGCCAACACTTAATTAAAAACCGGAAAACGTTTTTTCCAACAACTGTCCGATTGAATTCTAAAACAGTTGTCCGCCATAGTCCGGTGTCACCACAATCGCCGGTATACCGGATTTATTATTACCGTTATTGAGAAGAATTATTACTTGTCCCGTATCGCTGGTCATAGCAATTCTTAACACGTCCATGTTTCGAATTTATTAGAATTCTGCCTGTCTGTACAGTATTGTCAGACAAGCTTATTCAATTAATGGGAAAATATATCTATACATGATCGTGATTGGCGTCAAAAGAAATCGATGTGTAGCAATAATACGCGGTGTTTGAAAGAGTGGAATCGGTAATGCAACCATAATAAGCTATTGTTAGTAAATGATCCCACAGGCGGAAAATATGTGCATTTTAACAGAATTGAAAATGTTTAATGAGACAAATAAAAAACTGGTATAAAATATATTTAGAATGAACAGCTGTTCAAGTAAAAGACAAATTATATCGTATCTTAGATTTTTATCGTTGGTACTGTATAGTCCATATGTCAAACGCCCCACGAGGACGTTTGTTATTTACGTTTCGGGGGATATTGCAAGATGTGGAGAGTGTTCCAGTTGTAGAGACTATGGAAGACAATCACTGCCAAAATTGCATCTTGCTTTCTGATATTTGAACTTGTACGAGGAATGTTCAAATAATAATAAAGTTTCAGTCTTCTAATCCAATCCTTGAAGGCATTTTCATAGTCTATACTATGAAGACAGTGGAATTTTGCAGAACACACAGGTGTTTGCGCCGGACAAATTTTCGACAAATTTTCGACCAGAAAGGTATTTTTTGAGCATTGGGAACAAAAAGAAGTCACACAGGGCAAGGTCAGGCGAATACGGAGGGTGAGGGAGCACAACAACCTTTTCCTGCTTTAGAAAGTCTTGTACAATAGACGCCTTGTGCGATGACGCATTGTCATGTAGCAATCTGACATTGGCCAAACCAGTTGCAGGTCTTCGATTTTTGAAATACACTCAACAGGTTTAGAAACGCAAAGAGTTCCTCTGTTGAACATTTTTATTTGAATGACGCTATTGTTTTTATTTCTATTTAAGTCATTTTTTGCGATGAATTATTGAAACTTTTACAAGAATTCAATTTTATATTGTTTTTATTGTGTATGAAATTTGAATAAATTTAAAACAAAATGACATTGTTAAAATAAATATTTTGCCACTTTTGCGTTTCTAAACCTGTTGAGTGTATTTCTTCAGTTTTCGAAGAACTTTAGTCTTGTAAAACTTCGCATTTACGGATTTGCCTTTAGGTACAGCAACCTGAATGGCAGGACCCTGATTTGTGAAGAATATGGCATACATTACCTTCTTGACACTCATGGTCCGCTTTGCAATGCATGGTCTTTTGCCAGACTTTGTTGCCCATATTTTGTTCTGAATCTTTCGTTTGGGCTCAAAAAAGTGAACCCATGTCTCGTCACCAGTGACGACATTTGCGAAAGACCGTGCATTGTAATTTGGAAACTGTTTAAGCAACATTTTCGCGCATTGCACGCGTGCCTTTTTCTGCTCATCTGTCAACAGATGGGGAATCCATCTAGCACAGATCTTTCTCATTTTCAAATTACGTTTCAGAATTGCATGAGCTGCTCCTAATGAGATGCCAACCATACTAGCTATTTGCCTAGCGGTGTATCTTGCATCAGTAGCAACTATTTCTTTCACTCTAGCAACCATCTTGGCAGACGTTGCTGTTTTTGGCCGCGGGACTGTGTTGCATCTTCTGTTGAAACTAACCCACATTTGAATTCCTTAAACCACCGAATAAATGTCGAAAAAGACATTTCATTATGCCCATAAACAGAACATATTTCATCAAAAATGTCTTTACACCCTATGCCAAGAATACAACGATTCTTAATATAGGACCGTATTTCAACGGCGTACGCTGACCTTCATCCAACCATTTTTGTATTACTGTACACCAGTAGGTAATGTTAAGCGAGCGATAGACACAGCTAAAGTAAACGGATTTTAATGGGTGTGGTATCAATGTAAAGCTAACTTGTTTATCTACCCAGTAATCTTAATATCCTCCTGATTTTCGCATTATTGAGCGAGGTAACGTTCTATATGCATTCACATTTGAACAATCCTCGTAGTTTTTTGTATTTCATGTAATAATTTATTATGCTTTGTCGTATGTCATCAAATGATTTCTTCATACTTGATTATGCTTTCTTTCAATAAATGGGTCGGGTAGGTCGTCTGAATCAACATTTGTTGATGACGACGGCCAACGGCGGACACGGGTGGATTCTAAAAACTCACCATATTTCTTCGTGACAGGTGAGCTAAAATTAAACTCTTTCATTACAACAACATGTAGGGGCTAAGGGAAGGCTTAAGAAGGTGATATCGTTAGGTTTACGGTAACTACCGAATATTCATCGAAGCAGCGCCTCCTGGTGAAATAATGACACTTTATATTATGCTTGCTTCGTTGTGTTTTCTGTTTTATGACACACATGTACTTTACAGTATAGGTTCTTAATGTAAAAGGAATGGACAAGACATGGCGAAATAAGGGTTAGCAGACAGAAGTAAACAATAAGACACATTTGCTAAATTAAGTAGAGCCAAGAATGAAGCACGAAGCATTTAACACAAAGAATAAACTATTTATTGGCTGAAAGAAAGCATAATCCAGCATGAAGAAATCATTTGATGACATAAGACAAAGCATATCTTACATGTAATTAAAAACTACAAGTTAAAATGTCAGAAAGCACGATGCAATTTTTGACAGTGATTGTCTTCCATAAGAGACACTCCTTGGCTATTTGTACATGCCCCTAAGTAAATCATTGCTACATGGAACCTCGGTTTAAGACCAGTAGTAATGTTAGTGTTGGAGCGGAGAAACCAACCTGCTATACTCGAATTACAAGCCCAGCACGTTACCACAAGAACAAGGATCCTGTCTCGTACTTTGACAATGCTGATAGTCATTGAACTGTTATAAGATCAAGTACCTTCATAGAATTGCTTGTTTTCATGGTTTCACCAAGCCCGAATAGTCGAACGTGCTCTAGTTGAATTGTCATATTTTGTAAATTATATCTAAGTAATGTAGTTGACAGCTCAAGCAATGATAGTGAGTATTGATGGGATGCGAACTAAGCAGGTAACAATTCTCCAATTGACTCAATTTCTTTACACTAGAGTATAATAATAATATTGAGAGCTATTCTACCCATAATAGCACGACGTCATACATTGGTTAACTTTTTTCATGTAAGTTATTAGCAGAGCAAATATATTTCAGTAAGCAATGTATTTTTTATCCCCCCGCCAAAGGCGAAGGGGATATTAGAAATGGTCTCCGTCCGTGCGTGCGTCCGTCCGTGCGTCCGTCCGTGCGTCTGTCCCAATTTTGTCCGGAGCATAACTCCAAAAGTACTTGAGCGATTTTCTTCAAACTTCATACACTGACAGAGCACATTGGGAGGAAGTGCATTGTGTAAGAACAATAACTCTACCTTGCCTACTTTTAGAGTTATTCCCCTTTATCAGATTTACTTGCAAAACTTTGTCCGAAGCATAACTCCAAAAGTACTTGAGGGATTTTCTTCAAACTTAATACACTGACATAGCACATTGGTAGAAAGTGCAGTGTGCAAGAACAATAACTCTACCTTGCCTACTTTTAGAGTTATTCCCCTTTATCAGATTTACTTTAAAAGTTTTGTCCAGAGCATAACTCCAAAAGTACTTGAGGGATTTACTTCAAACTTAATACGCTGACATAGCACATTGGTAGGAACTGAGTGTGCAAGAACAATAACTCTACCTTGCCTTATTTTAGAGTTATTCCCCTTTATCAGATTTACTTTAAAAAAAAAATTCCGGAGCATAACTCCAAAAGTACTTGAGGGATTTTCTTCAAACTTAATACACTGACATAGCACATTGGTAGGAAGTGCAATGTGTAAGAACAATAACTTTACCTTGCCTACTTTTAGAGTTATTCCCCTTTATCAGATTTACTTGAAAAAAAGATTCCGGAGCACAACTCCAAAAGTACTTGAGCGATTTTCTTCAAACTTAATACACTGACATAGCACATTGGTAGGAAGTGCAGTGTGCAAGAACAATAACTCTACCTTGCCTACTTTTAGTCAAATAGAAAAATATCATACCTATACTGATAATGAACATTAATATAATTTTGCAAACCTTCTCTTCATTGCCTTATTCTTTTTCCACTTACTTGAAAACTGTACTCAGCATGACCATAACTATACGGCTTTTTAAGGATTTCCTCTCACCAAGTAAAATGTACGAAAGTACAACCTTCAGGTAACTTCTTCCCGGCGGGGGGATTAACCATGTGTAACATGGCTCTTGTTAAACTTTAACTTAAAGTATTAATGGCTATAAAAGCCAGTATACACTGAAACGTTTATGTCACACTAATAAAATGCTTAAACTGTGTTTTCCCTTTGATTGTCATAATGACAACCCACTTGACAATCTACCCGAAGATGGCTGTCGTTGGGTACATGTCTTCGGCTGGTAAATCTCTACACTACAGCGTGTTAGCAGAAATGCGGCATGTATGATACTTTGATTAGACCCTTGCTGGTCCCATTGCAAACAGTGCAGATCATGATCAGCCCGC
This sequence comes from Saxidomus purpurata, assembly GCA_022818135.1. Taxonomy (NCBI): domain Eukaryota; kingdom Metazoa; phylum Mollusca; class Bivalvia; order Venerida; family Veneridae; genus Saxidomus; species Saxidomus purpurata. The sequence goes on from JAFMSR010000007.1 coordinate 38,771,712, forward strand.
ACATGCATATGCATGCCTTTGGATTGTGTTTTACCATGTTCGATATTAAGTGCATTTTCATTGACCACCTTTTGAATAGGTAAAGGTACTCTGTAAATTGAAACATAGATAAGTACAATAAGTACATGTATGAAATTCAGCAGGGTAACCGTACACAACAACAAAAAGGCTAGCGTATGGCATTATTTAAAGGTTTATCACTCTTATCAGTTGAGAATATCGAAAGAACTCCTGCACTACATTTGTCTTTGTGAAATAATTCCATATTTACGTTATCGGCAATTTATTCATGATTCGACCAGCGACCGGGCATTGCAGTACTACAGAAAGGCAAATGCTATTGATATTGACTATTGTCCTTACAATGAAATAATCATCCTACCGGAAGTCCCAGCGAGAATATTACATTCAAGACATTTGATAATTCTATGAGACGATGCGTATCATATTGGAGAAATTCAATCTGTCAAACTAATTGCGCTGTAACAAGCATGTCAAAACCTTTGGATAAAAACGAAGAGATGTGGGCATATACACTTTCAAAGCACTTGGAAATGGATCGTTTGAAATGAGTATCAGGCCATCCCCACAGCGTTCAAAGCGACCGGAATGCTAAACAGCAGGAAACTGATAATTGCACTCAAATGAACATGTACTGAGTATCTAGTTTACAGCGAGAATTGCCGTTATGAGTAAAATGACGATAGCTTCACAGTCATATTTAAAGGTCCATCACTAAGACCAAATTGTATTTTCTGGAATTGTAACAGAAAAATACAGTTTGAAACTGGCTTGTAAAACTTTACAATAGCCGTGGAGTATTTCTCTTTTTAAAATACTGCTGCAGAAAAACGAGTGAATGTTTTTGTATTTCCTTAGATTGACCTGGATGGTCTTTTTGTCCTACTTTCGCTTTATTGCATGTTGTAAACAGTCAGAGATATACGTTGCATATAATTGGAAGTGCAACTCTTTCAACTATAATTAAAAATAGGCATTCTTATTCATATACAACCTATTTACAGCCTCTAGCTTTGAGATTTCTGAAAAATCACAAAAATATTTGAAAACTGGAATACCTACTTTTGTTTTTGAAAATGAAAACTATAATTTATCAATTCTTTTGTTAAACTCAAATTTTCAACACAACATGGTCACATTCAATGCAGAATATCATATTTTCCTTCTGAGAAGACGCCCGTTACAATTCCAGATTTAAAATAATATTCTATTTGGTCTTAGTAATGGACCTTTAAGGCAGGAACAAAATGGGTACTAGAGCTATCGGTACCCACTCATACAGATATATCGTCCGAAACTGTTTCCTTTCGTTAATCTACAGATTTGAGTCATGATGAATTAAGTCCGTGTAAACGTTTTCGTCACACCGTTGAAGAACGTTGGTGAGAGATTGTTCGCTGTTCAATATTTTTTTGTACTAGGAACTAGCGGTGAAATTTAATGGAGGTAGCAGATACTACTGAATATTGCCTTGAAACAGTATTTTGTGGCACAAAACAGTGGATAAACTCTCAAATTCACCACAACTTAAATACACAGTAATGTTAATTACTCACATTCAATTTTTATGTCCAATGATCTTTAAATAGAAAGACAAAAACATGTTTTTCGTTTGATGTCTCTATTTTATTTGTATCTTTTGCAGGATGTGTTTTATAAAATGGTATAAGGTATATTTGTCGCACCAGAACGAAGACTTTATATTTCGGTAGCATACTATAATTACAGAGAGATTGTATACTTAATTTACCAAGACAGCCTACAGGCCACAGACTATATAAAGCATTTACACGGTGAGCAATCACGTGATCGTAATACGCCATTTTGTTCGTCCGCAAAGAATATTTTATAAACAAAAGTCTTCGACTGAAATCTTCAAGTGAGCGTAAGTTCTTCATTTCTCAACCGATTTCTGTCAGATTTGTTGCAGGCAAAGGAGAAAACAGTACTCTGTCCCCGGTTGATAACATTTTTCTTGAAATAAGTCGCTCTTTTGTAAACATTCTGGAAAACCTTTGACAGTGTATTTGGAGTAATCCACTTTTAGTGCCATGCATTCACGACGAAACTTGCTCCGTTGTCATTTCACTGCAAATAAACACATGTCCGGTCAGCTCAGTTCAAAAAACGATAAAACATTCAGTTTGTAACAAAGCTAATCCTCAAAGGTAAAACATTTAATGCTTATCCGCATAGTTATTTTTCTTTATTGAGTATTGAAAGTCGAGAGACGGGCGAACAACCACACCTTTGTGGAATTTGCGGGAAAAACTTTCGCTACAAACGCAATCTTTGTATTATGGCTACTGCGTATATCTATAGGAAAACACTGTATTTTATTTCTGATAATTTGAACTGTGTATGGGGGCGGAGCTTAGACTGTGTAAAGAGTACTCTTTTCGATATTTTTTATTGCCTTGATATATTGCTTTTTGGTTCACAAGAATGATTTGGAAAAGTCTCAATCGGCCGGTCAAACATTTTGTGAGTTATGTTCTTAGTGTTTGTTTGCATCGCTTGAAGTGACATTATATGCTCATCTTACTGCACATAGTGTATTTTTGGTGACAGTTTTATAAAAGCAATTTTCGGTTATTGTGCATTTAAATGTGTTAAATTAATGATAATGCCACATTAGTATTTGAAGTTGATGCTTTAGAAATAAAGAAATTGGACAAATAAAATAATAGTTCCTTTCTTCGCAGTGATCTCCCTTGTGTTGTTGTAGATTTTGGTAGAGATTTCGGCTAAAAGTGGAAGGGAAGCTGTATGCAGTTTGTTTAAATTGACTCTCCCAGTCAAAATAGGAAAAGTAATATTTGGAAAGTTACTATTTCGTACTGGTAGCAGGAAAAGTTTGGTGTATTGGTTTAAAAGCTATTATTTCGTCTACCCTTTTAACACACACCTATGTCAGCTGGAGTTTTCTTGAAAATAAAAATGTGCATAATTCCACTTTGATTTCTCGTAAATGATTCTTTTTTAGACATGTACATTTTTAAAGCTATACTGTAGCAACGTCCGTTTTTTTTAATATCAGCGGTAATAAAAGGACCCTCACTATTTCAAAAGTGAACTTTTTGAGCGGCGGTGTTTGTAAAACATTGAATTCAAAAAAGCCTATGCTTTTAATGGGTTTGATCACTTTGTTTGGTCCCGACCTCAACCTTCTTTTCTGGAGCTTATTTTGTTACGTCACATGATATTGTAGGGCGTGAGAATAATAGTTTCTGTAATGAGCACGAGGTTCAGACCGAAATATCCGTCACCTCGGGTAACTGTCTTGGCGGGAACGAGGCTCTATGTCTCATGATTGAAACTTTTTCTTGCATAACGTCTTGAACTTTAAAGTAGATTTCTAAATGCAAACTTATTAAAATGATGAATTATCACGAAAAATAAACGATTTTCCGACGTTGTGTTTAGGAAAGTGACGTCACAATGTTCATAACGTTACGTTATAAGTAATTCACGAGAGTCGTCTTGCAAAGGAGGGGTGCCAGACCGGATTTTCCAGCATGGAAAAAACACCGGAAATGCTTATCCGATATGCAAGAATCGTCGATCAACGTGCCATAATTTTAATTCAATGAACACGTTTCACACCGTTTCATATTTTCGGCGCGGCTAAATAAGCTGGGTTTTGACCTAGCTTTTGAACCAATTAAATGTTACAAATGGAAGCGATGTGAATGGAATACGTATACACGATCCTCTTTATCACGTGATTGCTTAAATGATAAATGATACAGATAGATTGCATTTTCAATCGCTCCATTAATAACTTTCTCAGGAACTATGTCTACTAAAACGTACCTCTACTAAACGCTTATCATCTTTTTTGTTTACTTTGTGTTTGTTACTTCTAAAAAGTTTACATATTGTAACAAGCGGTTATAGGCATTTTTGTAGATTTTTTGCTAGCCTGTTAGATCGGGTGGTTTAGGTCGCTTACTTGTAATCATAAAACTTATAACTGATTGAGGGTCATTGGTTCGAGTCCTGCTACCTACCTGACTATGTGAGAAAGTTTCTTACGGAGGGTATTGGTGTTGTAATTCTCATATCGAAAAACGATGTTTACGTAATCTGCCCGCCTGTATTTTAATGAATTACACTTAACTCGCAACTGACTTCTATAATTTACCGTATTGTTATTTTGTTGTTCGAAGACATCATGAAGTTAGCACAGTGGCAAAATATATAGTAAAACTGTATAGTTAACATCAAAGCCATTTTTAAAAACGTCTGTAAATGAAATGATATTTTCGTTTTCTGAACCTCGAGGAGAGAGAGAGACTACCGACATGGCTATGAAAGGAGTCGAAATTATCAAAAACGGACATGTTAAAAGTTATACTGGTTTTAGCCATATATACGATAGCAGTTATGAGCTCAAACAGTGACATTAAACATTAAGTATAGTGTATTCGACATACCATCTGCCTGTGTATTTCTAAAACTTAATTCGATAACTAGCCAGTGCATATTATTGTAACAAATGAGATATTGTATTGCAGACAGCCGAACCAACCAACTTACTGACAGACGAATCCGAACACATCCAGATACGGTCACCAATATATCTATGAACAATTTAATAGAATATTACATAATGATAAATGTCAAAAATTGACGGAGCAAACATGTTATAAAGAAACAACATAACATAGTTTGTATTCAGTTTAAATTTTGCCAACCGATTCCGTTTTACTAAGTATTCGGGGCAATGCATATATCAATAACACTATATAACAATACTTACGTATGAAAGAGTCTTCCACATGTGAAACTGAATCATAATCGAACATTGCAATACCTCCAAGCAAACTGTTTCGGAAATAACTATGCGGATTAGCAGTAAATGTTTTACCTTTGAGGATTAGCATTGTCACAAACTAAATGTATTATCGTTTTCTGAGGCACTTTGTTGACCTGAAATGTGTTTATTTGCAGTGAAATGACAACGGAATAAGTTTCGTCGTGAATGCATGGCACTAAAAGTGGATTACTCCAAATACACTGTCGAAATTGAAATATTCTTTGCGGACAAACCGTTGAATTCAGGCGTTGTTGCAAAGGTTTTCCAGAATGTTTACAAAAGAGCGACTTATTTCAAGAAAAATGTTATCAACCGGGGACAGAGTACTGTTTTTCCCTTTGCGTGCAACAAATTTGACAGAAATCGGTTGAGAAATGAAAAACTTACGTTCACTTGAAGAGTTCAGTCGAAGACTTTTGTTTATATAAAATATTCTTTGCGGACGAACAAAATGACGTATTACGATCACGTGATTGTTCACCGTGATTTACATTGATTACAGAACATAACACTTTTCATTTATACTCAGTAATTGTTTATTCGTCCTTGATATAAACGATGAATAAAAAAATAAAATACATTTATTTTTGCTGGAAGACTGTGATGACAGCTGTAATATATTCATGGAAACAGAATTGTTTTATTCCATATCATGTTCGCAAATGTTTACTCTGAAATCCCCTTTGTGGTTCTGATTACTAATGAACATTTGTTAGTGATTTTCCGCTGCCTAGTTAAACGTTTATACACTTAGAGCCACTTCTTACCCGACACTTTTCAAATTCGATTTTCTCGAATACGGTTCAAGATATTCATTTCAAATTAAATATTATGCTGTTTGGCAACATTAGCTGTATAAAAATGATAGAACATTTCAACTGTGACGATCGGTTACTTTTGCACGTGTCACAGGTACGATTTCACCATTTTGCACGAGGAAATGTAGGTGAGCGAAAAATATCGATTTTCATTTTCATTTTATTGTTCTATAAAGCAATTCAAACCGTAAAAACAGAATTTTGATTTTAAAAATCAGTCACTTCAAATGAATAACCAAGAGCATGGTCGCGCAATTGACATCAGTGTTGCTTGGCGGCCAATCACTCAGACACGTATATACATGTATCATATTCATTTAGCAATATTTTCGTTTGCAAACATATGCAGTATCAACCTGTTCACTATAAATCGTAACAAAGATGGAAATTTATCTGTAAAATACAATTAACATTGTATACACAAAGAAACAGTTAAGCACCCCCTGAAAGTTTAAGATTGACTTATCTAACGAAGCTTTATCATGAAAATATCGTCAAATTGAGCTAGGGAAAATGAATGTAACAGCAACCCTCTGGCAAACAGAAAAACAGAAAACGGCAAAACTATAATAATATGTTGGGCTTTTCGGAAGATATTAATGAACAATCAACGGGTGCCGTTTTATCCGAAATCAAAAACGCATTTTCAGTATCGAGCTGCAGAGGTCATAGGAAGATTTAAGGTGCGAATTAGAGTAAAAAATGCAATTTTGAGTCTTAAGATGACTTCCGTACTTTTTACGCTTAGTAGCAGAGTAAACCTTCACTGTGCCTGGACGACCATCCTAACCCTGACTATTCTGCCTCCATATGAACCTCGGATCTTATTAAAGACAATCTGCTTACAATTGCAGGGCAAAACTGTTTGCAGTTCGTGCAGAGGGTTGCTGTTATGATTGACAGCATTTTGTCCTTGGTTTATGTGAAGGCGATTTCTTTAAATAATTTTTAAGTCACTACATAACTTCCGGGGGTTCTTAACTTTTTTCTATGTTTCGTTTTTTTACTCGGACGTACGGATTTCATTATGAATCGGTGACTTTTTCTCATTGTTGGTATTTCACGTTATGTCATTTTGTGAATTCGGATTTTACAGTGATGTTTTTTATTTGTTAAGATTTATATGTATTTGTTAGTCAATTAAAATTAAATTTCGCGCAAGTACGTCTGATGTATTGAATTAATTATATTCTAAATTTGAACGGAATCCGCATACAAATAATATGTACAGTTCTACCGAATTATGTAAGTGTCGGGTTAGAAGTGGCTCCAAGTGTATATTTCCATACCTTCCAGTCTCACGGCTTGCAACGGAATTTAGCTAAAGCAGTTCTATGCTTCACTGGCATTGTAGTTTCATACAAGTCCTTATGAAAATTTAAGTATTCTCTATGTTCTAAGTTTATTTTTACCATTGTCACTCGGTCTATATGTATCATTTACACCTGTTTTCCAGTCAGTAACATAAGCATCTATGGTATTATCCTCGGCCTTATTACAAAACACCTTTGATGATATGTTTAACAGTTGAGCTAAATGAACTTTGTTCAAATGCTGTGTAAATATAAAATACCACGTTTTACATGAAGAATTAGCCTTTTTATTATATTATTAGTTAAAATATTTCCAGTTTAGTCTAGACAGATCTATACCATTGCCTAGATACAGATCTCTACTGTTTTATGATCACTGTTTTACATGTGATGGCCGCCTATAAAGCCGTTTTAGGGGTGTATTTACCCAAACCTGATGGGTACGAGTGCGTAGCACGAGTGATTTAATTTTTCGCATACGAATGACTGTATTTTATTAAACGATAAAATACAGAGATGCATTTATTATTTCGATTCTAACACGAAATAGTCTTTGAAAAATACCACGAACTATGTTCGACGCGTAGCAACATTCCATAGTAACAAGCACGGTGCGATAATAACCCCACGTTTTGCCCGTGGAAAACGTGATGTATTTTATCGTTAAATAATGT